>OW386547.1:30935872-32135872 GCA_936435175.1 Glyphotaelius pellucidus
GGAAGTATAATAATAGTATTTCAGTAGTCATTATTAAAATCGTTTGATAAATAAAGTCATAATTAATATTCTGATGAATTTAGATCACAACGCGTATTTTTCCATAGAAAACAGAGAAAGCGGGCCAATGGCCACGATGACTCCTTGTTTCTGAATCTCGACTGACGATTGGCGATTACAGCGTCCGCGTTCATGACTAGTTTGTTGCACAGGTCGGAGGGGATAACGCCAGGCGATCTATCAGAGACGAAGAGGGCGGGCGAGACAGATACTCCGGAATTTGATTGAAATTATTTATTATTTTAAAAAGTAGTATTGCGATATACATTATTTAAATGCAGATCGATAACCGAATAGTTTTTCTAGGATTACCTAAATTATTGAGTATGTGGTTTAAAAAACAACTTAGATACATGTTTGTTATTTGTTTTTCTGTGTTGCGCTACCTTCTTCTTAGCCAACGTTTCGGACAGCATTACAGTGTCCATCATCGGGCCATTGTGTCCATCACCATTATTTATTTATTTATTTACTAACGGACTAACCTCCAATTTACAACCAAGTAACCCGAAATTTTGGAAATGTACGTTACAAGAATAAAGAATGGTATATGAAAGCAAAGACAAACAGATAAAAGATAAGAAAATAGAAGTAAAATAGAAGTGTCAAGTCAAGTCAAGACTTTGCTAAAAATAGAGTAATATAAAATATCTTCAATTGTTTAGTATATTTAAAAAAAATATCTAACTTAGATACAGCATCTCGTTAGTCTAAGTGCGTTCCCCGGTCCGGTACGGAAGTGTTAAAGAAAATTGGGTTAAAGACTGCCGAGATCTTCTACGACAGTATGATTTATTAAAAAAAAATAATGCTTTCTTTGCTAAAACAACATTTTTTGACATTTCGCTCAACCTTACTCACACCCAAAAATATCAAATGTTTAACAATTCTCATATTTTTTATGTTATTGAGATTAAACATAATACTTACACCAATCATAAAAATATGGGATGTATTGTTTTCAAATAGCACTTGACTATAATAAAATGGTTATTGGAGTTTTGGATATTTGCAAAGTGCCACTTCCAGGCATGAAAGTACACTTGTAGCGAGAACATTGCTTGCTCCTGTAGTTCACACTGTCACATTATATTTACGGCTATATTGTTGGCAGGCGACATAATGCTCCCTTTAGAACACCAGCTATTCTTTCGAAAGAACGTTGTCAGCTATTTTCTAACGAGAACTTAACGTTCGTTATTTACTTTTGTTGGAAAGATATTTATTGATTGAACATGACAGTCATCTCTTGAAATAAGAATTGCTAGTTTAGTGAACATTTTGTAATAACATATTTTTCTAGAGTTTTAAATTCTCTCATTATCGCCCTGCTCGAAGTATAGCATTCAGAATCAAAAATTTGCTTGATATTGCATTCCCGTATTCAATGACCAAGGTTGATAGCCAGGTACTCGGAAACTTTCTTCTTTCTCGTCTCCTTTCCATCCCACTCACCCTTCAACAGCACAGCCTAACTCAATTCGGAATTTCATAGTTCTACTAGCCTTGAGCAGTTGAGACTCTAGTACAGTATTCACATTTATCGCACATCCAGTAGAAAAGTGTCGTAAGGCAAAAATTTACAGGAGAGCGAAAACAAATGAATGAATTATGAACAAACAGTCCCGTCGATAAGAAATACTAGCGACATCTTGCAGAGATGGAGTGATCTGACTTAAATACGGTTTTCGTCGGGCATATATAATCCCAATCACTTTAAGGGGGTATTCTAGTCTAGAAGCATATATTATAGTTATTTTTTCAGGTGCAATAAAAAAAACCATAATATTTTTACAAGAATATATTTAAAAAAAATCAAACGAAAAATTCAAAAAGTTACAGGGTGTTGAAGTGGGAGGTCTAAAAAAATGGCGCGTGCTGGTTGACACCATTGCAACCCTCCTAGTAATCAAAAAAAAAAAAATTCTTTATCCAAACAAATGCGGCTATGGCCCGAACTAAGGAAAAGTCAAAAAAAATATTTTTTGCAAAACGGGCGGCTGTCTGAAATAAAAAAGACATTTTTTTCAATTTTTTTTTACTTTCTAAATTTTTTAAAAATAGTAAAAATTGAAATTTCGTTATAGTTTTAGTTCCCGCCATAGAGTAATGTATAGAGAAGGCTCACACCAAATTTCAAGCAAATTTGATTTGTAGAACTTGAGATACCTTTTCAACCGTCTCGAAAGAAGTAGTTTTGAGAAAAACGCGTTTATAGATAGAAAATTTTGTTCTATTCAGATTCTGGTTAGATTCCGTCTAGACCGCGACATTAAAAGGGTTATAACTTTATGTGAGTAATGCGAATTTCAAAAAATCCTTTTAAGGAGATATTTTCGAATATTTAAACTTTGGAAATATGAAGAAAAAAAATATTGTTTTGTTTTCTGGACTAGAATACTGCCTTAAATTTCGGAGATAAGACGTAAAATAGAACATTTGACATTTGACCTGCGACACTTTTCTATGGGATGTGCGATATATTAACAAACATTAAATATCATCTTAGGGTTATTTTATTTTTTTATTAATTTAATTAAAATGTATAAACTGAATCTTATTATTAAGTACGAAAAAAGTAAAATTGAAATCTACATAAAAGAAAACAAAACACGATCATGTAATTATTCCTCGCTTAAAATAATTTTCATAAAATTAGAATATTATTTGTTAAATCAGCAAACATTTGCGTGCCGCAATGCAAAAAGAAAAGCCATCTCCCCAAATGTGACCACAGTTGGCACAATCCCAAGCAAACCGTCCCGAATGTAGGTTAGATAGGCTTCATGGAACATTTGCAAGTATTTCCTTTCCACTCAAAAAGGAATTCCTAATCATGGAAATTTGCATTTTTGTGCTCTAAAATTGGAATTTCATAATTCATTATATTTTCATTAAAAATAAATGATTTTATTTGAAGCTTAAAGACTATATTATAATATTTAAGCTTGTTGGTTGTAATATTTAAAATTAACATTTGTTTTAATTAATAAATTAGGTTGGTATTTCAACTTCCTTCTGCTTCAAATTCGTGTTTTGTATTTTGGGAATTCAAAGAATTCAAATGAAAATTCAGTTTTTTTTTTGTTGATTTCTGAATATTTTAGAACAATTTAATACACTTAACTGATTAGCTTTTTGCTTGTTTTTAGTTCAGACATTGGTCGAATTGTGAACAGCTAACAAGCATAACATGACCATTATGCTGAAAACTGATAATAAATTGGTTGAAAGCTGAAACGGGCCAAGAATTAGTACTTAACGGCAATCGATCATCAAAGTCAATCAATAATTTAATTGACTACCAAATCTAGTCTAAAACACCCAAACCTTGGTCAAACTGCAAATACATTCCTTCTAAACTAAATATATTAGAATTTAATAAAATGCATTTTCCGTTAGCCAGTTAATTCTGCTGAAGGTACGCCACTAGAAACTCATGTAATTCACTGCCACCACATACGTTTTAAGCTTTTAATGCCGCCTTGTGATCTGTGCTAATCCTGGGTCGATCGTGAACTACCCGCTCATTGTAACCCGCTCATAAACCACTGATAAGCGATAGGATTACTTTTATTAAAAATATATATTCGATCGACAGCACCCATGTGTCCCGTGATGGTTGCCCGTAGTGGGGTTGGCTACTACAGAGGTATGCATTTTGTAAGTGGGGCATCTCGAATTATAGAAATACCTAAAATCTAAAATAAGCTATCTTTTACCTATTGGGTACCTACATCAAAAGAAAGTACCCAAACAAAGATCGGGTGACGGGTACTCTGGTTTCGGGACGATCGACGATCAAGTTATATTCTCTACATTTTTATTTGTGTTTTGTAAAAGTAACCGATCAAACAGCGGGTACTCTTGACCCGATCACTTCGTATATGGATCGTGAGCCACCCGGGTAGTGTAAAATGGTCGATCGACCCATATGTGATCTGTGCAATTAGTCGGCATGTTTTATGATTGGTTAAGTGTTATGTAAGGTTAGTGATGCTGATGCTGTGCCTGTAGCTTGGCCGCCACGTGCTGGCTGATGGCGCAGAGGCGCGGTAGGGCAGGCATCTCGCCGGGCCGCGCGTCGCGCACCTTCAGTGCGTGCAGCCGGTTAGAGCCAACCATCTTCCCTGCAACTCTGCAAACCAACAAGCACACAATATTCATATTCATTTATTTGTTTATATTGGATTTTTGCAGATCTTCTCACTTACGTGAGAAAAATCCAGTAATAAAATTCAGTTAATATACAAATGGGTATATAAAATTACAAAAACCTACTCAGTCAAAGGATGAACAACATTTATATAAAATTACAAAATTGTGTAAAAGCTTACTCAAATGACAAAAAAAGAAAGAGAGGAAAGAGACACGAGAGACACAAAGAGAGACTACAGATTAGACCTTTGAGCAATAGCAGGACAATAATTTTTCTCTCAAGGAATTATACAGTTTGTCCAAGGTAAAGTCACTATCTCAATAAAAAATCTTGTTCAAACTTTCTTTAGGTCGGTACCTAGGTACCTTAATATTGATAATTTCGAATTGACAGCTCATAGTAGGAACCAAAATCATGCGAACTCTAAAGGGTTAAAAAGATAGTATCCAATAAGGCCACCACCATCTCGTCCAGAACCGGAAAATAAAAACAAATTAACAGACAGATGAAACACCAAATAGCCGAGTTGCAACTATGCAAGCATGTACCGACCGCCGTAACACGCTATATGCCTAGTTTGGAGTTTGCAAAATAAATAAATAAAATCCTTAATTAAATGAAGACAACATAAGCGAAACTCAATCGAAAATCTGGAAAAAATCAGAAAAATATATTGGCACTTCTGGAACAGAGGTCAGCGCGCTCGCCCGAAAAGAGAGAAGTCCTGGGTTCATGTCCCAGAGGTGCCAATATCTTTTTCTGATTTTTCTGTTTCCAGATTTTCGATTGAGTTTCGCTTATGTTTTACTCATGAAGTTAAAATAAAAATTAAATTAAATCCTAATTTAAAAAAAATTATCAATAAAATCATTGCTAGAAAATCTACTAGCAATCCAACACTGAAAGGAAAATAATATTCTACCCTTTCAAATTGTTATTTTTAGAAAATTTACCGGGTGTATTATTATTAGGTATGATATTTGGCAGAATGTATTTACAACTATTTCAAAACGGTCGTGCAAATATTAAATGTTCCCAACACGGCCGTAATCCGTCGCACATCGTTTTATAGCGCCATTATCATTAGGTGTCGCGATAACATCGAATCGCATCGCTCGCACATATTTACAGGCTCATCAGGCGGCTGGCGGGTCCGTTCGCTTGTTAACATGGCCGCATTATCCTAATGCAAATCCGCCCCCCATGTTATTTGCTATTTGGAATACATCTATTTTCCAGTATTGCGGAGCTATTGAGCAGCGGGAGTCGGTATGATGACAAAATTCTAATATAACATTAATTTTTAATCGTTGTAACCAAAAGTAATATCAATATTAATCAACGAATGAATGCTTAAGGAAAGGAATCGTTACGAAATACCTGATCACTACGTATTATAGTAAAGCTACGAGAATGCCAACTTGACATGTTCACGATAAATCATATGGGAAGCCCTATTAGTCATCATTCCCTTATTTTCTTTTCTCCTTCCCATTCCATTCCATTTCCTTCTTCTTCATTACGGACATCTCAATCAAAACTGATACTTTATTCGCCGTTACAACTTTTAATTATGTTTGTTTCTTGTAATCCATAACATATTGCTTTTCATATTTAGTTTTTATCAATTATAATGACAGTAAGTGGTGACGAAATAAATTGAGGTTTTGTCTAAATAAGGTGCTTCGTTGTACGAATGATTTTTATTTACATATCAATCGCATCCCTTTAATTCAGTTTACTTTTAATTCGACATATTTCAAGAACTAAATTTCTTGTATTTTTAAAGTATTTTGGAACATTATGAATTTTTTTTTTTTTTTTTAATTTCAAGTAGTATTTTTATCTGTTATTTTTTATTTTAATTCGGGACTAACAAGATTTTTTTAATAAAGACTCAGTCATGAAAATTCAAAACATGACTAAAACTTAAAAATAACTGGCATCACAAATTTACTAGAAAACCCTCCTTAAATTTTATAATAAAAATAAAACAGTAATTTTGCTCGTCCATTATGGGAAAGCTTTTTACAATTTTTTCAAAGTTTTTTTTTTATGAAAATTAATATTTTTGTATCTCTCACTATTTATTATCAATTAATTGAAATGACACCACAAGGTGAACGTGAAATTATTGAAGAAGTTTTTGTTATTTGTTTTCACGTTTTTTTTATTTATTTATTGTGTACGTTTTGTGTGTTTTACCTTTACGTAATTTTTTTTTAATTCAAATTACTTAATATTATTGTATTGAACGCAGACTAACAAGATTTACAATTATTGCTACCCGTCTCACACAACAGACATCGTGTTGTTAGTTGTTAATAAACTCCCGGGTCACCGTCCAGGATTTTTTTTAATTAACGTAGGTAGTAAGGTATCTGCTTTAAATTCTAGTTATATTTCAATAAACGATACGGGAGTGATAGTTCATCACCAAATTGATACTGAGATTAAATTCCATATTACTGTGCGTACATTTAAGAAATTGGAATCACGAATACAGTAAAGAATAACTAATGAAAGTAGAAGAACCCATCTTGTGAAACAGTTTTGATACGTGCTGGCTTTATCATGAGTGGCATTTTTGCGATATTTCCAATATTAATAATGCTCTATATAATAATGTAACATTCCCCTAATATCTGAGACTCATTAAAATTTCGAAAATTCACGTCATCTTTTATTCACTTTTTGTCTTCCGGTTGACAGTAAATATCAAACGATCAAAATATTGAAATAGTTGACGGTTACATCGTTTCATTTTAATTGCTCCAAAAAAATTGCCCTCACTTTTGTTTCCAAAGCAAACTGGCAGAACAGAAATTAGTAATAACCGGATATATCACTATTTTCCTCCGAGTTGAGAATTCTCTATAACAGTGCTATCGTTTAATGGGAAACCGGGATACGGTATCTTTTCGTTTCAATGTTGTTATTTTCCAGACCGATGTTGTTTATATCTTAACTATGTTCAGTTAGGACGAAGCCTGCTGTATATTGCAAAGTATTCAGTGTTCACACAACGGAGAGACAGGAGCGACGATAGTCGATGGATGCTGATAGCTGATAGCGGCGCAGGGGTTTCTGGTGTCTGCCTACAACGAGCCAGTCCAATGAGTCCAGGCTTACGACAAGCCGCGAGCTGCGAATGACATAATTATTCGCCAACATATTAATATTATTTATTTATACAACTATGAGCACTCCGCATGGTGGCGTTTGTCATTTTAGACGGAGGTGTGATCAATTTTACGATTTCAAAAATAAAAAATGAAAACATTACAGATATTATTACTACGGACTAATGGGATAAAAGTTTTTTCGCTTAATTAACGATCTATTTCTCCGCTGTCTGGCAATGGCGGATGGTGACTTTTTCTACTCTTGTTCTTTTAAAAAAAAAATTCTTCTATTTTGATAACAATAAATAAGCTAAAAGCAAAAAAAATATTTGAAACGGTATTTTTTTTGTAAAGCTTCTCGGTTTTGGAGCAGCACTTCATCCACAGAAAAGCAATAAATTATCCAGCAAAATTTCTTTTATTTTTTAAAAATTAATTTAACGAAAAGAAAATATTGAATCCTGTACAATTATTTATTTATTTTAGGATAAATATTTTTTTCAATCTCAGAGAAAAATCACCATAAAAAAGTAACTACTACTAGTCGTTTGCGCTTGTTCGACAGCATACTAAACTTGATAGTACTGTAAATATGCAATATTGGACCTTCCTTTCCCAGCAGACGGCCTCCGTGGTCCCGAGGCAAGACTCTCGACTCACAATCCGAAGGTCGTGGGTTCGAACCCGGCGTGCGCAAATAAATTTTATTTGATTAATTTGTGTTATTTCACAATTTATTCATTTAAAATAATATATAGTATATTTGCGGCACGTTCCAGAGTGGAAGATACTATCAGTATCGCCCTGGTGTAAGACCACCATTCAGAATTGAAACGTTGCTTGAAATGGCTTTAGCCGTGTTTAGTGACCAGATCTGAATAGCCAGGTACTTCCCAACCTTCCTCTTCCCTATCTCCTTCCCCTCCCCACTAACTTCAGCCTCACAACATACCCCGGTTGGGGATGCCATAGTCTCACTGGCTCCAGACGGGAGCAGTTGGGACTCTTGTGCGGTAACTGTAACTGTAAAAAAAAAAAAAAAGACTCCACTTCGGTATGGCAGAGGACACCTTTCAATAAAATCAATCAAAACGTTACTTTAAAAAGCTTAAGCTATTTCAAATAATAAGTTTAACTACTTAGGTTGTTATTTTTTTTTCCCGCTCCCCCCTTCTTCACTATTATCTTTTTCCATGTCAAAATCAAATTTGGGGTGCTAAAGTATCCCCGGCTCGGGGCAGAGAAACAAATTAATTTCGGTTGTGGGTCAGTTTGATGTAACTCTGGTTCAATAAACTTGAACTAGTTTAGAATCTAAGTGACATTTTCAAAAATAGAAATGATTGTGTCAAGAATTCAGACACACGTTAAAGAACATATTTGAGATGTGTAGAAGCAAAGGCAGCAATCTCCACATTCGTTTTTTTTTAAAGGCAAAAAACACATTGGTATCTTTGCCTTTGATACATATTTTCAAACTCTGATTTGAAAGCTGACAAACACAGCTTTCTCCCATCAAAATCAGAATTTGAAAATATGTATCGAAGGCAAAGATATCAATGTGTTTTTTTGCCTTTTTTTCAAAAAACGAAAGTGGAGATTGCTGCCTTTGCTTCTACACACCTCATTTGTAATCTAATATTTTTTACTAGAAAATTACCTTTAATTCGATATTTGAAATGTGTTTTCCTTTTCTTACGGGTTACCATGACAATTAAAGCCAGATTTCACGATTTTTCAAGGATCTTGATCTTGTAACTGGATATACTAATGTAATTTTCCGTGATTTCATATGGGTGTCTGCAATAGTAATCAATTTTACTGACGGAAAAAAATAAAATTAAAAAAAATTTTAAGGTGACCGAACAATTCAACAAAGTTTACAGAGTCATTTTTATTTTTTTTATTTTGATACAACATTTTACATACCGTACCAACAATATCTTTGGTACCAACCAATAATGTTGGCCTCACTAGGTGGCTTACCCGTGTTGAGGCCCATTATGAAAAAAAATAGGTTACGTAAGGTTAAGTTTTGGGCCATTTTTTCATTTCTTTAATGACTTTTCAATGGGGTATTGAAATGCCACTTTGTTGAGTTTTCAAGGAACCAAACATTAACATAGCAAAGGCCATCAATAGGGCAGTCTTACTAAAGAGAAAAATATTCGAAAATGCCAAAAAAAAACGTTTTATATGCACATACAAATAACAGTACTTCTTTCAGCCGAGTACCTAAATGTTACATGTATTTTTTCCTTGGTTAGAAATATTATAAGATATTTTGAATTATTTATAACAGGTTCATTTTGATCATCCCCGTACAGAGTATGTAGGTGAATTTATGTTATCAATGATTTGATCCCGAAATTCAGCATGTTGACGAGAGGTCCAGTGAGCCGGCAATATAATAATACGAACCAGCGCCGCATTGTCTAATCATGATGCAGCGGCCAGCATAGCACACCCCGGTGCTGGGGGTACTAGGGGTGCTTGCTAGTCAAACACAGGAAACATTGTTCCCCGCTGAAACTAACCAACCAAATAATCCTCAAGCAAATGATTTCCTTTGTCGGAAAGCTGGAACGTTTTGAATCGCTTGGGAAAGTAAGCCATACGCACGCATTTCAAATTTTAAAAAATATAAACAATTTTTTATAATTTACAACTTTCGAGAATATTTTAAGGTTTGATTTAATTGGATACGAAAAAAAATATCCCTAATTTCGTTCACCAATAAGAATCTCAATCTACGTTTTGTATGAGTTAGAAAAATAACGTTTTAGAGTGCCTGCATGATACGAATGATTTTCGGCCCGTCCTTTTTTGGCGATTGTCAGGATAATATTAATAATTATAAAGAATTATAATTTTTTTGTGATAATTAATCATAATTATAATTATAATTAATTATCACAAACTAATGAGAAATGGAAACCAATTTATTATAACTAATTTTAGGACAACTCAAATGCAAAACCATTATATATACGAAGCCATAAAAAACTATAATAACCTCCCTTCTGAATTGCGCTGTATCATCCAATCAACCAGAACGAATAAATCATATTTAAACAAATTTAAAAAAAAAAACTTATATTTTAAAAGTAAACATTTTACACAAAACATATTATAACATTTGTTCGTCTCTCATGGGCACACTAACCTCCCAGTTTCCTACCCACCCTTCATACTTTTTTCCTTCCTCTACTCCTCGTATCTTCCTCTCCTTCCTTTCCCTAAAAAGACCCTCAACACAGAATCCCCAAAGATGAAAATTGCCCCGAGGAAAATTGTTTTCTTTAGGGCCACCTGTGTGGAGCTGTAAAAAAAATTCTTTAATATCTCATTGAAGAAGAAGATAACACTTATAATCTAAATGAAAATATGAAAGAAAACAAGACACAGAAAAATAGAAAAAGACAATCGTCGCAACTGGGACTCGAACCCAGACCTCTCGTCTAACGCGCACGTCCCGGTTAGACGAGAGGTCTGGGTTCGAGTTCCAGTTGCGACCATCGTCTTTTTCTATTTTTATGTGTCTTGTTTTCTTTCATATTTTCATTTAGATTATAAGTATTATCTTCTTCTTCAATGATACATTACGTTGGTTTTTCTCATCAAAAAATTGAATACTTTAATATCGTTTATTTATTAAGTAACGCTACCTAGTACCCATATTTGGTTAGTAAATCCCTCGGTGATAAAAGATAGATATCCAGTTTAAACCATGGTTGCATCGTGTCATTTTTCAACTATGAAAATTAAAAAAATATATTTACAGATACAGGTACATTACAGGTAAGTTACCCACTTTATCGCTTCAATTTTTCACACAATCAGTTACAATACTGATAATGATACATTGTACCAGATTTCACGCAGGACTAACGCCAGAACCACCGAAATTAGTATGTTTGATATTTATATGGTTTCATAATAAGATACTAGGAGCATAATGAAAATGTAGACATGCCTTGAGAAATTATTTTTTTTATTAATGCTATCTAATATCAAAAGAATATGAGATTTTTTGAGTTATACCTAGTTTTAATATTTTCCTTAAAATCACTTTACATTGTTTGGAATCCAGGCAATGAAAAGTATTTTTTATTTTAACTTTTTTTAAATGGCTAAATTTCAATACCCAATTAAAACTGTTAAAACGGTGCATACGACCATCTGATTCTGGTTTCGTCGACTCCTTTCAAGGAAAGTTTACTTTATGGAGTTGTTGTAAGGTATCCTTACACTTCGCAAGTTTTCAATACAAAATCAAATTCATCTAGCGAACAATGAACCATACTCCGCATGTTCTATGATCAACGTCTCA
Source organism: Glyphotaelius pellucidus (assembly GCA_936435175.1). Classification (NCBI taxonomy): domain Eukaryota; kingdom Metazoa; phylum Arthropoda; class Insecta; order Trichoptera; family Limnephilidae; genus Glyphotaelius; species Glyphotaelius pellucidus. The sequence goes on from OW386547.1 coordinate 30,947,550, forward strand.
TAATACAGTTTGAGATTTACAACAAAAAGTATTTGGCCTTTTGTAAAATTTCATAAAAAGCAACAAGGCCACCGTAGTAAATGGGTTAGTGGTCCGTAGTTGTTTATATCCACATTTGAACTTTGTGCTGTCGTTAAAACTTTCAAAACGACCTTTACAACAAATAATAATAATGTCATGAAAGTTTTTTCGACAAAACATAATATTTCTACTCGAAACTTGATGAGGTCAAAGTTTTTACGCGTAAAAAGTTTAACGAAACAGAACCTTGGTTTTAATGAGGTTATACACGTACACCTTCCCGAGAATACAGTCGGAAAATACGGACGACTGCCAAGGTAGGCAAATAAATGGTGGCGGTATTTAATTTATCATTCTACCTGTATTATTAATAAAAACATTGGATTACGGATTTGAATATATTTTTCCAACAAATATATAGATGGAAGATTATTTTGCTTTAAGGTCTGCGTACTCTGAATTTGTTTTTTTTTAATAAACAAGCGTACCACTACACTGCGAAGGGGCACTGAGGGCAACCCCTGGAGCGACAGCGCAATTTAAAACATCTTTCTCGGATTGCTCAAGGTTTTTTGGTGATCATTTTGAAAATTTTCCGCCTACATTAAAAAAAAATCATACCTCCGAATTTTAATACGTTAACATGTAAACCGAATAAAGTGCTATATAGCCATTGCATTCACCTATATTTAATAATCGTCTAATATTTTTAACTATAAACTGTCGTGGGAAATTCGATTTTGCATCCACTTTAAATATTTTCTTTGGTGTTTCTTTTAAATAGTCTAATTGATGTCACATATACAAATATATACATATAAGCAAACTGAATTTTGATAAGTTTTCAAGTGTTTAAATGTTTCGTATGAAAACATATTTGACGTAAGTTTTGATCGAGAAATGCCGACATTTTATTGCACTAAAATGGAATTTTTAACATATTCACCAAAAATAACTGCAACACGTCAGACAGATACATTCATTATATCTAATCCACAATACCAATTATCTCGATTATTGCTTTACTTGTTTAAAAAAATAATCAATTCCCAATAGTTCCAATAAATGGTTCCCGGGGCTGCGTTACCCGGAAAGCCTCCCAAATCGAATGTAAACCATCTAAAATTTATTGAATTATACTATGTAAAATATAAAACTGACGATAAAACCTTCGGTTTTGGAACATGTTCATTATTTATATTAAAAATAGTGGTGTAAACAAAGTTGATTATTTTCATTTTATTTTAAATGGTGCCTCAAAGTAATTCTGCAATAATTTTTTTGTATTTATTTTAACTAGAGATACAAATAATTTCGAAAATGCGCTGTTACAGAGTTATGCACTCAATTTAATACTGTTCGATCAATATTACTGTTATGAATTGCATAGTGTGGGAACCAAGTCATGAAGCCGTACTCTAGATACTTCTTACATGATTAGTACAAGATTCTGACGCAACTAAGCTATTGAACAACTAAGTGATTCTAGTAATAAAACAGAGCATTCTGTTGACATGATTGATAATGTGTGGGTAATGGTTTCTGGATTTTAACTTCGAGTCGAATTTCTAGCTTAAGGATTTCATCACGGATCGTGGAAGGGTAATCGATTTTACGTCCATTTTTCGTGGTCAATACGATATTATGTTTGCTAATATTTAATTCCGTGGCGTTATCTATTCTCCATTGAGACAATGTAAGCAGGTTTTTTTCGAAGTTTCACAGTTTTGATGAGAATTCACAGGATGAAAAATTAATAAATATAGGTCATTTCAATAAACAATTCATTTTCTAAATGTAGCCTCTCACTAAAGGGGTAATAATGAAAGTATCTTCGTGTTATGTGTTTCAATATTTGTGTCAGTGTTTAGTGTAATTTGGGTGCATACCTTAAAATAGATCCTGGCCTGACTTCTGGCAGCAGAAAGTCAATTTCATAGTAGGTGGCTTGGAGCACGGGTCCGGAGGCGTCCCGCAGAAGGAGATACTTGGCGCAGCCGGGGCCGGCTCGAATGCTCACACATTTAGCTGTATAATACAAATATTTTAGGAAAATTATTTTTATAAATATTTTTTAATTTTTTTACAAAAAAAAGGGTGACTATAAGTGATCCTAAATGTGTAATTTCCACTTTTTAAAATATAAGTCTTTTTTAACCCTGGTACGTGGCCCTGAAACAATTTTATATATTTTTTATTTTCATCCTTTTAGCTAAAAAAAATCACAAGGTACCATAAAAACATTTTTTTAATAATTATTTTATATTTTCGGAGGGGGGAAGTGTTCCAATTTTGGTTCATTGTGTTTACAGGCGTCTGAGGTGTTAAATTCTTTTTCTATTGCGTGTCAGTGCACCAAAAACTGACTTTTCTGGAAGAAGGTTTCTAACGAATGTGATCAAAATGTGCATACGCCCACAACTAAAGGCCAATTCTGACCTCCCGAATCCAGATTCTGGTGTTGAAAAATGAGGTATGAATTGAAAATTTACCGGGGCAGTTTCAGAATGACGCATTTGTGGTATATTTCAATGCTAAGGAGTGGTCAGCGGACGACGATATTCCATTGTCAGAAGTCTCGAAAGGGTATTTCCATTGACACCTGTTAAAAGATTTCCAAGGTAGAAAACTGATTATATATAAATGTCCACCAACAACCCTGTGTGATACAAGGTTATATCTTTTCTTGCAACGTCTGACAGTGGAATATCATCATCAGTTGATGAACTCTATGAACGACAGCACGTTTCTGATTTGTTTTTATATTTGAATAGGTCGCGGGTTCGAACCCGGCGTGCGCAAATAAATTTTATTTGATTAATTTGTGTTATTTCACAATTTATTAATTTAAAATAATGTATAGTTTATTTGCGGCACGTTCCAGAGTGGAAAATACTATCAGTATCGCCCTGGTGTAAGACCACCATTCAGAATTGAAACGTAGCTTGATATGGCTTTAGCCGTGTTTAGTGACCAGATCTGAATAGCCAGGTACTTCCCCACCTTCCTCTTCCCTATCTCCTTCCCCTCCCCACTACCCTCAGCCTCACAACATACCCCGATTGGGGATGCCATAGTCTCACTGGCTCCAGATGGGTGCAGTTGAGACTCTTGTGCGGTATTAACTGTAAAAAAAAAAAAAACCGTATTGAAAATTAATATCCATTATTTCCTCTTAATGCACATTAATTTTCAATACAATTTCCTCTTTTCAATGACTTAAAAAAATATATTATAATATTTTTGACATAATGACGTCGGCTGCGAGACTGTACAAAGTTGTGGGCACTTTGAAGCACGTTCCACAGACCCGTCTTCATCCAGTACGGCTAGAACCGTCCCTGAAGACCGCCGTGTCACAAATTCGTATTATTTGAATATCATTAAATAATGTAAGTTGTACAAATTGTGCGGTAATCGAGTTGTGATGGCGTTCAGGAGTTACGTGCCGCACTCCCCCACTCCCCCGCCCCCACTCCACCTGCTCTCCGCTATTCCTACTCAACTCAACAACTCGCCTGTCTCCGAATTCACACTTCTACGAATATTCTGCCGGAACAAGAGAAACTATATTTTCAGGACTCTCGGAGATTTCCGAGAAATGCTTTCATATTCTCTCTCTTCACAGTTTGATGAAATACATTTGTGTCTTCATAATGTAATATTTCTTTGTCTGTTTGATATTTGAATGAAATTGAAAAATGCTTACTTCTTTATCTTTATAAAACAAGGTTAAGTATGTTCACCTTGTCTATGGTTTCAAGATATCGATCACTCAGTTGAATAGTCAGACATCACAAAATCCAAAGTTTTGGGCTAATGAGGAAAGCAATGAGCGATTGGATAACCACTTACAAAGAAGCTGAACACGGGCGTGTACTTCAGCAAAAATTGCCAATTACACTTAATTTTAACAAAACTAAATATTTAACGTTTTGTATAACGGCCAGAGGACAACCAGCTGAGGATTATGCTCTCAAATAACATGATTGTCAAGGAATAAACTTAACGCAATCATGTCACTGCCCCACCATAAGGCGCTCTAGAAACATAAAATATATCGATGAAAATCTTCGATGGTACTCTCACATAAATAGCATTACAAAGAAACTCACGAAGATCATTTACCTACCGACTACTTCAGAAACATACGCAAATCTTATATATTTGTATGTTTGTTCGTATTTATTGCGCTGCCATACCGTTCATCCGATTGCGATGAGACTTAATTTGTTGTGCGCACGCCCGCGATGGTTATACGCTGTAAGCTCTGGCGTTATGAAATTTAAATAATTGAAAATGTGTGTATTTCATATATTTTAGCGGCAGGGAGTGAAGGAAGGAGGAAGACGGGGAGGTGGGATTCGCGGGATCCCTCCCGCAAACCCCACCTTCCACCTTCCCCGCCTTCTCCCTTCTTCGCCATCCCTGACGAGGAAGGGGGAAGGCGGGGAAGGTGGAAGGAGAACGTGGGAGGGGAAGGGAACTCGGGAGGTGAACGGAGACGCACGGGAAAGGATATGCAGGGAGTATCAATCTATTTCTTGAATGGCATTGCAACGCATGCGGGTACCAGCCAGTACTACTAGTAAGTTTACTATGCTCTTTGCCAACCACGCATAGAATATGAGATTATTGGATGGGGATCTGCTTCAAACATCGACATGAAGCAGCTCGTTAAAACACAAAATAATAATAAAAATTAAAGTACACATAAGAACTCCAGCAAAAGGTTTTTTTTTGTTTAAATTAAGCATTATAAAACTAGACTCAAAAAATGTACTCCTCAATTTCAAAAAAATATGAGTACCTTGCTCAGCAATACACCTACACTACAAGTATGAAATCCTCAAATCTGCTAAACATCTCAAAAATAATTCTTTTGTTACAAAAATCATAATGTCACGCTACAAAATTATATAATGGCCTTCCAATTAAAATTAAAAACACCATGAAGATACAAAAGTTTAAGAACAACATTAAATTGTGGCATAACCAAACATCGACTGGTCAGCGGTTGAGTGGGCATCGCGTTTGGGTTCCACCCGGGTGTCCCGTGTTCGATTCCTCGTCTGGCTAAGTCCACCAACACAACACAAGCAATATTTTTGGCTTTCTGTGGTGGTAGTAGGAGATTTTCCAACATTGTCGGGTTATACGTAACTAAAATTATGAAGTTACCCCAACGCAACCTACAGACAACAAAAATAAATACTTTTTTTAAACTTTTTATGAGAAAAACTCTCTTTTTTATAACTTTTGAAGGTTATTCCCCATCAACGTAATATATCATTAAAGAAGAAGATAACACTTATAATCTAAATGAAAATATGAAAGAGAACAAGACAGTTGTCCCAGTTGCGACCATTGACTTTTTTTAAATCTATTTTTTATTTTGTGGAAACAAACTAGAAGATGATGAAATCATTATCAACACCCATACAACAACCTACGTCCGCCTTGGAACAGGAATATCTAGTGACTGTGAACAACCTAGAAACTGACAGGAATACCTAGTGAGGAGGACTGAGAACAAACTAATTTGCTTTGTATTTTTAATTAACTTTGTATTATATTTTTACTTTACTTTATATTGTCGTTAAATAAAAATAAAAAATAAAAAAATGTTCGAATGTTCGCCATGATCAAAATCAATTATTTACACTATCTGTATTTTACATATTAAATATGATATAAAATAACACCACAAGAAACAAGAGTCCTGCACATTAGTATGACATTTCGAAATAACCTACTAGTAATCCAGAAAACAACATTTTGTTTGATTCACAAGTTTTCTGCATTATAATTGATTTGATGGCGTTTATGAGTAATCTGAGTATTGTACCAGATAGGGGGTACACTTTTACATATAAACTGCAAGTTAAGTAAGATATCTGACTAATCAACTGGACGATTGATATACATACTAAGATCACCAGTAAGTATTGTTTTATTTTAAATTTTAAACATCTTTGGTAACAATCAATGAACACAAATTGAAGAAAAGAATTATGACCTTCTTCAGATTATCGTAATTTGTTTTTGGGGTATTATGCCGTATTGCTTTTCTTACCTCCTCCTTCAGCCAACGTTTTGGACAGCATTACATTCCTCATTATCGGGGCAAATGATGGACACTGTAACGCTGTCCGAAACGTTGACTAAAGAAGGAGGTAGCGCAACACGACACACTACCCCAAAAATAAATCATGATAATCCTTTTGGCCGGGAAAATCTAGAAACATATCATCTAATTTTATTTTCTTTAGGATCACTTTACCTAAGTGGATCTAAACCAGATAAAATATATTGTTATAAAGAATTCCCCAGCATTGACTGGACTTTACGCAGAGTTTTTCAAAATCAGATTGTAAACGGTAATATTCCCCTTATTTTTAACGCAAAGTTTGCAAAATTTCGTCAATTTCGGAATAAAAACCAAAAAAAAAAAAAACACCCGCCAGCCCACCACAGACACTCCTATTTATATAAATAAAGATTTGTAATAATAGATTAACTAACAAGTACTTCAACAAACAAGTATTTACCTTTCATAATAAAAATGTTCAAATTTTCAAGATAACATTTTCGTTGGCACGTGAAATATTATAAACCGCGTCACAGATGTAGGATGAGCTATGGATACGGATATCGATAAGGCTGTGGGATCAACTTACCAATCACTTCGAATATGGCGTTGACTCCCGTTTCCTGCAGAGCCTTATGCCATTTAAGTACCTTCTCCACCGGCCCGGTGAAAAGTCTCATCCCAGCTGGGGCGCTCTGAAATATGATATTGCGGGGGTTAGGTGTCGATGTCGAAAACTTTAATCATTTTTACGATTATAGGCTGCTTTTATTTTACGATATAAAGCCGACGCGTTTTCAGAGTGGCAATTCAAAACTCTACGCACGTCGTTTTACTAATTAAGGTTTTACAGCTTTTATTCATTTGATTTTATTATTCGCAATAAAATTTGACATTGACAGTTGATTGATTTTATCCTGTTCATCTGAACTTTGCGTGGCACACAACCAAACGCACTAATTTCGGTTGTAAGTTCTTACTTAAATATTCCACCATCATATTGAAATTATTAGAACTGATCAATTTAGACAATTTTTTTTTAATATGAATACTGCACAAGAGTCCCAACTGCTCCCGTCAGGAGCCAGTGAGACTATGGCGTCCCCAATCGGGATATGTTGTGAGGCTGAAAGTAGTGGGGAGGAGAAGGAGATAGGGAAGAAGGGTGGGAAGTACCTGGCTATTCAGATCTAGTCACCAAACATGGTTAAAGCCATTTCAAGCAACGTTTCAATTCTGAATGGTGGTCTTACACCAGGGCGATACGGAGAGTATCTTCCACTCTGGAACGTGCCGCAAATATACCATATATTATTTTAAATGAATAAATGGTGAAATAACACAAATTAAACAAATAAAATTTATTTGCCACGCCGGGATTCAATCCCGCGACCTTCGGAATTCGAGTCAAGAGCCTTACCACTGGACTACGCCAGCCGTCAGACACGCTGTAAAATAGGTACAAAATTTATTTTCATAATAATTCCATAATTAAAATGTGCATTTCTTTTGATCGATCAAATGTTTGACAGATCTAAATCTGAATGTTTCAAAGTTTACTAAAGGTTCATTTGAATGATAATTCTGATCGTCTCTCTCTAATAATTATTAATTATTTGGCAACAAAAAATATTTTAAAAAATTAACTATTTTTGTTTTGATTGACCTTCGGAAAAAAAATTATATTAATTATTCTATAAGCCGCCGCAGTTTTAATATGCACATATTTTTAAAAGTATACTACTTTTATACTTAGTTACCACAAGAAACATCAGTTTCAGTCGGGATAGATTGAAAACTATGCATTTAAATTTATATTTCATAAAAAACTTTTTTGTACGCAATTTCTCGTTAACGGCTCACATTTTCACATTCCTATTTTCACATTCTCATTCGCATCGCATTCCTTCGTAGATTGAACATTTTCCAGGGTACCCAATCGTTAAATATTAAAAAAGATTGCCATAACGCGACGGCCGGCGGAGTCCAGCCGTAAGGCTCTTGATTCGCATTCTGAAGGTCGCGGGATCGAATCCCGGCGTGGCAAATTAATTTAATTTGATTAATTTGTGTTATTTCACAATTTATTCATTTAAAATAATATATAGTATATTTGCGGCATGTTCCAGAGTGGAAGATACTCTCAGTATCGCCCTGGTCTAAGACCACCATTCAGAATTGAAACGTTGTTTGAAATGGCATTGGCCGTGTTTGGTGACCAGATCTAAATAGCCAGGTACTTCCCATCTTCCTCTTCCCCATCTCCTTCCCCTCCCCATTACCTTCAACCTCCCAACATACCCCAATTGGAGATCCCATAGTCTCACTGGCTCCAGACGGGAGCAGTTGGGACTTTTGTGCGATATTCGTGTAAAAAAATAAAAATAAAATTATACATATTCGTGCAATGTATATGGTGAAATTTGCATGTACTAAAAATAAATTATTTATTTGCGTATATTAACGATACACGAATTAAAATGCATAATACCTATTAAAAAAGTCGTTTTCCGGCGACACCCAAAATTTATAACAGAAAACATGGAAAACAAACCCTGCTTGCCGTACAAACCATAACAAACCTGGGATGTATATTTTATTTTTAAGACGCGTGCGCGTTCTTTTATATTTTATTTATTATTAATTATTTTTCAGTTGGAAATAAATTATCCTTTTGAGTTGCACGGAGAACGCCTTTTTAAAAATGTAATATATTTAAATTTATTTATTTTATGTTATGTTCGAAAATCCGTCTCTATTGACTACACAACTTTCACGTAGATAAAAATCGTTATAGTTTGATAGCGTCATTTGATAATAAATTTTCCTAACAAATTGATATTACATATAGCCCATCAAAATAATTAGATATTCAAGTAGGTACTACGTACTTGTGTGTCCAATCCTGTAATTAGCATTGGGATTCGATATATCCAATATTTTATCAAATTAGTTCAATCTGTCCATTCTTGTATTTAATTACTATAATACATCCATTCTTGTAATTCTGGCAAGATTAATGAGGGAAATTTCGATGAAAGCGGTAGAAAGATGTAATCCGGTAAACGGCAGGCAGTGGGCATACATCTATCATGAAATTCGAGTATATGCGGCGAAGGAAGCATATGGCCATAGATTGATTAAAGCATGTCGAACTATGGATTTAACTAAGTGAAACTTTAAGTTGTGGGAAATATCGACATTGTTTCAAACTACATTGTGCATTTGAAGTTTGTTGGGGAACTTTAAACAGGAGATCGACAAAAGGTTATGAATTTCATGAATTGGGAATTATTTCCCATCAAAGTAAACAATATAAACTCCGTGTTTCAAATCTTAAACGCGTTATAAATTTTACAGTTAAGTTAATTCGTATAGTAAATGGTTGTTTGTCAGTTGTGTACAATTTAAAAACATATATTAGTAAGGGGGCAGGTGCGTTGGATGCAATTTTTTTTTACAGTGACATAAATAAATTCAAAATTACTTGCGTTATTTGCATTCGAAATAACAGGATAAATTAAAACATCTTTTGTTCTGGAGAATAACAAAAAGCGATTGTATGAATCCATCAGCGCAAAACCACACAAATTTAATGGGATTTTAAAATATTCAAAATATCATTACAAATCACGTATAATATAAATATTTTAGACATCGGGTCCAATTCTCCCAGTTATAATCATATTATAAATATTTGAAACGGACTTGGACATTTTCTGTGCACATTTGGACACCATCATGTATTGTGACAGTATTTTGGTTCGCTCTTACGCCAATCATTTAATAGTGCTAGTTGCTAGAATTCTAGAATTCTACAGAATAAGACACATTTATCAACTAAAAAATTTATCGTCTAAAGAAGGTGTTTTGTACTGAAATTGAATTTTAATACCACCATCCGAAATATTTTCTGAGAATTTTGATATGTTGCAAATTAAATGCACATCTCTAGGGCTCAGCGTGAAGAATGGTTTGATAAAAGGCCAGAACCGCAGCGAAATAAGTAGGCACCTAGTATATAGATTTGTAGACAATACACCAAAGGTTATCAGACTGAAAATATAAAGTTGAAAAATCTTTAGAAGAAAAATCATTCTCCCTTCACCAGTCTCTCCCGATCCGGCCTGCTACGCATTTGGTGGACAGACGCATTCGCCACCAAGATCCAGACATACCTCGCCCATGAACCTGGCCACCCCTTCTAAGTCACCAAATATAACATTCATAACTAACTAACCTAACTTTGGATAACCGAGTAGATATTTGAAGACTTTTCTTAAGTAAGAGAGATGATTTTTTGAGTTATTGAATTAAAAAAAAATATATATAAATCGTTTACGAAAGCTTAAATCATTATGTTCTTTTACACACGAATAGTCACGAACCATCACTGGCTTCAGATATTCTCATCTTACGCTGAGATGTTGGGTAGGTACTCCTGTTGTTGGTTGGATGGTTGGCTTGGGTTGGGGTGACCAGGCGTGGCATGTCGCGGGAGATTGATTAAACCCCACAAAGTTCACCCCCCCCCCCCAAGTGGGAAGCCGTTCCGCCGTACATCATACCAGGAAGTACACGCTACGGAAGAATTCGGTAATGATTTCAATATCATCTTCAAAATATCAATTAAAGTTCACATTATTGATCGTAGGTTTTTGTAAAAACTATAAATTAAAACACTGGTATTTTCAATAGTAAGTAAGTTGCGCAAAAATGTCTTTCTTTGCATGTACTTATTTTACTAATTGGATTACAATTTGGAACGCGGGTGTGGGTATCGCCGGTTCGGGACCCATATATTGGATACACCCCTGCCATAGGTCACCCTAAGTGGTTCTCTACGTTTGGTGACAGCAGGGGTGCCCGGGTTCATAAGTTTGTCTAGGTCTAGGCAAATGCCGGTGGGTGGTGGGCCGGAGGGCCACGTTGAGGGAGTTTTTTTGATCTCTCCAACCGGACTCTCTCGAACCATCGCTTTGCACCGCAGTGGGGGGAATGGAATCACTCCCCTGACCCCCAGAGTCCTACCCATCGCTTATACCTTTTTTCTTTCATATAAAAATCAGTTTTTTTGTTTGTTTGTTCGTATGTTATGCGCTGCCATACCGTTCATCCGATTGCGATGAAGCTTTGTTGATTTGTTGTGCACACGCCCGCGAAGGTTATAAACTATATATAATGATAAGCTCGTGCGTTATGAAATTTGTATAAATGAAAATGAGTGTATTTTATATATTTTAGCGGCAGGGAGAGAATGCAGGAGGGGGAGGGTAACGAAGGAGATGGGGTTCGCCGGAGAGGTCATGAGGAAAGGGACGGAGGGTAGGTGGAAGAGGAACGCGGGAGGGGAACGGGGACGCATGGGAAAGGACATACAGGGGGAAACAATTTATTTATTTGAATGGATTGCAACGCATGCCAGGTACCCGCTAGTAAATCATAATTATAACGATCATCGCTTTAAAATGTCGTCTGAGAAGTGGGCCCGCGTTTTTCAAAGCAAATACATTTTTTTGGATTTAGAGTTCTTCTGAAAATAATACTGCATGGGTGTTTTAAAGAGGGAAGAGGGTAGGTAGAAATGTTTTTCACGGATTTAAAAATAAAACTTTTCCCAGAAAAAAAAATCTAATTAAAAATTCTCAATTGTTGTGCGGAAAAATTAGATTAGCAGTGTAGTTGGGTATGTTTTTAGGTTTTTCGGTTTTCACGGCCAAAAAGTATTTTTGTTATTGTTTTTGGAGTGTTATGCCGTGTTTCGCTACCTCCTTCTTTAGCCAATGTTTCGGACAGCGTTACAGTGTCCATCATCAGGGTAGATGAGAAAACAAAACAATAACAAAAATAAAAAATAAATTTAAAAAAAAAAAATAATTAAATAAAAAAAAAAAAATAAAAATAGCAATGTAGTTATTTTGGTATACACGGGTTAAATAGTAGAAAACTGTAGAAATAACTGTATGCTCTGCGCACTTTGCGGTCTCCGACGTTCAAAGTCATTAATATACATAATTTGATATTGAGTAATATCAAACATATTTTATTATAGGTACATTTCGCGAAAGGAAAACACAAAGCGCCAGTTATTTCAAAGTATTTGAAAATTCATTAAATTTAAAAAAAAAATAATCAAGTTCGGTGAAAGTTCTATTTAAGCTCTGTTATTATTTCATCGGGGGCCGGTTGTTTCATAGTACTTGAAAAATAATAGAACTTGAATAGGACAAGCCGCCGCTACCCGAATTTTCATACAAATTTCTTGCATATCTTCCTTGAACATTTGAAGTTTTGAAGCTCTTAAAAAAATATATGTTATTTTTGAAGATAATATCTATACACTCCTCACGCCGAAACGAAAATTATATGAAATTCCCTCGATAGAAAAAAATCGCAAAGTATGCTCCGAAAATTTTTGTTTTCACGTCTGTCTCTATTATTTAACAAGTTATACGTATGAAAAAATTCACAGTGTTTCTTTGAATGTTGTTTTAGACAACCCCCACGAGATATTGGCTCATTTCTAAACGAGTCGTGTTTAATTAAACATTTTCACAATTTTCGCTTCAATTTTATAGATTTATTAAGTTTCGCTCCATCTTCTTCTTTTCTAGAGAGGATATGGCGCCTTAATATTAACTTTAAAATTTGTGAATTGTTCAAATTTTGTGAAACAATCCATCCTTGGTCTACATTAAATCTTCAGCTTTATTTCATCCATGCTCGGCATTACGTTTTGTTTGCCATCTGTCATATACGTTATTCATGTCGCATCACCAGTAAAGTATCGTACCCACCAACTCCAGTACCACTAGGTTTACTCATATAATATACGGAGCCGAAACACATATCCCATCACACGCCTACCCGGAAGTGGCAAGAACTGGGAGCACTCGCAAGTAGCTAGTGCCACCAGCAGTGGGTACATAATATTACGTGTGTGTGTGTGTGCTGTGTACTGTGCACGGGGTGAGATACCTGAAAGGGAGGATACGGCCAATAAATTATGCGGCACATCAAACCACCGGAAGTTTTAGCCAAAGGGATACAAGGGAAAGGTTACAGAGATTACAGATACTTTCACTGTAAACTGGTGCTTAATCCCAAAATGTCAGATTGTTAGTCAGCTATCTCAGGTAGATATACTGATCTAACGTCCGGTTATTGTGTCGGATTACCAGGCGTCTTGGGTTCATTTCTCTGCTAGTTTCCTACATTTTGACAAATGCAACATTTCCGCTAGTACAACGGTAGTATTTATATATTTACTAGCTGACCCGGTGACACGTTGCTGTGACGTGAAATCGAAATACAACGCCATCTACCCAACCTAAATAACCAAGTTGCGTCGAAAAATTAGCTCACGCCGCCATCTGTTAGACACTTATGGAACTTACAAATAATTACAAAGAACTGTTCTATAACAAACATTTAATGAACATTTAATTTGCCATAATAAATATTGAGGTCAATAATCGAAATAAAAAGTATCCTATCTTTTAAGTTGGACCAAATTACACACAGCACCTAAGCCAAATTTCATCAAAATCGGTTAAGTAGTTTCTTCATTTATCTCGAACAAACATTGTGACGCGAGATTTTTATATATATATATATATATATATATATATATAAAGATAATAGTGGTATTTCAACTGTTGCGAGATTATTCGTAACCTCACAACAAACATAGTGACGCGAGATTGTTATACATATAAAAATAATAGTAGTATTTGAAACTGTTGTGAGGTTAATCATAACCTCACAACATTTGCCTTTGCCTTTTTTTATATGACTGGATGTGGAAACTATAATTTTTTTAATATAACATTCTGATCTGAATGGTCTAGAATAAAATTAAACACCCAGAGGCATTTCCTTTGGTGTATTACATTTCACCAGTATAACCGCGTATTCCCCATCTTAAGTAGCCCGTCAATAGCAGCCTCCCGGTATCATTGCACAATCTATTATTCTAGGTTCTATAGATAAGTTTACTGGATATTCAATATATTGGAATAACTTATTGAAGCCTAACCCTCATGGTTATTGTAATATTTAATAATTAAAGAAATCAATGTTTTTTTTTTCCATGAACACGGCACAATATGTGCCTTAACATAATTAAATTAGCAAGTGAATAGTACCATAACATAAAGAATGTAACAATATAAGTGAAAAGTATAAGGTAATAGCTAAAAAGTTATAAGGTAATAGCTAAAAGGTATTAAGAATAAAATGAAAATATGAAATTAAAAAGTGTAAGAAATAAATTATCTGAATGTGAAATGTATAAACTACAAAATATCTAAAAAAAAAACGATAAAAAGTACAAAATTAAAAATATGAAAAGGTAAAGAATGTAAAACTCTTAGTTGGAGACAAAAAATATAAATATTTTAGGTAAACTACCGAGGAGAGAATCGTATAAAATAATGATCGGTAGGTATTATGGATTATGACAGTTGGATATGATAAATTTTTCATTACGCAAGAACTGGTAGGTTAATTGGTATTGAAAAACGTAATCGTTCTAGGTTCGATTCCCAACTGCAACCGTTACCTTTATATTTTCTGTATTCAATTATTTTCTTCAGTGATTAAAGTTTACTGCACTTTATTTGCATTGCCCGTGATTTTTTGTTCTATCAAATCAACCCCGTCTTCTCAAACACTGTTTGGACATTCACAGATTAAAGTACGAATACGGAATAACATGGAGACAACAAAATCCTATTTTTGTGATTCTGTTTCATAAATAAAATACATTCTTAGAGTCAATTCTCCTGAACAAACGTACCAGTTCTTTTTGTTATCAAACTCTTGAAACTAACAAAGAAATAGACCGACATTTCAAGTATATTATGATATTCTATTAAAAAAAACTGACAATTGGAGTTAAAAATAGGTACGGTCGGACTTACTAGTACTGAGATAGAGAAACTATATTTCTATTTCAAATTCATTTAAACTTATAAAACTTGATACTAAGAATTACTTACAAAATTTACAAAAACAATCTGACAAAAATATTGGAACCGTTAAGGTAAGCTTTAGCAAAATGAAAATAAGTTGCAAAAACAAGTGGCACCATTTACACTCCTCTTGGCTTCTTAGATTTTTTGTAAACACATATCTTTTCGCATTTATCGTAACACACGAAGATGTGAGCTAACTATAATTAAATATGATAATTTCTCGGTGATGTGTCTCAGCGTAACTCCGTATCAATAATCTCTAGAACAGGAATTTGCTTTGATTATCAAAATTGGAACTGATTATGAAAATTTCAAAGAAGCGATAAAGTATGTACTAAAATTATTTATTTGAAACGTATATTCCTTGTTTAAATATTTTATTGTCTATAGAGAGGCAACGATACTGAGGCAAATATTTTTTTTATAAATATTTTCAATTTTACAAATCCTACAATATTATAACATCCTTCAATTTGTACAGGTCTGCGCTACTAGGTAAATACATAAATACAATAAGCCGGATATTTGAAATTGCGAACATGATTCTACAAACAAATAATGTAATATTATAACCTACAAACAAACAAACCAATACTGGCAAAGTGTAAACAGTTTTCCATGTAGTGTATAGAGCATGGTGTATTCATACTCCACAACAAAACGCTTGTAAACGATGTGAATTAATTACGCTGAGTTGGATGAATATCCGCAATAAGACAAGGTACTTGCAGGTACTTACAGAAAATGTTTTCTTTGTGTTAACATTTCGGAACATAGTTCCCAAAGCACGAATGCTGCAAGAAATGTGCGTAGGCAGTTTCAAAGTTTTAAGAGTTGTATTTTCAATTCTTTACCTACAACATTTCTTTAGAGAATAAATAATTTTTGTACGGTATTTCGCACGAAGTTTTTGAAGCATTTTCAAAATACATGAGATATTCCTGAAATGTTTTGTAGCTCGCAAATATATTTTTTTTTACGGTAACATAATATTTTTTCCATGTAGGTTGTTCTTTTACAAAGTGTTTTTTCAAATAAAATATTTTTTTTTCATATATTTCAGGGAAACTTACTTATAAAGAAGAATACAAATTGTCATCGTGATAAACTTTCAAATCGTATTTCTGTGAACTTTTAGAATCTGTCTTGGTTTAGGTACCTTGTCTTATTATTCTCAAAATATTTTTTATATAACTTATAATAATATGAATTTCTGAATTAAATAAAGTATTAAGTGCCAAAAATGATAAACTGATATAAAAGCTTTCAACTTAACAAAAACAATAAATTGTTAGGATACACATCGATATTACCTTTTTTCGTAAAAATAGGCCTTATGTAATAAAAAGGCAAAATATGTAGACAAAATTTTCGCGGAAAACTCATTAATTCAAAATAACGGAGAGACCCCCCCTTCCATTGCGCACTGCGGTTTTCAAATGAAGGAACCAAAGATCCGGAACAAAGAGATTCTCCGGGTCTTGGATGATTTGAAAGTCGATAAAGCCAACGACGATCCTCTGGTCCTTGGCAGATATTCTGCAAATTAACTCCAGCGCTCTCAAAATTATTTAAACTCTCACTCAAAAGTGTAAAGGTGCCAGATCTTTGGAAAAAGGCGATCGTCCACCCAATTTCTAAAAAGGGGGACCGCTCCGATCCTTTCAAATACCGCCCCATAACAATATCACTTCGATACTCTCAAAGGGTGTTGGAAAGAGTGGTTAATAACAAATGGCTCACATACTTCGAGAGAAACAACATTCTAAGCGATCGGCAATATGGATTTCGAAGAATCCGATCGTATATGTGCGCATATTTGGGGATGGTATTTGAAGCGTTTTGGAGAAATTGAAACTGTCGGGTTGAATATCTCCATAGCCTTTGATAGGGTCTGGCACCGGGTGCTTGTCGGAAAGTTTCCATCGTGTGGGATCCGCCCAACTCTGCAGAATTGGATTGCGGACTTTCTCAAAGGAAGAACAATTCAAACCGTAGTTGACCGCTCTTCTTTCTCTCCGAACCAATTCAAAGCGAGGGTGCCACAAGGATCTGTGCTATCACCGACGCTGTTTTTGTTGCACATCAATGATCTCGTTGAATGTGCACCAATTAAAAATAATTAGTGATTATTTGAAATTATATATTATTTGTAATTCCCTAAAATAAATTTATCGCTATGAATAATTTTGTGGCTCATAGGTCTCTATTTCGGGTGTTGTTATATTTTTGGCACATGTGTTTTGCACATGTGCACATTTTTGTGCGGTATTTAATTCAGGTACACATACGTCGATATCATATTGTCCACACTATAATCCCATAATTACAAAAATTTATTCTGCAGCTTCACGAAATCTATCAATTTATCATTCCTGCAATCCAAAAATTGCAGCTACATAAAGCAGTGACTACTTTGAGTTAAAAACAAATTGGCATGAAATTATACTTTCCAATTATTTCGAACGCTGCAAGCTGCGTGGTACTTGCTACTTGTTAAGTTTTGATGTTACATGAATCGGAAAGAAAAACTAACGAAGTGGTTGAAAGGAGCACTAAATTACCTACCTTTTCTATTATTTTAAACCACAAGTCATGATAACATCTCTCATCCCCAGTACTAGAACACATTACCCTAACTTTGTAACCACCTTATAGCGTAATATAATATACCTAAGTGCCAAAGCGCAAAGTGGTCTTTCCTCGTCTGAAATCCGCTCTTCACTTGGAGGAGTGATCGCGGAATTAACGATTTGGATCGGCCAATCTCGTGACTGACGGCTTAATTAAGCGTTGCGATGGTTGCGATTCAATTTTACCAGACTAAGGGGAGAGAGGTAGGAGATAGTGAATTTTATAAAGTGGTGGTTGTAACTTGAAAAGGGGAAATAATTGAAGAATTCTCGGTCGGGAAATTTTAATCGTTACATCATGTTCTTTTGAAAAATCCGTAATCAATCCTGTGTCTAACGATATCACCGCCAGAATAATTTTACATTTCCTAGCAGAATATTATTTTAGAAATCATTACATCCTGTATCCGGAAACATGGGTTACAGGGGAAACCGGTGAATAAACATCACATTTGGAGTCGATTTCGAGATATAACATTTATTTAGTTAGAGTTTTCGTTTTCAAATAAATCGAGTTCGCATAAAGTCAAATTTAAAGAAAAAATCAGTCGCAAGTGTAGACCCGGAAAAACAAACAAAAAATAAAACAAACAAAAAACCAAAATACTCGCAACGAAAAAGAAGTTTTTTTTTGCTCTCCGTATGGTACAGATTCACCAGTTTCTCGCTCAAGTCAAGTGCGAAACAATACATGCTTTAAGAAAAATCCGATAAATTTATTGAGACTTTTCTACTAGATATTGTTTCGGCTATCGGTAATAATTTGGAATCACAAAATTAAAATATTTCACAAAAACTTACACCCTCAAACCATATGCAGGCAAAAATTTAATGTTAAATTATAATCCCTAATTGCTTTAAATTTCAGGAATACTCGTTTATCACATTTCATCATAAATCACTGCCTCACTTTGTCCTAAACCTAATAGCCAAAGTCTTTAAATATTTAATATGAAATGTATAATGTATTTCTGCATGACAACCGCACAGAACGATAAATAAGAAAGACGAAGAGGGAAAAGGTAGTTGTTCTTCACACACAACTAGTCTGTGGACGGAATTATTCTGTTTGAGAATGCGATGGGGAGGTATGTAGACATTATCCACTTGTAACGTT
The DNA here is from genome assembly GCA_936435175.1 of Glyphotaelius pellucidus. Taxonomy (NCBI): domain Eukaryota; kingdom Metazoa; phylum Arthropoda; class Insecta; order Trichoptera; family Limnephilidae; genus Glyphotaelius; species Glyphotaelius pellucidus. Next base: position 30,966,390 of record OW386547.1, read on the forward strand.
TCGGTGTAAATAAGGTTTAATTAGAATGATTTGGCTGGAAACCCAGAAGCCCGTAAGTAATACAAATATTAAGCTCGTTTAGAGTTTAAAGTGATACAGAGTAAGGAAATGGCAGGAGCGGGGAACCTCAACGACCGAATTCACTCGCGACTCAAATGCCAATTATAATCCGCCTGAGGTGGGAATATTAAGGAAAAACCTTGGATTTTTGTGAACCCCACGAATTCGGGCAAATAAATGCTACATTTGTATTTTTTATATGCTTAAGTGGAAATTTATACCTATGCCAAGAAGAATTTCACTTTTTCGGACAGTTTTTTTTTTTTAATTCTAGTAAAAAGAAAATTACATTTTCACTCATTTAACCAGAAATAATTAAATAAATTAAACCAAACTAAACACCATAAAACATTGCTACTACATTTCATTACTCTGTTTACCGAGAATATAGATTAACAATTCTTTTTTAAATTTATCCACCTTTTTTTCATTTTTAATGTCATTTGGGAGGCAATCATATAAGTTGCCCCCCTCGTATCCAATGGATTGTTTACCATAGTTAGTGTGGATGGTGTTTAAATGTTTGTTATCATGTTGTCGTGTAAAATGTTTGTGTACTTTGGATGTTTTAATGAATTCTGTGTTTGTATGTATGAGTTTATTGTTTATTTTGTTTATAAGGAGACATGTGTTGTATTCATACAGTTTTCTTAACGTTAAAAGTTTTTTTTTTCTATATATATAATTTTTTGTGGATGTTCTAGGCTTGTAGTAAAACAGTTTTTTGATTAACTTGTTTTGTATTACTTGTAATTCATATATGTATGTTTCACGTGTGTTTCCCCAGATTTCAATCAAATAATTTAAATGTGAGTGTAAAAGACTATAATATAAACCTTTTTTAATTTTATTTGGCAACACATATGATAGCCGGCTAAATACACTAATTAAGGGGATGATTTTGTCTTTAATACCTTGTATATGCTGTAAATGTCAAATGCTGATCAATGCACAACCCAAGATATTTTTCCTGGATCAGGATTTGCAGGTCGTTAAATGAATGTCATCGGCAAATAATATTCGTTACATTTCTGCAAACTATTTTATTTCAAAATATTATAGCGTAGATCAGGCATGCATAACCTGCGGCCTATGGACCGCACGCCACCCAGTTGAAGATTTTTTGCGGCCCAAAATGAAGTTTTCGGCTTTATACGTTTTGGATTTTGGTATTCACACAATTCTATTATACATTGTGAAATTAGAATTTCTTATTAGATCTCGGGCTCTCGATGGGGGTTTTGATGTATTGCTTGAAAAGTACAACTGCACTAGGAATTTATTTTTGCCATCAATTCCAATCAGTATATTTAATCGGCTTTGTAACTTGTTATTTAATAATTTCCGTCTCTTGAAAAGGTTCCTTATAAAATAAATATTAGTAACAAGTATTTTACAACTAGCACTACGCTCCAGGTCATATAAATTTAACGACAAAAGTAGGACTTGCAAATTTACTGAAATTTTCTTAATTTACCGATATTATAAAATTTGTTATGAACTTGTTCAAAATATTGCTCGCGATTTCACAGTAGTTGTACTTTTGGACACTGAATTACCGTTAATTATAACCGGCATAAATAGTTCCGGTTCACTAGTAAACTATTGAATCCACCTCAGTACTTTTATTTGGCCCACCAAACCATTTGGTTGAGCACTCCTAGTATGGATGCTAATACGTTGTTAGGCATCCCTGGGAATTTTTTTTTAAATCAGCTCCACCTACTAGGAGGCCCTGAGGAAAACCATTCTCCTCGGGGGCTTTGTCATCTTTTAGGATGCTGTGTGGAAAAGAAGAAGAGGAAGTTCTGGGAAGTAAAAGGGTATTAGGGGTGGGCAGGAATCTGGGGTTCAGTGTGTCCAAGAGTGACGGAAGTATGAATCCATCCCTCACACTGCGGTGCAAGGCTAAGTTCCGAGAGAGTACGGCTGGAGAAGTCAAAGGGACTCAACCATTCTCTCCCATGCAGCTGGTGGGCAGACGCATCAGCCGCCAAGATCCGGACAAACCTCACCCCATGTACTCGGGCACCCCTGCTAAGTCACCAAAGGTAGCGAACCACTTGGGTGACCTATGGCAGAGGTGTTGGTTATCCAATAAATGGTTCCCGGGGCTGCGGTACCCAGACCCGCCTCCCAAATTATAAATGATCATATGACTGTACGTATTGTGGCGAAATTTTAATACATCATAATTTTTGGTCCGGATTGAAAATCTAAAATCAAGATCACCTGCATCGGCAAATATTAAGAAAGTTGATGAGTGTTGTTCTCGAGAGTTGAGAAATTGCATTCACGTAATACTCTCCGTTTCGCGAAGTCGTGGTGTAAAAATATACATTCCTAACCGACGCATTTGCCTTCTGACACGGAAATTGGAGGTCGTTTCTATGAAATTGAATTAAATTTTCATCTTATTTCGTACTCGCGGGAGCACGGGATACCATATTATAATATATAAAGGAGTTTTAAAACATCGCCAGTCGCAAGTTGTAAATTATTTACTTTGAATGAAGCACATTATAATTTTTTTATTATTTATTATAGTTAAACAAAAATATACACATCGCTTTCTAGCCGCATAATTCATATATTATACAATATTCTGCTTATCTCACAGATATGTTTGATAGGTAGGAACTTATATTATACAATCTTAAAAATTATTTATTTAAGATATAGTTTTAATACCTACAAAAAATCTCGTTTTAGTCTCACTCTGTGTGGAACGATTTGCCGGCCTCTGTGTTTCCTCCCTCCTACAACATGGGTCTCTTCAAGACCCATGTTCACTCCTTCCTTTCATCAAAAACACCCTCCACACGGCATCTTCAAAGATGACATAGGCCCTGAGGAAAATTGTTTTCCTCAGGGCCTCCTTTGTGGAGTTAATGTAAAAAAAAAACTCTCTACGCTTAGAAATCCAACCCCTTGCCCCATCCCTTATATTATATTATAACTATTGGAATAAATTGGAATACACAAATGGCCGTAAAGAAGTTTTTAAGTTCGTTGAAAACAAGTTCAAGGTTCTACGACTTTGTTTTTGTTGCACATCAATGACCTCTTGTCATGTGCACCGATTCATTGTCACGCGGGTGACAGTACAGTCCATGACAGTTTTTTGTTTCACAAGCTCCCAAAGGGCACACAAACCCCAATGGCTCGGAGGGCTTTGAAGCAAAGAATGGACGATTACCACGAAAGTGATTTTTTCTTGGGGTAAGAATAATGTCGTCGAATTTAATGTTTCAAAGACCCAATCATGTCCGATTTCGTCTAAAGGGGATCGAAATAAAAATCTAGTCTCCTTCAACGGAAGCAATCTTCCGAACAGGGACTCCATCGATATGCTTGGTGTAACTCTAAGTGACCAGCTCAGGTACGGGGGCTCCATGGGGGCCAGAGTTAGGTTAGCCTCTCAGAAACTGGGCGTATGGTACAGGGCCCGCAGTTTAATAGTGCACAACTGCTAATCCTGTACAAATCGCAAGTGCGTCCCACGGTTGAATTTGGCAGCCACCTCTGGTCTGGAGCTCCTAAAAAACCTCTCGACTCTCCTAACTTAACAAACGGATTGCAATCCTTAGAGCTCAGGTGGGAATGCTGTCCTTGTTCTACCGGTGTTACAATGGAAGATGCTCCGAGGAACTGGCGTCATTGATCCCCTCGACACCGGTGTATAATCGGAAAACAAGCCAAACACGCGCCCAACATTTGTACATGGTTGACATTATTCACATTAGAACGGGTCGTCTCTACGACTCTATCCTACTTTACCCTCCACACAGCATCTTCAAAGATGACATAGGAGGAAAATAATTTCCCCCAGGGCCTCCTGTGTGGAGTTAATGTAAAAAAGACCCTCTTCACTTTTGTTGACAGTATTGAGTTATATTATTTAATTAAAATCGTGAATAAAAAAATCCTGAAGTTTTTCCATTTTTGAAAAATTAAATCTTTAAAAAAAGAGTAAATAAAAATGGGAAAGAGAAAGTAGTGTCAACATTTAAGTTGTTGAGGTTGGGAAATAGAATGGTAAATAGAAGATTGGAAGACATTATTTAGACGAAGTTTTAGCAAAATTTTATTCAGGATACGAATATGGAAATGAAGGCAACAGCCAAGAAAGTTCAGTAAGGAAGAGAAAGTGTCAAGTCAAATTCACGCGTTCGTCATTATAAAATCGTTACAGAATCCGTCGGGTAAAAATAAAATGCGAACTAATTTGACCTAACTGAACGAGTCCATTAATATCCTTGATCCGCGCGTTATGGCAATCTAAAACGTTATCTCGCACAAGTATTTTGCACATGCACACTTAATAAAAACAAAGAATTAGGAATTGGAAACGTAATTGGTTTGCCAGAAACGGCAAAATTAAATTTCAATCTCGATTCGAGGCAGATCATCATCAAAAATATTATTTAAGCTCAAATTTTATAATATCATGACGAAGTTCTGCAACTAACATTATTTTTTTTTAATTATATGTAATGTTTTAATAATTTATACAACTTCACTTATTTTTTTAAATCTTATTAAGTTCCGCAAGTATTTTAGATTTCATCATTGTGACAGCTGTTCCGGCGTTCAAAGCCATTGTCAAGCTATGGTTAAGCCACATTGAGACGACTTATTTATATGATTTTATTTACCCCTATCACATTTTTAAAATATATTATAAATATTCTCGTAACATTCGCTGCTCCATCCAGTTCTGCCTGTATGTACATACATGTGTGACCATCTTAGCGACCCTTTCTCAATCTTTTTTGATATATTATCCACATTCATAACGTTTTTTGGAGGGAGGTATGGGTACCGCCGCACCGGAAACCATTTATTGGACAATCAAGAGAACTGCCATGGGTAATCCCAAGCGGTTCCCTACGTTTGGTGACTTAGCAGGGTTGCCCAAATTCATGGGATGAGGTTTGTATAGGTCCTGGCAGCGAATGCGTCTGCCCACCTACTGCGTGGCGGGCCGGACCGGGTAAGACTGGTTGAGAGATATCTTTTAATCTCTCTAGCCGGACTCTCTCGACCCATGCACTGCAGTAGTGGGGAGATGGATTCATACGTTCATCACTCCCAGACACACTGACGCTCAGATTGCTAACCACCCCTCATACTCTTTCCTTCCCAGAACTTCCTATCCCTAAAGAATCCTCCACATAGCATCCTCAAATATGACATAGGCCCTAAGGGAAATTGTTTCCCTTAGACCTCCTGTGTGGAGCTAATGTAAAAAAAAACATAGCATAAAATATAGCATAACTGCTGCCATTCTACAAATAATTCAACACTCTTCACACACCAACATTAAACCAGCCTTTAATTCCGATATACAGAACAAAACACGATCACAAAATCAAATACACTTATCGTCATCTACTCACACAACTAAATTTGGACTAAACTCCTTACAATACGTCGCACTTACACAATACAATGCATTACCGATCTAAAACTTCTAGCATCAAACAAAAAAAACATTGGCAAAAGCTCTAAAAATGTATTTTCTCAGCAGCTTTATTATCCAGTAACGTATTTAGTTATCTTTCTTTTTAAGGCGGCGCTTCTCGGCTGAAAAAGAAGAAGATGGAGAGATATATAATTACGAATGTTGGACAGAGCGCGCTTATATTTTAAATGATAAAATCGCAGCGAAAATGGCAAAAAAGCTTAATAAAACATGACTCGCTTAAAATAGAGCAAAAGATTCGTGGAACGTATATTAAGTATTATTTAAAGAAAAATTGTGGATTTTTTCACAAATATAACTTGTAAAATAATAGAAATAGACTTGTTTTAAATAATTTTCGGAGCATACTTTGCGATTTTTTTCTATCGAGGGAATTTCATATAATTTGCGTTTCAGCGTGGAACGTATCTACGTGGAACGAATCGGCGTGGAACCCATCTACGTGGAACGTATCTAGATATTATCTTCAAAAATAACAAGAGCTTAAAAAATTCAAATGTTTAAGGGAGATATGTAAGAAATCGGTCGAATTCGGATAGCGGCGGCTTAATGTATGTCTCTCTAAATGTAATGTTATGAAATATTTTTCAACAATCTGTATCAAGTGTGTCTAGTCTGTTTTAAAATCTCTGTACCTACTTTTCATTGAACTCTTCTTTAAATTCGTGCTTTTATGTAAAAATAATTTTCTTTTAAATGTATAATGTTGTCCTTCCCGAAATGAGCTTTTATTAAACTCATTGGGAATAAAGTATTATAAAAATATTATGTTAAATAAATAAAACATAATAAATAAAAAAGTCTTTGTTTCCACCACGATCTATCTCAGGAAATTAATGAGTAGGTTCATATATTCAAGAAGTAGTCGTATATTGTCGGACTGTACAAATTCTCATTTTAGTAATGAATAAAACAAAGAAAGTATTTTCTTTCATCCTTAGTACAAAACTCTCTCGTCACTGCGCTAATTAGACAAAAATGACTTTGCTTATATTACCTACGTTATAATTTATCATCAATTCCTTTACAAAGTATTCGTCTGAAAGCGAGCACGATACGAATAAGACCACATAATAATTAATATCTTTCGTGCAGCGTTCAATTCATTCTGAAAATCGGCAATCCGTGATAAAATAATTCGTCATTCTGCTGCACAAGGCGACTGAAACTTTAATGAGACTAATACTGCTTAAGGGACGGAGCAACTGAATATTTATGAAGATTTTTTATGTTGCGGTGAACATATCGCACCCGGACGATAAAAATAGCAAAACTCTACGTATCTCAATGTCCATATATATATAACCCATTTAAAAAAATATGTGTGTTCTGGGAAAGTAAACCGTATTGCCAGGGGATTATTATTTAATCTTTGATTTAATTTTTAACTCGGCATATTTTCAAAACTGACGATTTTACCTAGGCCCCATGTAGTCCGATGACAAGGATAATAAATAGTTCCGCTTTTAGTATATTTTTTCCAATGCGTACGTTGCATCCAAAGATATTCAAATACAAGAGATTTGCTATGGTGTCCGCCCGACTGTCAGCGGAATTACTTCCAAATGCGAGTAGTTTGAATATGGAAAGTCGTTGATTTTTATAAGGTGTTTAATAGTATTGGTTAACAATACAGTTTGAATACGGAAAGAATTAGTTTATTTAGTTGATTTTTTTAAGGTGTATAGTAGTATTAGTTAACAATATTGGTGACCCCAGGAAACACAGTCCCACCCAGTAAAAATTACGGATAGCATATATCTTATATTTCAATATCTTTGGTTGCACCAGAAAAGGTTTAAATTAATGTAATAATTTTATAAATGGCGGTCGCGCGGCAGGGTGTTGAAAATAGTATAAATTTATTTTACTTTTTTTCATTCGTTTGTGCCAGGTAATGAATATAAAAACCCATTAAAATTGAATTTTATAACACCATCGTACATGAAATACAATAAATAGTTTTGTTATAATATTTTTAACAATGAAAAACTACTCTGGACTTATAAGGTTAAGATAGGTAAAGTCTTCAAATAAAATAAGTTCACATTGAATAGACCCTCTTTTCTGCAATTCCTCGTGCCTGTTTATAAAGTCAGGAATTATAAATACACTTTTCTATACAATACTTAAATTTTACTCGTTTCAAGCGAAACAATCGCTAAACGCGCAGTTTTCTAAGAAAATTGCCCTCCGAAGCATTTTATGAAGTGATCTCACCGTATTTAAGACACCGAGCAGCGAATAATTTCCCCACCGGGCGCAGAAGCGTTTTGCGAACAGGTACTAGAATTTCTTATTAAACTTTTATTATATTGTTGAGCTCGACGAATAATGTGTTTAAATTTATATGGCAGTCATAAATTAGGGCAAATATCGGAGTGAGGCCAGAACCCGAAACTCGGGTAATAGATGTAAGATAGGTTTTAATCTTGCCTTACCTACCCTTCGCGAATTACATTGCAAATTGAAAAATTTCCCCGCCTCTCCGCAAGATACAATCAAAGCGTAAATTTCTGAAATAATTGAATGGAGTTAAATGAATTTTATATGAAATGATTTCGTTAGCAGATTAAGCGGATCCTAGCTCAGCACACTTAAGGTTTGGGAAATGAGATGCAGGAATAAGTTTTTGCGAGATAGGGTAAAATGTAAACTCAAAACCGTAATTTTATCCGTTTTGGAGATATTTAACATTTTAAACGTGCTATGCATTTTGATCCTCTAATTTGAAGACTTTCTCCAACTAATGCAAGGGCTTGGGTAAAATCTATTAATGGTTAGGAATCCTTCACGTTTTCCCTTTTGGTAGCACTTTACATTCGGCATTCTATCACATTTTATCTTGCATAGTTTTGAATGTGTGCGCCACGTTTGGGTATGCATACATTTGGAGTGTCTGGCCCACTCAAATCTCGGCGAGATTTTATTGTTACTTCCCAACTTGTTCCTGTTCATGTTCGCGTTCGTAATAAATGCTGTACGGAAAGTGCTGAGGGATTTACTCCGAATTGTGGATGTGTTATAAAAACTTTGAGATGTGAGAAATATTATTATTCCTGAGGTAGCGGCTCCCCTACGAAACTCCGCCGTAATTCTAAAGTTTTTCAGATAATATAATGATACAATATTCGCGTAATGTGTCCATAAATCGGTTTACAATGTACTGAAAACAAATATGGTGAATCTTTAAACATTATTTATTTTTATTCACGTCACCTAACCTAACCTAACCTAACTTTAAGTTGTAAGTAAGAACTAACGTAAGTTGGCGGCCGGCGTGGTCTAGCGGTAAGGCTCTTGACTCCCAATCCGAAGGTCGCAGGATCGAATCCCGGCGTGGGCAAATAAATTTTATTTGATTAATTTGTGTTATTTCACAATTAATTCATTTAAAATAATATGTTGTATATTTGCCACACACTCCACAATGGAAGATAATCTCAGTATCGCCCTGGTAATAAGACCACCATTCAGAATTGAAACTTTACATGAAATGGCTTTAGCCGTCTTTGGTGACCACATCTGAATAGCCAGGTACTTCCCCACCTTCCTCTCCCTGTCTCCTTCCTCTCCCCACTACCTTCAGCCTCACAACCCCAATTGGGAATGCCATAGTCTCACTGGCTTCAGACGGGAGCAGCCGGGACTCTTGTTGGGGACTCTGGGGCAGCTCACATAAAAAAAAAATAAAAAAGGAATCAGTGAAAAGGAATCCTTTCGGTTGATCTTGTTTTTTTTCAATTAAATTTATTATTTTTGATTTGTATACCACACGTATTATAAAAATTGATTTGAAAAAACTTTTTGCAATGTTTAAACTGTTCAGAAAAAAAAACATTTATTTTATTCTCACGTCAAAATATACGACCATTTCATGAATTGAAATTTAAAAAAGAAATTTCTTTTGCAAAATTGGTTTACTGCACCAACGCCATTTTAAAATTTCTTTACTTTCTAATTTACACCTCTTCCGGTCTCTAAACCGAGGTATAGTTTTAACATCCATTGTTGTAAAACATTTCTTCGACACAAAAGTATATTTTAACAGAGCAATTTCCTGCCAACGTGAATTACAACGAAAGCATTTATTCACTCGTCATTCTCAATGGGTGAATTTTCTCATGTAATGGGTGTATGGTGATTATGTATTTTGAAGGTTTATTAGGATTACATGAAATTTGCAAAGAGAAGTTAGTATTGAAATAATTCTGGGAATTTTCGTTGTTTCTAGCACCGCGATGAACATAATTATTTGTTAGGTGTTAAAAAATTTCTTTTCTTTAAGATAAGGGATCTTCCGAATCTCAGTTTTTTTTGGGCTTTAGGGGCTTCAAAAACAAAAAAAGTTTTTATTATAGTACATCCATTATGTAGTGAAACAGTTTCGACTTTCCTCCACGATCCAGCGCATCGGCCTAGTAACACCACCTGTTGGCTGTTGGGCTGATTTCTAATCAATCTCAGATGTGTGTGCGCGTGTGTGCGTGAGTACACCAAAAGTTTAGAGAATGCATTATTAATATTAATAATGTTTGGACAATTTCTATAACACCGCAAGGTGCTTTACGACTTAAATTATTCATTTATCCTATACCCGATCAGTACAGTACATTTAAAACTTCGTTTTATTGTCATCGACTTATAACTTCGCATTGTCATCGACAACGATTCTATCTGCAGAGTTTCAGCTCAATCGAATGTCGGGAATCGAATTTCCACTTCCAATAATTATTGAAATCATTCATTCAAGAAATTCAAACAGATGTATTTAAAAATAACGTAAAAACCAAAATTATTGACGGGCTACATCGCTAGATTCAGAAAAATTGAAACACTTTAATTTTGTTCAGAATATTATTTATATATATTCTCCTCTCCACTCACATTCAGCCTCACAACGTACCTACCCCAATTGGAGATGACATCACAGGCCCCAGGCGGTTGGACTGGCATTAAAAATAATGTGAGTTTCAAATACCGTGCGGTATACATTTTTTTTTAAATCATTACTTATGAAAATGTAATACTTAGCTTTTTGAAAAATTCCTTGCATTATCCATATATTAAAATTCAGTCATTGTTTCTTAGGAATAAAAGTTACTTTTGCCGAGTTCACACGAGGAGAATACAGAAAGCAATACCTGTCCCAGCTCCGTGAACAGCCTCGACCGTGCAGGACAGGACAACGGAACAGTACAACAATTTGATGAAAACGGTTACACGACGACGCGCGTTACGAGCGAGTTCGCGAAAAATATTTTGTATATTATACCAAGTTGTACTGGAATGATTGGAGGACGAACTAAAACAAATAAAAAAAAACTGTGGATTAGGAATTGTATGGAGCGCAGATCTTATATGGGTAATCAATGCGCCATCAACAATCATGTTCACTATACAGGGTGTAACAGGACGTACCCGAGGGATTTTAACCAGCGATTTCTGAGCATATTTGGAGTAAAAAATGTAGTGATATTTTTTTGTAATAAAAACAAAAAATATATTTTTCAATTACACCGCGCTACTGTTTCCGTCGCTATGAGATGTGTTCCCGTCGTGACGTATTTGAGCGATACGCGCTGTTTCGTGTGGTTATATGCGGATAGAACGAGACGCAACGCTTATCAAGTGTCCGCTTGGCTATAAACGCGCTATCTTTTAACCAGTCAGTTGCGGCGTGTGGTGGAAAAATATTTTTATTGTTTTTAATAGAAAAAAAAAGGTTATCGGACGCAAAATGACATCTACATTTACTCCAAATGCACTCAGGAATCGCTGGTTTAAATCTCTCGGATACGTCCTGTTACACCCTGTACATGGTTACCAATTTAGTAGTTTCTTCCGCGTTCAGTTTACGCGACATTTTTAAGCCGAAGAATGAGATCCGAGCGCCCAGAGCCGAGATATGCGTCTACGCTTGGAGCGACTGGCTATTGTCTTGGTGTCTTGTCCGTGCGCGTTTACACGCGGACCGGCCTGGCGTAGTGGTGGGGGTAAGACATAGTCCTACGAAGACAGCCTGCCCAAGGTTCGTGGAAAAGTACGTTAAATACATTTTCTACGAACCTTTTAGCCTACCGTCTATCTCTTGAACAATGCTTTGGTTCATTTTCCTGTCTTCTAAGCTTCTGTTTACATTAGGTCAATGGGTCCGGAGCTAGGACAACACAACATTGTCCCATTCTCGTGTGAACTAGGCATTATGCTTAGTTCACACTAAGCTATATATCTGCGAGCAGATATCTGTTGATTCGCGAGCGCTTATCTTTTGTCCTTTCACACGAGGCTATCAAATATTTCTTCCTGTGGTAGGAGAGGGGGTCAGTCGAATTAGGGAGCGGCAACGGAACGCATATTTTTTGTACTGAAATCTGTCAACTTGACATCGGTCTAGGCAGCTCCGTAATTACAATGACCCCCTCTCCTGTTTTAGTCGGAGAAGGGGAGAGTTATTTTCTGGGATATCGCGCCTGGAGCGGTTACGTCTGAGATGTGTATTGTCTATGATTGATCTGCGCTTAAAAAGTCTTAGGTGTGAACGGTCTGAAGGGATTGTATGGAGAGCGTTATTTGGCGTGTTATAATATTTTATATTTGATAGCTGAGTGTGAACCAGCTCTTAAGGACAATTTATTTATTTTTTTAACAAAAAACCAAAATCTAAGTAGTCTAATGCTATAATACGATGTCGCACAAAGGGGGTTACAGTATCAAATAAAAGCAGTAATGTCATCTTACCCTTTGTTTGTCGAGTGCAGCTTTGTAGATCCCATCAGCCGAGCGTCCCGTTTCACTACTGCCCGCACCACTATTGGCACTGGCCCCACTAGCAACGGACCTCTTTATGCCCGCACCGCCACCACTAGTCCCTGGTGTCGGTAGGACTGGCTTGCTTCGGACATCCGGAACGTAATCTGGAAAAAACAACAGTATAAATGTGTAACGGAACATTTTGTTTGAAAAAACTACTAATCTTTTTCTTTGAAGAATACTTTTAAGCACTCTAAGTACGTTTCAAATAATCCTCAAATTCGTTATAAATTCATATCTGAAACCACTAAGCTTCGTTTCTTTACAATAGAAAAACAAACCACGATCACTGAGCTGTTCATATTGGCAAGTCGACAAACACAGCAAAACATCAAAACAAACAGTTTAATCCAGCAAACGGTAATAACAAATCTCGCAATACTCGTTACTCGCTAGATAACATTGCCAATGTCCGGGCTTGTACGTAACTTTGTGTTTCAGCGTTCGATCATTTGACGTTTTTACATTCGCTTTTACTGTTTTTTCTTTTAGTGATTCAACCACAGAATCACACCAAATAATGTTTCGATTTCAGCGTGACTAAACAAGCGTTTTTTAAAACAACCTATACACCTTACAGAAAAAATGTTTTTGAAAGTAAAACTTCTTTAGCACAGTTGTGATTTAAAAGAGACAAACACATATATCTGTAGGATTTAGCCTGCGAGAGAATGAGATAAAATACAAACTTACTACAGTACCTACGAATCGTCGCGCTGCGCTCATTGGCCGCTTTGATTATCATCTCACTTTTCAAGGCTAAGATTGGTTGAGATTGTTTTGATGAAGTTTGCTTCTACCGCGTGTGTAACTGCACTCGATTTTTGCTGAAGCACCTCTCTCTTGCCCCTACAGTAATATACGAAACGTTACTCTCTCTCTCTTTCTATCTTCTCTAACTTATATCTCCCTCTCAACTTCCGTTTGCCTCGTTGTCGTAACGCTCTCGTCACGCATTTACCAGCTTACTCCCCAAGTCAAGCGTGCGTAAAGAAGTTTTACTTCAAAAAATATGTTATTTATGTATCAGGGTTTAGTCAATAAATCATTTAATAATTATTTCAAATGGAGTTGTATTCAAAATATTCTTCGACGGTTAACATGGTTCAATACGCGCATTGAAAAGCGTCAATAACCCAAAGAATTAACATGCCTCGAGCACCAAGCGCGGGTTGATGTTTTGGACAGAACGAAACCTATTGAGTAAGTTGGCACCAATACAAAAGGCGAAAAATCGAGGAGATTGCTATAAAATTAATGACTTGCAAGGTCCACACTTTTCACACGGTGGCTTTTCTAGAATTGAACGATTCAAAACTATGTGAGGACGATTCTTGCGCTGTGCAGTCTCCCTTTCAACGGGTTGCATTATATTGAATCCGCGCAAAGCAACCCCAACCGTCTCGTAGAGATTCGGCTTGCATCTCGCTATCATACCCATTCACGTGAGATGGTACCTACTCGACAGGTCTGAGAAACAGGGACGACTTTGTAAGAAAAATTGTATCTAAATTTATTAAATTTTCACCATTATAAAATCTTAGAATTTTTTTGTATAATTTTAAAATGGTGCAAAAATGGAACTCATTTTTTATAACGCTGTATAAAGTATGTACGCAATTTTCTGAGAATAAAATAATGCTTAGAGGATTTATTTCTGGAAATATCTCGGAATCTACACAAACTCTAATTCGCCCCACTAAATAAAATTCAATCAAATTCATATAACCGTGCTCCATTATTTGTCATTCCATCAGGTTCTCCTTTCCTATATAGGAAAGAAAAAATAATATTTTTTTCATGACAAAATTAAAAAATCATGATTTTGTCTAATGTTAACACAAATCTAGTCTTGCTACTTGCTGCTTCGCCCGAGATTCAAACACCTTTCGATTTTTTTTTTGTTATTGAACAATTTTTAAAAAAAAACAGAATGTAATTCCACACCCGAAAAAATCAGAGTGTAATTTTCATCCAAAAAAAATCAGTGTAATTTATATCTGAAAAAATCAGAGTGCAATTCACCCCCAGTAGAAGTGAAACCTTCAAAAAACTAAAGTAGACAAGAGTGGGGAGACTACAAAGCACGTTTTTTATGAATGTGAAGGATGTAAATTACATCTTATAATACTATACTTCTCATCAAATTGTAGTAACGGATATCCTTTTTCTCTTTTTATTTTTCTCCTTTCTTTTGTTTTACACATAAAAAAAATACAATTTTTTTTCTTTGTTAAATTGTACTTTACTTTCGTTTTCTCCGCCTTTTTCACACGAGCTCTGCTCTAAAAAAAGATGTAATACTTATCAATTAATGTATTTTTAAAAGAAAAACTTTATTTAATTTATAAAAAACCATGTAACTCTGTACCATTATATTCAATAAAAAAAAAAATAAAAAAAATAAAAAAAAAAAATGATTTTTTCCACATTTTTGTGTCGAATTCCAGTGCATCTTTTCCTCTACGTTTGGTCATCTTATTAGTATTTGTGGTTTCTTCTTCGGAGTCGCTAGATGTTGTTTACTTTTGTTTTTATTTTTTCCTGTTTATTTTAGAGTGGTTTAAAGATTGGATATTGATTTTAGAAAAATAAAAATATATTTAATTTGTTTTGGATCTTGTACAATTCGATCCCTGGTCGGCTGAATGTCTGCAAACGTTCATCAGGCGCTTTATACCACTACACTAAAGAGGACTTACGTGGGACCGTAGATTAATCGTATTATTTTGGAACCAGGTACCCGTGAATAAAATAAATATTTTATTGCCATATCATTCTCTCGCAGGCCAAATCCTACAAATGTATGTGTTGGCCTCTTTTTAGTTTCACTCGTTTCATTCAAATCACAACAGTGCTAAAAAAGTTTTCACTTTTAAAAAAATTATGTCTTCTTTTTTACAGTTAAATCTTTCAAAGCTTCATAGCTCACGGTTTGAAATTTTGTTGCCGAAAACATTGATTTTATTTAGAAATGTATGCGTATTTCACAACACCAGAGCTCACCGTTAAAGATTTTTTTTTTTTAAATAAAACCTACAAATTTTCTGCTTCATAGTTATCACCGTGTATGTTTTTTGTCATTACATGCATCAAAATAAATTATCGAAATAATTTGATTGGCTGCCGCCATCGTACCCAAAGCCGGCTCGTACTGCCGTGGCAGTACGGTCGTACGTGGAGAAATTCAATATTTCAATGCAATATTATTCGGCACACGCGAGGGGAATGATTTAACGGAGATTGCTTTTTAGGCATAACTTTTCTTATCACTCGGCTCGATTATCGCCGTGAATACCCTCAGCATTCCTTGTCCCATTTAACCCGGTGTGGGTAACATTCTAATGTGCGAGGAAACGTTAATCGAAAAATATTCACGGAATTCACGATGACAATGGACACCACCACAAAGCAATAGAATACGGCCACTTGAATAAGGCATTCATTTTATGAACCAGTTTTTTTATAAAAAAACAATAATATATATTTTTATCGTCAAGGGCATATACTTCACACATATAACCTACTCGTATATGCTTACCCGGTACACTTTAGTATTAAGCAGTTAGTTTTAAAAGATAAACGGATAATTTGCAGCTGGCTTTTGTTAACCTGAACATTATAAATTTTCATAGTCCATAATTATTTATTATTCTATTGTAAATGTTTGTAAGTATCTAGGCTGAATTAAGAGATGACGTGAAGAAAGTGGGGAAGAGGGAGGCAGGAAAGTATGCGACTATTCAGATCTGATCACAAAATACGAATAAAGTCATTTCAAGCAACGTTTCGATTCTTAATTCGAAGTATTTCGCTAGGGCGATACTACGAGAATGGTTCATTGTTTGATCATTAGGTGCTCTTAAATAGAAATAATTTATCAATATCATCGCTTTTTCAAATCAAAACCTTGAATTACATGTATTTATTAAAAATAATAATTTCTAAATAAATAAAGGTATCGTAGAATTAAGAAGTTTATTGTTTTCGAAAGATTTATTGTATTAGGATGGATTGTTACACATAATTTGAATAATTCTCTAATTTAGTTAGAAAGTTCAGTTAAAGTTCTGCAATTCTTTCCTTAAGAGGAACGTATGCGCGGCCCATTTCGGCCCGTTTCATACAAATCTTTGTTCTGGATTTGAGATCAAAATACCCAACCAAACTGAAAAATTATTTTTGTAATCACAAGGTATATCAAATTTCTATTACGGATGTGAGTCAATTTATCTATTTTTTCTTTAAATTATAAGATAGAGGCCATTAAAGAGGGCGATACATGTAACCCTCTGAATTTTGACCATTTTTCAGAGGCTTATTTAAAAGGGAAGGAATAAATGAATTGTTTTTAAATGCAGTATGTTTATTCATTATATATTAAAATACAAGAATCAGATTTAATCTCCCGAGACCCTCGTGGCGTAAGGCATCAATTGGCGTAATTTTTAGCTTTTTTTACAGCTATCTGAAATCTAAAATTTTGGTTTGAGCGTGTTCATAAAACATATTTTCTAGTTAAACCAACAAAAACAAAAAAGTCAAAAAATCGTAAATTGGCATGCCTCAAAATAAAAAAGTTCGATTTTTCACCCTTTTTTTAAGGTTTTTTGGACAAAAATGATAATTTTTGTAATTTTTTTAGCATGTATGAGGTTTAACTAGAAGTTTAACCTCAAACGTGCTATACTATAGAGAAGACGTGTACCAAATTTCATAAGAATCGGTTGAGAACTTTTTGATTTATCTCGCCCGCCAATTAAAAAAAAGGAGTTTGGAGAGAAACACGTGTAAAGTTTTAACACACACTATGATTAAAACGACTTACTAACTAGTCAGTGATTCCAGGGCTATACAGAAGTCCTTCGGCGCATTCGTAGTTTTCGTTTTTCTTCTTAAGTCCTTCTTGACATGCCTGACAGCTTTTTTGGTCAACAAAGAGCTGTGGCGATTTTCTCGACTCATCCTTTGGTCATCGATTCTGTCTTCGAGTTGAGGCGTAGCATTTACATGAGTTTTTAACCGATAAATAATGCGAATTTCATTCTAAAAATTTACAGGCATATTTTTGAGATGTTATTTATGATTAACTATTTATGCAAAAAAAAACGATTTTTTTTTACATGTATCGCCCCCCTTAAAGATTTTAGTGTTTTACGATTTTAGAGGCAACTTAGGCAATTATTTATGAGTAAATAAAAAACATAAAAAAATAATTTTGCTATGTTTATTTTACAAATATTTATTGTTTAATTTTTTATACTATTTTCAATAACAGTGATTCAAACAACTTGCAAAATAGAATGTAAAAACCCATTAGGGCGTGAAATAAATAATACCCAACAGAAAATAGCTAAATTCAAGGAAAAGTGAGAAGCAATTTTTTAAAATCATAATCAAATGATTTTATAATTTGAAATAAAAATAACAAACTTTTTTCACACAACTGTTTAAATTAGAAAATAGTTGAAATTTTACACAATTATTTAAAAAGAAAATTATCAACATGTTTCTGAACCAATGACCTCTTCACCAGTATGCTGACAATTAAGATATAATAAAATATAAGAACAGACAAATAAATAAACATCTTTAAACAACAACAAAAAGTTGCTAGAACGCCACTGAGTTCTGATTTAAGTACAAGTTACGCATGGCAGTCCATAAATAACAAAGGACGCCATTACACTCATTATTGTCCTGAACCAATAGCACGTCAAAGCCACAGATCCCTGCCCCCTACAAAGAGCACATTTTCTTAGTTCGGCAGTTCGGCACAAGGCGCAAGGTGAAGGAGTGAGTGGTTTGGTTTATTTATGGTGAAGGAGGTGACAACAACTCAGCTTAGCAAAAGCAAAACTACAAAACAACTACCAAACTATGAGCACGTGATTCACCCTCACACCTCTGCGAGAACCAGGAGGAAATGTGCCATAAGCAAGCATCATAATACGAGCGTTTAGAGACAAGGAGAGAGTGTAAGGGAAATAAAAGTCAAATATTGAGATTATCGAAAGAAACATTTAGCCGCCGGAAGTACTCATCGATTTTAGAACAGTTTTATTAAATACTAGCTTTTCCCCGCGGCTTCGCTCGCATGGTATTACGGGAAATTACTGTAGCGCTTGCACTTATCAATTATATCCCCCCCACCCCACCCCCATTCCCTCCCGCATTCCATATATTCATTCCCTTACATTCAGTTTTCAAACATCTCGCCTACCACCTAAATTTCATAATGCTATAGCTCAAAGAAAAAAAGAATTACTTATCCAATTTTGTTCATTCGTTCGGAATTTATGCGCTTACAAACATCTCGGATGTTTATTTTTATTTAAATATTTGGAAGTTCGTTAATATAATAAAAAAATACTCTATTTATCATTCAGTCTTTATAATCGTTACGAATTATATTTTTAATATAGGAACTCAAATCTGACATTTATTCCAAGCTTGTCAAAAAAACGAATTCTAATATTTGAATTTTCTGCAGTAGTAGCTGACCAGTAGAATAAGTACCTACCAGCATAGAGCCCAAAAATATATCAACATTGTTTCCATGGAAAAGATTTTTTCTGACGTTAGCAAAAACTCGCTTTTGTTAGCGACAGAAAACGTATAACAAATATAATATATTAATATTTATAATTTCATAACGCCAGAGCTTACCATCCTATACAACCTGTAGTCTGCGCATATAATTTAGCTTTATATTGGTGAAAGAATTATTAAAGTCTTTATATTGTGTTATGCGTGAAAAGGTCATAAACAAACTCGAGCAGTTTCGCATTTATAATATTAGTATGGATAAGTATATATTTTAAAATATGATTTTAGATTTTTACGACCAAAAGTAGATTCGTTGTCTATGTTTGGGATGTTACGCCGTGTTGCGCTTCCTCCTTCTTCAGCCAATCGTTTCACTTATGTGTCGCTGTCAGATGCAGAAGACATCTCTGCCCTGATGGTGGACGCTGTAACGCTGTCCAAAACGTTGGCTGAAAAAGGAGATAGTGCAACATGGTAGAAATGAGATGAGCGGTAATAAGTAATAAAGTTACAGTGAAAAAGTAAGTTTGATTAACAATACGTACCTAGCTATCTTTTCTTCTGAATACAGGTAGTTGATTCGTTATGCGCTAAAGAATTTCAGAGTACCATCGATGAACGTAAAATATAGTAGGGTAATAAATCAGCTTTTGTTCTTTTCCGCCTCTTGACATTTCCCAATCGGGGGCGCCATAGTTCCAGTCCATCCGCACACTGGGACTCTTTTAATTTAATTCAATGGCATTTCCTGTTTAGGTGTCCCTATTAAAACAATGATGTCATCCATTGCGTTTTCAATGGTTTTCTGTTTATCCTTTGTCTAAAATTTTCCGAAAACAAATTGATAAATAATGTCTTCATCGCTTGCCAGACAAGCGTTTTAGAAAAATTGGAAAGGTAAAGTTAAAATAAATTTGGATCATGGATGAATATCATTGACTGATTAATTTTTTTTGCACTTTTTTTTCACTGGCTGACTCGGCTGATCACATTGACCCAATAGAGAGTGAGTCAAGCACTTAGTTGAGTATGCTGGTGGAGGGGGAACTTACTCGCCCGAGTCATTAAGCCTCGCTTCCATCCACTGTCTAGCCTGAATCAATCGCTCGCTACTTGGCCGAGTATACTGGTCGATGTGTGACCGTATTGAACACATCAACCGAGAACTTGGCAGGTGTAATTCAGACATTGAAATGGCAAATGGGTTGTTCTTCTTTTCAAAATACACAACTTTTACCACTCTGTCACATTTCCACCACTCTGTCACATTTTGTTTGTACAATAGATGAATCTGAATCTCAGAGAGGAAATTGTAGGAAGGAGGCCTAAAATGCCTATTGGGGGTGACAAACACAAGCTGTGTGTATACCTATTTCGAATGACAACCCACGTGACAGAAGTGTCGTACGACATAAAAATTGTAGGAGACAAGTTTATTTTGAAGAGATTTTTAAAAATATTTTATTAAACATCATTAAAAATAATAATGGCTGTTACTTGATAGGTTATACCTTTTGGAGTTTAAAAATAGTTTCATATTTTATGTCGTCATATCATTTTTTGTAACATTATAGAATACACGCAAGTCGAGGTGACAGAATACAACTGTGATTTGTATGAAATACACTTCTATCACGAGGAGTTGTTACACCTCTAAAAAATTATAAACACGTATTTTTTTAATACGCACACAGTCGTCTTTAGTACAGTAGATTTTATAGTAATTATAAAATAATAGTATTGGTAATTCTGTTGAATTTTTCTCCACTAACTGGTGGAGACAACTTTATGTAGGTTAAAAAGAAGAACGACCCAAATGTCAAAATAAATAAAATTGCATTGGCGGCCTCTATGCTTATAACTAAACTATGCTTCTTTATTTTAAATTATCTATATTGAGCTTGGGACATCCCAGTTTAATCCACACTTCTGTAATATCTTCCAATTTTGCAAAAACTAGCATGAAACTCTATTTGGTTAGAACATTAAAGCTTTTAACTGTTTGGAGTGGGTGGTTTGCTTCGATTCATTTACGGTACCTGAACAGAGAAATCCACATTTTACGTTCCGTGTTATTCACGAAAGGAAAATTAACTCTTTAATTGATTGCTTCCTTTGTTATTTTTATATTTTTTTTTACAAAAGCTATGTTGTACTTTTGATAAGATAGTGATAAACATCGGCATAAATTATAAAACTGAATAATCGCGCGTAGCAGAGAAATCAATTTCAGCGGCTCTTTAATACAGGCAAATAAAATGACATTTTGGATCGGACATTGTTTGCAAGGCAAAATGTGTTTAACTTAGTAAAGCGAACCCTCATAATATTTATACATTATTCAAAATATTTACAACCATGTTCCATTGAGAAGCCGAAACCACAAACGAAAATGTGGCGGAGCATGGACTGGACATTTTATCAACTAAACGGCTGTTGGTCGGACGTAATATACATTCTACACATTTATAATAGCTTGGCTTAGGAACGATGAATATGCATTACATTGTCTTGTGACAATTTCAATATCTTACCACAGAGAAACTTGGCGGACAAGGAAGGAACACCCGTTCACACTTGAGAACGAGTCGTTTCTCCGCCTAGTTGTTCTGCAAAACGACACATGTATATGGAAAGAGTTAAAAGCTACAAGCGTACACACTTTCTCCCTCATTTAATCCCGGCATCTTCAGGACTCCTATTAACAAATCCCCTTCGCGGCCCTTACTTATCTCGCCTCACAGCGTCTCCCAACCAGTTCATGTGTAGGTCTTTTTGTATGTAATGTAATGGAGCATAGTGCAGACTGTCGAGTTCTTGTGAAGTCACGTTAAATTACATGAAAAAAATGATTAATTCATTGCTAGATGGTTGGGACCCTTAGCTGGCAGTGAGCGATTGAGATTAAATTCCACAACGGGGAACAACTTTACTAATCTATGATTGCCATTGGAAATAAATTGTTTAAGATTACGTATATATATTAATTCGAATACCGCCACAAGAATCCCATCTGCTTCCAGCCGCCTGGAGCAAGTGAGACTATTGCATCCTCAATTGAGCTGTCTTGTGAGGCTGAATTTAGCGGGGAGGGGAAGGTAATGATGAAGAGGGATGTGAGGAGGTACCTGGCTATTCAGATTTGGTTACCAAACACGGCCAAGCCATTTCAAGCAACTTTTCAGTTCTGAATGTTGGTCTTTCACCAAAGCGATACAGAGAGTATCTTCCACTCTGAAGCGTGCCACAAAAATACACATATTTTTATATGTAAATGATTAAATTGTGAAATGACGCAGTTCAATTAAATATAATTTACGAAACCGGGACCTACGGATTGCTAGGCGAGAGCCTTAACCCTCGACCGCGGAGACAGTCGAAATATACAATGTTACACCCTTAAGATTACATATATTTGTGCAATTTACATTGCGATACTTATTATTAATCAAGATGCATTTGTTTTAAATTTGGTACGTAGGTAGTGAAAGAGGTAGCTTAAACTATCAGTAATGTGTGCGTTGTCGGAAACAAATAACTTACAAAGTAAGTATTCTCTTTTTTAGCCATTAAAATAATGCATTTGTGATGACCGCAGCTGCGGAGAGAATAGCATTTCTTCTAGTTACACCGTCTGGGTCTTAGTTTATTCCCCCACTACAAATTACGGACTCCAACTGAGCCGCGTCGTTTCATCTCATCCGCCGCATTACGAGAAACAAGAAAAACGGGAGTCGAATGTTTATGCACCAAACTTTTTATAGAATGCGAAGTTCCGAGATCATCTGTTAAGAGCAAGAGCGTCTGGAAGATAAGAAGTTCCGCTTTTCATAATAATGTGATGTGGCGCCGAGTTTGGAGAGTGCATCAATTATTTTACTAATTGCACTACACTGCGATATGCAATGGGAATATAAGTATCATAAAGTTTTTTGTACAAACTGTGTAACAATTTCTAGATATTTTTTAACAAGAGTTTTATTTCACATATACATTTGTTACTTAATTTTTATTCATTTGCTACCGGTTTCGACGCATCCGAGTCATTCACTAGCAATCTTAAAACAAACTTATAATTTATACTAGTAGAGAAATGATTACATTTTATTAGGTATGGGTAGTGGGAGTGGTGATTTTGGGGGAGGATGAGAGCGGTGGGAGGAGTCAACAGTCGGTGAATGATATAATAACAGAACTTGAATAGAACTTACACAGAACGTTAAAATTAACTTTAAAAAATTGATGAATTGCTCAAATTTTTTGAAACACCGTCTTTAGTAGCAAATTTACTTGTGAAATAAATCTCTTCAAAACAAAATTATAATTAAACATTATGCTTCTCAGTATTTAAAATACATTGCGGGCAGGGGCATGACATGGCTGTTGTTTGATTTTTTTCTGTATTTTGTGAAGGAAAACACTGAAAAAACTATGTTAAATAAATTTACACAAAGATAAAATATAAACAAGTTGAAACAAGTTGTAATTTTAAAGTCATTAAAATGGAAATTCACCATGGAGCAATTGTTTCAGAATTAGAAATAATTTATTGTTATAACCGGATGCACAGACACTATAGGATAAACCATTTGATCAAAATTTGAGTTTATTTGTATTAAAAACATGTTATGATATAATGATTGTTATAATGGACATTTCCTGATTCAAACATTATGTTATAAAAGCAAAAACAAAAAACAAAGGCATCAGAAAATCGATAAAAAAAATCTCTGGTCGTCACTGACCAAATGAACCCAACTTTGACAATAACTTTCATTAAACACCGAAACATAATTTTTGTATCACTCTTACGTAGTCGTAAATGATATGACATTCTTGAAACTTTTTAATTTGTTAGACGGACATGTCTAACAAATTAACCTGTACCGCCGCCTCGGAGACCATTTTTGGATAATCAAAATCTCTGCCATAGGTCACTTAGCAGGGGTGCCCGGGTTCATGGAATGATGAGGTTTGTTCGTATCTTGGCGGAGAATGCATCTGTCCAACTGCGTAGTGGATCGGATAGGAAGAGGCTGATTGAGAGAGACCCTTTAACCTCTCTAGCACGACTCTCACAACCCATCGCCTTTCACCGCAGAGGGGGGGGTTGGATTAATACGTCCATCACTCCTGGACATATTGATCCCCAAATCCCTACCCACCCACATATTCTTTTCCTTCCCAGAACTTCCTCTCCATCCTTTCTTTTAAAAGAAAGACAAACATTCCCGAGTTACGAATAAGCTGAAAATATTTTAAAATCTCCTACTACCACCGTAGTAAGGGGAAAATGTTGCTTGTATCATGATGGAGGACTAACCCAGTCAAGGAATCGAATCGAAGCGTCTGGGTCTGGACCCAAACTGTGCCAAGAGGCGATGTCCTCAGCCACTGACCCTCTTACATGTTTGCTTCTCTCCTTTCTTTCCCTAAAAAGACCCTCTCTGCAGCGTCCCCAAAGATGATATAGGCCCTGGGGGAATTATTATATTTATGACCTCTTGGGTGGAATTAATGTTTAAAAAAAAACAAGTTTCCTTTAAACCTTTCCTTTTTTTTATACTTGTACCATTTTACCTATAAAAGCTTAATCGAAAAAAATATTCCTTCCTGCAAGCTATGCACAAAAAATCATAAAACCATTGGCTGCCGAATCTTTGATAATTGCATTTCAGAGCGGTGGAGCGGGGAAACGCATCATAATGCACATACCAATTTATTGCGTTCACGTTTTAATTAAATTTTCATATGCGGACGCCGCACCACAGGTGAAAACCCTTCCCATCGTGTCCATGCACTCCAATATCATGTTCACACAGGACCAGGGGGTTTTATCGAATGGAGTTCTTCAATTAAAACCTTTCAGGATATATTAATTTTAGGTCCGGGTCACTATGTTCTACTTTAAAGGTGCCAAACTTTTTTTTATTATTTACTTGTAAGTAAACATTATTATTATGAAAGTAATGACGCAACTTTTGTTTCTTTATTGTTTAATTTCCACCAACCACACAATTCTGTTATATTTCGTATATTTTACTTCAGGTTAGAAAGTTAGCACAGTAATGATTTTACCGCGACCTTTGCCTTATTTCTTTGGTGAACTTTAGCTCGCGGCACTTTTGAGTACATTTTCTGGTTTCACGATTAAAAATAAAAACATTTATTATTATTATCAGTGAGTTTATTCCAGACCTACCTTACCATTTGAAAAAGCAAAGTTTTACGAATCATTTTCTCAGAAATATCTGAAAGCACATCAAACGATAGGCATATAATGTTATCTTTGGTTTTTTTCAGGTGGTCGTTCAATGGGGCAGTTTGGAGATAAAATAATCAAACGGTGGAACCATTTTTTCTTTCCTTCAATATTCAATTTCATATTCATGGAAAACTTCCTGGTTCAATTTTTACGGATTCTTATATAAGGCAACCATACAATAACAAAAATTATTTTGCCTGGTTATTGTTGATTGTTTTAAACAGGCAAAATAATATTTGAAATATCATATTTCACCGTTGATTTTATAAAAATTATTTAAAATTTGAAAAATCTTGCGTTGTAAATTTGGAAAGGAAACGGGGGAGGGACTTCACAATCAATTTTGTGGGACCGTAGGGAACCGAAAAACGATTGCTTTCAAGCATAAGGAAGAACCCTGTTTTTTCGGATTGAAAAAAGTTTGCATTTCTATTCCCTCTGGTTACAACTTCATTATTCATTGACCTGGACTCCTAGCACGGTCGATCGATAAGGATAACTTTCTGCAACTTTTCATCGTTCCCTAGCATGACTGCAGATCGCCAACAAATAAATAACAGTTCACAATTACTAAGTGTTTTAATATATTTGATGTCAACCGTTGTTTGTACATTGGCGATCTGCAATTGTCCTAGGAAATAATGAGAAGTTACAGAAAGTTATCGATACAATCCTTATCGATTGACCGTGATAAAGGTCCTGATTGGATCTCGTTGCGCACGGATGTAAGTTGCCATTTTACAAACCGAAAATTTCCGTATCTCGATGGGCGGAAAAGTTTGAATAATTTTTTCAGTGCACTAACTAAGTGACGGTGCAAGAAGAACCATATCATCTGCGTAATTAATGTTATTTATACATCCTCCATGAACATTTTCGTGTCATTAAGTCTTTGAATCAGCTCATCGGTGTACAGATTGAAGAAAACTGGAGACATGCTTCCTCCTTGCCTTACACCACTTTTCCAAGGAGAATGAGAATGAGTTAGAAAACCCCCCAGACCATTTTACAATATTTTCTTGTTGCGTGGTTCCAAATCGAAAGAATCTACATCTTCCAAAACTGCTCTTTTCCGTAGTCATTCCCACAGTTTATTATGACATACACGGTCAAACGCTTTGCTTAGGTCTAGAAAGCATCTTCAACATATTATAAAACAAAGTCCTCCACCGCGTCTGTTTGTCTGTTCGCGATAAACTCGAAAACTACTGAATGGTTTAAGTACATAATTTGTCAAGGTTTTGGTGAATTGGTTGAAATATATAATATATTAACGAGACTGTCTGTATGTGATGGACAAGCGGGCTGACAAGCGGGCTGACAAGCGGGCGGTGGGGATTTGTTTTGTATGCAAATCTACAGTTTTATGCTGAGGTTGATGAAATTTTACACACGTGACCTTCAAAACAAGAGGAAGGTCACGGTTTACATTTGATTTCGAAAACTGTGTGAAAAGCTTCAGCTAGTTATATATGTAACCTGCATATCTTTGTCCTTTTTAAACAAAAAGCATTTTAATTAATATTATTTCATATCAGATCATATCGTCACATAGTATGCTCTACATGTTTGTTCCGATATAGTGTCAGATTAGTAGGTACCCAGTATTTCTAAGAACATCAACGTGTCAATATCGTTATTGCAATACATTATTATTTTGTGCTATTTCTATGTTTTTATAAAAGCATAGGCTTGTCCTAGTGGGGTTAAAAATTGCAAAATAAATAATATTACAATATTAAAAGAAACAATAAACCGTAGAGATTCAACAAAAAAAATTCTTTGTTTTTTTTACGCTAGCTCCACATGGGCTCTGAGGAAAATAATTTCAATTGGGGCCTATGTCATCTTAGTGGACGCTGTGTGGAGGATATTTTTTAAGGAAAGAAAGAAGAGGAAATTCTGGGAAGGAAAAAGGTATAGGAAAAAAGGGTGGGTAGGAATATGGGGGTCAGTGTTCGGGAGTGACAGACGCATGAATCCATCTCTTCAATTGCGGTGCAAGGCGACGGTTGAGAGAGTTCAGCAAAAGGCTTCTCTCAACCTCAAAGTCTCTCTCGATTCAGCCCGCCACGCAGCAGGTGGGCAGACGCATCTGCCGCTAAGACTCGGACAAACCTCACCCCTGCTAAGTCACCAAACGTAGCAAACCACTTGGGGTAACCTATGGCGAAGGTGTTGGTTAGCCAATATATGATACCCGTGGCGGTAGTGCGCATACCCGCCTCGTAAATTGAATTGATTAATGATGACAATTATGCAACAAATTAACTAAAATTCCGAATAGGATTAAAGTAATCAGTATCAATATTCTAATTATTTTTTTTTTTTTGATAGTCAAGGATTACGACAAAACCTATATTTCACTCATTTTTCCGTTTCATTATAATCACTTATTTTTCAATACAGCCATTTTAAATCCATTGTTAAAATAACATTATCACTTAACGGTGTAAAAAGTTTCGAGCGCTAACCATAAAATCACTTCATTCGCAAATACCTACGTAATTGGCTAAAATTTTCTATAAACGCATTTGCAGCCCCGTGAAAATTAGCGAACGGTGTGTCCATTTACACCATTTAGCTTTTAGTTCGTTATTAGCTATTTCAGGAGCTTCATTTACATTCGTACGAGCGCACTCGATTTGCAACTTTCATGTTGTGAATATTCATAAAAGCATCGGGTGCTTTACAAAATGATTCCAATTTATGGGGATGATTTTTCGACCATATTTTTTGCAAGGGGTTATTGTTAATGGGAATGAAGTGAGTATCAGTTATAATATAAACTTGTTGAATCGACAGTATGGGAGGTTGTGAAAAATTGTGGACAGGCTTGGCCATTCTCGAACAAAGGACGGGTAGTTTTAAAATTTTTTAACAATTCTTAAAGTTAATTTTAACGTTCTGTGTAAGTTCTATTCACTCCATCCCTCCATCTGTTATTATATCATTATAGGCCAGTTGCATACATTGCTTTATAAATTTGAAATAATCACAGAACTCGAATAGATCTTGCACAGAACGTGAAAATTATCTTTAAAAATTCACCGTAACCTACTTTACTATAGAGCCAGCTACACCAATTTGTTCATGAACTCTTCTGTTGGGAGAGCCGCATACTTCCTAAATGCAGTTAATAATTATAATAATAATATTATGATGTTTTATATAGCGCCGTTTTTGTGAAAAATCACCTCAAGGGCGCTGTACAAACTTACAATATATTTCTTAAATCTAGAAAAACTACAAACTATACAAACAATATGACTAAAAATTGCATCCACCGGTTCATACTAAAATATTTGTACAATGTCTTGCCCAACGAACGCGATGATTTTTAAAAATGCATACAGGACCATACTTACCTGGGAGGTCGCTTGAAATTAACACTTGTTTATTGTCTATTAAGAAACTTAGATAGAGTTTGCACGCAGAGGACATTATTGTGAACACTTGTTACGTGTATTTAATTCTGAAATATATTTTAATATTATTATATAATACATTCTGAGTGTATTTTGGAAATCAAAAGCGGTATTTTATAGTGGGCGGTACAGTAGAACAGGATTTCATCTTCTAAATGTGATTCGTCAAGAGACAGATTGATGTGTAAATATTCAAGTAATTTTAAATTCAATAAGAAAGGTGTGGTTAAGACATATCATAAGCAATGCAAGGTTGACCAAAAGATTGATTTATTTTCATGTCCTATAATGCAACTACAAGGTTACTGACACGTAAGTAAGTTTTTTAAACGTTACAATTATAACGACTTTCCGTAATGTCATAAAAAATTTGCCAATTAATTTGAATAAATAAATTAAGTTTAATGGAAATGCTCGTTGAAAGATATTTAACAGTTCTAGGGCCAGTTGTCAGTAGTAGACTTAACCATTATTTCACTGACTTGAAACTTGAACTCTTTCTACAAAAAATATCCAGATCCGTCGTAGATTGCCTAGAACTCTTATAACGAATCCAGCTACGAGTTCCCAACAAACGAACCAGATCAGACATAATTCTTATCCTCCCTCTGTGTAACACTAATTCTAAGCAAAACTCCTTCATTTTTCGTGCGTCACACACTTTTAATACACACTATACACAATTTGACATTGTTGACTCTGCACCACACTCCTAATCACACAGCCACACATTTTTATTACTATACCTCAACTAAACCGACCCTCCCCCCCATACTACTCCTTCCCTATTCACAAGTAAATAACTTTTTTCTTGTAATGTAATTTTTCATTAACTTTTCTCAAATCACTTATATAATAATATACAATAATATAAGTGAAGTATACAACACCTTATACAATAATATAAGTGAAGTGTACAACATCTTATAAAATAATATAAATGAAGTATACAACATCTTATACAATAATATAAGTGAAGTGATTGGGGAAGGAAAGTAAAGGAAAAAAATGAAGGAAACCTGTAAATGATACAATTATTGTGACTCAGATACTATTATGCTCTGTTATTAATGTAAACTTTGGTCTCCCAAACAAAATAAAAATAAAATAAACTAGCCCTTAGAATCTAACGCGTAAAAATAATATGTACCTAATAAATGCTTTGCGTTAATCTCATGAAATATTTTCTTCGGGAAGGTTTTTCGAAATACGATTCATTTAGATCATTTTGCTGGCATAAAGTTTTATGCTGGTACTCAATAATACACGCTTATTGCGTGGCTACATTTAGCTCAGCGAGAGAGATAACTCGTTTCGAAGTACGAAGTACCCCCTAAGTCAAGGAACGTTAATTACAAATCGATATGCCTTTTTAGACCCATCGGATACTTGCGATATTCATCTATGTAGTTAGGTCCTGTTCACCCCTGTGGGCTATTAGTCGTGATTTTGAAATTTGTTTTGTCACGTTGAGACAAAAGTATTTTATCAGATTCTGAGAACAAATATTTAGTATGGGAATAATTTCATTGCTAATACTTACAAACATCTTTACAAGATTTTTCAAACTAAAGAAACAAAACCACTTTACTCTGACCGATTGTTAGCTTTCACTAGAAGATCACTTATTTCTTCAAACACAGAAAACTTATTTTGTGGCACCATTTTAATTCTAAATTCATAATAAACTTAGTTTTTACCACTTTTATTATTTACAAAACCAACATGTTTCGTGAGCTAAGCTCACTTCTTTCAGGGTTTATATAAACAGGGTTTATATCAGTAAACGCTGAAGAAGTGAGCTTAGCTCACGAAACATGTTGGTTTTGTAAACAATAAAAGTGGTAAAAACTAAGTTTATTATTAATTTTGGATCACTTATTTATTATTATTTTTACTGTGAGGACAGGTTGTTTCACAGAATTTGAACAATTCACCAAATTTAAAAGTGAAAGTCCTTTTCAAGTTCTGTAACTATCCAAGTACTGTGGTGAAGCAACCGGCCCGTAATAAAATAATTACAAAACGTGAATGTATCTTTCACAGAATTTGAATAATAGCTATGAAATTTGATAAATTGTTCAAATTTTGGGAAACAACCCGTCCTTAGTTTTCATTTCAGTTTTATTTTTGTTTGCATCATTTTAGTTGCACTCTCAAAGCAAATCAGTAGTTCTTTTCATAAATATTTTTAATTCGGTTGTTTTTTTTTTTACAATTGTGTTTAATATAGGACTCACAATACTGATAAAATTAAGTTCGATTGTAATAAATCTCTTATTTTTACTTATTTATTAGTTTATACAACAGGTATTTTCATATCTAATAGTTACATTAAAATGTTCTTAACTCAGTGCAATAAACACAATGTTTGTAAATTATAATATTAAATTCTAAAACTTTGTAACTATTTTCTACTATGTAATTATGTACTGTTTGTTATTGCAAAATAAATATGTTTTTCAAGTTTGAAACAAACCTAGTGTTTATTTTTATCTATCGGTTTATTCAAACCATCGCGGTTGTCCAAAAAGTCCAGGATTTACGATCTCGGGCAGAATCGAGGATTTGGCAAAGTGTAAAATAAAGGTATAAAATCAGCACCGTTGCCATGGTATATTGCATATTAATGTTTCAAACTATTATTATTATTATAAAGTGCACTAAAAAAAGAAATCACATTGAAAGTTAAATAGCATAGTAGATTGGACTGTTTATGTAGGATTCTGTAATTCCCCTTGAAAAATGTTTTCATCAAGTAGGGGAATATTTTGATAAAGCTATTTAAATTGACTAACAGATTAACAATATTTTGTCGGCTGAAAGAAAAACAAAAAAATTATTTTTTATATTTTGTACCTACATACTGTGTGGATCAAATTCAATAATATTTTTACTTTATATTTATTTTTGTGCAAGTGTTTTAACCAGTCGTTTCCTGCACTATTTACGAGTATAATTTTGTAAATATTGTTATACATATGTAAAAGCCTAAATAGGCGTAAATAAATGAATAATAAAAAAAAAAAATAAAATAAAAAATATATTTTTTTTAAAAGATGAACAAATTTAATACCAGCAAAATATCTCTATTGTATTTTTAAATATCGTTATTTTCTCCTAACAAACACCCTTCACTTTATCTCGGATGTCATCATTCTGCTAGGAATCCTACGAGCTTAATTTAGTCTTTTTAAGTGAAGTGACGAAAGGAATTTAATAAAATCGCAGCCCGGAGTGACCGGACGAAGTGCCTACTCGACCAAAACCACTATTTGCACGATGGAATTGAACTGGACCCGGAGAAAGCGAGAATATTATTTGAACTAATTAATTCCCTCACATACATAATATACTACAGAAAGGTTTCCTACAATTTGAAATTCAAATTAGACAATTGATTGTTTTACTATTAGGTGTGTGTGTCTATGTACCATTATGGATCTTTGAGAAATAACTACGCTAGCCATTATTCAAAGAAGTTTGTCCCAAAAAGAAATGCTTAAATCTGAAACGTTATCGGTACTAACTAAACTTAATTATTTATCTGTTATGTCCAACTAAAAATATTGTTAGTTCTTATCCAAACAAATCTTAGCATGCCAACCAATAATTTTAGCGAAAAAATCTAACCGAGAGACTTTCTTTCAAAATTGGAAACCATACAAAAAAAAATAGAATAGTTCTCGTGGACAAAATTTCAATTTATTTATGTAGGTATATCTAAATATTTTATGTGATTTTGTAAGGTCTAAATTATAATAAGCAAAAGGCGACCATATAACTGAAAGCGATTTCTCTAACAGACTATTGAAGAATCGTAATAATAAATATGTACATTAAAATTAGATAATTTGAGTATTCGTTTAGCACTTGGGCAAAGCCGTGAATAATCACAGAATATTATAATTGTAGGAATTTAAAAAATATATTTTAAATATTATGTGCATTTATAATAATAATAACTCAGGATCATTGCCTTCTAAGAGAACAAAATTATCTATCGAATGTAAAATCATTATAAAAATACAATACTAATACGGGAATTTGCATAGCATGTTAGTCGAAAAATTTTCAACTCAACAACGAAATGAATAATGAAAATTTTTGAAAAATTCATACTGATCGATCGAAAAATGTAGCATCGCTCACGAAAAGGATGTCTACTCAAAGAATATGTGCATATACATAATATGAACGAGCCGCTAAAATATGTCGGTATAATTGCTCACTGAAACCATGTGCGTTGTCTCAGTAACGTATCTTTACTATATTAATCCATTTCTATCCATTCCACTAATCCATTCCATCACAAGATCTAGTACTCACTTTTGGTGTCCAAAAACATATATCCGAAAAGGGGACGAAATTTCTTTAAAGAATTTCTTCAAAGAACGTAGATATCTAGCTACCATTAAAATTTTTGTATTTAAATAACATCTGAATAGCCGAAATATTCAATATTTTTGTGTATAATACATCATCACTATAATAAACTCAATTTTTTTGCATACTCTATAATACTTTCTTAAATTACATACTTTTATATTCCTTCGTATGCTTTTATATTCTTTTATCTCTTTCATACTCCTTTTATATTATTTTATACTCATTTTCATTCATGTTATTTTATATTATTTTACAATTTTTAATATTCCCTTATATTATTGTTTATTGAAAATGCTAACGCACTATATTTAAAATGTTAAGCACTATACGTAAAATCGGCCTCCATAACACGGGCATGTGGCTAGCATGGTGGTCAAAAAGTCGAAATTATGTAAACTTTAAAGAATTGAATAAAGAAAATTTAAAAAAATAATTATTTAAGCATCTGTCAAATATTAAATCAAAATAAATACGCATTTCGAATAAAAAATTATCAATTCAGGTGTAGGTGCCAACCTACTTTATTGCTGGAAATGAGTTCTTTTTCAAACTTCGCAAATCCACTTTTGGGCGTCATTATTGATTTAATGAAAACAAATAACTTTGTGTACACCACTACATAATTAACATTATCGACATGTTTCAAAAACTATGTTTTCTTCGTCAGGATAATAAATTAATATAAAAATAACAAAAGACAAGCAAGCATAGACAAATAAGAACACAGACAAAATATTAGAAAGGAGAGGTGATTAATTACTTAAAATATCATAAAAAACAATAATATAAAATAAAATATAAAAATTATTTTAGGATGTGTAAAAATTGAATTAACATAATAAAAAGATCTTTTAAAACAAACATTAAAAACAGAAGTCTAAATAACAAATCAAATTATTATAAATTTAATATAAGTATTAATACGAAAATAAATTTAAAGGTGGCTGGTTTTAAAAAACGTTTGGTAAATTAAAATATTAAATTTACTTCTAAAATTTCTAAATTATCTAATTGTATACCCGTTATGTTGTATTGTTATTTCAAAAAGTTTTCATAGAACTCGAATAATGTAATGCATTTTTTTTAAAGAAAGACAAACATTCCCGGGTTACGAATAATCCAACAATGTTCGAAAATCTCCTACTTCCACCACAGTAAGCCGAAAATGTTGCTCGAGTCGTGATGGAGGACTTAGCCAACCGAGGAATCGAACACGCGACGCCCGTGTGGGAATCAAACGCTATGCCCACTCAGCCACTGACCGGTCTTGTGAAGGAATATTTTACATTACTTACACATGCGCGAACAACCGATATTATTGTTTGTATTCTTTACCGTATTATTGTGATTATTTAAATCCTTAAATAATGACCTCTTCTGCTTAAAATCCTAAAAGTCTCCGGTGAAATCACTGCAACTAAGTGATTCCATTGTCATTGAAATGTTTTCTCGGAAATAAAGTTTATACGGCGCGGGCGCTGGGAGTTAGTCTTCGCGCCTCTCTTTTGTAGTGAACCCGGTCTTTTTTTGGCTTTCCTTCGGCAATAAGGCAAAACTTTTCCGCGTTTATTTACCGCCCATCTCCCCCCCGTCTTCAAAACGTTTCGGAAAGTAATTGTTCCTTTCAAAAGATAACTCGGCCGGAAGTAAAAACACAACTCGATTTCTCTCATAATTAAAAACATAAACTGAAAGGAGTTGCTTAAAGGGTGAAAAAATATATATTATTCTTATTTCACGATGATGAAAATAATTTAAGTACGCTTTTTTATATTTTCTTGCTTGGAAGTGCAAAAATAATTTGGTGAGTTTTGGGCGAAAAAAGTTTTGTGCGTAGATAAATTGCACGAAATAATTAAAGTTTCAAGCACGTAATATAGAGGTAGTGATAATGTAACTAAATGATACCCCGTAAATCTTATACATAAAAATCATTTTTTGTTTGTTGTTTGTTTGTTTGTTCGTATGTTAAGCGCTGCCATACCGTTCATCCGATTGCGATGAAACTTAGGTGATTTGTTCTGAGCACGCCCGCGAAGGTTAAAGGCAATGGCGTAGCTAGGGGAGGGCGGTGGGGGCGGTCCGCCCCGGATGCCATCAGATGGGGGGTGACACCCAACCGTGGAAAAAATTATCTAGGTAGAATATTGTCACAAAAATATTTTACACATGAACATGGTCTGTTACTTATATTTTGGTAGCTCTATGACTCGGTCGATCAGAGATACAGCAAAAATTTGGTTGTTTTATTTTCGTTCCTAGCTCTAACTATTGCTTGGTTGTGGATTCCCCTGAAATATTCCTCGCTTGTCACCTGTGTCATTCTCATTTCTTTGGTACATTGTGATTGATGTGAACTCGTGAAGGGAATTATTACGTATTGTTTATTGAATAAGTTGTTATTCTGTTAGTGTTTTTAAAAGTGTTGAAAGACGTCTCTCCAAAAACAAGGTAAGTGGATTGGATAGTTATTTTTTTGTAATAAACGATAACTGATAAACGCAAAACCCGAATACAAATAGAACAGAATCGATCGATAACTGTCTGAAAAAAATTATCAAAAATATTCTGAATGTTCTTTTTTCTGTATTTCATTATTGTGTGTACATAAATAAATAATTAAGGAATAAGAATAAATTATAAGTAATTTTGAGGATTTCGAATTTTGTTTTTACAAATTTGAATAGCTGGGAATGTTATTTTTTATGAAGTCAAAATTTGCGAATTTCTCAAAGTCAACTTTAATGGGGAGGGGGGGGCGGGGGTGGCACCACGTTATTTCTTGGGGCGACACCACGTTATCCGCCCCGGGTGCCACCCATGCTAGCTACGCCACTGGTTAGGCCATATATAATGGTAAGCTCTGGCGTTATGAAATTTGTATAAATGAAAATAAGGGTTTTTAATATATTTTCCCGCGAGGGGAAGGGTTGGGGTGGAGGATGGAGGAGGTGGGGTTATCCGGAGGGATAACGAGGGAGGGGAAGGCGTGGAAGGTAGAAAGGGGAACGTGGGGGGGAAGGGGACGCGGGAGGGGAACGGGGACGCATGGGAAATGAAATGCAGGGAGAAACAATTTATTTCTTTGCATTGCGACGCGTGCCGGGTATCAGCTAATAACTTCTAAATATGACGTGATTGTCTTCAGCAAAGTAATTTTATAAAAATGACTTTAAAAACAAGATCCTTTCTGAGATGCCTTCATTCACATCCACATCCAGTAGTGCAGAGATAATAGAAGATGGTGAGAGATGAGAACACATAATGGAGAATCGTATTATACATTTACCTACTATGATGATGTAACATTATGTCGGTGATAATGGAATGATATTCATGTCTCTCTGAGCCCAATGTAGATAATAATTAGGTCAAACGTTTGGCAGTGTAACCGAATTCAGATCCATAATCTACTTAATTGTTATAACCTTGTTACTTTCATGCTCGTTTCAAATTCAGAAATGAGCGCATGTTATGAGAGTAGCTATTTATGTAATTTGTATATTTATTATTAATAATGTCAATTTAGTCTTCAATTCACTTCTGCGAGAAAATCGAGTGCGACCTGTTGAGCGGAAAATGTATCGCTTAATAAATTATTTCACAAAATCATAAGATAGCTACACCGCCTACACGAATATAATTCAGTATGTCGATAAAGCTCGTAATACCGTGTAAATAAATAAAATTCACTAGATAAACCCTACGCCAGAAATCCATTGAAAGTAGGCATGTGAAGCGGGGCCACTATTGTTATACGCCCATATAAAACATAATAAAACAAATAAATGCTCTTCTTTTTGAGTGACTTCTGGCGTCAAGCGTAGGACTAAGTTCTGGCTAAAAAAAATCCAGTTTTGTCGAAACTTATGCCCATTCCAAGCCGACAATTCTCTTCAGACAATCTCCGAAGTTTTTCTTCTCTTTCAAGGACGCCATCCGATGGTAAAGTACGCGCCAAACTTAAATGCCGACCTGAGCTTGATATCCATTCTCGCATAGGTTCGATCACTTGGCTGACTTTACAATGAGCGTAAGCGAGAGAGAAAGATGCGTAAAACGTACGTGCGACAGTGAAAGGCGTGGGCGGGGAGGTCCGCTTTTCGGACCTCAAATTCGCTTATTGCGACGATTTCTGTATCAACTTTAGGTCGGTATTAAGGCGATGCTTCCCGGATTAAAAAGAAGAAGATTGAGAGATATGTAATTACGAATGTTAGACAGAGCGCCCTAATATTTTCAATGATAAAATTAAAGCGAAAATTATGAAAATGCGTAATAAATCAAATGACTCGTTTAAAATAAAACAAAAATCTCAACCCGGAAAGTAGGGAGGTCCTGGGTTCGAGTCCCAGAGGTGCCAATATCTTTTTCTGATTTTTCTGTTTCCAGATTTTCGATTGAGTTTCGCTCATAATGTCTTCATTTAATTAAATATTACAGTTTGAGGTTTTACTCATAAAGTTAAAATAATAAATAAGAACAAAAATCTCGTGGAAGGTATCATTAAGTATCATTTAATTTAATTTTTTCACAAATATAACTTGTAAAATAATAGAAATAGACTTGTTTTAAATAAATTTCGGAGCATACATTGCGATTTTTTTTTCTATCGAGGAATTTTCATATAATTTGCGTTTCGGCATGGAACGCATCTAGATATTATTTTCAAAAACAACATATATTTTTTTAAGAGCTTAAAAACTTCAAATGTTTAAGGGAGATATGTAAGAAATCGGTAGAAATTCGGATAGCGGCGGCTTAAAGTTTGACGTGTATTATGCTTACTCATAATTCCAACGGACATCAGACGTCCTTGACTAACAGCTTTTGTTAGTCATGTCGCGTGCCTAACATTCTCCCACTTGAGGTTTGAAATTGTAATGATATTGTCGGCAACTTTTTACTAGATCCTAATTTTTTCAATTGTCTTTCTATCTCCCACGGATCAACTGCCTCCAGATCCATGACTCTTCTTCGCAACAGTTGCTGCAAATCAATTTATCTCTTTCGTTCGGAAAGTGAGTGAAAATTTCGTAAAAATGAATTTCACTATAACCATATCATTCGTGTGCCGCAAATGCCATTCTCGTGTATTATATATCGAGGTTCGTTATTGACAAAAAAATTTATAAAATTTCGTAGCTATTTTTTATCGTCCTTTTTGAAATCTGTTGTTTGTCGTGAAATAATCTGAAAATTACTTTTCCAGGAATTTGAAAATATATTTATCTGACATTATATCATAGAATAAATAACCTTATCCCGTGCATTATAATATGATCTTAAAATATGTTTTTCTCTGTTTTACACAAAACAAAAATTCGAAGAGAAAATAACATTATTATTAATTTATTATTAATTTATTATTGATTCGAGTAAACGATTAATTTAAAATGAAGGGAAATCAGTGTATTATTGAGGGGGAAAACCGTGTTACGAAAAATAGACATAAAAAATTGTTTTTCTGAGTTAGATACAGGATGCAAGGTGAAGGTTTCCCAGATAATAGACAACCTTCAATCGGATGACACGAGAAAATGCAGCATCTTTTGATAGAATTTAATGTTTCTGGCTGCAAAATAGACAGCTGAAAATAACTTTTCTGTGTGTTCAGCAATACAGGAGTAACTGTCAAATCTCAAAAGTGATGAACCGTCTGTTCAATTTTCTTCAAGCCGGTTTTATCCCGCTTAGGAATTTTACTGTTACCAGTGACGCACAAACATTCAGAGTTTATTTATTTATGAGTTATTTTTTAATTTTCGGGAAATCGACATTTTACATTTATTTCAGTTTGAACATAAGTATTATATAATCAAAATAAAACCACTTATGGATTTCCTCCTTGTGACTTTACCTCTACTGAGACAGCATAATAAGGAATAAGTAAATCAAATTTATAAGTAGGGAATCTAAAAATTATACAAAACCAAAAAAACATTATGAAAAAAAAATTTATCGATTTTGTTCAGAAGGTTGATGACGATTGCGTCGAAAACTGTTTTTTTTCAGTTTCTCCATGAGCGGAGGCCCTAAGGCCCGTGTTACACTGTGTAGAAAAAAAATCAGAAATTGAATAACAAGGGATCACACCATCCGTTTGTTCGTCTGTCGTTAGCGTAGAACGTTCTAGATCAGTGATGAGCAACCCGCAGCCCGCGAGCCCAATTTGTGTGGCCCGCGAGCCATTTCGTACTTGCCACTGGGCTAGAAAAAATATCAGAAAGTTTGCAATAAAGAATTGCAATTAAAGTTTGCATATGGTTCACTTTGGTTTCAGTTGATTTAAAAAAGGTTTGAGTGGAAAACTTCAGTCTTTCTTCATCACACTCTCAAAATAATAAGTTTTTTCTTACGTATTCTTAGATAAAATTTCGTGTTTCACAAGTGTGAAAAGCATACACATGTGTGAGAAGTGTGAGAAAGAAAAGCGGCAACGCTTTTCTTTTCGAAGTTTATTGCATTTTGAATATTTTCTTTTTATGAAATACCAACGTTTTCTGGACTAAATTTTGTTTAACTTTTCGAACGAAAAAGTCAACAGTTACCCAAAGCCGCAAGTAGGTATTTTTTTGTATGTCTTTTTTATTTGAGAATGATAAAATCGACAGCTTCGGAGAATGGTAAAAATCGACGGGCTCGTGGATACCAATTTTTTCTCCTGCTTTTTTTTACGTTCCAAAATTGTTTTATTTAAAAAATACCACTTTGGAAAAGACAAATATTTGAAAGACAAGGCAAATTTAACAATGTCAAGCTATAGGTACCCTACCCCCTGTGGCCCGCGAAAAAATTGAAAATAGATAAATTGGCCATCTTGCTAAAAAGGTTAATGATCGCTGTTCTATATGTACAGGTTAATTTTAGATGCAGTCTTATTTTTTGCTATCCTAAATGTAATATGTAATGTTTTATAATTTTTTGCTATCATAAAATAAAGAAAAAAATAAACGTTAAGTCTTGGTGCACAAGATAAACAAGGGTGGAGTATTTCATAATGCTTACCCAAAAATAAGAGAGAATCCTGCATTTTTTTGAGTAGGTATTATATAATGTCCGTCAATGCGACGCACGTCGAGAAAAAACGACACAAGTAACCGAATTTATACAGTGCCAGTACGTTTTATGAGCTCGCGCGGATAAATTCGACTTTTGGGCG
This sequence comes from Glyphotaelius pellucidus, assembly GCA_936435175.1. Classification (NCBI taxonomy): domain Eukaryota; kingdom Metazoa; phylum Arthropoda; class Insecta; order Trichoptera; family Limnephilidae; genus Glyphotaelius; species Glyphotaelius pellucidus. Next base: position 31,006,544 of record OW386547.1, read on the forward strand.
TGCTGAAAAAGCAGGTCATGGCGAGATTTCGGATTTCCGCAAGAAATAAGTGTAGCCCACATGCAGAAAATTCGGACATTTGTTTGAAATGCGGTTTTAATTCTTTTCACGAAGAGGGGCCTCTTTTATGCTTTTCTGGAAAACAGCTCGGTGGTGTAGCCCAAGCCTAAAATGAAACGATGACTACCGAACAATAAAATTGTGACACCATTATTGACACTTTGACGGCCGTTGTACCTAATCCTACTGATCAACCATTGAGCCGAAATTTTGACTCAATACTTCTCAAATAATAATAACTCCCAACGGAACTCTCGTTCAAGTAACGATCAAGCATCGATCAAGCTGGGGGACCAAACAACTAGATTAACCTTGGCTCAGCAAAGGACTTAATATAAAAAGTATCAACAGAGTGAAAAATGTTAGCGAAACCTCAAAGGTCATTCGGTTCACGCACTATTTCCGATTTTGCGTTGGTGCTGCCAATTGTACCATCATTTTTATCACTTTTTTTTCATTTTGTCTTTTTTAATCCTAATAATAAACAATTAATAGATAATATTTATTTTATTTATTTATTTATCAAAAGTATACAATACAGAATATAGTATATTATATAAAGCATTGTACTCCCAGGAGTTAATAAACTCATTGCGGGAATGATACGCATTACATGAAACATATAGCTGTATGTATTAAATGGACATATGATGGGGACATACACAACATTATTATTTCAGATAGTCATTAATAAGATGAAGTTTGAGCATGTTAGTTTGGGTCTTTTTACATTGACTTGCACGTTTGATCTTGTTGGGTAGTTGATTATATTTTGTGTGAGCTATGTATTCTAGGGATCTTAGTCCATATTTTGTTGATTTGATTTTTGATATAAGAAGTTTGTTGTGATTTCTTGTGTTGTGTTGGTGTACGTCGCAATTGTAATAGAGTGTAGTGTTGGAATGTGCCGAGTGTTGAATTACTTGTAATATAGTTTTAGTTATTTCAAAAGTGGGAATGGTATTAAAAGGAAGTATTTGGGTGTTTCTGTAGATATCTTTGACATGTGTGTCCCAAGGTAGACTGAAAATATTTCGCAGGGCTCTATTTTGAACGACTTGGACTTCTGAAATCATTTTTTTTGTAGCAAATCCCCAAATTCCGGCGAGATATATTAGATGTGAGTGAATCATAGCATGGTAAATCGATTTTAATAGAGAGGGAGGAAGTAACCCGCGAAGTCTATATAAAACACCAGTTATAGGAGTAATTTTGGATAGAACATGTTTAAATTGGTGATTCCATGTGAGTTGTGAATCAATGAAAAGGCCAAGATATTTTGTAATATCAGCCCTTTCAAGGCGGTTATTATCAAGACTTATATTAAGACTATATAGATTCCTATTTTTCGTGTAAGTAGTAATATTTCATGTTACGACCTGTTTTAAAGCAAACGTGGTCAATCATTCGTTTTTAAATTAAAGTTTTCGGAAATGAATCAAATATGAAAATCTCTAATACACAAATAATATGAGTACAAAGAGAAGACATAAAGATCGCACCACGTGTGTTTTTCTAATATTATTATTGAAAATTTATCATCATAAGAATTCATAATATTAACATTATGTAATACCTACTAATTTTTTTTTTATTATTACGCTAATTGCCGTGACTAACAAAAATGTTATAATTTTCCTTATTTTAAAAACAAGATGTTGAAATATTTAGTAATGTGTCAAGCGAATAATTAAGCCAAAGCTATTCCCCTGAAGCTCAGTGGTTATAAAAGCCAGTGTGTTGAAACAGGCAACCGTAATACGGCATACCTGCCCACATTGCGTATCTAACATTTTGATGCTGACAAAGTTAAATTCCAGGAATTTTTTTCTTTACTCCAAAGCAAATTCAAAACCTTGTGTCAAAACATTGGCAATCCAGCGAGCACCTGAAAATGTACCTGCTCTGTTTGCTATCATGGTAACACACATAATATTATTCTAGAATCTTAACCTACCAACTTAATATTCAAGACGGTAAAATAAATTTAAAAGGGAATGTTGGTACCGTCCAATTAATATGTTTACAACACGCCAATTGTGTTCGATAGTTTTTGGAAATTTTGCTAAAAAATACATACCTTAAACAATATTTTCCGGCAAAACTTTAAAGCTGGACACACTCGGCAAAGCCATTTGGCCCCGAACCATTTGGCTGAATCCGCGGACATGGTGCAAATTAGGGGGCCAAGTACGTCTGAGCCGAGGAGCCGAGTCAGTTTGATCTATGTCCGCTGTGCAGTGATGCCATGCCGCAAAAATGAATATCGGTAGGTGCCAATAGTTATATTTCTGGTGGCTAGAGAACTTCAGAGAGGAAACAACCTAAACGTACGTACGTACCAATCGAGTGAACAACTAAAACTTATGAACTGAAACCGTACATGGATTTTTTACATTAGCTCCACACAGGAGGACTCGAGGAAAATAATCTCTCCCAGGGGCTATGTCAGTTTTGAGATTGATGTATGGAGGGTTCTTTTAGAGAAAGGAAGTTCTAGGAAGGAAAAAGGAATGAATTGTGTGTAGGGGGTGAATGTGTCTATGAGTGACGGAAGTGTAAATTCATTTCTCCCACTGCGGTACGAGGTGATGGGTCGGAAGAGTCCAGCTGGAGAGGTCTCCCTCAACCGATTTCTCCCGATCCGGCCCGCCCCGCAGGAGGTGGGCAAACGCATGAGCCGCCAAGACCTAAGCCCATGAATCCGGGCATCCCTACTTGGGGTGATCTTTGGCAGAGTTTTTTTTTCCACAAATATTCAACAAAGGTTTATTTAAAATAGGTATTAAAATAATTATTTACATGGAATAGTTTTTTTTTTACAGATATTTCACAAAGAGTATCAAAAATTAATATACGTAAATAAAGCAGTTTTTTAGAAATAATTTTAAAAAGAAGTAAGAAATAATATAGGTGCATAAAATGGGTACACATATTTTTTTTTTATTAACGCCCATTTAGGGGGGCTTTTACTCACGAATAATAAGAAATATACAGTATTTATTGTACATAATTGAATTGCCTCAGTAACAATATTTTATATTTGTTTATAGATAAATTGAAGATATCCACTGACTTGGTATAATTATTTCCCCCCATTAGTATTCTGGGCAAAGAGGAATACATATGGTAGTTAGTCCCAGAATTTTTGCACTGAAATAAATCCTGACTTCTGGTATTACGTTGTGGTATCCGGAAGCTTATCAGTTCAAGCAATACATTTTCTATAACATCCAAACGCTCGAAAATGCTATGCCGCGGAGGAATCGTTGCTCCGTGTGATTTTTTTTTGTGAACACCTCACAAGAGTCCCGGCAGCTTCCGTCTGGAGCCAGTGACACTATGGGCATTCCCAATAGGGGTATGTTGTGAGGCTGAAGGTAATGGAGAGGAGAAGGAGATGGTAAAGAGGAAAGTGGGGAAGTACCTGACTATTCAGATCTGGTCACCAAACACGGCTAAAGCCATTTCAAGCAACATTTCAATTCGGAATGGTGGTCTTACTCCAGGGCGATACGGAGAGTATCTGCCGCTCTGGAACATGCCGCAAATATACGTGTATTATTTTAAATGAATTGTTTGTGAAATAACACAAATTAATCATTTAAAGTTTACTTAAGCACGCCGGGATTCGATCCCGTGACCTCCAGATTGCGAGTCAAGAGCCTTACCCCTCGACCACGGAGGACGCCCGACTCGATGTCCGAATTCATATTGAGCGGATTTTGGCTCAGGGATTGCACACACACGACAGAACCGGTAAGTCATTGGGGCTCGGGGATTTGCCACATACGGCCGAGCCGAGTCACGGTTTTTAGGATCTAATTGGCTTGCTGGCTACAGCCGCATTAAAAAAAATGATCTACGTTTTTGTATTTTAGTCTGCAACTAGTTAGCAACATAAAACAGTGTTAGTTAGCAACATAAAACAGTGTTTTCATCCATCTTCTATCTATTATATTTATACTAAAAATATTGTCTGTGACGACTGGCGGGCCGTCGGACACCGTGTAGGATGCGGTGTTTAATTTTTATACAAATATATAGTTTTATTTTGAAATTAAGGAATTTTGCATACCTGATCTTTAAGACAAGAGGAAGGTCCGAAATCCGAGCAACGCAGGGGACTTCAGTAGTTCATTAAAAGAGGTATGTGAAGTATGGCTGTTGTGGCGATATTTGGTGAACCTTATTAAAATGGCTTTTCATCTCAATTTGGGAGGCGGGAATGGGTACCGCTGCCCCGGGAACCTTTATTGGATGACCAACACCTCTGCCATAGATCACCCCAAGTGGTTTGCTACGTTTGGTGATTTAGCAGGGGTGCCCTTGTTCGTGGGGTGAGGTTTATCTTAAAGGTGGATGACCAGGACATACTGAACCCCAGATTTCTACCCAACCCTTATACCCTTTTCCTTCCTAGAACTCTCCTTTCCTTTAAAAAACCCTCCACACAGCATCCCCAAGGGAAATTATTTTCTCAGGGCCTCTTGTATGGAGCTCACGTAAAAAAAAAAATCTCTGAAAAAGATACCTAGGTTAATAAATTTAATTCCCCAACAGTCTCTAATGTGTGGCTATTCCGTGGTCTCTGTGATTTTATCCCACAGCACCATTCTGCCTCTCTTTCCCCTTATTCTCCCCAACCAGTTTCAGCTATGGTCTCTAACACAGTTTAGTCTACGTCAACCGCAGAAATATTTACACTCGGTAAAACCTCAAACGTACAGAAATTTCAAACAAACGACATGTTTATACACGTGGACCGGATTAATCGCGCAAATAATAAAACTGTTTTTTTCCAAACTTGTGCTTTTCTCTACACACTCGTAGTAAGGCCACCCTTTTAATAAATTTGTTTATTTTAAGACTCACGCATGTAGAAAAACAAATTTAATACATATCATGTAGTACGGTGTCTGTACTATATAAAAGTATTCAGGGTTCTATTACAACTCAGAAGCATGCAGCTTCAACACTCCTTTGAAGTCACTAAAAATTATGAAAAAAAAAATTTAAAAAGCCCATATCTAACCTAACCTAACCTAACCGATTTAACCGTTTTTTATCACTTTCACGACTTTTTAAACAGGATGTTGAAGTTATATGTTTCTGAGTTGTTCTGTCACTAGTATACAGATGTCGAAACACGGCTGAAAAAAATATTCCTCTCAGGGCCTACATCATCTTTGGAGATGCTGTGTGGGGGTTCTTTTTAGGAAAGGAAAGAGGGAAAGTTCTGGGAAGGAAAAAGGTATGAGGAGTGGGTAAATATCTGGGTGTTTGTGTGTCCAGGAGTGACGGACGTACGAATCTACCCTTTCCACTGTGGTGCAAGGTGAAGTTCCGAGAGAGTCCTGCTGGAGAGGTCCAAAGATCTCCCTTAACCAGTCTCTCCCAATCCGGCCTGCCGTTGGTGGTCAAACGTATCAGCCACCGAGATCCGGACAAACCTTATCACATGGACCCGGGCACCTCTGCTGAGTCACCAAACCACTTGGGGCGACCAATGGCAGAAGTGCTGGTAATCCAATAAATGGTTCCTGGGGCGGCGGTACCCATACCCTCCTCCTAAATTGCAGAATGCATCACTCTTACTTTACACTACTTATAATATTATAAAAGTATGCTCTGTAATGTTAGCCGAATTGATTGTAGTATAGGTAACACTTATTTAACGCCCAGAGTGCTTTTACATGTTCGGTGGTACAATTAATTCATGATAGATAATTTTGAAACAAATAAAGAAATAGTAAAAATAAAATTAGATAAAAAATGCACATAAAATATGCACAAGTCATACAAAAAAATTCAAAAATACAGATGTGTTTAGGAATAGTAAAACATATGAAATTGGATAATCGTATCAGGTCGTACTTATTTGGGAGGTGGGTACGGGTACTGCCGCCCCGGGAACCATTTATTGGATAACCAACACCTCTGCCGTAGGTCACCGCAAGGGTTTCCCTGCTCTTGGTGACTTAGCAGGGGTGCCCGGGATCATGGCGGATGCCCGCCACATAGGCATGACCTCTCCAACCGGATTCTCTCGACCCATGGCGTGAAATTTGTCTAGGTGTTGTCTGCGGATTATTTTTTTACAGTGAATACCGCACAAGGATCCCAACTGCTCCCGTCTGGAGCCAGTGAGACTACGACATTCCCATTTGGGGTACGTTGCGAGGCTGAAGGTAGTGGGGAAGGAGGTGGGAAAGAGGAAGGTGGGGAAGTACCTGGCTATTCAGATCTAGTCACCAAACACGGCTAAAGCCATTTCAAGCAACGATTCAATTCTGAATGGTGGTCTTACACCAGGGCGATACTTCCACTCTGGGACGTGCCGCAAATATACTACGTATTATTTTTTAATCAATTAATTGTGAAATGACAATTAATAAAATAAAAATTATTTTCCCACGCCGGGATTCGATCCCACGACCTTCGGATTACGAGTCAGGAGCCTTACCCCTAGACTACGGAGGCCGTCTACCGATTCCCGACACGTAGGCCTCATGACCTCTCTAACCGGATTCTCACGATCTACCGCAGTTGTAGGGATGAATTCATCCGTTCGTGACTCCTGGACACACTGACCCCAAAAATCCAATAACTTATCCTCCTCCATTTCCTTAAGAAGACCAGCATCCTCTAAGATGACGTAGGGCCTGATGGAAATTAATTTCATCGGTGCCTCCTATGTGGATTTTATGTAAAAATATATATATATACCTACGTAAGCGAGTAAACTGGAAATGTTTATCTTTCTTAAATAAAAAATATTAATTTTTAATTTTACTCTGATTTTTACTTTAATTTTACTTTTATCTTCGCTTTAATTTTATGTTTTATAGTCATCAATATTATATTCTTTTCTTATCAAAATATGTTATGTATAAAAAAAAATCTTCTACGAGTATATAAAATGGGGGCCTCAGTACGGGTAAGCCACCGAGTGAGGCCAACATTACTGGATTATACTTTGAAATGTAAAATATTGTATCAAAATAAACAAATTAAATAAATAATAAAGAAACGAATTTAAACAAAAATCAGTTAATTGAATTTCATTCTAGATACGTTGACTAGAAATGATAAACCGATGAAATTTGCTTTTGCAGGAAAATAGTTAGGTATATTGTATGTAAGTATTGGGGTCATCGACATAGATGATTGAGATAAATGTTCTTACGACTTTACTGAGTTCACGAAGAATACAATACGCCATACTTACTACAAATGTTCGGATTACTCAAAACAATATTGTGTATTTTTTATAAAACTTTAAAATGGGAATAATCAGGCAGAGCACACACAGCAGGTCCGACCTATTCTTACGTTACGGTAGAATGAATTGGTGAACCGTTTAATAGTCCCTTTCAAAGTTAGATAATACCCTTCTATTGTAATGACAAAACCCTCTAAAATAGAACTCTCTAACTAGAGTATGCAGTACAAGGATGAACAAATTTCGAAAATAAAAATTTTGGTCTGTGAAATAATGTAGGTACCTTTCGTGTGGTTTCATGACAGTTGATCCCCGACAGTTGATCCCCGACAGTTGGCTCTCCGGCATACAATGGTTCCATGCCCACTGAGAGTAAAGTCAACTCAACACCTCCTTGAAAAGTAATTAAAAGCTATGAAAAAAGTAATTTTAAATTAGCCGATAACCCTAACCTAACGTAACCTATTTAACCAATTTTATATATATATATATATATATATAATATATATATAATATAGTTGAGTTGAGCTGAGTTGGTTTCATTCCGAGTTGTCCGGTCACCATATACAATATGTAGTCGACTTGGGAAAAAGTTATATAACTAATTTCTGAAGTTATATAACTAAGTTCCGAAATTCAATAATAAGTACGGACAGAGAACGTTTGAATACAACATACCGAAGATATTTAATTTATTACCTGACAATATAAAGCAACATAATTCTATGAATAAGGTTAAATATATGGTGAAAAATTGGTTATTGGAAAAAGAATATTTATTTTGATACTTGATACTTGATAAAATTTATGAAAAAATGTTTAACTGTAGATAAAAGATGTAAACTATAACTTTAAATATATTTGTAAGGAATTATAAGCACCTGCTGTCAAGCCAATTGCAATTGGCTTAGCGGGACTGGATTGTTGATTTATAAAAAAAAAAAAAAAAAAATTACGCAAAATATAATTAAGTGACCCCGTAGGGATGTGCAGAGCGGAAGTACCACCGAATAATGAAGTATAAAACATATTCTCATTCAAATGTATCAAGGAAAAATCTACTTGTCTGTATACTGTGTATACCAGCGCGTGAGTACAAAAAATCAGCACTGTATATAAATTCGTTTGACATTCATACCAATTTATTATGAAGGGTATTTTTGAAGTCAATTTTACATTTGAAATTGGTAAATAATGCACAAAAAATATAGTTTTATAGTAATCGGGGGGCTAATTGTCGGCGGATCAACTGTCGGGTCACCATAAATTCGTTTGATATCCATACCAACTTAAAAACAAATATATTTTTAAAGCCGATTTTAGGTTTAAAATTGGTAAATAATGCACAAAAATTTATAATTTCATAATAATTATAATTTCAGGGGGCCAACTGTCAGGGATCAACTGTCGGGTGACCCTATCTTCTATCTGTTTATGTAAAGGAGAGTGTGTGTGGCGTGCAGGCGGGCGACCGAGTGGCGGACCCTGGGCGGGCGGGCGGTGTGGATTTCATTTTAATACAAATGTACACTTTTATTCCCAGATTCAACTTCAGATCTTGGCATAAGTTATTAGCTTGGCATAACTTTCAGTTCTTCAATCTTGGCATAAGCTTTCTATAAATAATTATAAGCCAACGCTACTATCTTCAATTGACAACGTCAGTTCCAACTTGCCCTTTGTTTTCTATAAATAATTTTTGGACACATTTTGCTTTTTAAATACATAGTTCGAGAAGTATAACGGATTTGAAAAAAGTATTGAAATCTAAACGAAGGCGCCTTTAAATTAATTCACCTAAGTCGTGGCTCGGCTCGTGCTTTTTTTCTCATGTGTGTATGCAGTATTAGAGAGAAAGTGAACCCCGTAAGCGGTTGTAGAACGCCACTTGGTAGCAGCAAAATTGCTACCAAGACAGCATCGATGATTTTAAGAATTTTATGGAGCATGATTGATAAGTAGGTACGTTACGAATACATTTGCTAATCGAGAAGTGAGCCGAACCACGAATGACAAACGGCCCAAAACGCCGCTTGCGGTTACGTAGTTGCTTTCACATAATTCGTGGTTTGGCTCGCAGGTTCAGCTCGAGCATGTATTTTTTTACTAAAGCTCCACTCAAGAGGCTCTGAGGAAAATAATTTTCTTCTGGGTATATGTCATCTAAGGGTTGCTGGAGGGTCCTTTTAAGGAAAGGGAGGAGCGAAATTTCTTGGAAGGAAAAAGTTATGAGAGGTGGGTAGGGAGCTGGGGTTCAGTATATCCAGAAGTGACGCACGTATAAATCCATCCCTCACATTGCAGTATGAGGCGATGGGTCGAGAGAGACCAGTTGGAGAGGTCATAAGGCCTCCCTTAACCTCTTCCTCTCGATCAAGCCCGCCACGCAGTAGGTGGGTATCCGCCGCAAGGACCTAGACAAATCTCACCCCATGAATCCGGACACCCCTCCTAAGTCACCAGACCCTCCTCCCAAATTGCAGCTTTAAAAGCTCGACGTTTATTTAGAAAAAAGTGGTTTAAACCATTTTTTTCTCAAAGTTCTCGTCCTTCACGGTTCTTTCGTCAAAAGGACCGGATGGGCACAGAACTTTGGCTGCAAGAATATAGGGTCCGCAGGACAGTAGACAGGACCAGACGCACCAGTAAATTGGCACAAGAGAAAATAAATAAATAAGTACCTACCTATTTCGGAGAAATATCTACTAATTGAAAACCTGACAATTAGTAATAACTGTAGTGAAAAATATTATCATAATAACATTTTTAGGGACTTTAACAACAAAACTTTGTTTCTGAAAAACTGTTTTAACGCAAGTAGGTAATATTTATTTTTTAAATTTTATTTAGGTACTGTGAAAACATCTTTTTAAATTGAAAGAAAAACTGGCATTTAACTTGGGCAACAAAACTTTTGATTGTCCATTATTGCTCATGCCGGCCAGTACCAGATTTAAATCATGCTAAAATTAGATTTTTTCTTTGGTTAGTCTTTACAACCTCTAGAAATATAACTGATGCAATAATGGTTCTTGCTTAGGTGGGGAAGACGAGAAGATAATTAGCATTGGGCGTGAAATTATGTAGATCTGGCCCTGACTGTAGGTTCTCATTTAGAATGTGTCGCCGCTAAGTGGTCCGCCATTATGACGAGTGGTCGTGGTGGCTGTTGGGCGCAGGACCGAACTGGACCATCGGTCCTTCCGAGAAACCGGGATTGTTAAAATAATTATTTATGTAGGCTCTTGGAAGTTTTTTCCTTGATATCTATTTCTTAGCATTTTAATCACTTTCTTATCAGTAAAGAATGTGCGTTTTAGTCTAGAATCTACGTTAAACGTTTTCGTGGAAAATTTAAGCGATAGAAAATTATCTTCTACAGTGCGGACCATTTTACTAAATAAAATCAACATCTTAAATCAAGAGCATGGTTTTATTGCTTTAATCTGGGCCCTAGAAACTTTTCACGTGCGGCACTTCACTTATGAGCCCTATAATATTTTTAAATAGGTTCCACTTTACAGGGATGCACCCCCAGATGTTATTTCTAAAAACATAAAACAATCATTGCCGGATTACGAATGACCTGACAATATTTGAAAAATTTCTAATACCATCAACAATAAGCGGAAATGTTGCTTGGATCGTGGTGGAGAAGGGCCTCCGCTCATGGAGAAACTGAAAAGAAACCAGTTTTCAACGCAATTGCAATCAACCTCATTAACAAAATCGATATTTTTCTGATCTGACATGCCAAAACTTGACAATATGTGTGCCGCTACCATGGCAACCTGTCAACAATGCAACTGAAAACAATGCTATTGAAGAAACAGCACTGCTGGTCGCCGCGGCAGTGGCGTTTCAGGAGGCAGTGGAGGTTGATTGCAATTGCGTTGAGAACTGGTTTCTTTTCAGTTTCTCCAAGAGCGGAGTTCCTAAGATTAGCCAGCCGAGGAATTGAACCCACGACACGGGAGCGGGAACATGACGGATTGCCCACTCAGTCAATGACTGGTGAATTTAATCATTAATCTCCGGATGCTATGATCAGGATTCCATTTCTTCTTACAGAATACGAAAGGGTACAGCGACAAACTTGTCTGTCTTCAATGGTTTAAATCAGCCACCCAAAGTTATAAACTTTTTTTTAGATTTTCAGAAAGATGAAAATCAAAGCTTTTATTAGTTTGACCTTGGAGATGGAAAATGGGACTTTATGATGAAAACATGCGATCTGATAATAAAAACGTTATTAATGATAATAAGAATAAATGTGACCATTTGTAATTATTCGATTGCTCGGACAAAACACATTGGACCTGTTATAAATACAATGTAAATAGGAACCAGAGGAAAAATACGGTGAGAGTCCCGTGAAAAGGGGGATGCGTGGTACCCTACCTATAACTGATACCCAGCCCAGTCCTGGTTGGGGTAGTCATTACCTATGTCTGCTGTTAAACGTAAGGACGCCACTTATCAACTTTTCCCAAGTACAATGAGATTTGTACCTACACTACCAACGCCACGATGTGAGGGTTATTAGTACTATTATTGGGGGACTAATGGAAGAATGAAGGATTGACACGCATGTTTCCGTGATGGGACAATGCATGCTATAAGGAACTTTAACCGCTAATGGTGTCTGAATTGTATTTATAGATCTTCACTTTGTCATTTTCATCCTTTTTGCGTGATTTATAAATATAAATCACTGTCTTCCTTATTCACGAACTTATACAGGTGCAGGGCTAGAAAGTTGTTACTAATACAAATTACTGGAAAGTATTTAATACCTACATCAATTTACGATTTAAACTGCCGATATTATAATTTAAATGCATGGGAACAAAGCTTAAATTATTTTAAAAAATGTGTATTTTTTCAATGTCGGCTCTAACAGGAGATGTCCCATTTTTCCAAACAGGAAATTTCCTCAATAGATGCACATCACCATATTAAGATCTCAGATCACCATTGAAAATCGAAATAAAGCAAAAGAAACAGATACAATAATATTACAATACAATGTAATATTATCACCTACTCCAATATAAAATATGTATTCTCTTAAAATCTATCACAGCGAAAATATCAATCAAAAATCCCAGCAACCCACAAATTAATAATAATAGACAACTGCCTAAATAACTACATACGAGCTATAACAATAGAAATATTCTGTAAATAAATAGACAAACCCGTTGTAAACATGCCTTAATGGTTGGTTAATTGTTAGAAATTCAGCTGTAAAAAATCGTTAAACTCATACTTAATACACCCAACTTTTATCATATTTTATTATTTTATTTTATTTTGTTTATTGGCTTGCCAACAGAATACATCACACATAATGAAAACACATAATTATTAAATTAAGTTTACAAATTGAATATGGTTACAGTGACATTCAATTAGAGGTGAGCACACCATTCATCTAACATCCTTATGTTTACATAATAATAAGTTATATTATATTACAATACATGTACATTTACATGCATAAAACAAGAAGCCTCAAATATTAGAAAATACGTACATACACACTTGCGTGTAGGTACAAGTACACACATGTATATGCATACGTGTGCACACTCTACATACACATGCACACATGTACATATACCATTGCATATAAATATGCATTTATACACATATTATAGGTCAAAGTGAGAAGATCGTCAGGAATATGTAAGTACAAGTTCCTTCTGAAAGTAATAATTGAATTTGAAAATACATCCAAGTCTTCATGTTCTCAATATTTATTAAGTAATCGATACATGACGTAAACCCTATAATATTATGAAAAGTCCTTTCTAGTCACTACCAGGTACCATTTCCAACCTACCCTGTATATTTTTATTTAAATAGGCCGAATTATTAAATTCACTACTGTAAACAACATTAGCGGCGTAATATGAGAGCATGGCTACTCACGAGCATTTTGATTTCCGGACGCCTCAACAACGCGGACCAACGCACCCTGCTCGGGGGGCGCGGGAATGGCGGAGCGCGCCGGCCTCGCGGGCTCCTGCTCGGCCCTGCGCTGGGCCAACGGGTCGATGCCCGCGGCTGAAGGGTTGATGGCGTAGTCCTGCGTGGCCTGCCTGTATTGATACTGAGGGGCGCACTCCTAAAACATAATATAACAATGCAATGTCCTTGTGTGTACGTACGCGGCATTTTCAAAATAATCGATCTGTTGAAAGAATCTTTTCAAAATCCAGAAAAGCGATGAAGTACCTACCAACCCAAAGACAACCCATCATTTAATTTATCGGACGTTTATTTCTATTCCGTATTTTTGAAATGTGCATCATTTGGCTTTCATTTGCAAGCCATTATTTCTTAAAATTGAACTACTAATTATATTGTAATCGCGTCGCGACACCAGGGAAACTCTTTTTGAATTTGTACGGATTTTGGAATCGTTTCCAACTGACACCGCATCTAAAATCTCTCGTGTGAGGGCTGTCTTATGTACCTATACGTGGGTGGTTTGATATATTTATGACCTATACAATCGGGAGCGTTGTCATCACAGATATCTTTATGCTGTGTTTATCTGTGTAAAAAAGTTATAGAAGCACAACAAAATAGTGAACCTTCCAAAGAAATTAATCTAAAACTAACATCGTTTAAACCAGCGTGGAAAATGCTTTTAATTAATTGCCCTGGTGAAAGAACACCATTCAGAATCGAAACGTTTCAATGGCTTTAAGGGTCGTTAGACACCAGATCTGAATAGTCACTTCTCAACTTTATTTGTCTTTCTCATATCCTTCCCCTTCCCACTCCCTTCAGCCTCCCAACATATCCGAATCGGGGAGGTCAGTTTCTCACTGGCTCCGGCCAGTTGAAATTTTTGTAAGGTTTTAACAACTTAATAAAATAAAGCATTAATTTGAAAAAATTTCCAAATATCTTTTTTCGAAATTTAATTAAATTACTACCCTACCTAACAACATATCAAAATTATTCCTCTCTTGGCCATTTGCGGTCATCAATATCCTAACCGTCCAATGCCTAGTGATTTTTTTAAGTTTTAGTTGAAAACAACATCCTAAATGTCACCGAATACGAAAATTTGATTTTTTTTATTCCAAATAATGTCAGGAATCATTGGAGTAATTCAAGTACGTCCCTTCACGCCCTGTACATAAACCACGAGGCTCACGTTCCATATTACGCACCTGCCAGCATTTTTATCAGGTACCTACGTACATAAGTAGAGCTGTGATGGTTTTGTGATTTAGTGTATTTCCTACTTGTTCTTGTAAGTACGTAAAGTAAATTGAAAAATTAACGGGATTTCATTCCGCAAAATATAAATGTAGGTAGGTAGCAAGGTGGTATAATTTCTCATGAGAGCAAATTTTTTTTTCTAAGCGTACCTACCTCGTTATTGTTGGCGTATCCAGGATAGAAAGAAGTTGGAGATCCTTCGTATATAATATTATCTGATGTTGGGCAATCGTATAATACATTGGAAACGTTATTTCCTGGCGTATTGTAGGAATATTGCTGATTCACCGACGACATGTTTTCGTACATTCCTTTATACGATTGATTGGAAAATCGTGTGCCTTCCACTCCGTGTACGTTAGAAAACCTTGAAACATTGTCTTAGTTTTAATATATAATGTAGGTAAACATTATAAGGAATTTAAATGTGTTCATAAGAATACTGAAAATGATTACCTGGTTGGGATCGGATTGTAAACATCTTGACTCACTCCTCGTGAAGGTGTTCTCTGATACGGACCTTCAACATAAAATTTCTCTTGAACTCAATTAAACAACTCTTGAAGTCAAAACAATATAATAAATAACAAGATTGTATTAAATTCCTACCTGCTCGCGCATCACTGTTGCGATAGTACCTCTCCATAGTAAAGACTTTGAAAGTTATTTAAAAAATTCGTCCCTCGTTTAAATTGCCGCCTCGCACAATGGAAAAAAGAGATACCAACATTGCCAACACAAACATAAAATCTTTGTTATTTTATTTCTTCTATGGCCTATTATGGCACACAGTACTGTTAGGTACCGCAGTGAAATATTCTTATTTATAAAATAAGAAACTCCAGTGGAAAATATTATGGTTAAGTACGAGGGTCAGTCAAAAACTAATGCCTACTATTTTTTTCTACTTAAATAAAGATAGTAAAATGGAAAATTTGAAATTGGCGAAATATACTTCATCTACAATCTATTGCAGTAGTAACTTTCTGCATCAACATTTGGCAGCATTCGTATTAGACAGCGTTGGTTTATTTATGGCTCTGTGATTGATTCTTGAATGTATAAGGTAAAACGCCCATTCGCATTTACGAAAGACTGAAAAATACGGCGTACTGTGATGCAACAGTGGATGCCAGCACTGTTAAACGATGGGTTCGTCGCTGTAACGAAGCTGAAGAACAAACACTGCTGGCTGGCGAAAAGCGGAACGGCAGATCGTTGATTGCAGTGACTTCACGCAATATTGAGCGAGCCGATGATATCATTCACGGTGTCTGCCAGATACCTACAGATGAATTATGTTGCATTCTCTCCCTCAGTATAGGCAGAATGGTGGCGATTATTTGACAACCGAGGTACCTACTCAAAAGTGTGTGGGTACCTTAACCGACCAAAATAAAGAAGCAATAGCCTCACTACATTTGCAGCGCTGCCTTTAGGAAGGAGAGGAGTTTCTGGAAAAAAACTGTGACCGGGGATGAAATTTGTGTTAATTTTTTAACCTAAATCAAAGAGGCAATGGCATCACACAAACTCTCCGAGGACAAAAAAAAATCAAAAATGTGTGATCGGCGGGGAAAGTTGTGGCGATGGTATTCTGGATGTAACCGTACTTTATAACTGGTTATACATGCCCTTGTTAAAAGATGAACCAAAACTGTGAAAATGGGCGGATATTATATTGAAAAGAAACAAATTAATCGTCAATAGTGTGGTTTTCAAACTGCCAACATTAATTGCATTTTTTATTTCTTGACAATTACAATTTTATATACATATGTCAATATATACGTCAATAAGACATTCATCGTAAGCTCAGCTTTCAAGATCTGCAAACAGAGTACACAAGTCAGTACAACTTCCATGAATAGGTATCGCTCATCGCTGTTGTCCATAACTGTTATCAATGTCATGGGTATACCATAAAACTATGAATTTTAAAAATAAGTAGATCATTCGTTTTATAGCCCCTCTCGCACAAACACTTATTCATCTTCGTATATGTATTCAAAAGGCATGCAACTTTCACTTTTTTTTAACGCAAACTTCCTATAAATCAATCGTAAATAAATCATTCTTTTTTTTAATAAAGCTGTGGTATCACGAAAAATCGAGTGCAGTTCTCACGCGGTAGAAGCAAAACTTTACCAAAATAATCTCAACCAATAGGAGCCTTGAAAAGTGAGGTCATAATCAAAGAGGCCAATGAGCGCAGACCTAACGTCATTTCCGTTTCATATCACAAACAATAGGAGCCTTGAAAATGTATCTATAAAAATCATAATCAAAGCGGCCAATGAGCGCAGTTTGATACTTTGTAGTTGCTGTAATGCGCCATTTCCGTTTCATCCGAATTTCAAATCACAACGGGACTAAATAAGTTTCACTTCTAAAACTTGTGTTACACCACTTTTTTAATATTATATAGTTTGCACTCACTTGTTTGTCGATTTTTTTCTCCTCAGATAATTAAATGTCACGCGACCAAAATATTTTCGTTAATAATAATAAAGAGAATTTAACAAAAAAAGCATGATAAAGCCCGGAGATTTAGTCGCTTTTTGATCGCTCTGATGGAAATATTTACTTCCGTCTAGTTGCTATCTGGTAGAAACCCTGACAAGATAAGCCGACTAATGCCACATTAAAAATCACTGGAAAACCGGCCCTTAGATAATGTATTCCAACTTTGATGACTTTTTTATGCTCCTTATTTTTATATGGTATCCCTATTTAACACGCTACCAACAGAAGATTGTTAATTGTTAGATGTTCTCTCTCTCTCGTTCTCTGGAAAGCGGGAAAGTTCCGCAAATATTCGTTCGCAGCTGTCAAAGTTTGTTATTTAGATGTAACTTTAATTTATAACTTGACTACTTTAAAATGTCGAAGGATCCCATTCAAACGGAAACAACCAGTAAAATAACTCGCACAGGATCAACGGAACAAGTAAAGACCAATGTTACAAGACTGGTAAGTTTATAAAATATGCGTGAATAACATGTTAAAAATTTTACACCATTTACAGGATAACATGCAAACCTCCCGAAAGAGCCTGAAGACTTTGCAACGCGTTGCGACTGATAAAGAAAATTTGACAGGTAGAGCAACCAAAATGGTTGGAAAAACTCCGATGAAAGAGGTTAAGATGTGAGTATTTTTCAAATTCTTGTGAAATGATTAGACGGCCGGTTTAGTGTAACAAATTATTTATACTTACGAATATTCGTCATTCTTCAAATAATCTACTTTACAGTGAAATCAAAGATCGCGTGGATCTGAAAAGGAAAAAGTTGGTCAACAACAAGGAGAAGAGCATCCAGGCTGGAGGAGATGACAATATCAGAGCCGAAGACTTGACTAGTGATGCTGGACCTTCAGAACACTATTGGCAAGTTCTTGCAGAGAAACGAGGGTACGTCTAAACATTAGTCTAACGAAAATATTAAATTTATGATTATTAATTGTTGTTATGTTATCTCATAATCATTGTCGCAGTTTTGGTCAATGCACAAATATGTCTTCTTTTGAGAAGGGACATCCGCAGGTAGCACAATCCGTATTAGTTTTTTTCACAGCTAACGCTTTGTTTGCATAAGTCATTGAAAATATTATCATACACTCCATTGAGATAATTTTTGAATTGATGTAAAAATTCCACTTCGTTTGTTAGTTTGGATTATATTAAGGTTTTATTTTTTCAGGGATGCATTAAGGGAAGCTTTGGAAGAAAACAAGGAGTTGCATGAGAAAATTGAGAAGTTAGTGGAAGAAAACATGGTATGCAAACAAATGCTAGAAGAAACCAAAAGCATGGTGGACGTTTTGACGGTAAATTTTAATAATTTTTCATTATTGTTCCAAATTTATTCATTCACAATTGTGAAGAATTTATCAATCTTGAGCTTCCTTAGATTAAATAATATGAAAACCAAAGTATCGCTATTTCCAACACAGCATAAGATGTTGTCAGACAAATTCGGTCTCAGCATTCATTACCTTTTTTTAAACTTTTATCCTTTGCCTACTTTCCTTGTATGGATCGAATATTTGCTACGTGAATAATTTAAAACCCAAATCATGAAAATGCTGCAAAGATGATCACAAAAATAATGCGTTGTATTTATACATCACAGTGCTGAAAAAATATTGCACAGAATAATATACACACAGGGTAAAATTTCCATACTCCGCTTCTTAGTATATACATCAATAATAACACTTCATTTCAACTTAATTACTCTAAGATACAATAATTGTTTACATCAGGGGAGATGAAAAAGATGCATTAAATTTCCAATTTAAATAGGTATAAATTGATACACACCTAAGCGACATTTCTAGTGGTTCAATGCCATGTTTAATCTTGTTAATACAACGTTACGCCAGATTCCACTTCAATCTAAATATGCACAAATTATTCGAATTAAACGAACTAAGAACCTATTAGGCTGGAAATATTCCACACGTACCGTCCACACACACACACACACACACACACACACACACACACACACACACACACACACACACACACACACACACACACACACACACACACACACACACACATGGCTCTTCATTCATTTGCCTACATATTACCATGTTCGCCTTGCACTATATTCAGTCATGTATTTGGTGCATTTGTTCCAATTCGCCAAATGTAAATAGTCGTTTTTTATACTAATTAAGTTGAAACAAAGTGTTTTTTGAATAATTTGGTCATATTTAGAAGTGGAGTAGGGAAATTTGACCTAATGCAGTTTTAAATGAATGTACGTACATTGAATTGTTTCTTTCTGCTGCAGGAGATGATTGGGGAACAGGAAGAATCTGGCATAGATATGGCGGAGGCAAGCACCTTCAGTGTTGCCGAGGAGGCCACGGAAGACAACGAAGAAGAAGGGAAGACTGACAGCTCATAAGACTTTAATTCATTTTTATTAAATTATAATTTCAACTATTTTCATTTTATTATTTTTCCATTAACATGGGAAATCCTTGTGTTGTCACTACAAAAAATGTAGAAGTTGTCTTTCTGTTGTATTAGTATTTAATAATGATTAAAATAAACATTGTGGAAAATATTCCGGTTTTCTTTTCAAGAGGTGTGTTGTCAGCAATATCTACATAACATTATTTTGTTTATTGTGTTGATTTAATTAAAGACTGGGTTTTGTCTGGGATTAATCCCATAATTGGTTAACTTATTTTATTGGTTTAAGTAAAAAAACATCAACTTTTCATTAAAATATATAATTTATAATTATCTTAAAAATATAAGTCTATTACATTATACTCAACACTGATTAAACGCGTATGATTGTCTTGAGATTTAATTTACATATCAATATTGCCGTTCTTATTATGAAGGTTAACAGAACAGCTCAATAGTTAAGTAGATAAGATCGCACATTTCCAGCTCGATCCAGTTGAAAGAGGGACTGCCTGAGTATAGGTGACGTCTTGCTTCTATTTGTCCCAACTGTATGGGACCTACCCTTTATTCATCCACGTGTTCGGGCGAATCGAAAACGGTCTCATATTATCAATATAAAAATATTTTCTAAATATAAGTATTATGAATATGAAAAATAGAATTGTACTCCGTAAAATATTTATCAACTAATTTGCCAACTAACATTTAAACAAAGTTTAAAAAAAAACTTGTCGATAATATATTATTTCCAAACAATGCATAGTCTTAATTACTAGATGGTGTAAATGGCCATGGCACCTTCAATGAGCTTTTAGCTTTCTGGTTATCACAAGCATTTTGAATGCCTATAGAGAGAGAGCAAGAAATATTAAAACACCAACTACAATTTGATTTTGGGAACTTTCTTCATGTCAGTATACAGGGCAGCTAAGAGGGTCTGTATTTCGTCTTCATGGGTCCATAGACTTAGCAATTGGTAAGTGACCACCTTTTTAAGAGTTGCATCATTTGCGTTTCGAGACAATACCGATCTTACTTTCAGATTGAAACAACCGTTCACGTTTGTGTAATGGAGAAGCATTAGAGTATAAATAAAATGAGCATATTGACAGTCAATGTTATTTAGATAACCTCCTGCAATATTAGAATGGCCGCTGATAGCTTCCATGTATCCCTCAGTGATTATTGGCATCACATAGTCAACCTGAAAAAAATTCAATGAAAAATCATTAATGTATTGAAGATTTTAATATATTCCGCATGCCATTCCACCTGTAGTGGTTATTGAGGCTTCTGAAATCTAAGAAGAGTAAAATTTGTTTTTACAACTCAATTTTATTCTTTTTGTTTTTAACAACTCCCACAATTTTATTCATTGAATACTTTTATTATTACCGTGACGATTCAAGGTTACGCACTGTGAAATTTTACATTCCTTATCGCTTTAATGCTGCAGCTCTTTCAAAGAATGAGATATACAATGTACGTAGGTCTATTTCCTCCAAATAAAAAGTCATAATTTTCTTGCATCTCTTTCACACACGGCACCGTGACGTCCCCGTAAAACCCTACAGTACCACTAGCCGTGATGATGATTTTGAAAGTATGGAATATAGTTCCAAGGATAATATTGAAGTGCGAGTGAATTCCAAAAATTAAAAACATCAAATGTTGTTAAACGTTAAACATATCATGCTGAAGTTCTTTCTTACACACTAAATAACAAGAGTCGAAAATGGGACAAACGGTGAACGTATGTCTGCACCCCCCAAAGAAAACATACAATCATTATCATACATCTCCCTCACACGTATAAAGAAAATGAAATGCAAGAAAATGGTCACACGTCTTTTGTGTGCCTCATATTTTGTCTCACCATTATTTAATGTGTAAGAAAGAGTTGCAGCATTATGGTGACAAGGAACATATGTTTATTGCCTTTTGGGTCGTCACGGTAATTATAAAAGCTCACATTTGCAGTTGTTCAGGAAAAAGATTTGTGTTGGATAAGGTAGAAATACTTTCATGGTTTTCAAATAAGTTACTTACATACCCGCTCGAATACAGTGGCAGGGAGAAAATACAACGGCAAAAATAATACACATTAAAAAAAAATTCATGTTGTACTTTTTACCTTTTCATAATATTTTCTTATGTAATGGTCGGCATTCGCCGATACAGTTCTTTTATTATTTTCCAAAAGAATCACATTAATTCTGTTTCCTCCATTGTCATAGTTACTTATAGCGTCTGCCAAGTTCTGGGCTATCGTTATGCCATCGTACGAGTAAGTTAACATTACAGAAGGACCATCGTCTACTTCTTTGCTTTCCATGGAAGATTGATTAGGTTTCCCTGGTTGCTTTGGTGGATCGCGGCCTATGAGTGCAGTGCTGTCATTGTTTAAGTCAGTTTTTGCCTCAAGTGGTTTTAAAACCAAGGTTACAAAGTTATCCACAAACTTTGGAATTAAAATATCGATTCCGCCCACTCTTGAAGAATTGGAGTAATATCCTTGATCTTGTTCACTATTCCTTTGTTTTTCAGCCAACTCTATGAAAAGTCTTTTTAAGGGGTCAAAAATGCGCTCCAAAACATCTAACCTTCCCATATCCATCAAAGATTTAAGAATTTTTCCAAATGTAGCATCCGCATCTTGGGTGAACACACGGAGCATTGTGTCCGTAGGACATCTCAGCTTATGATTATCGTAAATATACTAAAATAAAAAAGAAAGAATTAAAATGAATAGGTTAAATTAATTTAACTTCACACTGGTAAACTAGTAAATCATTCCCATTTTCACACCACAGGATGGTTTAACCGGTATACTTTTAGAATTGCTGGTCACGCTCAATACAATTAAGAAAAAAAAACATGGCCCAACTGTTAACACGCATGAAATTTTGATTGACTAAAAATGGGACATTAATGCAGTATTTTCTATCCCCCTGGACGTGAATAGCTGTATTTTACAGCTAATTGCTGTAAAATACAGCTATTGGTACAGCTATGACTGAATCGAAGTGTTATTTAAAAAATATATATTTGTATTAAGCATGGCCAGCGATCTTAAAAGGTTGCCATTTAATCTTGCTTATTATTGATGGAGCAACATTTTTACTTACGGTTAATTTCTCTTCAGTGATTCCAAGATAACGACCTAAATCCATCCATGCAGGATATTTGTCGTGTCGTTTTGGTAAACGCAAAACAAGGGTTACATATACTTCCAAACATATTTTTGGTATTTCTTGAAGTCTATCCTGGAGAAAAAGATAGCTAGCGTGAACTCTATAGCCCACGTCGCGAAGATTGTTAAATTCACGGACTCTTGAGTCATTCTGGTCTTCGAAATCTGGAAAACTGAATTGAAGCTGTTCATCAAAGCTTGCACTGAAATAAAACAGCAAATATATATCAGTGTTTTAATAGAAATGAACATGCTAGACCATTAAAAACTGTTAAGATAATTTATAGTATTATGTGGAAAGAATGAAAAAAAAAATTGTAATATTATAATAAGTTGTCGGTATCTACTAAAACAGGAAAAACACTTAGATTAATTAAATTAAGAGTTGAATTACACACGCAATTAGTTTAAAAGATGAAGGAATCTTACCTAGACATCGTGGAATACGTTTTTATTATTCTCTTAAAAATCGGACGCGGTGAAAAACGAATCTACCGAAAACAAAAAACAAATACGAGATGAGAATAGGAAAAACTTTTTAAAAACTTATGACTTGAGTGACAGGTGACAGATCAACCCGATCAACCCATACTCACCAAGAGTTTTAGATTTTTTTTATGGCTAATAAATTCCGGTTATTTGTGGTTGATAATGGAGCGGGGGTAGTAGCTTATCCATGCAATTTAAAAATAATTTTGTTATATGGCAACAAAGATTGTGAAAAAATTCAAATATTGTAAAAAATAATAATTGTTGATGTGTTTACAAATAAAAGTGCATTTATTTGCCTATTGATATGCGGATTTTATCACGATATTACCATATAGAATAAAAATCACGTAATCCCAAAATGAGCACTCAGTCAGAAGCAATGTCATTAGATGAAATAATTGAAGATTCTCAAATAACTTCTGCTCAAGCAAATAAGTTTTCATCTTTTAAAATTTGCAAATCCAGTGATCTACGTTCTATTGATGAATTACGTATCCTTTAAAAAAATATACGTTTTGATTCACTCATGGTTTCACCTACTCACAATAATATAAAAAGTTTATTATTTTTACATTTTTCCGTAATCCTATGTAACTTTAATAAATCACATGAATAAAAATTATCCTTACATCTAGGACACTATAGATCCAAAATTTCGTCACATTTTTCAGTATCCATATTTCAATAAAATCCAGTCAAAAATATTGGACGATGTTTTGTATACTGGTAAGATGAATGCAACCGCACTAAATATTATGCTGCTGATGTGTCTATTGTGTATGTAATCGAAACTGTTTTTATGATTATTTTCTTTCAGACAAATCGTTGGTGGTGTCAGCTCCCACTGGATCTGGAAAAACTGTTTTATTAGAACTGGCCATTGTACGATTACTGATGGTTCTGGAAGAACTTAAATATACTGGAGACTTTAAAATTGTTTACAGTAAGTATTTTAAAACACATTTTTGCAACCAATGTAACAAAATATTATTTAATTTCGGAATTTATTATCTTATCAATAATAATGTTTATTTCTCAACAGTGGCGCCGGTAAAAGCTTTGTGTACTGAAAGATTGTCCGACTGGTATGGAAAATTTTCAAAACTTGGTTTGCCGTGCATAGAAGTTACTGGAGATACTGACTCTTTGGACTTTAGGCATCTCAAATTTTATAAGTATGATTTTTAAAATTTTTTTATAAGAAAAACTCTCTTTTTATAACTTTTGAAGGTTATTCCCATCATCGTAATATATCATTAAGAAGAAGATAAAACTTATAATCTAAATGAAGATATGAAAGAGAACAAGACACAGAAAAATAGAAAAAGACAATGGTCGCAACTGGGACTCGAACCCAGATCTCTCGTCTAACCGGGACGTGCGCGTTATCCAATTTCGCTATTGCCACCTTCTGTCAAACCGTCATATTTGTCAATCTCATATTTCAAATATTTAGAATCAACAATATTATCTTCAACTAGTTCTTTTTTTTCCCCATATTTCATATATATATGATTTTTTTAACTTACCTAAGTAGACTTATACCTGATAATTTTGTTTCTCGTTCAGTTAAAGGCCAACAACTTCGATAACACTGGGTGTAAAAACAACTGTAATTAAAATTGTAGTTTGGAGTGAAACATGCACATTTTTTTTTAAATGCGTAGCATTCACTTGTAAATATTAAACTTTTGTATGTAGCTTTAACAGTGTTAAACCTTGAACCTCGTTAAACCTTCAGAAGTAATATTTACACAGCAGATAAAGATGGGATTGGAGATATCAAAAAAGCGATGGGAGCAAAAACAGCTTGTGCGCAAGTTGTTATTTCATCCAGTTCCTCAATTGTATTTGTATTTAGAAATTTAAAAAAAATCTTTCGAATTAATATTTCGAGTTTTTCAAATTGCAGCATTTACTCAAAATGTGTTCTCGGGTCTTGTTCTTGTTCTCGTTTGTCTGAATCAAGATATTTATTTAAAATGTGATGTAGGTACATGATAATATTGAATTAAAAAATTATTTATTATTTCTCCAGAATCATAATGACAACTCCAGAGAAATGGGATTCACTCACTAGAAGATGGAAGGATCATAAACTAATTGTTCAAATGGTGAAACTATTTATAATTGATGAGGTAAGCATTAAAAATAATAATACAATTCGTCAGTTACAGGGCCGGACCTTTGCGGGCACAATGGAAGCAGTCCGCTTTGGGTTCTGAATAGCCAAGGTACCAAAGGATAATATCTAACACATCGCCTTTCAGATTATGTTTTTTTTTAAATTATTACTACAAAAAATACAAATCATTGATATATTGATTATAGTGATTGTCTACCTAGGGCTTCTGCAGGTTTTGAAAGGGCTTACCAAAATTTTGCTTGCGTCATGCGCCGTTTTGCTCAGGGCTATCCTTGGTTGATTTTTTTTTTTTACATTAACTCCACACAGGAGGTCATGGGATGCTGTGTGCTGTGTGGAGGGTCTTTTTGAGGATAGGAAGGAATGAACATTGGTCTTGAAGAGACCCATCTTGTAGGAAGGAGGAAACACAGAGGCCGGCAAATTATTCCACAGCCGAGCTGTTGAACATTGAGTCGAAGAAGCGACCGGTTCTCTTGTGACAAATGTCAACTGTGTACATATGTTTGGCACGCGTTTGGCGTTTCCCGACTATGCACCGGTGCCGAAGGAATCAATGACGCTAGTTCCTCGGAGCATCTTCCATTGAAATACCGGTAGAACAAGGATAGCATTCCCACCCGACACCTGTGCTCTGAAGATTGCAATCCGTTTGTTAAGTTAGGAGAATCTATCGTTTCTGCACAGAGTCGAGGGTTTTTTAGGTATTTTGGGGCTCCAGACTGGAGGTGGCTGCCAAATTCAACCGTGGGGCTACTTGTGATTTGTACAGGGTTAGCAGTTGTGTACTGTTAAAGTATCTGTGGGCCCTGTACAGTACGATTGTTTTGAAATAAGTTTAATCTATACTAGTGCTTCAAAAATGAATAGAAAATATAAATTATTAGAGTTATGAAAGAACTTCTCCAACTTCTTCTTATGTCGGTACCTCATGGATGAGGATCATAACCCCTACTCTAATTTCCATGGTGGACAAGGCTCCTCCACTCCTCGCAGTTCTGTGCTGCATGGAGAGCTGCGTACCGGACGCCAATGATACTTCGTATCACTCCTGTGTATTGGACGACGCTGCCGGTTGTGGGGAGGCCGGACAATCAGCCTCCTTCACTGTCTCGGGGACTGCCGGCAGCCAGGTTGCGGTGACACCGGTTCTTATCTGTACATATGTTATTTTACTTTTGTTTCCATTTTCTTTTACGTACAGTGCTCGGTGCCGCCCGCCGGATTATGTATGATCATGTCTCCCGCTGTCATGAGCTGATTACTCATGACGGCTGCTGTCATTTTGGATTACTTTATTTTTTTTATTTTTTGTTGATGTTACTAACAACTTGTTTGACTGTCCATGAGACTCACTGCTTTTGCATTGACACCTCCATGGGCTTTAGAATTGTAGAGATTGACCATTACAGTACAGTCCTGTAGGCGCGCCCGCATACCGCCACCTAACACAGTATGAGGGGACATTGAAGGTCTAGATTCGTTACATGAAATGTAGAGCCATTTATTAAAAAAAAATTAGATTCTTGCGAGAACTCCGAAGGGGCGACCATAAGTTGCCTATACCGGGGTGGGACAGTGGTGGGTACTTCAATGTGCATTGGTAACCTTCTTCTGTTTCTTCTGCCTTCCACTTTGCCAGTGACCATGAGTTTTTCGAAGTTTGTGTCCTCAGTTTGGCGAGCAATGTGTCCAAAGTATCTTATAATGCATTTTAGAAGAAATTGTGGAAGAATTTCTCCATTTAATCAAATAGTTAAAATAGTGAAAGTGTTATTTAAATGTTTCCATTTGTGTATTTATTATTTCTGCAAAAGAACGGAGCCCTACGTGGAAAATGGAAATGGTCATGAAGGTTAGATCGGAGATGAACTCAAATCCAAGTTACTCAAATCGTAATCTTGAAATTTTAGAGCTTTCAACAGATTGGTTCAAAATTGCTATTGAGGAGTTTGGGGGGAAATGAACTCAAATTTTAGGTCAAAATATACAATTTCGGCAGTGTGCTTTAATTTCTTGAGTTTTGACTGGCAGTTAATTTTTTTTTTTTTTTATGTGAGAGAGGAGTTCTTCACAAGAGTTTCAGCTGCTCCCGTCTGGAGCCAGTGAGACTACGGCATCCCCTATTGGGGT
Source organism: Glyphotaelius pellucidus (assembly GCA_936435175.1). NCBI lineage: Eukaryota > Metazoa > Arthropoda > Insecta > Trichoptera > Limnephilidae > Glyphotaelius > Glyphotaelius pellucidus. The sequence continues at coordinate 31,033,977 of OW386547.1, forward strand.
ATGTTATGAGGCTGAAAGTAGATGAAGAAGGGGAAGGTGGGGAAGTACTGGCTATTCAGATCTGGTCATCAAACACGGCTAAAGCCATTTCAAGCAACTTTTCGATTCTGAATGGTGGTTTTACACCAGGGCGGTACTGAGAGTATCTTCCACTCTGGAACATGCCGCAAATATACTACATATTATTTTAAATGAATTAATTGTGAAATAACGCAAATTAATCAAATAAAATTTATTTGCCCAGGCCGGTATTATCCCATGACCTTCGGATTGCATGTCAAGAGCCTTACCTTACTTAAGAGGGAGGGAGTTTGTTACTTTGTAGAAATTGCTTTTCATAGGTCCAGTGAATTTCAACTGAACGAAGTTATGCAACATACATATTTAACGTAGGCATTCGCAAACGGTTTTGTTTGGATTGAAAAATTAATAGGTACCTGTGTGATAAGTTCATTTTTGAACACATTCTAATAACCGCAGTTGTACATACAAAAGGGCAAAACTCTACTATCAGTGAACTTTAATAAATTGAGCGAAGCCCTTCAAAAAGCCGCCTGCGGAGCCTAGCAGCAAAAAACCTGCAGCAGCGAGTTTTTATCAGCTAGTAATAATAATTTCTTAACACAACGTAATATTTTAACATATTTTATTTTTCTTTTAGGTTCATCTACTAAATGAAGATGTTAGAGGGCCTGTTCTTGAGGCAGTAGTTAGCAGAATGAAAACCATTCAGGTAAGTTTTCTCTATTTTCAGCCATTGTCCATTGCTGAACATTTTATGCTTGGATTTGAAACAGAAATTGGAAGGGAATACAAGACAAAGAAAAACTTAAAACAGATTATTAAAACGGTATTCTTCCAATCACAGTCCTTCCTAAACATGAAATCACAAGCACCATCCTACAAATTACTCAACAATCAACTCACACTAATATCAAGCCACTTTACAATCAAGACATCCACCCTCACAATACTCGAACATCCACACTCGCACCCTCGAAATAGAAATAAAATCCGCGTACCTCAAACACATACTACAAAATATGGGAAAAATCTCTGAACTACATTGCCTATACACTATATATTCGCTTCCAGATATGTACAAGAGAATCCAGCAAAATAAAAAAAATTCAGAGAATGCTTTAAAAGAATATTTTTTAGTGCGTTTAAGGATGAAACTATTTAATTTTCTTGTCATGTTCAATTCTGTCTTGTTTCCTTTTCTCTACTTTTCTTTTTAATTTAGTTGTAATCATCCATATTTGAATAAACTTGTTCTTTTTTTCTTTAATTTTTTTCTATTGTGTTGTGTGTTTGTTCTATTTAACCTGTTTTGTATTTTTTCGTCTATATTGTATGTGAAATTTATATCTAAGTTTCTATGTAAAATTGTTATTTCCTCCCACCTATGAATTGTATGTTCCTCCTGTCCTAAAATGACTGTAACTCTTCGGGATTGCCCTGGCAAGAAATAAAAACAATAATTTTTTTTTTTTTTTAAATGAATGTGAAACACTAAGACAGATATTTTTGAGAAATTGATCCTCTCTGTATCATGCTATGGGGGATTTTTTTTAATGTGATGACCATGCATCTGTGTCAACTGTTCCAAATCTTATTCTTCTTGCTTTGTTATTGCTTACATGCACTGATATTATAATATACCCACCGTGAAAACTTCACAATGTTTGTACTTCTTTTGTACAAATTATGGTATCATTTCCTTCCAGTCATCCTTAACGATATCGAAATACGCCAAGAGGAATAAGGAGTGCTACAGCAACATTGTGGAAGAAGAGAATGTGGCGGAGTTTAATGTCGATTCAGAAGACTCTGTGGACCAGCTGCCTGTTGAGATAAGATTCATCGCTGTATCTGCCACTATACCTAATGCCGAGGATATTGCAGAATGGCTGGGGACCAGGGAATGCCCGGCTGCGTGTTACAAGTAACATGTTCATTATATTCATTTTGTCAATGTGATTGTCACTGTTATCAAATACTTATCGAGATAGAACCAATAACCACCTTTAATTTATAGACACTCCTAAATAATTTTCGTAGTAAAAATATATATTTTATTTTCCTCGTACTGTTGTAAAGATAGGAGGGTGTCGGGATGAAACTACAGAGGGGTGAATTTCACGTATGTACCATTATTATACTACCAGAATTATACATGATGGAAGAAATTGCACATGTACTAGAATTTACTATGAAAAAATCTGCTTTTTTATTTAAATTTTAATGTATTATTAATTAAGTTTCAATATTTGGTTAGGTTAACTTAGATTAGGTTTTTGACGTGTGAGATTCCAGTAGGTGTTATTTTCTTGTGTAATATTGGTGCTTGTAATTCACCCCTGTTAATTTCGTCATGTAATCAGCTAAGAGAAATATCTTGTGAGGTGTCACATAAAATTTAAAAGTGCTTAGGGGTCGTCCATTAATAATAACATGAAGTTTTTTTAGCAACTTTTTAACCCCTCCCCCCCCTGGTGATATGTGGTGAGGTTTTAGACTACCCCCCCCCCCCCCCATACTCAAAATCATGTGTATTTTTTTATTACAGAGTATATTGAAATTTTCAGAATACTGTCTTTAAATACAGGTAATAATCTGATTAAATTTTGGAAAATTAAGCATTGTGATAAAAATGTTCAGACAGACATTAAGGTTGCAGGTTGTTTTTGACTGGCAAAAAAAAATAGAGGAAGGTGTAAAAAAAACATGGCAAATAGGTCTTAATACAGATTTCCTAGTGTGGACATTGTTCCATTGTTTTAAAGCAAAACGCGGAAACGATTTACGTATGTATTCGGTGTCAAAATTACAGACTTACTGGCCACTGGTGAGCCGAGCGGCTGTCGCTACGCGCAGGGAAATCGTTGCCTGGCAACGGTGAGTCTAGGCCACGCGTCGATGCTTGGTTTAGAAATCGTGCATTCAACGAAAAATAAATACACGTGATATCTCATTATATGCCCCCCTCCCTCCTTATGATATTTCTTGATTTTTTTCCGAACCCCTCCTCCCCCTTTCGAGCCTCACGTGATTAATGGACGGCCCCTTATATGGCATTTTGCTTTGCAGGATAGGTGAAGAATACCGCCCAGTAAAACTGAAGAAAGTTGTGGAAGGGTTTCCATTCAAGGATGGTCAGGGTCTTTTCAAGTTTGATATGTATCTAAGCTACAAGTTACGACCCATAATAGAGCGCTACTGCGATGGAAAACCAACCCTAGTAAGTCAAATCGCATTATTATTTTCTTACTATCACATTTTTTATTCAAGAAATTCATTGGATAACCAACACCTTGGCCGCAGGTTACCCAAAGTTGTTCACTACGTGGGTGACTTAGCATGGTGCACAGGTTCAAGGGGTGAGATTTGTCTAGATTTTGGCGGTGGCTTTGTCTGTCCATCGGCGTGCCAGATCAGGCAACCCTGGTTGAGGGAAACCCTTTTGCATCTCCAGCCGGACTCTCTCGACCCATTGCTTTGTACCGCAGTGGGTGGGAGGGAGTCACGAGTCCGGCACTCCTGGACATAATGACCGTATTTTTAAAAAGACCCTCCACTTAGCATCCCCAAAACGTTTAAATAGGCCTCCTATACGGAAATTATGTACCTAAAAAAGTATGATTTGTTAATAAACTGTATTACAGCAAAATAAATTTATTACAAAACCAGTTCATAAAATGTATATATATGTACCTATATTTAATTTTTTTTCAGATTTTTTGTAACACCAGGAAAAGCGTTGTGATGACAGCTGAAGTTCTGTCCAAAGAACTTATGTTTCAATTTTCACAAGAACAATCATCTGCCTTCGCACAGATGGCTAGTCGACTGTCGGAGAAAAAGCTGCAGGTACATAATTACATCGATTCAAAAAATATATCGTCGCCCACATTATAACACTGCGTATCTCGTTTTACACCGGTTCAGGGAGAACAAAAAACCATTTAGTTTATTAAATAAAAATAGCACATCTTTGAAAAAAAAGGGTCAAATAATATTTACGGATCAGTTATTTGGAGAAGTACTTTTTTTCATTAAAAACATATTGTTAACTTAAATGATATTCGCGATGTATAGGCTTCTATTCCTAATAGGCTGATAAATATAGAGATGTGCATTTTTTTTTTTTTACATGAGCTCCACACAGGAGGCCCTGAGAAAAATAATTTCCCTCAGGGCCTATGTCATCTTTGGGGATGCTGTGTGGAGGGTTGTTGTGAGAAATATATAGTATTCATTCAACTTTCTTCAAATAATAAAACAAAAATGATTACAAGTGCATTAAAAAATTTAATAATTTTATTCTTTTTACTAAATAAAACTTTTGTGCAAACATTTACTGTTAATCCTAGATAAAACTTTGTATTAAAAGGAGATTGCCCAAAACATCGTTTTGTGGATTCAAACTGCATGCGTAGTTAAAAGTATTTTTTTTTTTTTTTTAATTGTATTTTTTGAGATATGCGATGTTATAATGTGAGCGACGATATGTTCTTAAAGGTGACCAGACAACTCAACAATGTGCAAATTTGTCACTCCTTTGAAAAGTCATTGGAGATGATGAAAAAAAAAAACCAATCATGGGTTTTCATCGCTTTGAATGACGGATATGATTTTAGATTTTCACGGCCAAAAGTATTATCGTTATTTATTTTGGGGTGTTATGCCTTGTTGCACTTTTTGCACCTCTTTCTTCAGCCATTAATTCGGACAGCATTACAGTGTCCATCATCAGGGCAGATGTGTACTACTACACATCATACCTACGGGTGTACCTACCTACTATGTCTACCTACACATCTGCCTGACAATGGACACTATAACGCTGTCCGAAACGTTGGCTGAAGAAGGAGGTAGCGCAACAAGTAAATAACTATCCAAAATAAATAACTATAATACTTTAAATGACTTTTCAAAGGGAGTGTTGAAATGCCGCTTTGTTTAGTTGTAATGGAAGCGTTTTTGAAATAACATCAATAATAAACAATAAACGTATGCTTGGCTCAATTATTAAATTTTAAGTTACACATGTTTCTTTTCAATATATTTATATATTTTCCAAGATAACAAAAAAAAATTTAAATAAATTTTACATGTTGATGATCGTTTGAGATGCAGAGCAAATGAACAGAGACAAGAATCTCGGGGTATTTCACCACCCTCCTGATAGCTTATGCATATGATAATGAACATTAATAAATAAACAAATAAATACTCACAGGTAAAAAACTCTGTAATGGCTAACCTATCCTATATATAGCCACTATTCATAAGTTCAAGAACCGAATAGTTAAGTCAGACTTGTTAAATAAATAAATTGTGTTAAATTAATCGAAAATGTACGTTATCGGAATCGTATGGGTCTCGTATCGTATCTCCTTTTCAGGAGAATATAATGATATAACTCACCTTTGGATACAAGACATATGGATAAACTATCCGTTAAGTCAAGAATCAGAAAAGAAAAGAGTTTATAAGAATGTGGAGGATAGGGTTATGTGATGTTTCACTTGCTCTGCTTACCAGTCTGGTGATTGCCATCTGAGGATTTTTTTTTTAAATTTTTCTTTATTGTTATTGCTTTGATGGTGTTATATAAATTGGGGATTTTCGACCACCATGCTAGGCACATACCCGTTTTCATATGATAAAAATAAAATCATTTTGATTGAAACATACCTTGATCTTTACTTTTCAGGTATTAGTGAGGAGTGGAATAGGGTGCCATCACGCAGGATTCATACAGTCGGATAGAAATATTATTGAACAAATGTTTCGACAAGGCGATCTCCCGCTGCTTATAACCACCTCCACTTTATGTAAGTTCTTACTTTTTAGTAATTTATTTAGACATTTTATAGTTTATGTGTGATGTTATTATAACATACGTAACATAACATACCTCCTAAGGAGGTAAGTCGAGGGATAAGGCTCTCTACTAGCAATCCGAAGGTCGCGGGTTATTTCACAATTTATTAATTAAAAAAAAATATATAACATATTTGCGGCAAGTTCCAGAGTGGAAGATACTCTCAGTATCGCCCTGGTGTAAGATCACCATTCGGAATTGAAACATTGCTTGAAAGGGCTTAAGCCGTGTTTCTTATCTGAATAGACTAGAATAGCCAGGTACTTCCCCCTCTTATCTTCTTCTTGTCTATCTCCTTTCCCTCCCCACTACCTTCAGCTTCACAACATACCCCAATTGAGGATGCCGTTATCTCATTGACTCGAGGCGGGAGCAGTTGGGAGTCTTATGTGCTATTTACATTATATATTTTTTTTAAATTAGATATGTTGTAAGGCTGAAGGGAGTGGGGAGGGGAAAGGCACGGTAAAGAGTAAGGTTAGGAAGTATCTGACTATTCAGATCTGTTCAACAAATACACTTGCACTTGAAGTGAAATTACACAAAACTGCGCTATATAAATACTACGTTATTATTATTTATTATTAATTTCCACCAATATTTCGATTCTGATTGGTGGTCTTTCACCAGTGCAATACTCAAACACTAGCACAGAATATCTAGCTTCCTGAACCTGTTTTCCATCTTATTATTTATTTTCTACTTGCTGGGATGCCCGGCTTTGCTCAGGGAGTTGATATGAGATTGAAAGAAGTTGATATGAGATTGAACCGACGTTCAAACCCAAAACGGATCTCGTTCAAACCCAAAACAGATCTTGCTTTATATACCCCTAACAATGGGTAGCCCCACCGATACAAAAAAGGCTTTGAATGGTCCACAATGTTCCAGAGCATTCTACAACATTCAAGAGTGTTCTGGAATGTTCCACAATGATGTTCCCGATTCCCTATTCTCGAACATTCCACAATATTCCAGAATGTTCCGGGATGTTCTGGGATTTTGTGGAATGATCTCGAATTCTCTCAAATGTTCTGGACTGTAGAAATTTCTAGAGGGCGAAACTTCCAGCCCTTATATCTTCAAAAGCACATCCTTCAGGTAAAAATAGGAACCTTCTTCATAGATGGGAGATAGAGAGCTACCACACCATATAACTCCCTTGATCGTACCGAGACTCGTTTCTGAGTTTTAACGGGATGCGCATTTTTTTTACACTTTCTCTTATAATGTGATGATTATGTATTAGACTACAATTTAATATATTTTTTCAGCGATGGGAGTGAATTTGCCAGCCCACCTCGTTATTATCAAGACAACTCAATTTTACAACAACGGAGCATATCAGGTTTGTAGTAATCTTTTTCTGTTTTTAGAAGTTGAGTATGTATTAGTAATATTGATTGTAATATTTAGCATTTATTTTGTAATTCTAGGAATATGAGGAGAGTACAGTCCTGCAGATGATGGGACGAGCCGGAAGACCCCAGTTTGACACAGAAGGAGTGGCAGTCATTCTGACCAAGCTTCAGGATAAGGTAAGTCTTTCCTGCTCCTAAACTAGCTGACCATTACACCATTTGCAGCAGGGATAGGCAGACACATTTCTAATAAAAATAAAACACTTTATTATACAGGTATGGAAAATGTTGTTTATACATAAATCGGGCTTTTTGGGTTTATGGTTTATGACATCAATAACTGGCATGACTTAATTCACTTCCAGATTCACACACTTTCCAGAATTGTAGAATATACATTTGACAAAAACCCATTGCTCTTTTACAAAACCTGCTGCCCTATTGAATTTACTGCTTGGATCATCAAAGCTCGTGTGTAGATGGCGCAACTAGGTCTATTTTACAAATAAAGACAATATTATGAAACGTATATTGCAATACGAATGCATATTTGAGGGTTTTTATCGATGTCCTGCTAGTTATTAGAGCCAGCCCAGGTTTTCCCAGTCCGCCGTTTTATTTGCTTCGATCATGTTCATACACTGTCTTAAACACAGGGCCGTATTTAGGCCTGGGCAACCAAGGCAGCTGCCTAGGGCGGCAAGTTTTAAAGGAACTCAACTCTTCTCTTGTACTCTTAACATGACCAGACAAAAGTATCTGATTCGCTTGATTGTTCCATGACTTAAAAACAAACCACCCTCTTCAATTGATTATTTTTAATGTTTTCTTTGCCTCAAATATAATCTTGCCCTTCCCCTTTTCAAAGTGGATATAGAGGTGTATTTTTTGGGTGACAATGAAGTGTGCGTAATATGTCTTGAGACCCTTAGCTTTATGCAAAACTACTCTCAGTCAAAATACTATTGTTTTTAGACACATTTTATAAGTTACCAGGTACTTACTTACACTTGAAAAAAAAAACAGAATCTTTTTACAGGGAAATGTTTATTAAACAAATAAAATCAATTTCAATGGCAACTATTGCAGTTGGCGAGGATAAATTATTATAACATTATCTTTGTTGAAATATTAATTTATTCTAAATAAATAAAGATGTTAAATAATCAGCGCGGAAGTGAGTGCAGTAAAAAGATTAGTATTTGTTTTTTATCAATAGATAAATATTATGAAAATTAGTTTGTGCATATAAAATTATATTTATAAATAATAAATAGTTTTGTTAACAACTCAGAAATAATAAAAATTATTTCACTCATGCATGAAATAAATATTAATAATTGGAGTCCTCACTTAAAAACTATGTGTATTTACATATCATTTGTCGTGCCTTGTCAAGTTGTGATCAGTTTACCAAAATATATTAAAGTTGCAGCTCCAAGCCATATCAGCAATACAAAAAGGTATCAAATACCTAATATAAGAATAAAAAATTGATTAAATATCCGCAGCAATTGTAGTACCTACATAAAAATATTATGTAGTAACAAATCTCTGCTATAAATCAACATTCTTTCAAATCTTAACAAATCTCTGTTGCAGTAAATTAGTACTATTGCATCATATCTCTGCTGCACTAAATCTCTGTCGCACCAAATTTCTCATCAAAGTCAACAATCTCTAGCAGAAAAAATCTCTGTTGCAGCAAATGTCCTTTTCTGAAAATCTCTGTGTCGACAAATTATATTTGTTGCAGCAAATCTCTGTCACATTATACAGCAGAATTATTGTAGTATTCTATTCATATTTTTGAGTGGCTTGCTGCATAAATGATTAGGTTTTTATAGTTCTAAAAGGGTTTGGCATTCTCTTCGAAGGTAATCTTGGGAACAAAACCACTCTCTCCCTCAACGCTGTATTCCACAGTCATCAGTCTCCCATCCGGCAAGAGCACCCTGTAGGCGCCTGTCACCTTTCCACTGGCGTCGCCCAGCTCATTGGCTCCGAAGAAAAGGTTCTTCTCGGGATCCTTGACGTCATATTTGTATTCGTACTGAAAATAAAGAACGACGAGATTTTTAAAAATAACATAAATTAAAAATACTGCCCTTTTTTGAAAACTCTCGAAATAGTACCACCTACCAAGAGAAAACAAAGGGTTATCATTTTTTGCAACAAATGCCCTTTCGTGTGTTGAAATAAATTTTGTTCTGGAGAACATTAAAAATCGAAACAATTCGACAGTCCCGAAGAACAATGTCAGGTCTTTTAAAAATTGAAAATCGTTTTGTTGACTTATTTTTGACGACTTAAAAGTCTGCATTTTCGGAATTTTTCATGAATTTTTTTTTTCTTAAATCTACACAACTACGCCAACTCACAATCAAGCGAATTTCAAAACCTTTTGAAAACTCATTAAAAGTTAGGAAAAAAATTTAAATAGTCCGGAATCAAACCTAATTACCAAATCTTTTAATCACTTTTAATTACTTTTCAAAGGAGGTGTTGAAGTAGCACGATTTTGAGTTGTCCGGTTACCCTTATATCTACTAATAAATACGGATTCGAATCTAAGAAAAAATCTGAAAATTATAAATTCATTTTATCAGCCGAGTAGCTACAGTTTGATGGGAATGAGAACCGGGAATTAAAACCAGCAATCCAAATCACAGCATTATGAAAAAATGTTTATCTAGATCTTGGCAGCAAAAGCGTTTGTCCGCTCAATGCATGTCGGGCGAGATCGGGAGAGACTGGAGTCAGATTTCATGATTTTTCGAAGGTCTGGTAATTTTGTCGTAGGGAGATATTTAAAAAATTAATGTACTTACCGGCATGGGAGCTTCATCAGGTGCGGGAGCAGCAGAGACGCTGCAGAGTAATACGACAGCTGCCACACACACGGTGCATATTCTTAGGGTAGTTGTCATCTTTACTGAAAATAAATTTGACAATTCTAAATCTTTTCTAATATTATATATTTTTATTTATTTATTTATTAGTGATAATATATTACATAACATTTATAATATATTACTCCCAATGAGTTTAATAAAACTCATTTCGGGAATTTAATTTATAAAAACATATTACTTATACCTAAATAAGTTCTGCTACGTAATTATTATTAGGCGTGTCAGCTGTTTCGCCTTCTGAAGGCATTATCAAAATGTGGTTAGGCCACTTACAGGTGATATATTTGGTTCCATGCCAACTGAGAATAACGTCAACTGAACACCTCCTCGAAAAGTCATTAAAAGCTATGAAAAAAATTATTTTAAATTAGCCGATAACCCTAACCTAACATAACCTATTTGACCAGTTTTTAATATATATTTTTTTATCACTCTAAATGACTTATCTGAGATGGTTCTGAGTTGGTTTCATTCCGAGTTGTCCGGTCACCGATATATTTATATTAATTCTATATAAGTACCTACTTATAATGAAAAACTTATTTGTTTTATTTTCGTTATCTACGTCCTTATTGATATCCGAGTAAAATGTCGGAAATTATCAATGGTTTCCCTCCAAAGTTTCCCCAATTACTGCATCAGTAATGCATGACAGCAGAATTCGTTTATAAATAAACTATTTTTATAAATTAAATAATATTGTAAAGCAAATAAAAATTAAAATGGAGTTCTACAAATTAAACTTGATAATAATCAATATTTTATGCATTATACCTAAGCGGTAAAATTGCAGGCTCTGTGCCATCGATTTTTCATTAATCACCCTTTATTACCTTCGCACATTCAAGCGCCAAGGCACGACAAATTCAATGATAACAAAAAGTAAAAATAATAGCTATATTATCCTGTGACATGACATGAACAAAATAAATTCGACATCTTTGATTACAGTAAAATACATAGACTACTACACTATGGAGATCTTCTTGTATCGATTCCTTATCAAAGAGTTTATACGTCGCGCGTCGTTTGAAAAAAGTGGGAGAATCATGCTTTCAGGAATTTAGTGTTAGGAATACAAACTAAAAGCCTTTTTTGGTTTATATACCTATCTCTGACACTGTGGAGCAGAGTTCCTCTTTCCAGTCTCCATGCGATCGTTTCGGGTAATATCCCGAATTAGAATTTTTATAAACCAGATCGAATTTTCAAGAAGGTTTCTGAATGACAACATACTTTAAATGCCTTTTTAGTAAATTTGAATGGAAACCAATGTCGCCACTGACTTTTGGTTCTAGTCCATTTAGAACGTTTTATGTCTCTCTTGCGCCTGACATCATGTATCGCCTAATTTCATAAAGATGGTGAAACACGGTAGTTCTGTATTTGAAATTTAAGGCCCGATTAGCCAGGCTTTTGAATGACGCAACACGCCCGCTTTCTTGTGTTCTTCTTTATTCTCTGGTACCACCTACATATAGACGGTCCCGAAAAACAATGTCGGATAATAATAATAATAAAATTTTATTTATATAGCGCAGTTTTGTGTCATTTCACTTCATGTGCTGATGTACGACTTTGTAGTTTGTTTGTTTTATTTCATTTCATTAAAAATTCCAAAATTTCTGATTTTTAAATCAACAAAAAGAAATTAAAATAAACCAAAAAAAAAAATGATTCTCAATTTTTAGCAGATCCGACATTGTTCTTCGAAACCGTCAATATTATTACAATTTGTCAAATAGGAGTAGAAAACATAGTAGGGTGTCACTGTTGTTCAAATGGCAATACTAAAAATATAACTCATGGCGGAAATGTAAAGCTGTGTAACCTACATTCATGTTAAAAATTAAAAAGGCATAAAAGTGAAAAAAATAATTTTTCATTGCAATATAGATACCCACTGATCTCAAAATTAGAATTGCGTATAGGTATATTATACCCTTGCAATTTGTGTTAATATAATGAAGAATAACGGTATTGTAATAAAATATAAAGCACAGTTTAGAAATTGCTCACATTTATTTAATACTAGCTTTAGTACCCAGCGTTGCCCGGATTTTAGATCAAGTCTCTAATTTTCGATCTGAGTGTATATAACTCAATCAGATCTACAAATGGTGTAACTAAACTCACCATTAGTGATTCTGCCTTTCTACCTACTGTTAAATTCAAATTTATGCCAATTAAATGAAAGCAAATCACTTTGTAAAACGCAATTAAATCAAATTTATGTTATTAAATTGAACAGTGCTTCTCCGATTTTATTTTTCTTTGTTTATGAATAAAAAAATGTATTTAAAATACGATTTACAGTGTTCTATATATTCAGTGTCATTGCGCTTTAAGATAATATTTGACAGTTTTTTTTATTTTTTATATGAATACCGCACAAGAGTCCCAACTGCTCCCGTCTGGAGCCAGTGAGACTATGGCATCCCCAATTGGGGTATGTTGTGAGGCTGAAGGTAGTGGGGAGGGGAAGGAGATGGGGAAGAGGAAGGTGGGAAGTACCTGGCTATTCAGATCTGGTCACCAAACACGGCTAAAGCCATTTCAAGCAACGTTTGAATTCTGAACGGTGGTCTCACACCAGGGCGATATTGAGAGTATCTTCCACTCTGGAACGTGCCGCAAATATACTATAATATATTATTTTTAATTAATAAATTGTGAAATACACAAATCAATCAAATAAAATTTATTTGCCACGCCGGGATTCGATCCCGCGACCTTCGGAATGCGAGTCAAGTTAAATTGGTGTTGAAGCCTATAAATTTTGTAGTTCTATTTTTAATATTTTCTGCCCTTAATTGGCAGACTATTATAAGTTTTAAAATACATTATCATTGCGTTGTTTGTACTTAGGTATGCAGTAGCGAGTTAAATGAATTATATATTTCGCACGCTTTTCCTCAAAACAAGTGAGTTTTCCGTGCAAGCGATTGCGAGTAACCTTGGGCGGCTAACTTGGAGTCCACGGGAAATATCCGCGTCTCGCAGAGACCGTGTCTCGGGTTCGAGTTGTGCGAGCATTTCTTATTGTCGTCCGTTGTTTATAAGCTTTGCATCACAACAACAATACCGTCCCACGGGCGCCCATTGTCTGGGTAATTAGAACTATTTCAGTAATGTTTTGGCGTTTATCTAATGACGGGATCGACCCGACCACGAAACATTTAGGAAATTCATTTGGGCAGTGTGAAACTAAACCAAAAGGTTTTTGTTCGGTGATTTCTGTGAATGTTTATAAAATTCGTGATATTTTGCAAAGCAGTAGGTACTTGTCGTAACCATAAATAACAAAAATGCATTATTTTTTAACTACTTTAAGCCAATTATATATTCCACTTTAAAATTCAAACTACAAAATTACGAGGCGGGTACGGGTACTATCGCCCCGGGAACCATTTATTGGATAGCCAACACCTCCGCCGCAGGTTACCTCAAGTGGTTTGCTACGTATTGTGACTTAGCAGGGGTGCCTTGGTTCATGGGGTGAAGTTTGTCTGGATTTTGGCGGTAGTTGCTCTTGTCCACCTACTGCGTGGCAGGCCGGGTAGGGAGAGACTGGTTGAAGGAGACCTTTTGACCTCTCGCCACAATACTTACAGTCATATGATCATTTACAATTTGGAAGGCGGGTCTGGGTACCGCCGCCCCGGGAACCATTTATTGGATAACCAACACCTCCGACATAGGTCACCCCAAGTGGTTCGCTACCTTTGGTGACTTAGCAGGGGTGCCCGGGTACATGGGGTGAGGTTTGTCCGGATCTTGGCGGCAGATGCGTCTGCCCACCAGATGCATGGCAGGCCGGATCGGGAAAGAATGGTTGAGGGAGTCCTCCAGCCGGACTTCTCGGAACATCGCCTTGCACCGCAGTGTGGGTGTTGGATTCATACATCTATCACTCCTGGACGCTCTGACCCCCAGATTCCTACCCACTACTCATAACTTTTTCCTTCCCAGAGCTTCCTCTCCTTCCTTTTTTAAAAAGACCCTCAACACAGCATCCTCAAATATGACAAGCCCTGAGGGGATTTATTTTCCTCCCGACCTTTTGCGTGGAGCTAATGTAAAAAAAAAACGGAAAAAAGATGGTAAATCGCGTTTTTTCATTAGTTTTCCCGTGAAGGAATCTGGTCCTTGGTTTCGAGTTAATTTTAATATGCGTAATTAAATTTGTCTGACCCCAACGGGGGGGGGGGGGGGGAAGTCGCGAATGTTATTTCAGGTTTTTAATGTTTTTTAAAATAGTTATTTTTTCTTTTCGAGTACCTATCTACTTTATAATGGCCTTTCAATCGTGTGCGCGTTAGTCCTTACAAATTAAATTATATTAGGCTGTTAGAAACAGCTTGCACCGCCTTACATATGAAAAACCAAATTTTGATAAACAAATATATTTTATTAATCGTGTTTGTTGTATAAAATACAGTTTAAAAAAAAAACGTTTACTGCACGAAATTTAGGATGAATTTCAAATTTTTGTCGCTAATCACTATTTTAAAATTATTAGAACTTTCACATCATCGTGCTTACCTGCGCTCAAACTTAAAATTATCATTATTTTTTTCTAAAACCTAATCACATGAATCAACTATCTCTAATTAGATTTAAATGTGTGATTTTTGATGCTGACATAGCATTTTATCGTACTACTACCTACTCATAAAAAAGTTCGGAAATCCCAAATCGATCATAAATGATTTTGCTTGAACTTTCAATAACTTCGTTAATTCAAATTTTTGTATTTTTATGATGTGAAGAAAAATTTCCTTGGACAATAAAAATAACTGTTTAAATAATTCTGATTACCTATTGTTTCAATAAAATTATACTTTTATTTAATACGTAATTAACACTCTTCACGATTCACATTGTTTTCTTATAGTTTATTCTGAGCAAACTTGTTTTTGTCGTTATTAAAAGTCATATTAAGAAGGTGATGGCTAAACGAATTATCTTCTCGATTGGTTTGGCATAATTTGTTCCTAATTGTTATTAGTTCCCCAGTTAGTTATGGCATCTGGTATTTAACCGCCAGTAGCGTGCGTTTAAAACTATTTGAATAAATAATACTAAAAAAATGAATTTACTGTACATTTTTTTTGATGAAATTAATATTTACGAGTACATTACGATGAGGAAACTATGTATATATTTTTTATTTAAGATATTTTTCAAACGTAAATGTTTTCAAAATATTTAAATTAGTTATGCATTTTCTCAACGTTTTCAATTTGGGAGACGAGAATGGGCACCGCCGCCCCGGGAATCATTTATTAACACAATTATTGGCAGGGGTGCCCGGGTTCATGGAATGAGGTTTGTCTAGGTCTTAGCGGTGGATGTCCTGGACACTGAATTGAACTAGATTCCTACCCACCCCTCATAACTTTTCTTTCCCAAAACTTCCTCCCCTTCCTTTCCTTAAAAAAAATCCTTCACACAGCATCCCCAAAGATGACTGAGAAGTCCGTGAGGAAATTTAATGTAAAAAAAAAACTATTTAATATATTTAGCCACCCACAAAAATGCCTCCTTCCACGAATCTACTGAAAGACTCTTCCCTTTGTCAAAAACGATGCACGCCACTGATATTACTCAGATGTATTATCTAAACGCACGCATCCTTTGCATTATCTCTCTGTAATAACGCCATCAATCAACAAGTTTTTTTTTTCTAAATGTCATTAATCATGGATTGCGACGCAATTGGCAAGGCACAAACACGAAAGGGACAGGTTCGAATCCCAAGGTGGTTTTTTAAATATTTTTAATTTAAACATTTTCATTTATACATTCAATAATAATGTTATCATTCAATTCATGAAAAAAAAACGGTTTATTTATAGAAAAGTTCTGCTAGGTAATTACAGTGTTACAGATGTTTTGACTTCTGAAGTTGGTTACTGCCTTCAGAAGGCGAAACAGCTATCACGCGTTATAATAATTACAGAGCAGAACTATGAATATTTTTTTTATAAATTGAATAACAAATACTTCTTCAAACTTCGCAAATCCACTTTGTGGCGTCATTATTAATTTAATGATAACAAATAACTTCGTGTACACCACCATATAATTAACATTATCGACATGTTTCAAAAACTAAACTTCTTCGTCAGGATAATAAATTAAAATTCATTTATTAGTTTATTATCCTGGCGAAGAAAACATAATGATAATGTTAATTATATAATGGTGTGCACAAAGTTATTTGTTTTCATTAAATTAAATGAATAATAAATTACCGAATAAAACGAGATGGAGAATCTTAAAATTTAAATGGAGTTCTACCAAAGTGTTCCACAAATTAAACTTGATAACGATATGAAAAACTTTCAATGTATACACAAAGTATATACCCATTTCTTGGTAATCTTTAAATAATAGTTCACGAACCTACTTTTCTGAACAGTCTTTCTTATCCCATATTTTTAACGAGGCTTTAACTTCTAAAATTCCTTCTCGGTTATTTTTATTGTAAGTAAACCTACCTACAAATGACTCCTTTTAGGGTGAATTGCCTCATTCAAAACAAAGAATAGATATGTACCTATCTACATAATATCGATAGCGTAAATTTGAAATGCTTTAAAGGACAATAAATCCAAAAAATGACTTAAATGTGTATTTTTTCTCCTTTTTTTCTTTTTCACTCTGCGTCGTCGAAATATTTCTGGAAAATAAGTGCGTCTTTTACGACGTACATTTTCAGAGGATTTTTTCCAAAAAAAATTAAGTAAACTACTTATTTTTATTAATTATTATTTTTAATTAAAAATTCATAATTGTAAGTCTACAAAAACGGAACATATGACTTAAAAAAATCGTTCTCTTCACTCTCATGAATAATTAACATTTTCTTCTTCAATACAGCAAACTTATTTTAATTCAAAATTAATAGATTAATTAGTTTTAAACAGGTTTATTTAAAAAAAAAAAACAACATATTCCGTAAGCAATGCTCTTACTTCATCGGGTTTACTTAAAACCCTTAAGTAAACTCTGACGAAGCAAGCATTGCTTACGAAGTATGTCAGTTTTTTTAAACAATCTAAAACTAAGTAATATATTAATTTTGAATTGGAATTTTGTCTTTTTTTATAATTCTTGGGCATTAACCCTTTGTAACAATTTCTAAGTTTTGAAGAGTTTTCATTTTCAATGTACATTTATTACTTTAAATTTCCGATATGTATAGATAAGTATATTGTCCTCACCGCGTGCTGTTTGAAAAAAAAAATAATAAAATAAAATTATTATGTAGGTACTGAAAAGTTAAGTGTGAATCAAGCATTTTTATTTAATTCATAAACGCCGATCAAAGTTAAAAAAGTGATTGGTAAAATAATAGGTAGGTTTTTAAAATAAACATATCAAACTTAAATTAACTTTATTATTACTTGCGAAAACTGAATATCCACACGATACTTTGCAATTATTTAACATGATGAATGATGACATCCAAACTTTGCGACATCCATACAATAAATGAAAATTATCTTTTTAGAGTATTTTTGCATTGTGCGGGAATCAAACCCGCGACTTTCCCGTAAATTCAATAACTAATATGGTGAATCCCTCCTTACCTTTATTTTCGTTGGGGTAGTTTCACAAAGCACTAGCACAGAACTAGACACAGAAGGCTTCTCACAGTACTGACTCTGTTGAATAACAGCCTCCCGGTTTTATACGATCCGAGATTGAACCCCAACCTTCGACACTGCATGATGCTGGTCACGTTTTTCACTCTGCGCCCAAGTTTGCCATACTTACCGCGACCAAATGCTCAATTACAAATCGGAGGGTTATTTCAACATTTGAATAAAATTGATGATACATTTAAAAAACTTGAAAAATTTTGCTTCTTTTTCCGACACATTTAAATAATCAGCTGTTTTGAATAAAACAAACCAAAATCGTAAATTTTCTCCAAAATGACGATTTGGGAAATTTCAAAGCTTGAAACGTTTTTATTTTTTTTTTTTACTTCTTAAATAATATTTCTAATGGTACTTTGGCATTATTTTCTACAAAATCGTAAGGAAACACTGTTTTTCTTAGTATATATCGTTAAACACAGTGGTAAAAATTAAGGTCATCCAAACAGTTGGCGACTCAATCGCTATCCGCGGGAAAGGAACTTGCGAATTTCATTGGTGATGACTTGTTGAAGACCAGTTGTCAAGAGCGACGCGGCGACGATTCATATATTTTCAAAGTTAATTTTTTAGTTCGGAAAAGGTTCTATTAAAGTTCTCTTGTTATATCATTATTGGCCAGTTGTTTCACAGACTGAAATGACAACAGAACTTGAAAATTAACTTTAAAATTTGATGAGTTATTAAATTTCTGTAAAACGACTGGCCTAAAGTTTAATTATTTTTTTTTTAGTTTTTCTAAAATTTCTGTATTGGAAGTTTCGAAAAATCGTGTGAATAGATAGAATCGACAATTTTGTTTATGGCCGTGAATTGGAATTGCGTGTAATTTTTGGTGTGTGAGCAAAGAAAATAAACATTTTCTCTATGCTTACTCGTCCACATTTTTCGGGTTTCGCGATATTGGTGCATTGATATTCAGATGCGCAAGTTCGCGAAAGTTTAGTTAAAGTGGTTCTACCGAGGCATCTACATCTCAATTTAAAGGATATTAAAAAAAATCCGAAAACGTTGTCGTTTGAAAAGAGATTTGTACTAATTTGTACTACTGTAATATTTTAAAGACATTATTATGAATAGCCTCGCCGATAGAAAGAAAACTGCTTTGCTGACAACAGCATATAAACTTCCAAACGGTAACATCTGTATTCCCAATATAATACAAAAATTTGAGTTTTATGTCCCCGACAACTTCACAAGAGCGCGCAGACACAGAACTGTGTTGTTCCGAGATGCAGAACTAACTTACCATTAGTAATGCCGCTCGAAAAATGATTCGGTCACTAAATTACCTGTCCCCTTATATAGATATTTTTCAACAAAATATTCAACAAGACAAAAACGTTATTATTACTTGATAAAATAAAATGTACGTTTGTTATTGGTTATATATAACTGTAATGTGCATTTAAAATAAAATAAATAAATAAATTACAGACAAGTTGAAGAAAATATCCTGTAAAAGTTTCTTTTCTTCATTATCATTAGCGTTTTTCCAAAATAAATTTTTAATAAAAACTTGGTTTTCATCTTATTTTCGTCAAAAAAATATGTTGTTTTCATCTCAAGGTTTTTTATTTTAAATTTACCTACTACTTCCAGTTTTTTTTGTAACTACATTTTTAAAATCTATCTAAAAGAAACTGTTTTGAAAATAATAATATTTCACGAAATGAACCATAGAAATTTGTATGTGGTGAGCATGCAATTAATTAAATATGTCTTTTAAAGTAACTAGTAGGTATTTTGTAGGACTATATAATATTACTACTCATCCCACAATGTCAATTGCGTCACATACGTACATAAAGTATAGATTTTGCAATGCATTCGATGCATCAGGAATGAGGAAATCGAGAAAAGTCATTTAAAATAAAATTAGTCAAGTTAGCGATAGTTTTGTGGTTTTCTAAAGAGGTCATCGGCTGAATCGTAATAGGAAAATGTTCCTAAAACACGAGAAATTAATACATAATAATATAAATATAAATATTTCTACCTCATATAAATATCAATGACTTACGCCAGTAGTTGGGTTTGATTACGTAAATGTCTATTTTTATTAATATTGTTCATATTAGTTGATAAATCTAAAAAACCGCAAAGGAATACAACCATTATCAAATTAATCTGCGGTGAAGTAAATAATGTTGAGTACTTAACATGCAATGTAATAAAAAAACTTTGTTGAACGTGAAATTTATGAATATTATTTATTATTTGTGAATACCACACATGGGTCCCTAATCAGCCCTACACGTGTCTCTAAGTCCAAATATGAGTCCCAACTGCTCCCAACAGTCAGTGAGACCATGATATCCCCGATTGGGGTATGTTGAAGGTGCTGGGGAGAGAAAGTGAAAGGGGGGAAGTACCTGACTATTCATATCTGGTCAACAAACACGGCTAAATCCGTTTCAATTCAGAATGGTGTTTCATCAGGGCGATACTGAGAATATATATATTTTTTATATGTCGTATAAATAGTGGTAAAGTCGCAAGGAGGAAATTCTTAATTAATATTGTTTTATTTTGCTTATACAGGGTATTGAAGAACGTTCTTAACTAACTTTAACCGGTGACTCCTTACATTATTTGGAGTTAAAAATGTCTCTGGTCTAAAAGTCTCCGGTGACTAAAATTGTAATTGTATAAAATTGTAAATGAAATTTTAATCTCTGGTGACTCTTCCGATGTTTTTTTCTTTCAACTAAAAACTTAAAATATCAGTCGGTATTGAACAGTTAATTAGGATTAGAGTTTGGTTGGTCACTCGGCTGAGTGATCGTTGACAATATGGAAGAATTTATTTTTGATTTTGAAGAAAAATTTTTTTAAAAAAAACATTTAAGAAGTCACCGGGAACCAAAATTTCATTTACATTTTTAATCCAAATAATATCAGGAATCATCGCGGTTAGGGTAAGTCACGTCCCTTAACATCCTATATACTACACATGAACAAACTAATGAAAAATCCCGGAAAATGAATAAATAAAAAAATTGTTACTTGTAAAACAACTCATTACTTAAATAAAATTTACTTGCGCACGCCGGGATTTGAAACCGCGACCTCTGGGTTCGTTATAGTCGAGTGCCTTACCCCTCAACCACGCCTGTCTTCCCATGGGTGTCTTTGCCAATGCCAAAGTATTTTTTTGACTAGTTTATGTTTTATATGTATAAATCAACGCTTTAGGTAAGCTATTACAAAAGGATTCAATGCTGGCACCACTAAATGCTGAAAACTGTTTCTAATGTTACTTTAAATCAGTTTTAAAAACTATATAAGGTAAGCCTCTAATATTCTATAACGTCTTTTACTGATATCTTGAAAAAATAAATTATCCATTTAGTTTGATTTCGTTGGTTTTGTGGTACATAAATCATCAGGCAATGTAGTACATGAAATCATGTTTTGGGGTTACTTTGCTTGCGGTAGAGTTGTCGAATTTTAAAGTTTTCCTACCTGTATTTTACTACAAATAACTGTATACAGCTGTCGATTTGTTTTTTGTTTTATTGAATTTTGTTTTTTTTTTACGTTACCTTCACACGGGAAGCCCTGAGGAACAAAAATTCCCTCAAGGCCTACGTCATCTTTGGAGATGCTGCGTGGAGGGTCTTTTAGGGAAACGAAGGAAATTAAATAATTTAAATCGCGACCATAACTCCGAATATCCATTTTTGTTCTCCAATGACAAGGACAACGAGCACATCGTACTCAAGACGGGCGACTAACATGTTCGATGCGTTGTTTAAACGTCGAGACATGCCCGATCGAAATTCTGTCCAACATCAACAAGACTTAAGAACCTTCAATATTTCTCGCATCGAACAAAAAAGCATCGAGCGAGACGTTTTACACGCGTTGAGACATGTTCGAATGAGCGTAAAACCATCGTACATGAATGGGCGTGGGTACTTAGCATTATACTAGGATTTTTTAGTTAGCTTCTGATCTTAAAGGTAAATAACCAACAGTTTAGAAATGCCACCAAAGTTCTTAATTGTTAACTGAATTCAGTAAATTTTAATTGATTTGTCCTTTCGATCGATACAATACAATAGTACCTACTACCTTCCTACCTATGAACTAACAACAATGAAGTTGGTCGCTGATGTTACGATGAAGAAAGGAATTCCCACAGAGGATCGCTACTAGTCTCTCTCTTATATCACACTTTATTGTGCTGCTGGATGCTAGGTTATTAGATTAGTAATGTGTTTTAAAGATAGGCCAACATTCCCAGGTATTGAATATCCTGATCATATTTTAACATATTATACTTAATCAGCGGAAATTTTGGCATGTTCGGTGTTGAAGGAATCGATAGATTTAGATAGCAGAGTATTGAACTTGCGACGCCTGGGTGGAAACTGAACGCTTTTTTACTTCTCGCTGTTTGTTTCTGTTTTACCTATCATGGCATTCAATAAACATAATAACCCTTTTTTCTTTGAGTGGCATTGCAACACATGCCGGGTAGTAGTTAGGTAATAATAAAATAAATGACACCCCTCTCCCACAAACATAAGTTCCAGCATAGATTATTATGGGCGTAAATTATTATGTAATATAAATAAATGATTATGAAAATGAAATTTTACTATTTATTATAGGTACATACCTACGAATTATTACTGTGATAATATGTTTATATTTTTTTAATGAATCAATTTCCTAAAATTAAAAATAAATCACGGAAATTCTTTGGGCTTTGAAAATCTCAAATCAAATCGTTTTGTAATTGTTCTAATTTTAGAACACATCTCTAAATAACTACCGCATTTTAAGCTACACCGAATTTTAGTTTTTCTAATTTAACACAAATTTTCCGCAATCCTTTCGCCGAAATTCTGAATGAATCATTAATAACCGTGTAACGATTGATTTTGCGGGCAATTAACTGCCGGTCCAGACGCTGGTAGAAGTGGCAGATCCAACAACGAACTTCGATGGTGTGGAAACACAAAGCAGAGGAAACCGTCATCGCGGGAAATCTCACTCCTTCTGCTCGCCGCCGGATATGTCAAGGTTGCCGCTTGCCGCTCGCTGCTCCGTGCAGAGTGCAGACAGAAAACATAATCGTCATTTCGCTTTGTGCATGTTTTTGGGAAAATTTAGAGTGACGCTGGGAGGATGGATATGGGGATCTGTTGAAGGTTCACTGCCATGTTCATGGTCTAGTGCGTAGCAGACAGCGCCGGATTTTACTTTTCTTGACTACGGGTTCCTTGAGAAAAGCGACAAAAATGTTTCTACACTACGAGAAAGTAAATTAATCCAATGATGCCAATGACGTTCTCTTCTATCTTTTCACGCATCTTGTTTGATAACGAAGAAAACAGAAGATACTGTAACGATAATGCCACACATGATCTCTTGCTGGGACTAGTTTAATGATACTCTATGGAAAAATATTTGGCGCTGTGACTGAATAGATTTTATTTATTTCTAGGTGTTATAAATGTTACTTATTTACCACAATAATTCTAATGATAGAATATTTTATTCAATTAAAACCAATTTTTAATATTCTCTTGTTCTCTCTGACTCTCTCAGTTCTCTCCGAAAACTTAAATCCAGTACTCTTCTTCATCCTGATGATCACTTTGTATGTCTTATTCGAGTGCTGATAACCTCCATTCAAAACTCTGGCCAAACCGTAACTCTGAATTGGATTCCTGGACATGTTGGCATAGTCCAACCCTTGTAAACCATATTCCCCTATCTGATATTTTTTTCATCATCAAAGATAGATCCCGCAATGTTTGAACAGAATATTGGAACATTGCTAGTCAATCCAATGGAGCATGCTATGCCTCGATACAAAGGATTATCCCATCAAAACCATGGTTTCGAAAATTCCCCCATTTTTCCAAAAAAGAAATTTCCTCACTTATTAAAGTAATTCTTAAGAGACATCTGAAATTAATATTTTGTATATGATTGGTTAATTATATTATTACGTAATGTTAATCTATTATCAATAAAATTATGAATTATTTCTGCTGCTTAAAATCGTAACCTTATGCTGTTTAACATTACTTCAGCTGTTTTCCTAGTAAATAGATCTGACAAATCATTTTCCTCACCCCAGGCAAATCCACCATAAGTAGGTCCCTCCACCCTCCAAGTGGTTCGCTATGTTTTGTGACATGTGTAGGTGTGGTTTGTGTAGGTCTTGGTGGCCAATGTATTTGCCCATCTAATGCATGGCGGTCGGATCGGGAGAGTTTGGTTAAGAGACACCTAACCTAGACCTCTCCAGCCGGACTCTCTCGACCCATCGCCTTGCACCGCAGTAGGCGGGATGAATTCATACGTATACACGTAGACACGTTGAACCCCAGATTTTTCCTTTCTCTTAAATAAACCTACACACAGCATTCCCAAAAACGGCCTTGAGGGAAACGTTTTTCTTCAGGGCCTCCTGTATGGAGCTAATGTAAAAAAAAATCATCCTTCCTTACTTCCATAATCCTCACAACATACTGATTTGTTCATAATTCCACAGTTTCAGTTTCCATAGTTTCTGGGGAGTGGAATTCCAGTGACAGTGATTTTATTTATATAAAAGTAATTCAATATTATCATTTAAAATTAATAAAAAAATGCACTAGAGAAGGAAATCAAATTGTATTTAGTGCTTAAATATTTATGCACATAGCCACATAAAGCCCTTACTTACATAAATTTTACGCAAAAGAAAATATCGTGTTTTTAAAGATTCATGGTACGGAACCGCGATCTCGCAGTGTCCCGTCCATTCTACAGAATTCTACTAAAATTATGGTTCCATGACAACTCAACAGTGGCCTTTCAACACCTCTTTGAAAATTCATTAAAAGTAATGAAAATTTTAAAAACATACCCCTTAACCTAACGAAACCTATTTAACGTGGTGGTTTTTTTCATCACTTTCAATATTTTTTAAAAGGAATGATGAAGGCCACTTTGTTGAGTTGTAGAGTGGCATTTTAGAGTGGCACTTTAGAGTGGCATTTCAACACCCCTTTGAAAAGTCATTAAAAGTGATGAAAATTTTAAAAAATACTCCTTTACCTAACGAAACCTATTTTACGTGGTGGTTTTTTCATCACTTTTAAAAAAAATTAAATGGAGTGATGAAGGCCACTTTGTTGAGTTGTGCGGTCTTTAAAGTGGCCTTTCAACACCCTTTGAAAAGTCATTAAAAGTTATGAAAATTTAAAAAAATACTCCTTTACCTAACGAAACCTATTTAACGTGGTGGTTTTTTTCATCACTTTTAATAATTTTTAAAGGAGTGATGAAGGCCACTTTGTTGAGTTGTATGGTCTTTAAAGTGGCCTTTCAACGCCCCTTTGAAAAGTCTTTAAAGGTGATGAAAATTTGAAAAAATACCCCTTAACCTAACGAAACCTATTTAATGTGGTGGTTTTTTCCACAACTTTTAATAACTTTTAAAAGGAGTGATGAAGGCCACTTTGTTGAGTTGTATGGTCACCAAAAAAGATACACTAACTTCTTAGCTTGCCTAAGTTATAAATTAGGATGAAATTATTTGGATATCAGTATAATCAGTTCTAAACCAATTAAAAGCAAATTAATACTATATTAGCCATAAACCTGTCTTATAATTTATACTGTTGTTTGATAGTGCTTCCACCGTGAAATGGTAGTTTTTTTCACTTAGATAATTCATGATTAAGAATTTTATACGATAAAAACTTATGTAATACCTTATTACATATCAAGGTTGAAACTATTAGGTATTTACAGACAGAAAACAGCTTTGATGGTTTAGCAACATAAATATAGGAATCAAAACATCTTCACAGATACATCATGAATTAAATAGATCCTACAATCCTTAATGGTTAGATATCTCTAAATATTAGATGGATATAGTTCGCAGATATTAAATTATGTTTTACGATGTGACCGCTCGATCATGAAGGTTTACTGGGTTCTTAATTGGTACCATAGAATTAAATCCATTCATAGGCAACTCGGGTGAAAAATACGTCATTCGACCCGATTGCAGATCATTTTAGAAAGATTTATAATGGATCCCTTCAAAATTTTGGCCCCGTTTTCAAAAAGTCAACATTTATACTTCCACGATACAATAAAATGCTTTTTTTAATGTGAATACCGCAGAAGAGTCCCGACTGCTCCCGTCTTTGTAACGAATGTAACTCCTCCAACAAGTTTATATGAACAAAGGCATAATGTTCCGTACTTTTACCAAAATCTCAAAATTCTCTCAGTAAGAACAATTCTGTTGTATAAAACTATATTTCCGTATATGAATAGCCCCATATACAAAAATAAACTGAACCACACTTACAATACTCGTTTTACGTTAAAGGAAGGACTAATTGTACCTAAGCATTTAAACAAATATGGACAAAGAACGCTGGACTACATGATACCTAATTGCTTAAATATGTTACCTGCCGAAATTTAAAAATGTACAAATGGTAAAACAAATATTTTGTTGAGAAATCGGCTTGCCGAAAGAAATAATTTGTATTAGACTAACACAAAAATTGTAAAATAAGTTTATATATATCTCCAAAGTAAAAGTACCCATCGACAAACTGCTAAAAAGTAGTTTATTGGGACTTTTCTTTTTTCTGTATAATATTTTATGTCATATTGTATTACTTTGTATTTATAATAAATAAATTAAACCTTGAAAAAAAAAAAAAAAACTTTTAGAATGGTTTTATCTCAGAAATGGTGATTCTTAGAAAAAAAATATAAAGACAATTTTTGTAGATTTTTAGAGATATTTTATGATCTATAATTTTTGTTTCACCTATTTTTTTATATAACTTACGAAAAATCCAAAAAACTGAAAATTTTGATCTTTGACCTTGAATAACCTTTTTAGCGGACACGGAATCGATGGGGACTTTTGGTATTTTATTAATGGTGTACTCAAGGTTTCTACCAAATTTCAGCTCTGTGCGAATTTTGGTTATTTGACCACTATTTTTCTAACTAACTTGACCGGACTAAAAGCGATTTTAGAAAAAAATTATAAATTTTTTTATTTATTTTTTCGATTATTTTTTTAATAAAATTTATAAAATTTTTTTATTTATTTTTTCGATTATTTTTTCGGGAATTTTTTCGATTATTTTTTTATGATACGACAAAAACGTGAGGTGGCAATAACGTTTATAATACATTTGCCTATTAAAAATGTGTGTGTTTTTCTTTTTTTTCGTTAAGTAATTTTAAATAGAAAAACGTAAAAACTTTTTACGTTAACATAAAAATATTATATTTTAAAAATTATACGTTATTTTGAATTACCTATATATTTTCAAAGCGTATTTCATCACCTTTCAAAAACAGTTTTTAGTTTTCGGAAGTGTTCAGAAAAACTCCATTTATTTTGATTTTATTGCAAAGCGGAAATATTTTGACCCTCCGACAAAATAGACCCGAGGCCTGAGGGTTAAATGAACTACAAATTATTATAGATGGTGAATATTGTTAAAAATAAATAAAGATGAATTGTATCTAATTTCATTGGACCAAACATGTTATAATAATGTGAAGGTATATCTACCACAATTTAACAAGCGGGTCACGAAGGCTGCAAAATGTCAGCAAGTTACTTGAATAGGTACCAATCAAATAAGATGGTTGCTAGGAGATGCTATGGTAATTCACGTGACGTTTTGTCGTAATCATTCAGCAATTTGAATATTCATGTGTATTTAAATTAGGCAAATATATTTCTCGTACAACATTTTCAGGTGGCACATGTAATCTTAGCTTATTTGTGCGTTCGGTGCGCCGCACATAAGAACGGCCTGAGTAAGTTACGGCGCCAAAAATAGATAAAAGTATTGTTTTCAACCTAATCAAAAATACCTCTAAAATTTCCTCTACAAACCACTACAAAATGAACCGCAAGAATTTATTTTGCAAACGCAACCCAATTGCCTGCTCATGTGCTCAAAGTTGAGTTATTTTTCGCGCGTCCAATATTGGTTAGTTTCACCGGAATTATTGACGCTCGTCCTGTTTTCCCTATTTTAAAATCAGAACGTTTTCAAAGCGGATATTGAAGCGTCAGGTATGTACTTCAATCCGCAATTATTGTTAAAGTAACAGTTGTTCGTAATATAGATATAATAATATATGTTTTATGAAATACAATTTTTTTTTAAATAATAAATATTGAATTATTTAATTTAGCTAGACTTATAAAAAAGTTTCACCGAGTTCCACAAATAGCTCGAAACTTATATAAAAACGTTAAATATAATGTCCCCTATTTTTTTCTTTGTTAAATCGGGCACATTATTTTCAGAAAGTCTGTGCGACCCCGCTCTAAAGGAAATGAGGATGAGAAAAGAACTACATTTTTATAACGTTAAAAAATGAACAGTATAACAAGTAATCATCATAATTTTATGTTTTATCTAACTTTATCACTTATCATAAATACAGAAATAATTTAACACGAAATCATTTTTTATTTTTTAATTAAACGACCACCTGACCGCAACTAATCCTAAAAAGGCATTTTTTGAAAGATTTTCTGAGGTGGTATCCTCATAAGCATTTTTGATCAGATTATCAAATAAAAATATTTTGGTGTCGTAAATTCATAATTCGCATTGTGTGCGGCGATAGATGTAGATATTGTAGATATGCACAAAAACACACGGATTTTTCGTTGGTTCTTCTTTCGGCGCCTGCACAGATAGCCTTGTAGAAGTTCTAATGTGCTCCCTTTGGGACCCTACCTACCATAGCAATAATTATTGTTTTTCCTATGGTGGTTATTATTGCCTACTTCGTTATTTTATATAAAACATATTTTAATTATAATTTATTATAATTTTCTTGAACTAGATGCCAGATTTAACAAGACGTATATCTTCGCGGTATTATTTAATAAACTGTTATTTTAACTATTCGGGACCCTTTTACCAATTTTCACCGGTTACCATTTTTCCTTACATTGAGAATTTTAAGATCCGCTAGATAATTCACCTGCATATTTTTTGTCATTGATCTAGGTAAAATCAATCAAAGTTCTATTATCTACACATCCGATGTAATTATATTACCACTAAGCTTCTAATAAGAGTTGAAATCTGACTTGAGCTATTGATTGGCATTCCCTACGAATTTCCACATCTTCAACTTCATATTGTACCGATTAGGTCTAGTTGTTTCGAAGAAATTCACATGTGAAAACGTTATCAAATGGCCACTCATCGCCATTTTATTTTTTTACAATTGAAAGGTTCCCGAATGCCGGTTCAGCTTTGGAACAAATTGCAATCAGCAGAAGAGGACATTGGTTTGATCGGCTTGTTTACAATTTTATAAAAAGCTGATACGCACCTCGAATATCGAAGTTTAACGGTGACTTTGTCGATAAAATTGTCGATAAGACAAAATGGTGCTGAATGGCCATTTGATGACAATGTTACGCTCGAATTTCTGCGAAACACCTGGTCCTTAGTGTAGTAAAAAAATGTGGAATGTACCTACCTACCGGATCTCTATTATTTAGTACAACAAAATGTTTTTATTTTCCCATAATATCTATGCTGTAGGGTTGTTAAGCAACTCGTAATGATTTAATGAGCTAACGGGCTCATCACGAATTCCTTTATCGGAATAATCTTATATATGTGATGATTATGATGAATTAAAAATAGCTGTTGCTTACTGCATCTCTAGCCCATAAAGTAAACGGTTGCATTGTACACAGATATGACCTTTAAAGTTTGGTGACACACTGATTGCATTTTGCGGGGAGAAATATTAATATCATAGAGGACGCTAACATATTTTCGTAATCATTGCGGTTATTACCTTTCTTAATAACCTTTAATGATTGAATGCTTTTTTTATTTGTAAATATTTTAAATTATTAGACCGTATTTCTAGTCTATTCGTCGAATATTTATTTTTTGCTTTCTTGAACGTATACAATAAAATAGGTTTAAATGGTTTTTGATACCTATAATTTTTAAAGATTTTTATTAATATTCCTCAGTTTTCATTTCTTGTTCCGTTTCCGTGTTCTTATTTAAATTGTATTTTGGTTATTTGTTTTGCTTAAAACTCACATCATTTTTATTTTAATTTATCAACGAAATATTTTCCGTTCAACTGTCATGAATGTGCTATTGCAATTCAATAGAAAGGTTAGAACTAAACCATCCAATATGTCCTTAGTCCGTGGTATATTATTATGACTCATCATGAATAGCTTAATACTGCGAGCTTAGACGTTAACTTTATGGCTACATATTTGTTTATTAGCTTTAAAAGCTTTATCAGCAACTTCTGCTGGAGGGTGTTTTTTTTTTTTTTTTTTTTTTTTTTTTTTTTAAATTTATTTATTTATTTTATAAATCAACAATCCAGTCCCGCTAAGCCAATTGCAATTGGCTTGACAGCAGGTGCTTATAATTCCTTACAAATATATTTAAAGTTATAATTTACATCTTTTATCTACAGTTAAACATTTTTTCATAAATTTTATCAAGTATCAAGTATCAAAATAAATATTCTTTTTCCAATAACCAATTTTTCACCATATATTTAACCTTATTCATAGAATTATGTTGCTTTATATTGTCAGGTAATAAATTAAATATCTTCGGTATGTTGTATTCAAACGTTCTCTGTCCGTACTTATTATTGAATTTCGGAACTATTAACCCGTCGTTACGCGTGAATCTAGTGCTATATTTATGATCTAGTTTCTCTTTATGCTGCGGGGTAAATATATGCTGAATTATAATTTTATACCATAGTATTGCCTTCACAGGTAAAATTTTTGCACTCTGAAACAGCAACGGAGTATTGTGTCTTTGTTTGAAAATGTTAGGGACAACTAATAATTTTACAATTGCGTTTTGTGCAACTTGTACCTGTTTCAGGTTGGTTACAGTAGTATTTCCCCATATTGTTAACCCATATCTTATTATTGATTCTGCTAGTGACATATAAATTATTTTAAGTGTATCAATTGATAGGAAAAAATTTAATGTGTACATTCTGCTAGCAATTGATCTGAGTCTTTTACAGGTTTTTTTAATATGTTTGTCCCATTTAAAAAAACAATCTACTGTAACACCAAGATACACATATTCAGTAACTAATTCTAAGCTTTCACAATTACAGTTAATTTGAATATTTTTGTGGATGCAATTAAAGTTATGAGAAATAATATTAGGATTAAATTGAAATTTGGCATTTGGTGATCTTATATGCATTACTTTAGTTTTTTTAGCATTTATTAATAGCCCATTTAGAATGCATTACTATCTGGCTAACCCTTTCCGGTATCTTAAGATACTTTGGACACTGCTGCTTGCCAAACTGAGGACTCCGACTTGGAGAAACTCTTGATCACTGCCAAAACAGTGTCGCTTTATTAAACATAACTTCAATTAAAAACTTGGGTGCGATATTTGACTCGTCACTTAGCTTCAATAAACACATAGATACAATTTCAAAGAGTGCATCACAAATATTAGAATTAAGGCCCCGTAACCGCTCTCAAAAAGAAGAAGATGGAGAGATATGTAATAACCGATGTTGGAGAGAGCGCGCTAATATTTCAAACGATAAAAGTGAAGCGAAAATTGCGGAAAAGCTTAATAAAACATGACTCGTTTAAAAAAGAGCAATAATCTCGTGGAACGTATCTTAAGCATCATTTAAAGAAACATTGTGAATTTTTTACAAATATAACTTGTAAAATAATAGAAATAGACTTGTTTAAAATAATTTTCGGAGCATACTTTGCGATTTTTTTCTTTCGAGGGAATTACATATAATTTGCGTTTCAGCGTGAAACGTATCTAGATATTATCTTCAAAAATAACATATATTTTTTTAAGAGCTTAAAAACTTCAAATGTTTAAGGGAGATATGTAAGAAATCGGTCGAAATTCGGATAGCGCAGCCTTAACGCTAAGAATAAATGTATGGCGCGAAGGCCTTCCGGTTGTCTGATCAGACAATCGGATGGAATAATCGGATGTTTGCGCCCAGCCTAAGACGCATAATGCAATTTTTCATCAATGTTTTCTTATGACGTTATCACGTCAAATTATCGTCCGTAAACCGACTTTACAGACAACCAATTTTTTTTTCTAACTAAAATAAATGCTGGCAATGAAAAAATATATAAAACCCGGACATATTTTATTAGACAAATAAATATTATCGTCACCTCATTTGTTTTTTCTCCTCACACGTGTTTTGTCGTTTCATGTAAAAATAATTCACAAAGTTTCATTTTTTTTTTCAAATTGCGGTCGGAAACTTTGATTTCATAAAAGTGTACATTTTAATTATTTTGTTGTTAACTTCTAGATATGAATATAAAGAGCATGGTGTTTTCTCTTTTCAATAGCATTTAGATCACATTTCTCATTATGGTAGTAGGGGAGACACAACAATTTCTATGAGACCTATACGAGTTGTTCCGAAAGCGCACAAATTAGTCTAACGGCTTAAAACCACACATAAACAAATAAAAATATCTGGTGAATTGAAGATGCAACAAGTGCCTAGGAATATCAAAATAGGTAGGTACGTAAGTACCTGCTGGAAATTTTTTTTTAGGTCTCCGTAGTCGACGGCAAGGCTCTCGATTAGTAATCCAGGGCGCTGGTTCAAATCCCAGCAACCCCGGCAATAAAATCATTTAAAATAATGTAAGGTATATTTGCGGCACGTTCCAGTTTGGAAGGTACCGTCAATATCGCCCTGGTGCAAGACCACCATTCATAATTAAATCGTTGCTTGAAATGGCTTTAGCAATGTTAATGACTAGGTCTGAATAGCCGGGTACTTCCCCACCTTCCTCTTCCCCCTCTTACCTTCAGCCTCACAACATTCCCCAATCCCCGTAGTCTCACTGGCAACAGACGAATGCAGTTGGGACTGTTCCAGATTGGAAGGTACTCACAGTAGCGCCCTGGTGTAAGACCACCAATCACAATTAAAACATTGCTTGAAATGGCTTTAACCATGTTTGGTGACTAGATCTGAATAGCCGGGTACTTTCCCACCTTCCTCTTCCCCTCTCCACTTACCTCACTTACTTCAGCCTCACAACATTCCCCAATCGCGGATGCCATGGTCTCACTGGCTGCAGAAGAATGCAGTTGGGACTCTTGTGAGGTATTCACATAAAAAAGGTACAATCTTCTCATTCTGACACTCTAAACATCAAGGAAGATAATTATATAAAAAAGACTTAAGGAGGAATTAAATAGATCTACTGTTTCGGAAATTTTATTCAACACCACCTTCCCGAATAAAAGTTCAGAATATCTGTTCCGTCATGTGGTTCCCTCACCTAACCTTGGAAATTGAAAATCGATACCCCGTGTAATTATCATGTTGGTGTATACTTGCATTTCCCTTTATGACAATAAATCATTTCAATCATTAAGTTCCCGTCCGGTGACGTTAGTTTATTTAAAGGTGACGTAAACGTTAACACCACTGCGCAGCTGCTTAAAGATTACCCTGGGCTCGGGCTTTTAAGGCGGTACACAACCCTAATAATTTTTGTTTGCTCAAAACTCACATTTTAATCATTTTCGGCGAATTCGTAACTAAAATAACTTTTTTATTCCAACAGACCCCTGGGGATGTAGGTTCTTTATATTTAAAATTAATAAAAACAATACCTTACCATTAATATATTTTACCTACAACTATTTTAAAACTTCATAACAAGTTTTTCAACTACAAAGTTAGCGGTGAGCACCAGATGTTATTTTTCTAAACGATAAATTAATAACTTCGGGAGGGATTCATAAAAAAACTTCTTTAATATTTGTAACACGTTCTTCAGTATTAATTAAAATGAACGCGGCGTAAAGGTCGAATCTCCAGGCCCGCTGCGGCGAATTCGACCGTACGTTCGTCTAATACGCCGTGCCGCGGGCGTATATTTGTTTACACGCTTTCTTCACTTGCGTCGTTAAGATTCCCACATTATTTGTCTTCTTCATATTTTCTTTGATAGCGCAAATTCGACAGTAGGTCCGTCCGATACACGGGTCGCGAGTCGCAATTTGTGTACACGGCTCCTTTACTTACGTCATTAAGATTCTGAATATATTTTAGTGTATATTTTTGTCTTAAGGGGTTACATGGGTCTCGTAGCCAAGGAATCAAGCATATTTTCTCGATTTTTCAAAAATGTAGTATATGAATTATTTTATTCAAAGCGTTGAGCACATGAATGAAATAACTTCTCAGCGATATTGAAAAAAAATCGGAAAATTCAGTCGGTGGGACCTGGTTTCCGGAGACCTCTAAAAAAAGTGTCCTCGCCGTAGGCAGGATAACTCATGATAGCTTCGTCTGAAATTAAAAAACCAAAATTTTTCTCTTAGTAGATAAGCTGTCTTTGAACGAAGGATTTCTCAAAAAATTTTAATATTTGGCAGAGTTGTACGCAAAATTATTCAATTTTTGGTACAATTTATACTACGTATAGAATTTTAAAATTATTTGTAGTCGAAAAAAATCCTTCATTCAGGGACTGGTCAATGCTATTTTGAAGAAGTGTGCCAAATTTCAATGAGATAGGTGCATCGGTCGGTGATTGGTTTCTGAGAAATCGTGCCTACCGACTTCAAAAGTGGTGTTTCGAGATAAACGCGATTGAAGATTCAAGTAGAAATCAAACGGAGAATTTTTTTTTAATGACTCATATAGAATCGTCGATTCCAGCAGCATATAACAAAGAGCCTGCTGCAGCTTCGTTGTCCAGGGCATCTTTTTGTTCCTGAGACAAATTCTTGCCTCGATATACTCGTACACGGCCGATCTTTCCCAACGGGGTGGGGGGCATTTGCAAAGGCTCTCTTTCCTAGACTTTTACTCCGATTGACTTGAAACTTTAGGAAAATATTAAAATATATTGAACTATTAGATAAAGACAAAAAAAAATTTTTTTCAAATTTTTCGAACCCACGTAACCCCTTAAGGAGTCAGCGCATATTCCAACAGTCTTAACGTGTGTGGTTTGGTTTATTTATGGTCTTAACAATCGGGGGTTCAGCATAGAGAAGTCGATAACTTTAATCGATAACTTCCAATGAGCTTATATCGATATCCCGAGCACGATTTCAATGTTGACAACCGAACGTTATTGACAGGAAATAAATAAAAAGTCGACGGGCGCTTACTGGAGGTGTTTTCTATAAATTTACATTCCGAAATGTCAAACGCCAAATAATTATGTAAAAGTATTAATAAATTGGCAATGTTGAATTGAAATACTAACCTAAATATGCGTTGGCAGAATGCATTGACTTTTTGACACTAAAAAGGGATAGTCATATTTGAACCACCGTTTCCCCAACATCGAACGGAATAAGTTGATCGCGTCTTGAACCGCGAAGACGATTTCTTTCAATTCTAAGAGTTTCATTAGTTCACCACCATTCATCAATAAGCCAGTTATTTTGCTTAACGGACGACATTATTCAAAAAGTTGTGTATATTGACAATGACAGTTAACCGAAGCATATTTGATACTATGTAGGCCGCTCTACAATTTGACTAATTGTAGCTCGTCGGTCGGAATATATCTTATCAATTGTTCACCGTACTCGCAACTAACGCCAATTTACCATAGTTATTAACATAGGATTTGATCGATCATCCGCGCTAGGCCTCCTGATCATTTGAATTAAACCAAGTAAAAAGTTTAACGTTGACAGTAATTTTGTGCGTGGGTAAAACCCGGTTATTTGGAATTCGGCTCGCCCCGGGGCTGTGAATGTTTGAGGTTCCGCTACTGCACAATTCCTACTTAGTGCCTATACTTAGTAGATGTTTTTCTCTCGTAATATCTTCCCGTCCCTTCGTGCAATATTGCCGATTTGACATTTTGTTAGAGGACGTTTAGGTTGTAAATTAACTGAATGTTGGCATACGAAGTGACACGATGTGCACAAAGTTATATGCCGCTCGGATGTTAAAAATGAATGGATGACCGTTGTCTTCGGACGGGTTGTTTAAAAAAGTTTGAACAGTTCATCAAATATTTGAAGTTAATTTTCACGTTCTGTGTAATTTATATTCAAGTTCTGTTATTATATCATTATAGGCCAGTTGCTTCATAAAACTGAAATAATCACAGAACTAGAACTTACTCAAAACGTAAAAATTAACTTCAAATATTTGATGAATTGTTAAATTTTCTTTAAAAGTCCCGTCCTTAGAATCCCTTATAAAAAGCTGATTATCGTATCTCTTATTTAAAAATCGTTTACAATCCACTAACTTTTATATTTTGTGAACAGTAGGTAGACCTCGCGTCCAAAAATGTACATTTCTAATTTTCTCCACTTTAATTAATCCAAATCAAAATTTCTTCATAAATCATAAGATATAAGCGTGTACAATTAACTACCTACCTAATTATTTATAAACCCTTATTTCAAATAAGTAACTATGGAATTTGTGCAAAGAAACGTCATTAATGAAATTACATTTTTGAAACTTTCTAGAGACAGGTAGATTTAATTAATTTAATTTAATTTAACAACAATTTTTAAAACGCGGACATAAAATTTCAAATAATTACGACGATTTCACAAATGAAAAATAATCTTTAATGAACCACTAAAGCAGCCAACCACCTCAAAACGGAAACGGAACATAAAAAAATACAGATTTTTTTCATTTTTATATATTTATGTAAACGCCCGTAGGGCTCTTACATATACAGTACATGTTTTTTTTTTAAATTACAATAAAAAAAGAGTTTACAAAATACAGGCAACATAAAATATAAGAAACAAAAATACGTTACATAAAATATAAGAGTTTAGACAAAGTAAGTAACATAGAATATAAATTATGTAAAGTAGATAATCTGCCAATATTCTCCAAAACAACAAAAATATTTACAAAAATGTTTAAAATTTGTGTTCACATTAGTTAGTGAAATAGGTAGAAATAGTTGGCACACACGATCTTTGATGTTTGAAAAGTTCAAATTGTTGTCGAATACATCCATATTGTTTAAGAATTTGTTACCAAGACTATTTAAACGTTTTATTGGGGTATGCAAACTATAGTTGGAATAAGATGTATGCATATAAAATGTTAATGTTTGTCTAGTTGTTCGTTTAGACACATGTAGATTTATTAATTGTAGGAGTCCATAACAATCGAATGTAGAGTTAGTTTCGTAATTTTAATAAAAAGGTTTTTTCGTCTGTTTTTTAAAGCTGGAATGTTTAAAATATTCATTTACGATGGGTAATAATACAGTTACGTGTAATACAAAATGTTAATTAAAGGACGCTCGGTCAATAAATTTAAAATAAGATGTATAAAGAGTAAGATTTTTAAAATAATTTCCATTAGGAGCCTCCATTCCATCACAACTCCGTGATGGGTACAGGGTAGAGAAGTAGAGAGTAAGTACTCGCAGTTTCCACAAATGTCTCATAAGGTGATGGAAGGAAACCAATAGGTTATTGATTAAATCGTGATGCGGATTTTTCTCCATACGAAAAGTTTACATGTTTAGAACAATGAAACAGGTTTTGTGTCAACACTTATGTCATACAGTTAAGTTATCATCGATAATATACATTGAAATCGTCAGCGATAATAACAGCTGAAAACTTCGCTATCGTTTACTTTTACATAAACTTCGTCATTTATCATTTATAAAATTACTAGCTGGTACCCGGCAAGCGTTGCAATGCCATTCAAAGAAATAAATTGATTTTCCCTGCATGTCCTTTCCCGTGCGTACCCGTTCACCTCCCGAGTCCCTTTCCCCTCCCACGTTTTTCTTCACTTTCCCCGCCTTCACCCTCCCTCATAACTCATCCCACGAACCCTACCTCCCCCGTTCCCCTCCCCTTCCTGCCTTTCTTTCCTGCCGCGAAAGTATATAAAATAAACATTTTTTTCATTTATACAAATTTCATAACGTCAGAGTTTACCATTACAAATGGCCTATAACCTTTGCGCGCGTGCGCACAACATATCACCAAAGTTTCATCGCAATCGGATGAACGGTATGGCAGTGCATAAAATCGAACAAACAAACAAATAAATATTGATTTTTAATAAGACCGATTTTTTTCTGTCTTTTCGGTTCCACATTTTTTATTTTACAAAATTTCCTCCGTGTTTGAGAAATAAGGCTCTCAAGGCTAGCAATCCGAAGGTCTCGGGTTCAAATCCCGCGTGCGCAAAATTTTATTTGATTGATTTGTGCTATTTCACAATTGAATAATTAAAAAATAATATACGATGTATATGTGGAATGTATTCTCAGTATCGCTCTGGTATAAGACCACCATTCAGAATTGAAACATCGCTTGAAATGGCTTTAGCCGTGTTTGGCGACCAGATTTGAATACCCAGGAACTTTCCCACTTTCATCTATCCCATCTCTTTCCCCTCTCCACTCCTTTCAGCCTCACAAGATACCCCAGTTGGGGATGCCATAGTCTTACCGGCTCCAGGCGAGAGCTGTTGGGATTTTTTGCGGTATTCACTTTAAAAAAATAAGGTTTAAAGAAGTAATTTGTCAATTTTATTTTTAATTTTGTATTTTGTAGGACTGAAAAGAGTGGTGAGGAGAGAAGAGGGAAAGGATAAGGAGGAGAGGGTGGTTAGGAAGTACCTGCTTATTCAGAGCTATTCACCACATACCACAATTCAGAATTTAAAAATTGGTTGAAATGGCTTTAGCCGTGTTTGGTGACCAGATCTGAAAGCCAAGAACCTCCCCACTTTCCTCTTCCCATTTCCTTCGCCTCCCCACTACCTTCAGCCTCACAAAACACCCCAATTGGGGGTGCCGTAGTCTCACCGGCTCTAGTCGGTTGGGAACCTTGAGCGGTATTCACATTAAAAATATTATACTTAAAAAATATTTGCAGTTTACTGAATTTCTAACGCCTGGCTTTTTTTAAAAATCAAATCTCTAATGTTGTGCAAAGAATGACCGTTATTAAAAAATGCGTTTTGTTTAAATCATTATAATTTATATTTGAAGAAACTGGGAGCAATTTGCTCGTCTCGTTATTTTTTATAGCCGACATTTTAATGACATTGCATGATTCTACGCATTTTCTGCCTGAATGCACGCAAATTACATAACATCCTTGCTGTTGAAGAAATTAAAATTGATAAAATGACAATATGACCTTCTTATTTCGTGTTCTGTACACGTATGTAGGTTTAATGCATATTTTTTCAAAATTTTAAATAATTTTTTTTGTAACTTCAAAAATAAACTTATACCTAATGATTAACCAAT
The DNA here is from genome assembly GCA_936435175.1 of Glyphotaelius pellucidus. Taxonomy (NCBI): domain Eukaryota; kingdom Metazoa; phylum Arthropoda; class Insecta; order Trichoptera; family Limnephilidae; genus Glyphotaelius; species Glyphotaelius pellucidus. Next base: position 31,073,138 of record OW386547.1, read on the forward strand.
ATCTCTCACGACTCCTGCGGAGTCATTTTTGTTAGATCATTCAATGTTAACAATCTTCATCATTACGTCCAGACAAAAACGGACCATCATAATATTGATTTGTTTTTATTATTATTTAGCAACCGGCCGAATCAAATCGAATCATGAATGATACTTATTGAATTTTTGATTTAATTGTAACACTGAATCATATCTTTTTATAAAAAAATTGGGGCCACCGCGTGGAATCAAAAAAAAATTGTTTTTAAAACGTGATTTTTATTAAATTTAAAAAACTAACTAATATGAAAAAGTACTATTGTTTGAGACGAATTGAGGCTTCACGTAGGTAGACTTTGACATCGCTTCGTGAGGGCAAACGATTTTGCATTGGGGTTTTCAGCAAATGTCAATAAAATTACTGTCATAAATCACCTCGAAATCAATGATTGCCAGGTTAACAGCAACAGCAACAACCGACAGGTATTTCACAGTGGGCGCAGATTGCATACAATCGCGTCAGCGAACAATCATAACTAGGTACATACTTTAAATCCATATTAACTTAGTTCCTTAACCACTCGAATCCATAAGCTTGTTTTCACGATAATATAACATTATCACACATGTGTATGAGGTGTGGGACGTACCTGACTTATTAATGTTTATGGGTACTAGAATCCACGAAATTTTTTCAACTAAATCTCTGCGGAACATTTTTTACTACCCCCTGGCTTTGAGGGTAGCGGGGAATTCTATCTTTTTTACATTAGCTTCACACGGGAGGTCCCGAGGAAAATAATTCCCTTCAGGACCTATGTCATCTTCAGGGGTGCTGGTGGGTGGGGGGGAAGTTTTTTCAGAAAAGGAAGTCGTGTTATTGTTGCATTTAAACCGGATTTTAGAACAAGTGGCTCTCGTGGGTATATGAAATTCAATGAGCTTAGTTAAATCAGGACTGCCCATTCTACCATTTACAATTTTGAACATAAATATTAAGTCACATATAATTCTTCGATCTGAAAGTTTTAATAGATTTAATTCTTTCATCAAGTAATTATAGTTTATGTTTTCAATGGGAATACCAAGTTAAAAATCAAAATGTCTTAGAAATTTATGTTGAATTTTTTCGATTGAATCTGAATGTGTTTTAAAATGGGGGAACCAGATCGAGGAGTTATATTCGACTTGACTACGTACCAAGGATGTATACAAAAATTTTGGTGTTGAAATATTCCTAAAACCTTTGGACTTCCGAAGAATGAAGCCAAGCATTTTCATGCCTTTATTACCAATTGGGTTTATATGGGATATGAAGTTTAATTTAAAGTCGAAAGTTATGCCCAGGTCATTAATTTCTTCGACAGAGGTAAGGGTAGAATTGTTAAGTATATTCGGATGAATAATTGGTTGACTAATTCTCTAAAATTTTATTGAATGACACTTATTTATGTTCAGAAATAGTTTGTTAAGAGAACACCAATTAATTAACTTATTTTGTAGATAGGTACAACCTTCAGCGTTTTTAACTAATTTAAGTATTTTTAAATTATCTTCAAAAACCAGAACATTTATGTCTTTATCAAATATATCAACAATATCGTTTATAAACAGTAGAAACAAAATTGGGCCTAAACGAGACCCTTGTGGAACACCATTGGTAGCTATAAATTGATTGGAAAGGAACAAATTAATTTTTACAAGTAGAACTCTATCAGACAGATAGCTTGCAAACCAGTCTAAAAGTTTTCCGTCAATAATGAGTTTACGTAGCTTTACCAGTAGAATTTTATGGCATACTTTGTCAAAGGCGTTGATAAAATCCGTTTGAATGAGTTCTGTTAGCTAATGCGTGTCTGTGTTTTGCATATTAAATATGGTTTAAAATAACACCGGAAGGCATAACGGTCCGTTACATTAGTATGACATTTTGAAATATCTTACAGATGATACAGCGGCATCAACATTTTGTTTCACTACAAGTTTTTCTGCACTATAGTTGATTTGGTGGTGAGTAAAATATGTACCAGATAGAGGGTACGCTTTACATATAACTGCCTAATCAACTCAAATTTCGATTTTTCGGAGACGTCTGACTAATCAACTGGACGATTTAACATAAAATATTGATAAAATATCTTTGTTCTATTTAGAATTAAACTGAAAGTTAGAAAAAAACATCGGATCGGCGTGGCTTGGTAATATATTTCAAGAACAAAAACACCTTTCAGGTTGTGGCTAATGATTGCATTGCTTTCCTTCAACACGAACCAATTGTGGGAAAATTACTAATCCTTAGCTGCCTGGAATTATATCAAGCATTTCAAGCTACGAAAATAATGTCTTTCAACATTTTCGACATGTCATATAATTTACAATTCATTACAACATAAAAATACATGCTAATAATCTGCTCTAAGACTAGACATACGGTACCTTCACTATTGGAAAATTAAAAATTGGAGTAGTATGTAAAAACAAAAAAAACAAACAAAAAATGAAACCTGTTAAATCGACTCGACCAGTAAGATGCATTCGTCGCAGGAAAGCAATGCCGCGGTAACCGCCACAACCTATGAAAATACTTTTTATACACCATTTTGCAGTTTTTTTTTCTGCATCGATCTGTCTGGGTCCTGTGTCTCTACAGCGATAAATAAGAACTATACGACGCGTCGTAAAACGCGACGTTGGAAAAAACAGCCGTTTAGTCAATAATACGTTTTTTAACTGATGTACTTCAAAATCCTGTGTTTTTTTTTACGTTTGGCGGTTACGACAATATTCATTTTTAAAAGAAACCACAAATCACTTTTTACACGGAAAAACTACACGTTCGGTTGGTGCTTACAGCATTTTCAAAGATTGCATTTAAGTGTTCGCGGCGGTTACTACAATTTATTTGTTTGCTTTCTAATAACACTTAATTTGGGAGGCGGGAATGGGTACTGCCGCTCGGGAACCTTTGTTGGCTAACCAACACCTCTGCCATAGATCACCCCAAGTGGTTCGCTACGTTTGGTGATTTAACAGGGGTGCCCGGGTTCATGGGGCAAGGTTTGTCTAGGTCTTGGAGGCGGATGACCAGGACACACTGAATCCCAGATTCCTACCCACCCCTTAAACCCTTTTCCTTCCCAGAACTCTCCTCTCCTCCTTGTCCTCAAAAAAAATTCTCTATACAGCATCCTTAAAGACGACACAGGCCCTGTAGGAAATTATTTTCCTCAGGGCCTCCTGTGTGGAGCTCATGAAAAAAAAAACTTCTTGTTTATTACAACTTGTCAGTACTTTTTAGAATAATTGAGTGTGTTTACTACAATTATATGGGTCGTGCGTTATCGTTATTTGTGCGTTAATCCATGCGTTAGAAGAATTAGCTCGATGTTCTGTTTTTACTGTATTTATGTTTTTAATGACAGATTAGAAAAATTCGCTTGTTTTATCTCATTATAATAAGTACATATTTATGTTCTGTGGTATGATAATTTGTTAACATTTTAAAAGTTTCAAATTAAGATTGTCAATTACATTTACATCGTTTTTATTTCAAATACATATTTTTTTGTATGTTGTAAACCAAACGAATTTAGCCCAAAAAAATAATGACACACATTTACAGCTTTTCAAAATTTTTATATTGATATACTTTGGCGCTTACAGCAATTTATGCAACAAAAGATTTAAATTGAAACAACACAATAATTTTGTTTATAACCACGATTTATTTAATTTTTCCACTACCGACCGGTTTCGCTTTACATAAGCATCATCAGAGTATAAAAATCAAACTTAACTAATTTAATTTTTATACCCTGATGATGCTTATGTAAAGCGAAACCGGTCGGTAGTGGGAAAATTAAATTAATCGTGGTTACAAACAAAATAATTGTGTTATTTCAATTTATAATGTCAAACCACAAAGTTACTGCTTTCTACCAAAAAAAGATTTAAATATTACCATTTGGTAGATCATATTTTTTAGCTAAGCATTTTAAAAATGGCATTTCCGTCATCAATGGTTTATAAGTTACTAGTAGTAGTTAGTTTTAGTAGTAGTTTTTTTCTAAAGCCTGAAATGTTTTTTGGCTCTGGTGAAAAAATTGGTTTTTGGCTGTTACAGTATTATTGTTTTCTTGCGATGTATTATTAAAATATTTACCAACTACGCATTTGATAAAAATTTTGCCTGCACTTCGACCGGATCCGAACCAATACATGACATTAAATACCTACACCATTACACGGATACTTTATGAGATGTCAGAACTGGTTCCAAAGTTGGAAAGCCTATAGATACGATCAGCATGTCTGATTTACTCAGCTCTTCAAATTAAATAGTGATACAATCTTAGAGCTACACATGCATCCTGTTATATTCATATCTCCATAGATAGGAACAATGTTTTATAAATTCCATCCTCAATCCGTATGCACCTGCAACCTTATTTTATGTTTTGTATTACTAAGATATTGATCAGGATTACAATTGAATTGTGTAAAACTTGATGTACAAACGTCTCCATATTATCAACAGAACGCGTTTATATTTAAATATTTATTACAACAACTCAATACAACTTCACACGCATTAGGTAGCTAGTTACATCTTGGACATTTTTATTGCTTGACCAATTTGAGCATGCCTAATAAACATTATTAACTTAAAGGGATATTGTCTTCACTCTTTATGTTCTTTACATATTTTTATTCTGCATTGGTTCACACGGACTCAAGAAGCTATGGATACCGATCATAATAGTTCTCTTCAGTAAAATATCGACGGAAAACGTTTTGATATTACGAATTGAAAATAATCGTTTGTGATGTTGAAAATAACAACCCTCATACTCTGTAGTTTTCCATTCTTATTAGAGAGTATCCATAATTTTTTTTCAACAAAAAGTCGTTGCGTGGACAATATATCTCACAATTTGTAATATTTGACAAAATTTGTAATTTACACAATTATTCAATTCGGATTTTTTTTTCTTCATCACGCACAATATTTTTTTTATTTTTTTATTGTAAGGTCGCCGAGAACCTGGTAGGAGACAAATGTCTTGGCTACGAAATATACGAGAGTGGACCGGCATTAGAAGTGCGGAGGAGCTATTCCGGGCAGCACAATGTAGAGAGACATTTTCCAGAGTGATCGGCAACGTCGGGGGGACCCGATAGGGCACACAAAGAAGAAGATTGTAATATAAAAAATATGGGTTGCATATATACTTATATATTTTACAAAATATTATATTAAAGGTCGTTTTTGATATCCCATATCAAAATTTAATTCAGTTTCAGTTTAATAAGTAAATCCCATTTTTCAATTCAACATTTCATGATTTTAGAGTCAAATTTATAAATTATGATAATTATCTAAAAAAAAAATTTTGCTCTACTTACTACATAAATAATATGATAAAATATAAAATGAAAATGATAATAAGAAAAGTTTTTTATTATTTTTTTTACAGTTAATACCGCACAAGAGTCCCAACTGCTCCCGTCTGGAGCCAGTGAGACTATGGCATCCCCAATTAGGGTATGTTGTGAGGCTGAAGGTAGTGCGGAGGGGAAGGGTAGGGAAGAGGAAGGTGGGGAAGTACCTGGCTATTCAGATCTGGTCACTAAACACGGCTAAAGCCATTTCAAGCAACGTTTCAATTCTGAATGGTGGTCTTTCACCAGGGGTGGTAAATTCAAACTACAAACGATATACTTCTTTAATACAAATTTGTCGTAAATAAATTAAAATTTCTACCCGAAGAAGTGTTTTTTTTTTTTTTTATTTTAATGTTTTTTTTATTTTTATATGTACTTACTCAGTAATAATATTTTTTTATTTATTATAGTTAACTCACAAAGAAATTCAGAAGCTACCTCCAAAATCATGCGAAAATAATTTTAAACAAAAGTAGACAAAATAGAACACATTCCTACTAGATATTTGCTTTATCTTTTGATTAAAAAAAATTGTCGGTTTTAATCAAAGATATTTAGTTTTAATGAAAATTTTACATAAAATAAGAGTGGGGAAGATTTAACCCGGACATAAAGTCTAGAGAACAATTAAAGTAGAATAGCCTTTATTCAGACAGTAAATTACATAACATTATTTATAATAAACTTTTCACTTATCATGCATCGACTCCATGTCTGTATGTCACTAGTTGACAAAGGCCTCCTCCAACTGTCGCCATTTCTCTCTATCATTAGCTGTTCTTGTCCATGTACCACCTGCCACGGCTTTGATGTCGTCAACCCACCGTCTAAATGGTCTACCTCGTTTTCTCTTCTTGTCACTTGTGAACCAATTCATGACTAATTTTGAATAATTAATAATATTATTATAAAATAAAATTTAAAAACATTTCCCTAATTTTTTAAACAGTTTTTTTTTATCATCTCCTAATGTTCTAAAATCCACACAGGATATTTTGTGCGTGCAACGACGAAAAGATTTAGTTATCCCATGCACTTTTACCAGAGTTGAATACCTACTTTTTTGGGTTTATACAATCGCACAACGCAATGCGATGACGGCACGAAGGTGCATAATATAACAATAATAGTTAAACATTTTTTAAGTTAATTTCTGGTACCATACTCAATCCGCCTATTATGAAAGAAGTTAACTTATATGTCCCTAACAAGTAGTATACTCATGGGCGGGAGATCTCATGCACTTTTTTATGCTTCGAAAGCGAAGACTTCTGCTTATTAGGGGCCATCCATAAATTACGTCACACGAATTTCATGACTTTTTGACCCCCCCCCCCCCCCCCCCCGTCACATTTGTGAGACCCCCTACCCCCTAGAATTTCATGATTTTTTGACCCCCCCATACCCCTTGTCACTTTTCTCTACCCCCCCCCCCCCCTCCCCCCTTAAGGTGTGACGTAATTTATGGATGGCCCCTTAGAACGCGTCAATAAACAGCTGCTCCTGTCTGGAACCTGTGAGACCATGGCATCCCCAATTGGGGTATGTTGTGAGGCTGAAGGTAGTGGAGAAGGGAAGGAGATGGAGAAGAGGAACGTATAGAAGTACCTGGCTATTCAGATCTGGTCACCAAGCACGGCTAAAGCCATTTCAAGCAACATTTCAATTCTGAATGGTGGTCTTACACCAGGGCGATACTAAGAGTATCTTCCACTCTGGAACGTGCCGCAAATATACTAGATACATATTATTTTTAATGAATTAATTGTGACATAACACAAATTAATCAAATAAAATTTATTTGTGACCTTCGGATTGCGAGTCAAGAGTTCACGCCGGCCGTTATTTTTCATATTTTCGATTGAGTTTCGCTAATATTGTCTTCAGTTAATTAAATATTACAAGTTTTTACTCTTAAGTTAAAAATACAAAAAAATATTTTTTTCGTCATCACAAATTTTCGTTTGATAAAACGTAAGATGAGCCATTTTTAAAACTTTTTTTATGTTTGCATTGAAAAATTTAATATTTAGAATTTTTTTTTTCTAACTTCTATTTATCGTTTATTTCTAACTAGCGAGTACCCGGATTGCGTTGCAATGCCACACAAAGTAAGAAAGTGTTAGTGTTTTAATTCTGTTATTGCCTGGATTTTCCAAATTTACCCAGCCCCTCCCTTGCAATTTTGAAGTAATTAAATCTGAAATTATGAACGTTTTTTTTGGCTTTTGGTACTACCTCCTTCGTACTGGCAGCTGCAAAAGTTCCCATGAAGTAATCTTTTGTGAATTATGGACAATGAATGATCCACCGCGCTTACAATGATTTATAATTTATCGTAATCACCTCTGCGTATGAATAATGTATGTGGTCGGTATCTAGTCGACCTGTAATTATGTAGGTAAGGTATGTAACTGATTTATTGCTTGACCAGTAGCCACGTACCCCTCATTCTAGCCATAATATTAATATAATAAAGAACACATCATGTTATAATAATTTATGTAGTTTTGTGAGATGTGACAACTTGTTGAACGCTTACACCATGATTTTCCGAACCCCGTGGACCTCGGTATTCGGGTAGAAACCTTCTTTATTTCAGCATTTATAATAAAGAACATAGCATTTTCTAATGAAGTGTGTAGTTATGTGAGAGATGACAACTTGTTGCTTATATTGTTACTACGAATTTCCGAATCTCGTGGACCTCAGTATTTGCCTAGAAAACTTATTTTTTCCAGCATTACGTGATGTGTGTGCAACTTTATTATTCAATTCATTTCACAGATTTTTACATATCAAATTGCTTTTCAAAATAACGATGAACTGACATTAGGTCGAATTTAAAAAAAGCTTCAAATGGTATTTAACTGTGCCGGGAGCCACCACAATTATCAACTGAATTTTCAAATTTTTTGAACAAATTGTTTTGATGGTGAGGACAAATTGTTTTGAATGTGTTTTATTATTTCACTTGACACTGGCTGAAATCCATGATGCCCGTGATGTGCTTTGCGCAGTTTTTCGAAATCAGATAAGGACAGTAATTTTCATTTTATTTTGAACGCCAAGTGTGCGTAATTTTATCAAAAAATTATACTCTGGTAGTGGTTTTTTTCTCTGTTATGAAGGTCAAAAGAACAAAATTTCAATCTTGAAATATAACAGTAGATTTGTATAAAAAAACAAAGCCACTTCATCAAGTTGCCCGCCCGCTACAGACCCTCTTCTTTACATTATAGATTATTGAAAACTATTTCCCTTACGCCAAACTTTTGACGGCCTCCGTGGTGGAGGGGCAAGGCTTTCAACTAGCGATCCGGAGGACGTGGGTTGAAATCCAGGATCATTGTGCTCAGATAAATTTTATTTGATTGATTTGTGTTTTCACAATTAAATCATAAAAAAATAATATACTTAAGGTTTATTTGCGGCACGTTTCAGTGTGAAAGATACTCTCCCTGGTGTAAGACCACCATTCAGAGTTGAAACGTTGATTTAAATAGCTTTACCGTGTTTGGTGACTAGATGTAAATAGCTAGGTACTTCCCCACCTTCCTCTTCGCCAACACCTTCCCCTCCCCACTTACCTTCAGCCTCACAACGTAACCAAACTAGGGATGCAATCGTCCCACTGGCTCCGACGGGAGCAGCTGAGACTCTTGTGAGGTATTCACATAAAAAACACTACCAAATAACATATTACGAATTTATCTCAAAATCGATGAGTAACCTACCTATTATCTAAAAAAAGACGTTGAACCCCGCACGATAAAATATGCGGTCTTTTCCTCAAATTAGTTGAGATTCGAGCATAGGTACGGGACCATCTTAATCAAAATTATTTGATTCATCTCATGCTATGTAAAAGTTTAATAACCTTCGGAAATGTCCTTGAATTTGATCGAGTGAATTTCATGAAGGCACAATGTTGTCACGTTTTTGACTAATTATTGTTGTGAGCTTGCTAATGATACCTATATATGTACTATAATATGATTTTCAACCACATTTTTTGTCCAACATTCGACAGATGTACAATTTCCGGATATTGAACCAATGCAAGATCTTTTGAAAGTGGTTAAATTAATATAAAAAATATAACACGAATTATTATCAATTATCTGGATGCCACAAAAGAGTAGGTACTTACTGCTCTTTAGTAATCGGAGACCGGAGGTGGCATCCCCAATGGAGTATTTTCACAAACTATGAACCGTTAAAAATGTGTTGAAGATTTAAAGTTACTTTTCTAACTCTGTACTAAAAATGTATAATTTTAATATTTTCATTCATAATTGGTGATATTATAATTATTGATTTCAAAAACCGCACATTCTCTAACGGTTCCAATTGGCTACGACGACATTATGACATAGAAATCACTACTGGCTGGTAAGACACCGTCGTTGCCCGGCGTGACGTCAACGCCGCCGAATTAACGATTAAAAACGAACATATCGTTTTGACGGAAAATCAAAAATGGCATAATTTAAATTTTTATAATAAACGTATTAAATTCGACAACATAAAAATATTTTAATTTTTAATTTTTTGAGAATAAAAAACAGTGGAAATACCCTATTGGGGTAGGTTGTGGAGCTGAAGGCACTGTGGAAGGGAAAGTGATGGGGAAGAGGAAGTTAGAGAAGTGCACCGCTATGCAGGTCTGGTCACCAAACAGGGATAAAGCCATTTCAAGCAACGTTTCAGTTCTGAATGGTGGTATTTCATTTTATTTTGGATGCAAACTTGTCGGTGCCTATACACAAAAAATATATTTTAGTGCCAATTAGGTTGTTATATTAGGTACACATTTTTTAAATATCAATCATTAATTTGAAACTTTACCAACATTAACAATAATTACGAGTATATTATTGCAGGTAGATCTAGGATTATTTAAACTTTACGGCCCTTACCAATAGACTTTTCTTTCTAATTTTACACATCAGATATATAACAGTTTATTTCATATAAAAAGTAGTTTAATAGCTGTGTAAAACTTAGAAACACGCTTGTTAATAAGGCCGTACATATTTGTAATAAATATATCGTACGAAGGCATGAGCATTAACACCTGGCCTAGTCCAAAATTAAAAAATTTATATATTCAACAAGTAAATGCAGATATGTCAAAGCGCCATTGTTCACGATTTAAATGAGCATGCTAGCTGATGAGAGTTAGGTACTTGACTGAGAAAAAACATAATTTTTGACGCCCAGCTCACTTTTCTAAAATTCTGCTGATTCAGGAAGATTCAACGGATTTTCTGCCATACCCTCTAGGGTTGGTTCATATATTTTTTTTATTTAATATAGGTATATAAGTATACAGTGGTGTTAATATAAATTACATATTGGTACAGAAATTATTTACAATTGCAATCTCACCAAAGAAGAAGCTAGTTCTTGTGCTTGATGAGCGAGTTACACTAATTATAACAGAAATAGAATAACATTATGCAAATGGTAAGTATATAATGGGAACAATTGAAACTTCTGGATCATCTATATGTGAATACATAGGATATGGTTACATACAAAAATATTGTGCACTTTGAGAAATTCGGAAAATCTAAATAAAATAGAGTTGAATATAGATTATAAATAGAAAGAAAGAGAAAAACAGGTAATTATTTAATTAATTATTCCTGATGAATTGTAGCTTCAGTTTGAGTTTCAGTTTATTGATGTCTTTGATTTTTTTTATTTCATTCGGAAGATTATTGAAATACTTTATTCCTAAATAGATATAATTGTTTTGCATTAGTTTGGTATTAAATTTTGGTATTTTGATGTTGTCTTGATATCTTTTTGATTGGTGGGTTTCAAATTTTTTGATGATATTATCTTTGTAAATTTGGATAATTGCATTTTTCTTGAAGATATTCTCTACTCGAGGCACCGTGAAATCTGCGAAAAGCGTTTCTGTTGGATATGTGGTTTTTATTTATTTATTATTATTTGCATTTTGTTTTATGTAATGTAATTTAATTTAATACAATTCGACACATTAAAAAAATGTATTTTATTATTACAGCATTTATGTTTTCCTTTCGCCCTGAGACCTTAAGAGGAACGTATGCGTGGCCTGTTTCATACAAAATTTAGTTCCGGATTAACGGCTAAAATATCAAACTAATTGTTTTCAATTTTTTTTTAAATGACAGGTTAGCTATATAAAAAGTACGGATATGAATCCAATTTTCGATTTTTGTTTTAAATTATAAAATATAGGCTTCAAAAGATGACAATTTATCGATGAATTTAGGAGGCTACTTTGGAATTTTTTTCTGACCAAATGGATGCTATTTTTGAAAAATCCTTTCATATCCTGCCTCAGGAATATGATGAAGTATACGATAAAATTTTAGTTTGCACTGAAAACAGTTATATTTGCGTCAAAAACCGGATCTAGTTACGCGCAAATTTATCGTAAAATTACCTAGGTTTTTTGATGTCATCTCATTCACTCTTTTGCTAGTCACGCGGGAGCGAAACGTGCGCGGGCCGGGGGGAGAGGTAATAGAATCGTGTATCTGTGTGTGTGTTGTCAGACAACGCAGGTGCATGTTTGTTGTTTGTTTTATCATTTTAGATCTGTTTACCGAAAACTGGAGAATGCATTCAATAATGCCAATATACTTGTGTTTACTAGGTAGTAGGTAGGTAGTAAGAAACACTATTTTGGCAGTTCAGCTTTTATTTTTAAAATATTTTCTACGATACAAGGATACCTAACTAGGTATAGATATGTATGGCAGTAAGGCATGGAAACTGGCAGACGAAGGATGAAGTAGACTGAATGCGAGGCGGGTATGGATACCGCCGCCCCGGGAATCATTTATTGGATAACAAACACCTCTACCAAGTGGTTCACTACGTTTGGTAACTTAGCAGGGGTGCCCGGATTCATGGGGTGAGGTTTGTCCGGGTATTAACGGTGGATGCGTCTGCCCACCAGCTGCATGACAGGCTCGGATCGGGAGAGAACGATTGAGGGAGTCTCTTTGACTTCAGCTGTAGGTACTCTCTCAAAACATCGCCTTGCACCGCAGCGGGAGGGATTGATTCATACGCCCGGGACACTCCTGGACACACTGACCCCCAGATTCCTTCCCACCCCTAATACCCTTCTCTTTCCCAGAACTTCATCTCCTTCCTTTCCTAAAAAGACCCCTTTTTCCTCAGGGCTTCCTGTGTAGAGCTAACTAACTAACTAACTAACTAACCATCACGCCGTTTCCCCGCAGGGGTAGGCAGAGAGGACGGACCGCCAAACAACTCGATCTTGGCACACACTCCTTGCTTCGTTCACATTCATACATCGTCTCATACGTGCTCTTCTGTTATTTTGACTCTTGACATCGCCCGACTCAAGTATCTGTGTAGAGCTAACGTTAAAAAAAACTGTACAAAAAGATCCCTCAGGCGTATGCAAGGAAAACCAACATACCTCCGAGACACCGATTTTGGAACCTTACAGTAAAATTGAATGTGAAGTTACACATATTATTTGACTTTCAAATCTGACATATCAATAGACGCATCCGCCGCCAAGACCCGGACAAACTTCACCCCGTGAATCCAGGCACCCCTGCTAAGTCACCAAACGTAGCGAACAAATGGTTCCCGGGGCGGCGGTACCCTTACCCGCCTCCCAAATTGTTGAATGTGGTGAGACTATGGCATCCTCAATTTTGGTATGTTGTGAGGCTGAAATTGGTGAGGAGGGGAAGGATATGGGGTAAAGGAAGGTGGGGAAGCACCCGGACATTCAGATCTAGTCACTAAACACAGTTAAAGCCATTTCAATTCTGGATGGTGGTCTTACACCAGAGTCCTACTGAGAGTTATTTACATTCTGGAAAGTGCCGCAAATATACCATATATTATTTTTAAATGATTGAATTGTGAAAAAACACAAATCAATCAAATATAATTTACCTACTTGCCCACTCCGGGATTTGTACCTGTCACCTCCTGATCGCTAGTCGAGAGAGAGTCTTACCCTTCGACCACGGAAGTCATCATTAATTTTTTTTTGTTTTCATGAAAGTGCCTAAATATGTCGATTAGATGGTTCCATGCCAACTGAGAATAAATTCAACTCAACACCTCCTTGAAAAGTCAAAAAGCTATGAAAAAAATAATTTTAAATTAGTCGATAACCCTAACCTAATGTAACCTAATGTAACCTATTTTATATTTATAAATATTTTATCACTCTAAATGACTTATCTGAGATGGTTCTGAGTTGGTATCATTCCAAGTTGTCCGGTCACCGATTTTATTTTGTATGCGAATGTTAGGCCGGGTTGTTTAATCGTACCTCCAAATTAATATTTGACAAAACTTCACATTTTGAACTCTGTTCTAACATGTAAACATCAAATCGGGGTAAAATTCTATATTGTTTTCTTTTGTTATAATTATAATTGTTTTCAATGATTCAATCAAGATAAAAATATCACAACATCGTTGAATATAAATTTTAGTATATTGTGAAACAATCAAACCTAACCGAAGAATTATTGTAAAATTGTAAATTTTGTTGACACCCAGCGTTTGTACTATAAACAAACTAACACTACTACAGAATATGTCCAGAGACCTCCGCATGTGTGTCCCTCGTCCGCTAATGCTAAGGTACTAAACGAAAGGGACCGTTCACCGGCTTCCTGCAAATATTCAAGCGTAATATTACATATATTTTCTGCTTTGTTCACTACATAGTTATTTAATTTTTATGTTCGCTCGCGATGTGCGACAATACGTATTACGATTTCCCCCTTCACTACCGCCTCTCGTACGCCCCTTTCCTGTACTTTACTAGAGCAGGACACACGACAATTATACCTATCATTATGCTTTTTTGGATAGTCAATCTTCGCCCGCGTGAACAGACCTCTTAACATCAGCGATCTTTGATCCTGAAAACAGAAATACAGAAGAACCTGTCGATGCCTGACGGTTAGCGCAAATTAAATGGTTGTTCGTGTACTAATAATGCAAATCTAAATGGCACATGACACAGTAATGCATCGGGATAATGCGCACTGTGGTGTACGGTGCAGTATGCACAACTGTACAGGTACCGAGCCTAGCTAGTAGGGGAGAGTGGGGTAATTGCGAACACTTAAGGCAAAAACGAAAAAAAAACTAAAGAACGAGTTTTATTCAAGTTATTTTAAATCTCATTTTAGTTTTTTCCCTTTGAGATAAACTTATACATTTTAAACTAAATTTTTATTTCTTCGAAATTCGCAAATTCACTTTGTGCGTCATTATTAATTTAATGAAAACAAATAACTTTGTGTAAACCACTATTTAATTAACAATATCAACATGTTTCGAAAACTATGTTTTCTTCGTCAGGATAATAAATTTTTATAAATATTTTAAATAAATTATCAAATTGAATGAAAAATAGTGTCTAATGGCGAACATTGACGTTTTCTGTAAAAAGCACAACTACACGATTAATAAATCCAACTTTGATTTCGTTTCACACTGTACGCATATGTAGGTCATAATTTGTTCGGATAATGGAGGTGTGTAATAGCATCAAAATACTACAATAAGACTGAAAATAGCACCATTTAATAACTGTCCAAATATTCTTTATTTTGAAGTAAAATATACACGGTGTTCGGAAACTCATAGTACGAGCGGTAATCTACATCTTATTTTGAGTCGATTTTGTGGTACAATTTTTTTTGATTTGAGCTTTGTTTTCGATTAAATAGAATTTGAAGTTGGAATTCATTAGGTCAAATGAAAAAAATGGTCGCTAGAGGATAAGAATAGTGTAGTATCGAGGCGTAGATCAGACTCTAAAAGTTTTTAACCTTTTAGCTGCCGAAAAATAAAAAAAAATCGAAATTTTCCCTATGAAAAAAAGTTTTTTGGGTTCTCTGTGTGATGTATATTCACAACTTACCTTAAGGCGGCGCTATTCGGCTGAAAAAGCAGAAGATGGAGAGATGTGTAATTACGAATGTTGGACAGAGCGCGCTAATATTTTAAGTGATGAAATCGAAAATGGCGAAAAAGCTTAATAAAACATGACTCGTTTAAAAAAGAGCAAAAATCTCGTGGAACGTATCTAAGTATCATTTAAAGAAACATTGTGAATTTTTTCACAAATATAACTTGTAAACTAATAGAAATAGACTTGTTTTAAATAATTTTCTGAGCAAACTTTGCGATTTTTTTCTATCGAGGGAATTTCATATAATTTGCGTTTTGGCGTGGAACGTATCTAGATATTATCTTCAAAAATAACATATATTTTTTTAAGAGCTTAAAAACTTCAAATGTTTAAGGGAGATATGTAAGAAATCGGTCGAAATTCGAATAGTGGACCCTTAAACAGCGTGCGAAACTTCCCTCTATGATCGTTCGGAGTAACCAGCAGTTCGCTGTTACCCCAGTGTCCCCTACCGCGGGTCCGGTGAATGAGAGGGGCACCGAATCACCTTCAAAGGTAAACAGCGAATCTATTTTGATCATGACTATTATCAGTGGGAAAAAGCTTCTTCGGGTCGTAATCGCACGGTTCAGTGCTGCTCAACTCCATCATAAATAAACGACCCCGTACCCACCGATGTTTATATTCATATTAGATTATCATGTGCAAAATGGGAAGAGAATTCTTGTGATTAACGTGAATCATAACTACCCATGAAGTGTAGAATAAAAATTAGTTACAAATTTTATAATAGCTCTTTCAAGCTTTACATGCGGAAACTGAGCAACTTGACGAAACTCTGTCCGTCACCGTCACCTTACGGCTTACAGGGTGACCGGACAACTCGGAATGAAACCAACTCAGAACCATCTCAGATAAGTCATTTAGAATGATAAAAAAAATATAAAAATTGTTTAAATAGGGTACGTTGGGTTAGGGTTATCGGCTAATTTGAAATAATTTTTTTCATAGCTTTTAATGACTTTTCAAGGAGGTGATGAGTTGACATTATTCTCAGTTGGCATAGAACCACCTTACAGATATTTTCAAATGCACCCCTAACAATGTGATGATTTGCGAGTAGCCTCAAATCAAAAATTGAGATTTGTATGAAATGGGCCGGGCATCCGTTCTATAATGCTGATCCATTTGCATTACATAATGCTGGGCTATAAACACTCAGTTTTATGAAGCAACTGGCCTACAATGATATAATATCAGAACTTGAATAGAACTTACATAGAACGAGAAAATTTACTTCAAATATTTGATGAATTGTTCAAGTTTTTTGAAACAACCCATTCTAAGTTTTCCGCGCACCATTAAGGGGGGGTAAGGTTTT
This sequence comes from Glyphotaelius pellucidus, assembly GCA_936435175.1. Classification (NCBI taxonomy): domain Eukaryota; kingdom Metazoa; phylum Arthropoda; class Insecta; order Trichoptera; family Limnephilidae; genus Glyphotaelius; species Glyphotaelius pellucidus. Next base: position 31,089,880 of record OW386547.1, read on the forward strand.
AAAACTCGTTTTTTAAATTATTTTTTCTAAATGTGCAACATCTCGAGAGTATTGTGTCAAAATGTCAAGTAAATCGTAGCAAAATTAACGAAGATACAGCATTTCAAGCGACCGGCCCTCTTGCTCTTTTCAAGTATATTTCGAGTATATAAAAACTTTAAATCGATTTTCTCGCAAGTCCGTGAACATCATAGCTCAAAATTTACTTAACAGATGTTTTTGAAACTTTGTACACTATTTTTACACGTAAATCAACAGGTAGTGACGAAGAGTTTTTTTTTACCATTTTTTCCTATTTTGTAATAACAAATTCACCGAAAATTTTAGCAAAAAACGCATTTTTGACTTCAACATGCTGCAAAAAACACGACCTGACAAAACATATCACTTTTTGAACCCATTTCTTTTTTTTTTCAAATGATCCGTTAACGAGTTTTAATGTTCACCGCATAACACATTTTTTTCGAGGCGCCTCCGGAGATTCGCTCTCACGGACTTATTTATTACTATTTTTAATTAAAAAATTTTCCAAGATACTTCAAATATTATACTATAACGTGTATATAAAAGAAATAAGCCAACATTATTCATACCTCAAAAAAAAATCTTGAAAACATGCCTTTTTTTCGCCTTTAAAACCTTACCTTACCCCCTTAAGGGAAAATAATGAAGCAATCACGAGCAGCGTTTCGCGCCGTTTGCCGTTGCGTCGTTCCTTTCCCATAATTCGTGCTCGGCGTTTGTGCATGCATACGCAGCATGATACGTGATTTTTTTTTAAATCAGGTGATCATCATGACGCTTAAGCAGTACGTATCACAACAATTGAAAGGGTTGTGTAACAATCGTTTAGCAAGGATTGAAGTTTAATGAAGCTATTTTTCTAATTCATTTTTATTTTTTAACTCTTTTCGCGTCATTCAAATTTCAAGCCTCCGCCTGGCCTTATTCCAACATCAATCCAACGATTTTATTATTGGATATGATTAGAAATTTTCACGACCAAAAATACCCTTTATCGTGATTTATTGTTCGATTATTATGCCAATTGCATTTCCCCTTTCTTTAGCAAATATTTCAGAGACAGTGTCCACCATCGGAGATGATGTGTATATTGTGGTGAAATGTGCGTTTATTTCTATAAAATAGATTACGTGTTGCGCCCTTCAATCAAAGGATTGAAGGGCGAATTATAGTTATTTTAATATAATAATTAGTTTAACATGATTTTCGGCGTTACGTTTGGTGTAGCTATCAAGTGCCAGATACCAGGAACACGCCCTGTTGATGGACAATGTAACGCGGTCCGAAACGTTGAATAAAGGAGGAAGCCCAAAACAACATAATAATCAAAAAATAAACCACGATAGTGATTTTATCATTGCCTGGGCAACTGGGCATATTGTTATCACAGTCTCGCATTATTGCCACGGGTGCATGGCTGTATATTCTTTCTTTTTGTGTAGAAGACGGACTATATCAAATTCTCCCAACCAAAAATTTAATATATCGCGTGAAAATATTTGCAACCACTTGCTACAAGTTTAAAAAAAAGCGCAGGTCTTGGCGGCAACTGATCACGTATAATGTGTCGTGGCATTAGTGTAAAGGTTAGTCGCGATTCGCGTGTCGCAATAGGTCTCGGAGAAGATGCGCAGCTTGTTATGTGAGCTGTGATCACCCGCGAGATGATGCAACCGGGATGCTGCGGTCTGCAGTCTGCAGTTTGCAGTCTGCGGTATCAATACTCGGAGACAAAGACGATGAAAGCCAAATGCTACTGTAAGAAAAAGATTAATGAAGGGGTAAAAATGTAGGTAATATATTAAAATTATTCATTTAATTAATGATTTTATTAATTTATCTCCTTGTAGGTTCGTACAATGAACGAAGTATGTATGAAGAACGAGTTAATGATGAATGTAAGCAAGTTTAAAAGCAAGTTTGAAAGAGAGCGTACGAAAACAGTGTGCAATACAATATAGTTAGGATGATGAATACTTGGAGCAGTTGGATGAGTTTGTGTATTTGGGAAGTACGTTTACGAGAGGTGGGAATGCTGATATAGAGAAATTGAAAGAAGGGTAAATGCAGGTAACTCTATTAATGGAGGTCTGAATGCGGTTGGCACTGACAAACTCTCCAAAGAAGCGAAGCTAGCGGTTAACAATGGGGTGTTAGTATTTATCCTGATGTATGGCAGTGAGGCATGTAACTGTTAGAGGAAGGATGAAAGTAGAAAGTGGACGAATGCTGTAGAACTGAAATCCCCGAGGCGTGTGTGTGGTAAAACCATGTATGATCATGTGAGAAATGTGGAGATTCTCAAAGAACGCAAGGCTGATGTAAGCATAAGAAGTAAGATTAAGAAAGGGACACTCAGATGGTGGAAGGGACACGGCGATATGTGAATGCGGTGCGGTGCAAACCACCGAACATGTGGTCAAAGAATGCCCGCTCCATTCATTCCCCGGCGGGATTGAGGAGGTTCACAGGGCAACGCCGGAGGCCCTGGACTGGCTCGCAGACCTATACGTCCCTCTCTGACCCCCCACCATACGAAAGAAGATGACTCAAATGGTTTGGGCATGTAGAGCGATTTTGAACGAAGAAAGGAGTGTAAGAAGAATATACGACACAAATGTGAGTGGTAGAAGAAGTCGCGGAAGTCCGAGGAAGATATGGAACGATCAAGTGAATCAGATTCTTGAATCGGACCATGTCAAGAGTCAGAATAATAGAATAATAATAGTAAGTAGGTACAAGACGATGTATTGGTGTGTATGGTGATCAGATTTGAATTGCCAGGTAAATCCCAAACTTCCTCTTCCCGGCTTCCTTCCATTCCCCACTCCCTTCTGCCTCATAACATACCCAAATTGGGTTGCCATTGTCCCACTGGCGCCGAGTAGTTAGGAACTCTTGTGCGGTGTTCTCAAGAACAAAAAAACTAATCATATGCAAAAATATTGATGGCGGTACACGCTTGTCGCTACTTCGTGGTTTTTCATTAATTACACTTATTAAAAGCACGAGTGTCACGCTGTAAATTTAACAAAAGGTTTTCGTGTTGCGTACATCAATAATTAAGAACTATTAGGATTAAGTACGCCATTGATATTTTATTGGTCTTATTCTGTGAGGTACATACTTATAATATATATACGTAAAATATCAAAAACGACCATCGTTCGAGGGTATAAAAACCTATCTCCTACAAAAGAGATTTTTTTCTGAAAGCCTAAGTAGGCGCACATAGGTGCATATATTATTTCTTCATATAGAAATAATGAAATTGTTTTGAAAATGCCTTCCAAATCAAACGTACTAATTTTGGTTATCCGTGATGTGCGTGATTTGAAGTGTCATTTTCAAAATTGGATTTTTTTTATATTAGTTCCGCCCAGGAGGTCCTTGGGAAAATAATTCCCCTCACGGTCTATGTCATCTGGGATGCTGTGTGGAGGGTCTTTTTGAGGATAGGAAGGAATGAACATTGGTCTTGAAGAGACCCATGTTGTAGGAGGGAGGATCATTCATTCATTTCGATCGCTTTTAGACGTAATCAGACATGATTGGGTCTTTGAAACATTGAATTGTTGAACAATGTTTGAGTTAGAAAGTTTCATTTTCTTAATATAATGTTGTTTGTTCACTTTTACATGAATTATAACGATATTTTACGGTTCACTTCTGCATTTCAATTTGGATGAAGCAATCAAATTGAATCATGTAAATATAATAGAAAATGATTCATTGTCAACCGCGTTGAAAACATTGATCTTACGACCTGATTCGAAGACATCCTCAGCAATGTGAATTGATTCATTCACTTCTTCAGGATACGTATGTACCGTTTCATTTCTGCGCCAATCAATTTGGTTGAACCGTGTAATATCGCCATAAATAGCATAAAAACCAATATTAAACTAAATTGTTTTTCAATCAAGTTCGTGTACGTAAGAGTCTTGATTTGTTGTGAACTTCACAATAATTATAATTTCATTATAATGTATTTATCCGGTAATCCATGATGACATCGCTGAGATCATTATATATCGTGTTGGTTGTCTGACAAAAGGAAGGGAAAAACTATAAAGTATCGTCAACAGGTGAACAGGTACCCGATTTCTGCATACGCAGTTCCGGATCTACCATAGCAAAGGTGCAGTTTAGTCGTATTGTCTCTAAAATAGTTGGCACGATCCGGCCCTTCCGAAGAGTTTTTCGAGTAGACAGTGACCTTCCCCGTGTTTTAAATGTCAAGTGTGCAAAATTTCATCAATCTGGGAATAAAAGGGTACATTTGTATAAAAATCAAATCCAAGCCCCCGATGTCCGCCACTCGGCCGCCCACCCGCACCCCATAGACACTCTCCTTTATACAGACGTACTGATGGCGTCTCTTGAACTGACTTGACGTACTTGACTTACTCTAACCATTGATTCCTGGCAATATCATCATCATCATCATCATCAGTATAATTAATACGTGAAGCAAAAACTTTGTACCCCTTTTTACGAAAATTGCGCGGACGGAGGAGTATGAAATTTTGCACACTTATAGTTTATATAGAGAAGGAGTTCAGAATGCAATTTTTTTTTAAATTATGCATAAAAAATACATTAAAAAAAACATTACAATTATGGTCGACCAGTTCGACCATTGGGCGACCACTAGTTTGGAGCAAAAATATAAATGAAGTTTTGGTCTTCGGTGACATTGTTGATGATTTTTTCAACTTTAAACATAGTAGGATTGAACAGAGAGGGTCGGGGTGAGGGGTTGGGCGGTTACTCAGTTGGTGACCAGTGATGTCATGTGAAAAAAAAATTGTTTGGTTTTTGAATTGTTGAAAAAGGTCAACGGAGACCAAAATTTCTTTAACATTTTTTACTCCAAATTAAGTACCTTAACACCTGTATAAAAAGAAGCATTATTGCAAAATCGTTGTTCAAAACAAAAATCAAAAAAAAAAGAACTTCAATAAATTATTATTTTTTCAAAGGAAGCAAATACTTCAGACTTAAGAGTGTGACGTTATGAAAAAACGGTGACCAGCCAACTCAGAATGAAAACAACTCAGAAAAATCTCAGAAAGGTCATAAAGAGTGATGATAAAAAAAATATAGCAAATTGGTTAAATAGGTTAGGGTTAACCGCTATTTTAAAATAATTTAATAGACTTTCAAAGAGTTGTTGAGTTGACTTGGTTCTGAGTTGGCACGGAACCGAAAAAACATTACTTTGTAATACACCACTTTTATTGAATTAATAATGTGTTTTGGCTTTCATTCATTAATTCAAGAAGTATATTACTTTATTTTCATTTAATGTATTATTATTTTTGTAGGTTCCATCCGATTACCTAAACCGATTTGAAAAAAAACTGATGTCGCCAATTCACAAGCGATCTTTAGGGCGGCAGGCCGATGGAATTGATTATTTATTCAGGAAAGAATGTTGATACCATGCACAATTGAAAATGTTTAATCAATTTCGTAAAGGAAAATTTTTCTTACTCCGAGCACTCGGACAGTGTCGAAAAAATATTCAGAGCTTTAAAAATAGTTTTATGTGTGGGAGAGCATTTACATTTTCTGCACGGAAGGCAAATTAATATAAATATCTAGGTCCGGCCCTGACAGTGTAGGTACTTGATATGTGCATGCGCACGCAGATAGGAACTCTGTACTTTTTATGAATAAATTCATAATGATTATCAAAGTATTTTTATGAGATGAAGGTATTACTTATGGAAAAATATGAAGAGCCGCCATCAGTCCTCAGAAATGTTCATCTTAATATAGGACAAAGTAACTTGGGGCTAATGATGCTCGTGCTGTGGATTAGGCCAGGGTCAGGGTCATTAGAGTAGGTATTTGAGAGATGATTGGTCGTTATTTGTATTAATTTACTATACCTACTCCGTATACATACATTTTGTAGGTCCCAGCGACTTGTAGTGACTGTTGTGCGGTTTTGATACTTCTAAAATAAAAATTATCCAGAAAAGATTTAAATTTAACTTTTTGTACAGACAAACTTATAGGTTAACCCTGTACAAATCTCAAGTAGGTACCTACGCCCATCAATTGAATTAGGGGGGCACCTCTAGGCTGGAGCCACAAAATACTTGATAAATCTACTTGATTCTATGGATATAATATAGACAGGAGCGCTCCTGTGAGGTATCACATAAAAAAATAAAAAATTATCTGCAGATCATTCCATTAGGCTAGGCAACTCTCTTTAATTTGGATCGTCTTAAACCATAGTGAAACTACTCACTGAAGAGCTTGAAATGAGAGCTCCGAATCATAATCAAGTTCTGCCAGAGGGAACCAATCAGGGAAATACTGTCCTGACCAATCATAAGTTTATCTCTGATTAGATCTTCTTTCTGGCAGAGCTAGGTTACGATTTGGAGCCTTCATTTCAAGCTCTTCAAAAACTGCAAAAAGTGAATTCTCAAAACTGAAAATCAAAAATTGCAAAGTGAGTTAGACCACTATGGTTTAAGACGATCCATTTGTTGTAGGCAATGTTCTTTTCCGTGTGGAATCTGATTAAAAAGTCTATTTCAAAAATATACATAGTTACCAATGTACATTCTCTGTAAGCCGCTGTCGGACCTGCTCAAACGAAGGTCGTTTTCATTAGCGTTCCAGTTTGCGCGACTCTTCAGGTCTTCGGTCCAACCCTTTGACCCGCACAGACATACACTCGTTAGTCAATGATGTTGCAAATACGTTAAATGGGTTTGGGAAACAGAAACTGCTAATCAAATCGCTTTCCAAGTCTACAATTCCATATCATCAATTATTACACGTCGCGCTGTTATAATGTTAATTTTATATAATTACTAGCGAGCTCCCGGCATGCGTTGCAATGCCACTTAAATAATAGTTTCGTCCACGTTCTCCTTCCGCCACCTCTTCCCCTCCGGCGTCTCCTTTCTTTCCCGCGTTCCCCCTCCACCTTTCCCGCCTTCCCCCTTCCCCTCTACCGATTCCACCTGTCCCTCAAACCCCCCTCCCATCCCAATTAAAAATTTCAAATGAAATTTTGGTCTCCAGTGACATGTTTGAAGTTTTTTCTTTAATTTTTTTTTTAAAATCAAACAAAAAAATCTTCACGTGTCGCTATTGGTCAACCAAGTAACCTCCCAACCCCTACCTCCTAACTCTAAAATACCTAGTGATTTTTTTAAAATATTTTAGTTAAAAAATTATCAATAATGTCACCGGAGACAACCCAATCACAGAGAAATTTAATTAATATTTTTTTACTCCAAATACAGTAAGGATTCACTAGTTAAAGTAAAATAAATACTTCCTTTAACACCCTTCATATAGAAACCTTCACGGGAGTGCGCAGAACAATTCACAAAATTTTTATTGCAATCGGATGAAGAGAAAGAATTTTTTTCTCCTTTCGCGTCCTTTCCCATGCGTCCCCGTTGCCGCTCCCCATTCCCCTCTCGCATCCCCCTTCCATCTTCCCCGCATCTCCTTTGTCCCTCCTTCGTCCCCCTCCCGCGAAACCCTACCCCTCCTTCGATCCCCCTCCCACCTTCCGGATTCCGCTCCGCCTCCAGCCTTCCCTCCCTGATAAACTATATTAAAAAAACTCGCGCGCAACCTATTGCAATTTTTTATACTAATTTCATAACGCTTAATTTCATATATAGAATCTTCCGCGGGCGTGCGCATAACAACTCACCAAAGTCGCATCGCAATCTGATTAATATAATGGTAAAAGAGTTCACTATTATAGAAACCATCGCGGGCACGCGCACGTCAAATCACCAGAGTTTCATCACAATCGGGAGGCGGGAATGGGTACCGCCGCCCCGGGAACCTTTATTGGATACCAACACCTCTGCCATAGGTCACCCCAAGTGGTTCGCTACGTTTGGTGATTTAGCAGGGGTGCCCGGGTTCATAGGGTGAGTTTTGTCTAGGTTTTGGAGGCGGATGGCCAGGACACACTGAACCCCAGTTTCCTACCCACCCCTTAAACCCTTTTCCTTCCCAGAACTCTCCTTTCCTTCCTTTCCTTAAAGGGCCCTCCACACAGCATCCCCAAAGATGACATAGGGCCTGAGGGAAATTATTTTCCTCAAGGCCTCCTGTGTGGAGCTCATGTAAAAAAAAAAAAATCGGATGAATGGATTAGGAACGCATAAGGGACAAACAAAGAAACATTAATTTTTGTATATTAAGATTTAGTTTTTCTTATATCATGTTGTATAAGGGGCCCTTTCTAAGCCGACTATATAAAATTAATGAAAAAACCTCTTGCACTTCTTATCATTCACGATAAGACAGGTCTTTGTAATTGTTCCTTGTTTTGAAATAGCTGTATGATCACATTGATCACGCACTTCATTAGCATCTTGAAAATATTATCTGTTGTTTTTCACGGCGTAAATAAGTGTAATCGACTGTCTATACCTATATAATAAGTTATATATATTCTTTTTCAATTCCAATTTTAAAGTTAAATGAACCAGATATTACACAAGACTAAATTTAGTTCGAAAGATTTAGGACGAGCTGTTTCGAAGAATTTTAACAATTCATCAGATTTCGAAGTTAATTTTCAAGCTCTGTTAATTTCTATTCAAGTTTTTTTTATTACAACAATATAGGTCAGTAAAAAAAACTGAAATTATAACAGAACTTGAAAATTAACTACGGAATTAGATGAATTGCTCAAATTATTTTAAACAACCCGTCCTTAGTGTGAAAGACCACCATTCAGAATCGAAATGTTGCTTGAAATTGCTTTAGTCATATTTGGTGATCAGATCGGAATCCCTCCTCCCCCCACCTTCTTCTTCACCATCTCCTTCCTCTCCCCAAGCATGAAAAATGAAACCCAAAAATATTTATTTTTATTTTTAACTTAGGGAGTAAAACCTCAAATTGAAATATTTAATTAATGAAGACAATATTAGCGAAACTCAAACAAAAATCTGAAACAATAAAAAAACTGAAAAGATTTGTCACATCATGCATCTTTTTCTGATTTTTCTGTTTCAGATTTTCGATTGAGTATCGCTAATTAATTAAATCGCATTAATTAAATGAAAAAATATTATTTGAATGCATTATTTAGGTGATCTCACAAAAATGATCATACAAAAATTAGCCATGTATTATAATTATTGATGATTTTAATTACAGTGTTCCGTGATTCGTTTGGAATAAATACTCCTATAAAGGCTTTACGGATGTACCGGCGCAGAAGTATACGGGCAGAAGTCAAGGCCCTCCTCTGCCCCAAGGCCGAGCTATTCATTATTATTATTATTTATTGTCCAAATACACAACAAAATACAAAAGGATCGAGAATCTTATGTGAAAATAAAAATGGCCGTTTTATGTGCGACATTAACTACTTACCTACGTGTTGTTTAGTTTTGAGAATGATGAACCTACTCGTAGCTTGTCAGAGGAAGTAAAGTTTGTTATAATTAACCTCAGGTTCAACAACAATAAAACCGCTCAGGAATCCAGCGTATTTATTTGTCAGAAGGTCAAAACATTTTCGCTTTGCAATAAAATATAAATAAATGGACTATTTCTAAACATATCGGAAAAGTCAAATTGTTTTTGAAAGGTGATGAAATACGCTTGGAAGTGTTATTATTTGAAATAAACACATAATTTATGAATCATTAAATTTTTGAAAGCAAACATTAAAAAGTTTTAAAATTGGCTCACCTTCCGTTTTATAGTTCTATCTTTATATAAAATTACTGATAATGGAAAAAAAAACACACATGTTTTTTGGGCAAATGTATTCTAACGTTATTATCCACCACGCTTTTTTGTCGTTTCGTAAAAAAATTATGAATGAAAATTCTTGAAATTTTGTACATTTTTCTCAAATTGCTATCGGAAACTTTGGTCACATGGAGGTGCACGTTTAATTTTTTCTGTGGTTAAATTCTAGATTTGAATATAAAGCATGGATTTTTCTCTTTCTAACACCGTTTAAATCATATTTATCACCATGAACGACGTGACGTTTCAACGCTTGCTAGAGTAAAAGTAAGAGAAAAATAAATTGATAAAATTAAATTTCACGAAAATGTGTTTTTCTATCAATTTAGCCCCCCACCTTGCGTCACTTTTACTTTCCAAAAAACCGATAGTTACTCTCCACCATTTTGATATATTTAACAGTTCTGTTGGAGGTGAAGTAAGAAATTGCGAGCTTTAACATTGATTAATAAGAGGAATATAAACGCTAGAAATATTTCGATTCTCATGCCTATGTATATAAAATTTAAAATCGCGCGTCGTATTTGCACTAGGCAAGTAAGCGAAAAGTGGTTTTTATTTATTTTGTGCATAATTTTATAAGAAAAAGTTAGAACATACAAAACCTCAAAAATAGTCTTAGGTAGTGTTTAAAAAAAATGTTTCTTATATTAACTTTATAGTTAAGTCATGCAAAATATTTTTTTTAGTGGCTTACGCTTATATTTTTTTGTTATGTAAATAATAATTTTATTGTAATTCCAATACATAGAAAAGCTAGTAAAAGCTTCAATTTATCCGTAGCATATTTTTTGATGTTCACAATGTAAACCGATTCGTCGTAAAGATAAATCTAAATAGTATCTAAATAGGATTTCACGTATAGGACTAATATTATAGAAGATGATGACAGTGACGATGAATTCCTCACAATAGTCAAAAATAATTAGACGTCTTATAGCGAAAACCAAAAACATTATATGATCTCGAATTTGGGACGATCTCGAATTTTTGGCGCGGTATCGCATGTCGAAAGATCTCATACAAAAACTTTTGCACTGTGTTTGAACTCGCGGGTTCACTTGGAAAATCGTACGGGTTACGAAACGCGTCATTGTTACCCACTCATGGGATCATTATATTATTATTTGAGGTGAAATAATATTATTTTTGTGTACGTTTTCCTGAGCGGTGAACATTTCACATTATTTGCCCTTTAACGTATTGGATTAAGGTCGATTTTCGTTCCCTCCGCCGCGCAGAGAAAAATTTTAGATTATGCTTTCCGATTTTCGTCACAGTTTTCCTACTTTTAATGTCAATACAATGGATGTGGATGGATGGATTGCATATCTTTGACGTGGATACTTTATAAACGCTGACGGTTGATTTATTTTGCGTGTTGTAGTGATCGAACCAGTGGCGGCTAGTGATTGGTTTTTCATACGGTTTTCCAAACCGTACCTAACTCACCGCGTCGGAAAAATAAATCAGTGTTTTTTTTTTCATTAACTCCAGAAGGAAAATGATTTCTTTGAAGATGCTGTGTGGAGGGTATTTTGAGGAGAGAAAGGAGTGAACATGGGTCTTGAAAAGACTTGGAGACCAGCTCGGAGGTCTTGAAGAGACAGCCGAGCTGTTGAACTAAAGAACGAGTCGTAGAAACGATCCGTTCTCACGAGACAAATGTTGGGCGCGCGTTTCTGTGCTTTAAGGATTACAATCCGCTTGTTAAGAAAGGGGAAGCTATTAAACAGACCGCCATAGAAGCACAAGTTTTTTCAGGTATTTTGGGGTCCAAGACCAGAGGTGGCTGCCAAATTCAACAGTGGGGCGCACTTGTTATTTGTACAGGGTCAGCAGTTGTGTACTATGAAAATAGGTATCTGCGGGCCCTGTACAGTACGTCCAGCTTCTGAGAGGCTAACTTGATTCTGGCTGCAATGGAGCGTATGTTTGTATAAGGAGATTAATAGTTTAAAAATATGTTTTTTACACCACATACCTCGTAACCAACATTCGAAGGGCAATCCGTTGTACAATAAAATCATTAATTTAAATAAGACTAAATGCAATACTCACTATTTTTTTTAAATAGCCTGAAATGAGTTACGAGCCGCCACTGATCTGAAGGTTCAAAAATGTATTTTCGTTTTTGCATTGAAAAATATTTCTTTAAAATATTTTTTTGATTTTTTTCTACCTACACGATGTTATTATGACCAGTAACAAGTACATAATGAATAAATTTAATTTTTCGTCAATTCAAGGTCCAATTAGAGCATGGGTATTTCTTAAACTAGTTTGTTGTTCTGTAAAATGTTTATGTTCGTCATCACTTTTGTAGATCGACACACTTAACTTTGCAGGCGGCCAAAGGTGAAACTATCGAACGAACGAATTATTTTTAAAGTCCTGCGTTTCCTATTCACAAAATGTACCTACTGACACCACCGAATGCGATGTTAACCCCACAGGCTGATTTGTTCGCTTTTGGAAACAGCTCGCTTAGTCTTATTCTTAACCCCTTAGGCTAATTTTATCAATCGTTATATCTCCCTTTACTGTCATAGTGAGAAATATGATCAAAACAGTATTAGAAAGAGAAAACATTACGCTTTATATTCGAATCAAAAGTTAACCACAGAAAAATTAAAACGTGCACCACATTTGAGAAAAATTTACGAAATTTTGTAAATTTTTTTACTACATATTTTTTTTATGAAATAATAAAAGTGAGGTGATGATAACGTTTATAATACATTTGTCTAATAAAGTAAAGGTGTGTTTTTCTTTTTTTGTCAATAATTTTGTTTAGAATGTAAAGTGAGTCATTTTTAAAACTTTTTTATGTTTGCATCAAAATTGTGTGGAATTCTAATAATGTCACTTGAAAGCGTATTTCATCATCTTTCGAAAACAGTGTTTAGTTTTTGGATACGTTCAGAAATGTTCCAGTTATTTGGATTTTTTGCAAAGTGGAAATAATCTGACCATCTGATGGAATATGCTTGAGGTCTGAGGGGTTAATAATTAAATAAAATGTTTTATCGCACAAATACGGTAAATTAACAAGTACCTAACTATAATTTTCGCCAGACGATTATTAGGTATCGCTGACTTTCGGAAGTTGCGTGCAAATAGCTTACAATGAGAGATAATCATTACAACTTTTTCCGTTCAGATAAAGAAATTCATGTAATTATTGATCATCGCAATTATTTTTAATTAATTGTTTAGGTACTCACCTCAACTGTACAAAAGTAAAAAAATTGTTGCTTTTAGATTTTAATCAATTTTATTTAACCTCCCAGGACTCGGGTATGTTTTGTTCAAAATATTTCCGCTTCAATAAAATAAAAATAAATGGAATATTTCTGAACGTACCCGAAAACTGAAAACTGTTTTTGAATTATGGTAAAATGCGCTTTCAAGTGTTATATTAGAAATAAATAATTTATGAAATATTAAAATTTTTAATGTAAAAATAAAAAACACTTGAAAAATAACTCACCTTACATTTTTCTAATATTACTAAAAACTTGCTAAAACCACACACAATTTTTTTTACAAATGTATTGTGAACGCTATCGTCATCCCATTTTTTTGTCGTTTGATACAAAAATAATTAATGGATGAAGGGATAGCTTAACCTTTCAAGCTAATTTGTTCGCTGTTGGAAACAACTCATACAGGTCTCATGGAAATCGCTGTGTCTCCCATACTATTATAGTGATAAATACAATCTTAACGTTGTTAGAAAGAGAAAACACCACGCTTTATTTTCAAAACAAAAATTAACCACAAAATGATTAAAATCTAGTTACACTTTTCGTTATTTGTTTTGGGGTGTTATGCCGTGTTGCGCTACCTCTTTCTTTAGCCACGCTTTTTAACGCTGTCCGAAACGTTGGCTAAAGAAGGAGGTAGCGCAACACGGCATAACACCATAAAAACAAATAACGAAAATACTATTGGCCGTGAAAATCTTAAAACGTTTTTAGTTACACCTTTATGAAACCAAAGTTTCCGACCGCAATTAGAAAAAATGATGAAATTTTAGGGATTTACTTCGTGCATTCGGTATGCTGTGAAAATATCTATGACAAATCTAATGTTTACGTACCTATAATCAAATCTTAAGAATGATAACTCATTAGATTTAAATGCGATTTGGTAGATAAGTATTTCAATAAAATGTATTTCTACTTGGTTACTTTGCCGTTGCATTTTCTCACACCGAAAATGGCGCATTGTTAAGACAAATATTGCAGAGATTTATTGTTTCCCTCGCGAGAACACTGTGAAACAAAGGTAACCGGTGCGGTGCATTTGTTTTTGTAATATTGTTCAGCACTTGCATAATTAAATCATTTCTAAAAGGTTTTATTTTTAAGTTACTAAATTTATAATCATGCTTATTTTATATATCGACGTCCGTTGCCATTTTACCACGCCCTATTAATTTTATGTTCGTACTTATTTACATATAGGTGGAAAAAAAGCAATGAAATCAATAATTTTTATTACGAATCACAAAAATTGCCAAAGTTGCCTATAAAATCATATAAAATTGTTTTCTTATATGTAAAAATCGTTATTTATTTGTTTGTTCGTATTTTCTGCGCTGCCATACCGTTCATCCCATTGCGATGAAACTTTGGTGATTTGTTGTGCGCACGCCCGCGAAGGTTATAAGCTATACGGTAAGCTCTGGCGTTATGGAATTTGTATAAATGAAAGTGTATTTCATATATTTTAGCAGCAGAAGGGGGAGGGGAACAGGGGAGGTGGGGTTCGCGGGAAGGGCGACGAGGGAAGGGGAAGGCGGGGAAGGTGGAAGGGAAACGCGGAAGGGGAAGGGGACTCATGAGGTGAACGGGGACGCATGGGAAAGGACATGCCGGGACAATTAATTTATTTATTTGAAAGGCATTGCAACGCATGCCGGGTACACCAGCTAGTATTTTATGATTTAAAATCCAAATAAATAAAGTAACACATATCGGTATAAGATTTTTGCCTCATTTTATGATTTATGATTAAAAAAATAATTATTGAAGAAGACGATAACAAGAGACAGAAACATAAAAAGAAAACAGTCGCAACTGGGACTCGAACCCAGAACCTCTCGTTTTATCGGGACAAACTCCTCTGCAATTTGGATACTGACCTCTTATTTATATGTCATTTTTGTCAATCTCATATTTCAAATTTCAGAATTAACAATATTATATCTTCGACTATTTTTTCATGATTATTATAGCTACAGCGACTAACAATAGCTACAGCTAGCTTTTTCATTTCAAAACAAGTGTTTGATGAACTGGTATGTAAAATAGATAGTGTCTTGGATAAATATAACCGATTTTATTTATATGGAACACTTATTGACCTTTTTGTAAAAGTCTAAATGAATATTTTTTTTTATTAAAACAACTCTCTTTTTAAAACTTTTGATGGTTATTCCCATTTGAAGAAGAATACAACACACAATGTAAAAGAAATATGAAAAGTACAAGACACAAAAAATAAATTTAAGATTTTATTTACATGGAACGCCTATTGACCTTTTTGCGACCGTCATCTTTTTATTTTTCTGTGTCTTGTTATTTTCATATTTTCGTTTAGATTATTAGTGTTTTCTTCTTCTTCAATGAAGGGAATAACCTTCAAAATTTATAAAAATAGAGTTGTCTAATAATTTATTTTTTTAAGGGGGTATTCTAGTCTAGAAGCATGAATTGTAGGTGTTTTTTCAGGTGCAATAAAAAAAACCTATAATATTTTTAACAGCCTTTACCTTACCAAATATTTATTAAACATCCGGTGGGTTGCCACTGGTGCGCCGGCTAACAGGCCAAAATAATCACAAAAAAATTATTTTGTAATGCAATTTTAACCCTTATATATAAAGAAAACGTATGAAGAAGAAGGTCAGAATCGCTTGGGGCATTCTTGTTCATAAGGTATAAGATACCGTGAACCCACCTAGCGCAAAAAATAAAAAAATCAAACGAAAAAATTCAAAATTCAAAATTAACAGGTGTTGAAGCGGGGAGTTTCAAAAAAATGGTGCGCCCTGGTTGACACGATTGCAACCCTCCTAGTAATAAAAAAAATATTCTTAATCCAGACAAATGCTGCTATGGCCCGTACCTCGGAAAAGTAAAAAGAAAAAAAAATCGCACAATGGCGGCTGTCTGAAATATAAAAAGAAATTTTTTTACCACTTTTTTTGACTTTTCGGAATTTTTAAAAAATAATAAAAATTGAAATTTTGTTATAATTCTCGTAGGGCGGATAGAGTAATGTGTAGAAAAAGCTCACACCAAATTTCAAGTAAATTGGTTTCGTAGAACTTGAGAAATCATGTCAACCGTCTCGAAAAAAGGAGTGTTGAGAAAAATGCGTTTAAAATTTTGTTCTATTTAGATTCTGGTTAGATTCTGTCTGAACCGCGACTTATACGAATAACTTTTAAAATAATGCTAATTTCGAAAAATCCATTTAAAAAGATATTTTAACTTTGGAAATATGAAGAATAAAAAATTGTTTTTTTTCTAGACTAGAATACAGCCTTAATAATCTTTCAATTTGGTTGGGTATTTTGACCTCAAATCCAAAATTAAGTTTTGTGTGAAAATGGCCGCGACCAGAGTATATGAGCTGTCTATGCGTTGCTAAACCATTCATCCGATTGCGATGAAACTTTGGGGATTTGATGTGCGCATGCCCGCGATGGTTACTATATACAATAGTGAGCTCTGGTGTCATGAAATTATGCGTTGCTAAACCGTTCGTCCGATGGCGATGAAATTTTGGTGAGTTGTTGTGAGCACGCCCGCAATATACTGGTGAGCTCTGGCATTATGAATTGTGTTAAAAAATTGCAATAGTTTGAAAACTGGATGTACCGGGACTGTGATTGTATGGATTGCGGGAGGAGGAGGGAAACTCTGGAGGGGGGTTCGCGGGACGGGGAAGCGGGAGAAAGGAGTGGGGAGAGGGGAAGTGGAGAAGGCGGAGCGGGGGGAAGGGGACATTGCAACGCATGCCGGAATATATATAAATATATGAAGCTTGGGCCAAGCGAAACCGGTTGATGTTAATTATAGGTACCCAACAAATTTTGTGTTTAAATACAAAGTGATTGTTTGATTTAATTAAATAAAATTAAAATTAAAACGAAAAGCAAAAATAACAAAATGCATTTTACTCAATATAATCATTGAATCAGATATGTAGCGGTGTGCAGATATTTATTTGAATGATGTTCCAGAATCGTTACGTCAGTATGTGCGGTGGCACCCGCTGTGTGGAGAGCGCCCTGCACCGCCATCTGTCGGAGCACCTGAACGCCGAGGCTGCCCTAGGCACCCTCGCTGACCTGCTGCAGGCCATGGACTGGATCCGCTCCACCTTCCTGTACGTCCGCGCCGTGCGCAACCCCGCGCACTACGGCTACCCCGCCACCACCAAGAGAGACACCATCGAGAAGCGGCTGGAAGGTAACTAAGCCGTGCTTCTCTATTTTTTTTTTACTTTAGCTCAACACTTTAATTTGGCAGATTAATTTGGAGGCCAGCTTTTTAATTTGGGAGGCGGGTATGGGTACCGCCGCCCTGGGAATAATTTATTGGATAACTAACACCTCTGCCATAGGTCACTCCAAGTGGTACATTTGGTGACATAGCAGGGGTGCCCGGTTTCATGGGATGAGTTTTGTCCAAGTCTTGGTGGCGGATGCGTCTTACCACTGGCTGCATGGCAGGCCGGATCAGGAGAGAATGGTTGAAGGAGTCCCTTTGACTTCTCCAGCCGTATTTTCGCGGAACATCGCCTTGCACCGCAGTGGGAGGGATGGATTCATACATCCGTCGTTCCTGGACACACTGACCCCCAGATTCCTATCCACCCCTCATACCCCTTTTCTTCCAAGAACTTCCTCTCCTTCCTTTCCTAAAGAGACCCTTTGCTAAAAAGATCCCCAAAGTTTACATAGGTCCTAGGGGAATTATTTTCCTCAGGGCCTCCTGTGTGGAGGTAATGTAAAAATAAAAAAAAACACAGGAGGCCCCGAGGAAAATAATTTCCTTCAGGGATTATGTCATCTTTGGGAATGCTGTGTGGAGGGTCTTCTTAAGGAAACAAATGAGAGGGAGTTCTGGGAAGGGAAAAGGTATGAAGGTGGTAGGAATCTGGGGTTCAGTGTGTCCAGATCATTGGCCGCCAAGACCTAGACGAACTTCACTCCATGAACCCAGACACCCCTGCTAAGTTACCAAACGTAGCAAACCACTTGGGGTGACTTATAGCAGAGGTTTTCGTTAGCCAATAGATGGTTCTCGGGGCAGCGGTACCCTTTCCCGCCTCCCAAATTGTATGGGATATTGATACTTGACACCAGGTATTGAAGGACAGGAAGAGACTGTAACGAATCGCCCTCTGACACAGGGTCGTCTCCAGCTTCCAAGCTAGGGGGAGTCAGTTTAATTCTTGAGGTAATTCTACAGGTAAGGAACAAAGAGTAGTCAGTATAAACCAGAAATATTTACGTACATGCTGACATGCACCTGGCGTTACTCGGGGTTATGAACAGGACTGTCTTAAGCCGTGAAGGGGCCCATAGGCATACTGTGAGTTTGGAGCCTTTTTAAAAGCCGTAAAAACAACAAACATCAATTTTTTATATAATTTTATTGAAGGGGTTTGTGCAAGATAGTGCTATTCCGCCTAATCGTGATTTGGATTTGAGATATATGAACATTTAAAAGTTTAAAATAATTGAAAAAAAAAATCTAAACATCTCTATTATCCTGTTAAATTGTTTATTACACAATTTATGAAAATATTCTATTGCATTTGGAGAGGTTGAAACAAAATTAAATGTGTATACATTTTTTTTAATGTGTAGATTACCTACACATATATGTATGAAAAAAAAAACTTGAGAATAGCGCATGTTATCCAAATTCCTTAATAACCTCAGAGCCTGTGGAACTTTGGCATCCCCAACTGAAGTAAGTGACGAGAGCGAAGGGAGTGAAAAATTCGTTATATATCTTAGAAAAACCGTGAAAAGCTTCATAGACGAAATTTTTTTACCACGATATCATCCCCAATTGGGGTAAATATGTGGTTTGGGTGAAAGGAGTGGAAAAAAATGATTACATTCACAAAGACGAGTAAAACGCCCCGCAGGAAAATTTTTGTAGATCGAAGCTAAAACCAATAAATGCTTTCGATTTTTATTTTTAGAAAAGTCAGTATCCCCACAATATTTAGATGAAAATCTCTTAGTATTTTAGTATTGTTTAAAACGAAAACCTTTAAAACATAATATCATCTTAACCGGCTAGTAACCGAGTGGATTCCCACTGCAGCGTCGCAAATTCAAATCACTGCTAGCTAAATTCTCCATCATCAGAATAGAAGATATTCTCGGTGTAATACCACCATTCAGAATTAAAATGTTGCTTGAAATGGTTTAAGCCGTGTTTTGTGACCAGATCTGAATAGCAAGGTACTTTGTTTTGGCACCTTGCCCTGGCTAGGTGCCAAAGCTAGGTGCCGAAGGTTGCGCTCTATGGAAAATTTGATGTATGATTCTCCGAGTCCTGTATCCCAATGTGTACCATTTTCACAACATCCCCAAAGATGACATATTATGCCTTAAGGAATTTATTTTCCATCGGGGCCTCCAATGTGGAATTTATGTCAAAAAATGAAATAAAAATCGGACCTGCGTGAAAATCCAGCCCTGACCTAAAAGACGCGTAACGTCTGCATCCGGCACAAAACTTGTCACATTAATTATAAAAAATAACAGATTTATAGTATCTGCACCATTGACCTGCACCCGTTATAAATTTCTTTTTTTCTAACATTTTTTTTTCATCAAATGTCTAGGAGGGGTAGCTGTTTTGACACCCTCTCAGTCTTTTAGTCACTATCCTACAGGCTTAATGCACTGCTTTCATCACCTTATTTCATTTATCTACCCGTTCCCCAAAAGACTAAGGCATGTTTCTTTTTTTAATTTGCATGATCCCATATTTTTTCCAGAACTCTGCCTGAAATGTGTGAATGCTTTGGCCCGAGCTGGAATGCTGACAATGGATTCTAACACTGTCATCACTTCCACGGAGGCAGGAGTGCTTATGGCTGCACACTGCCTTGATTTCGAAACGATGAGACTCATCATAAAGGTCACTAACAAATATATTTTTCACTTCTGTATTTTCCCAGATAACGCTGAATACTTCATGCTCCCCAGTTTAAATATAAACGGTTTAATGCCATTTATTTATCCCTTCTAATTTTTTCAATAACTTATTCTAACCATTGCAGAATACGAGTATACCTAAAATAAGTAATAATTCTCCTTCCTCTCCTTCATAAAAAGCTTTCATTGTTCTATTTCCTACTAATTTTCACATTGAATGTGATGAATATGTATTTCAGTGGCATAAATATTTAATCGTCCTTTTTCCTCTATTATTTTCCATAATATTCTTATATCCAGATAAAGGGCACAGAGACCCTGAGTGACTTGTTAGGTGTGCTGAGCATGTGCCACGAGTACAGCGACGTGCCCCTCCGAGCGGGAGAGAAACGCTGCCTCAACCTGCTGAACAGGCGGCCCCGGGGACAGGCGGCGGGGGGTGCAGCCGGCTCCTGCCGCTTCCCTCTGCCAGGGCGTATTCAGACCAGGGATATGAAGGTCAACTGGTAAAGGAGGTTATGTTTGATAATATAGATTAAGGGTAGAGAATCTGGGTTAACCTTCTACTTGGCAAGAAAGGCAATCACTTAAGACATAAAAACAATAAAAGTTAACCTTGGTTAAGATCTTCGTGAGGTTTCTGGATATCTCTGGAAGGTCTCTGGATATTCTCTGGAATACATCTTTCTAGATCTCCGGAATTACTCCGATAGGTCTCTGGAAAGTCTTTGGAATATCTCTTTTGAGATATCCAGAATGTCTCTGAATATCTCTGGAATGTCTTTGTAAAGTCTCTGGAATATCTCTTTTAAGATCTCCGGAATGTCTCTGATGTCTCATGTCTCTGTTTCAAGTTTCAAGATCTCCAGAATGTCTCTAATAGATCTCTGGGATGCCTCTAGAAAATCTCTAGGATGTCTTCAGATAATTTCTTGGATTTCAATGAAAGGTTTTTGTATTGATAAACAATAACAGATTGTAAAATAATAATGTATGTAGGTTTCTAAAATAAATACATCCACCCCTACACGAACCAACCACAAATAATTACGTACATATTTGAATTGCATACGTACCTGACCTTTTCTTACCTTATTTTCCTTCAGTCTCATCCAAGCCATATTCGGATCTCTTCCCATTCCCGACCCATCCCTAAATCAGGAGGCTGCAAAACTTTTGAGAATTGGTGATCACATATCAAAATGTAAGAAAACGTACCCATTTCATTCTTCAAAATACGAGGGCTGTCCAAGAATTAAAGACCGTTCTAATTTTAAAAATCAGGGAAAAATTTATATTTAAAAAAAAATCATGATATTTTAGGTACATATCCCCACTTTTTTCGATATATGTAATTCATGTTACGATCGATGCACTTGGTGAGCCATGGCACTAGGTCCTTGATTTCCTTATTGTAGAACTGCACCACCAAAAATGCTTTCGCCCCTCCCTCCACGTCGTAATCGGTCTCCAAAAAGTTTTCCGGTCAAATGTTGCTTCAGGTGAAGAAAAAGATGCAAATCATGTCATTAATTGCCTTTTTTAATCCGGGGTAAGGTTGTGAACCGTTGAAAATGTTTCAACCCAAAAAAGCCTCGCCTTGGTTGGAAAAATGTTTTGGCTCTTCAGCTTTTTGGGAATTCAATGAGCACACGCACTTTGCGTATGCCATTTTTCGCTCAAAATCACTTGTGTCAAAGACTTACTGACGTCTGAGTTCAAAATTGCGAGCTTACGAACTTTAACAGGGCAGACTCCCCCTTAGTTGAGAACGCGTATAATTGAGCGCACCTGGCAGGCTGCGGGATTTGACAGTGGAGCGTCCATCTCAAACGAATCCAAAGATCACACTGAAACAGCTACCGAGCCGAATCACTGCTTGTTTTTATAGAGCTACATGCTAGTGCCACCATATTTTGAGAAATAATGTCCGCGTCCGCATCGCCGAAAATGAGGAATGGCCTTTAATTCTTGGACAACCTTTGTATGATTTGTTTAAATTTGCTATAATTGTACCCGTATGTAGTTGTCGATATTTTACTGTTTTCTGGGGAAATATTACTTTTTTAATCCATTTCCTTTAGAAATAAAATTTGAATATGGCCGCTCCCCCCACCATTTTTTAGAGGGACGGGCTCTTTTCCTTCAGAATTTTGCTAGAAACTGACTTTTGAAAAAAATTTGACCTTTCCAGGTATTGTCAACTACATTACCAGACCTAGCGCCCTCGCTGAAAACATTGACAAGCCGATATACCAATCCGTGTTGAACTCCGTGATTCTGGCAAAGTGTTTTTCCGCCCGGCTATGGGAGAACAGCTGTTTCATGGTGCGACAGCTCAGTGGAATAGGTCCCATCTTAGCCACCTTGCTCGTGTCAGCTGGGAAAACCACCTTCGAGAGCATCCTCCACAGCAATCCAAGAGATTTAGAGAGGGTAAAAAATTTCAATTATTTGATACCGTGTCATGCATGATAATAAAAATACATTCTTTTTGTAAATTATGTAAAATCCTCACATCCTTAGCAAATGTTTTACCTGGTCTACAATTTGGGAGATGGTTGGATAACCACTTATTGGATAACACAACACCTCTACCATAATCACCCCATGTGATTCGCTACGTTCGGTGACTTAACAAGAGTGACCAGGTTCATGGGGTGAGATTTGTTCAGGTCTTGGCGGCGGATGCATCTGCCCACCAACTGCATGGCAGGCCGTTTTGGAAGAGACTGGTTGAGGGAGACCTTTTGTTCTCTCAAGCAGGACTCTCGGAATATTGCCTTGCATCGCAGAGGGAGAGTTGGATTTATATGTCCGTTGCTCCTGGACACACTGACCCCCAGATTTCTGCCCACTCCACATACCTTTTTCCTTAACAGATCTTCCTTTTCTTCACACAGCATCCTCAAAGATAACATATGCCCCGACGGGAATTATTTTCTTCGGGGCCTCCTGTGGAGATATATTGTTGAAAAAATGTACCTAATTGAAACTTTTCCTAAAGTTACCTTTAGGAGATCTGAATACAGTTACGTTATTATAAATATATAGTATACTTGTTCAGCCATTTTCGTTGGGTTCATACGCGCTAACAATTTCACATAGCTGGCAGCGCAGCGATAATATTATATCATTGGACCGCATGGAAATCAAACGCATTACCTTCCAACTCAAATTCTAATGCGTAGACTATGAAAGCTGTTTCATCCCAAATTTTCCTTTTCTTTTTCCCCTCCACCAATTTGTCTGCCTAAGAACATTCAGTCACCCAGAATAGTTTTAACTTAGTAATAATGTCCCTCGTCATCCTTAAGAAGTTATGTGTATTAATTAACTAATTGTGGACTTAATTCCCGAAGGAGCAACAATTTTGACGTACCTTACAACATTGCCTTTAACAGTGTTGTAATGAATAATGAACTTTAATAATTAATCCGTCAGGCAGTCGTACAAATATTAAAAAATATTATTTTAATTAAAATTCTTTTAGAATTCCTATTGGAAGAATGTTAGATTTATATGCGGATCACCAACTAATGACAGCAACTTGTGGAGTTGATTGAACCAAGACAAAGTTGACTGAGCGTAGCGGAGTCCTGTTTTAACCAATATGCATTTCGTCTGTACGTAGATTTGTTTGTAAGTTTCATTTCCGGTTCAAGATGGTAGCCGTTTTGAAGGATCAGTGAAGATTATTTTTTTCAAATGCGAAATCGTTGTTTATTTGGTCTTTATAATCCACATTTTTTTCAATATTATGATACCTACGTGATAATATATTATTTATAATAATGTTATAGTCTTTCAATTAAGAGTAGAAAATATTAAAAACGGAACTTCAAAATTTGTAGGCTGGCAACTTAACTGTCAAATATTCTTATAAAGCGCAATGATGCTGAAAATATAGAACACTGTAAATCACATTTTAAAAAACTTTTTTTTTGTTCTTAACCGCCCTACACACACAAAAGTATGTGATACATCCACTATATTATCGCCCAAACACAACAAGCCGTATCACGTACGTTCAAGTAAAAAAATAACTATACCCGAAACCCACAAAACGTTCATGACACATTCGTATACATCAAGTTTGTTTCTGCGTTATCGCGAAGCTAAGATTTGTGTCCGGGTATTTTCGTCTCTTCCATACAGGTCACACCGCTGCTAGTTAGTGGTACTCTCTACGCAAGTGACGCGGTTTATATGATCATTAAAAAACCCGTTGTTTTTTTACCTACTTTTTGAATAATAACCCAGAGTAGGGCGGTTAAAGAAAAAAATTAAAATCAAAGAAGCACTGTTGTTAATGATATAAATTTGATTAAATGGTGTTTTACAAAGTGATTTGCTTTCATTTAATTTAACATAAATTTGTATTTAACAGTAGGTAGAGAGGAAGAATCACTAATGGTGAGTTTAGTTACACTACTTTTAGATCTGAATGAGTTAAATATATTCAGTTATAATATTAGCCACTGGAGCGATCGCGCGATAAAACATTTTTCCCTCCGATTGCTCGCTGTTTTTTTGTGACGATTTTGAAAATTTTCCGCCCACATTAAAAAAATCATACCTCCGAATTTTCATATGGAGACATAAAAACTGATTACAGTTCTACATAGCCAATGAATTTACCTATATTTTACTAATTTTTTTTATATTTTTAGAATTGATAGATAAATAATTAAAAAATCTTTAACTTTATAAATGCGCAAAATTTGTGTTGTAGTGATTTGAAATCGCCGCCAGTGGCAGTTTTAAATATCTATTTTGAATATTTTCTACGTTTCTATGTTCTCTATGGCCTGTTCGATAACCACAGATGCAAAAATAAACTCAGAAAACGATTTTTTTACATGCTAATGTCTGATTAAAAGTTTACTTCGAAAATTATTTTAGAATTTTAGTGCGTGACGATGTCAAAATTGAATTCACTAAATTATACTATTTAATAAATTTAACACAAAAAACTGGCATTACATTAGGAAGATACATCAATTGCCTACAATTGACCATGAGAATAATTGCCGTGTTTGGTTTATTTGAATCATTTGATGAATTATACAGATTACCTTTTTCACAATATTAAAATCATGGTGCTTCTTTTTGAACGATTGTGATTTAGAACTAGAAATGTTTATCCTTGTTTTTATATTACGTGATAAAACAAGAAACAAGGTTTAAAATAAAACATATATCATAGATATACACATTGCCAATATTTCAGCGTGATAGTTTGAAAGTTGATGAAATCGTGTCGCCATTTGTCAATTTTCGACAAAAATGTCACTGACAAGCGACATAATGGTCAATGCACACAGGGTCTCTCATGACCACGTAAAATGATGATGATGATAAAACCGTATATATCAAACCTTTTGTAGGAGTGTCTTTTGGCAAAATAAAACCATAATTATTATTTTATTTCTAAAAGCTGGATATCGAAAAAAATGGGGAGGAAAATAATTGATGTAACAAATTAATGATTTATTTATTTATTTAAGCCCTAATAGGCTTTTACAAATTAAATTAATATTAGAGTTGCATAGTTACATTGGAAAAACAGTATATTGATTGAAACATTGTTTACACCCTTCGTCATAATAAAAATGTATTCAATTTATATTGGTTTTTCTCATAATTAAAGTAAATCAATACATAATATCATTGTGCCTCGCTCTAGAGTGATACTCTCAGTATCGCCCTGGTGAGACCACCATTCAGAATTGAACATTGCTTGAAATGACTTAGTTATGTTTAGTGACTAGATCTGAAAAAGCCTCTTTACAGAATAATTGACAAAATATAATTAACTAACTAACTAACCATCACGCCGTTTCTCCGCAGGGGTAGGCAGAGAGGACAGACCGCCAAACAACTCGATCTTGGCGCACACTCCTTGCTTCGTTCACATTCATACATCGTCTCATACATGCTCTTCTATTATTCTGACTCTTGACATCGCCCGATTCAAGTATCTGATTCACTTGGTCGTGCCATGTCTTCCTCGGGCGTCCCCGACTTCGTCTACCATTCACATTTGCGTCACATATTCTCCTTATACTCCTTTCCTCATTCATTCGCTCTACATGCCCAAACCATCTGAGCGTCCCTTTCTTAATCTTACACATAACGCTTACATCAGCCTTGCATTCTTTGCGGATCTCCACATTTATGTGTGACGTATGTGTGGTAAAACCATACATGGTTTTACCACACATACGTCTCAGGGATCTCATTTCTACAGCATTCAGTCTACTTTCATCCTTTCTCTGCCAGTTCCATGCCTCACTGCCATACATCAGGGTAGGTACCAGCACTCCATTATGGACGGCTAGCTTCGCTTATTTTGACAGATTTTTGTTGGCGCCTACGGCGTTCAGTCCTCCATTAATGGAGTTACCGGTATTTACCCGTCTTTCGATATCTCTATCAGTCTTTCCATCTCTCGTAAACATACTTCCCAAATATACAAACTCATCCACCTGCTCCAAGTATTCGTCATTCACAACTATGTGGCACATTGTTTTCGTACTCTCTCTTTCAAATACCATCACTTTAGACTTACTTACATTCATCATTAACTCATTCTTCATACATACTTCGTTCATCCTAGACACGAACGACTGTAGATCTTCCATACTGTTAGAAATCAGCACCGCATCATCAGCATACAACAGGCAACATACTTCCAGATCACTCAATTTCGCAAAATATAATTAAGACATAAAAATAAAACAAGTTATTATTTAATGGGTACAATAAACAGGGAAAAATGAGAATACCTGTGCATTTTTTAACACGCACATTTCAATGATCAGAATTGAAATATACGTATTAAATGTCCACCGAACCTTATCAGATAGAAGCGAAAGTCGAACCTTTGAGGACAACTTAACATGAGGTGTGAGTATGCGGAAAGAAGGGTCTTAATGTTCAAACAAAGTTAATTAAATTTATTAATTAGAATTTCACAACTAAAAAACAAGAAAAGAAAAAAATTGAAATTAAAAAAAACCCTCAGCAATTCAATACTGTAGTGTGATATGGCTTCATGCAATCATAGCATAAAGCCACATCACACACATCACACTTTGTGAGGGTCCTTTTAAAAATGTTATTTAAATTGCACCACGCACATTTCACTTTTTTCCCACTACGGACCACGAAGTGGTTGCCTTTCAGTATAGGTCGCAGAGCCTTTCCTTCAGCTATTAGGCTAATGGTCCTTACAGTCGTATCAATTCGACTACGACAGAACAGCTGGAGGAGATCCTCTGCAACCTCACTCCTGAAGTTTCGGTGCAAAATGCGTTTATTTTCCTTGTGGAGCTTTGAGCTGTACATTATATACGCATTCTGCACCGAAACATTTAGTAGTCTCCTGAAAAGTTTCTTGTACCAGACCAGGTTTCGCTGTCGTTCAATGGGGAAGCCTGCCAAAAGCTGATCTTTTCGGTCAACTCCCCCCATTAATCTGTTATAGTCAAGTACACGCTCGTGTTTGTATTTAGTGGTACCAAATTTTTGAGCTGACCCGATTTCTGCCGAATGGTAGGTAGACAACATACTTATCACGTTTTTGTCCACCCAAACCAAAATATTGATGTCCCCGCAGTTCGAGTACCCCATCTCACCTTCCCTCAGTGATTTTCGGACATTGGGCTTCAATGCAGAGGGCACAAATTCTCGGTTTAACCGCAATGTGCCCATGCAGTCCATCCCATTTCTTTTGAGGCATCGCGCTAATAATGGACTATTATAAAAATTGTCCATTATTAGCGTATACCCCTTGTTAAACAGAGGGCTGGCCAGGTCGTATACTATCTTTGCAGTGGCCCCAACTGGGCAGATATCGTGACCGCCCGAAAAGTTGGCCCGTGTCATGTCTTTCGTCATGTCTTCCGTCATGTCTTCTGTCATGTCTTCCGTTATGTCATTAGAAGAAAACGATTATAATCCATGGCTTGGCTGAAATAAGGCATGGCGGTGATTGTTTTTGAAAAGAAGTAGCCTTTTTCAACGGGAAGGGGACAAATACCTTGATGCATTAAAATTGCCAAGAATACGTACACTTCCTCTTTATTCGTGGGAGCCCGTTTATTGGTACGCGCATGGCGCTGAAATTGTTTTTTGCAATGCATTGATCTGCATACCCGTTGGTCTCTCTCGCGATTAGTTCAACGAAATCTGCGTTGAAGATTTTTAAAAAGGCATCCACAGGTTTGCCCATTTCGTCGGTATTGAAGGTTGGTCCTGGCATCTGTGTACCTGTGAAAGTCTCCCTTATACCAGTAAAACGTGAGACCTCGCTGGACCAATCGAAAGAGTAACCATCAGGCGGCAGAATCGAACACATTGCCTCACAATCTAACTGGTCTTGTCTACTAAAGTCTATGGCCGTTAGTGGAATAGGTGAAACGTTGTTAATATTATTATAAGGTATCGGTGGCATGCACAAGGCATCCTCAACGCCCTCTTGGTGGTCGACGTCGCTTGCCTCGTCGTCCACGTCGCTCGTTCTGTCCATTTCTGAAACAACAGAAAACCCAAATTAATTTTAAAGTGTCTGTATTACGATTACCTACTGCCTCTGGTAAAACGTTTCAAAATAATTAACTCTTGGTACGATCAAGTTAATCAAATACGAGGTTTGTTCAAAAAGTAACGGGAATTTTAAAATTTTAAGATTGAAGATGATGAAATCGTGGAAAAAATAAAAGAAATGGTTATGAACGAAAAGAGTGTGTGTGCCAAGACCAAGTTGTCTGGCGGTTCGTCCTCTCTGAGAAATGGCGTGAAGGTAAGTTAGATAGTTTAATAACTCACGTTTCCCGGTACTGACTCTTCTTGATAGAGAGCTGCCTCGTCCACGTTGCTGGTTCTGCCCATGTCTGACTCTGAAATAATAGAAAACACAAATTTACAGTAGAATTCGGATATAATGACTTTGCATATAACTGCCTACCGTTTTAAGCGACGATAATGTAAACTCAAGTTAGGTTTCATAGCTTTTAGTAGGAAAACGTATACGTTTAGTATGACTCCGTTTTAAGCAACCCATTTTAATGACAATTCGTCAGGTTAGAATGACATGCAGTGTTTTGTTTACAAAACCCACGCACCAATACCTCACCGCCCCGCGCCTCGCTTGTGACTAGAAAGCTCGACACAATGATTTCCGTGAAGTGAAAGTGTTTTTTCAATTGAAGAAAAAAGTGCTGTATTAAACCGTTTAGAAGACGGTGAATCCAATGAATAGTACCCTTTACACACAGAGTTCGGAGCGGGGCGTGCCCCGCGCCACTTCAGGCCGCCATGCATAAAAGTCTCACAGTGAACTGCGCTGTAAACCGTTATCTTACTTTCGGTCTTTACTTTTTTGTGCGGCGGCCTGAAGTGGCGCGGGGCACGTCCCGCTCCGAACTCTGTGTGTAAAGGGTACTTAACTTATTTAGCGAAAGAGTTCGGCGTGTCTCATTCTACAATATCCACCTGATCTTACTATCGCACAAAAATTGGCCAAAAACAAGGTCAAATTTCAGACTTTCTACGTTAGCAACTACATATTTGCTTGCATAGAATGTAGGTACATTGTATCGTTTCAGATTACAGTACATAATGTATGTTTTTTACGTGGAAAGTTTAAGTTCTACGCTTATTCCCTGCCAATATACCAACAGTGAAACTGTGCTAGGTATATTAATATTCAACCATTGGAAGTTACGCCTATCTATCCGATATTGTAAAGTTATGGATTTCACTATGCTAGAAGAGCCCCTGGTATAACATTTCAAAAAATAAACTCACTGTTCCCAAACGCAGACAATTCTTGGTAGAAAGGCACGTCCACCCACAGCACGCTGTTGTAGCCGGCCTCCGGAGAGAAGAGTTCTCCACACTGGAGTTCCCCACCCCACGATGTCCCAGGTAACGGTTCCCGAGATGCTGCCTGGAAAGGTGCAGCAGGCGGAATCGGTGCATAGGGAGCCGTTGCTTGGGTCTGTACGGGAGTGGACAGCAACGGTGGTGAAACAGGTGGTGGTAATGTTGAAGGTGTCCCTTGTGAAAAGTGACAAGCTATTCTCTTCGGAGATGGATTTCTGAAAACATTTACATAAATTATATGAATCTTTCTCATTCACGCGTGAAACATAATATTGTATCATGCATCTAGATACGATAACTTACTTTTGTTTATTTTTTCTTGGAGGTGCGGTGGGGAGCAAAATGGAAGGAAGCAGGCAGAGACCTAACGGCTTTAAAGGCCTTGGCGCGATCCTCCCTCACCAGGGTCACTGTTAAAATAAATAAAAAATATATAATGAGTTCAATATCTCCACAGCCGTAGCAAAGTACTTTCATAAAAAAACATTAAAAAATACTTACACTCCGGGCCGAGCTGCAAAAGCAGCTCTGCGTTGACGCCCACGTCCACATAGTCCGGCACCAGAAATTACTGCTTCTGCAGCTGGTACCCCACCTCTACCTCTCATTTCATATTTCACTTCCACTCTACATATTTCAAATTGAAAACACTTCATGTACTTTAATGTTAAAACTTTTTTAAATACTGCACATTAATATTATAAAATTTAAAAAAAATTAATCCTGGATCGTGGAGTGCTCCTTTTCCCTGAACAATTACTGTTTGTGCACACATTTGGTTAAAGTAAATAAATTAATTAAGTGTTTAACGAAATAACTGTTAAAATCATTGTGTGGCGGGAGCTTTAGACGAATTTACATCATAAAAAATGTCGAATTTTTGACATAGGACATTCATAATTGGATAGCTGATATCTGGATTAATAACGAACCAATTCAAATAAAACTTATATTTATCTCTTAGTTATGAATCACTCTGATTAAATAACTGCATTTCAAAAGCGAAAGTGCAGTAATTATGGATATTATTGTAAATCAAAAACTGATGGACGTTTTCAGTTGACGCTTGTTACTAAAAACTACCACAGAAACAATATATCATGAACAAACGAATTGAAAACACATTTCAAAGATAGATAATTCATTCACGATTACACTGATATATATTTTTGCGTTAAAAACTCAAAAAATCAATTCCTAACGGCATTTTAAGTCGAGAGCAAAATACGTCAGAATGTTCAAAAGTTTTATGTTGATTTTTGACAGGACGCTCTTTTAAAAAGCCGCGAAAACTTGCTGTTATTACTTCAAAGACAACCATAAGGTAACCGATAAGGTCATAGACTAAAAGAATATTATATTAACTATTCGAGAAATCAAACGGCTGGCCATGGAAATGTTTTAAATAATTACAATAAATGTTTTACGAGTGATAGAAAAATCGGTCGAAAAATCGACCGACATCAATCAAGGGGTAGGTACAAACGGTCGATTTTTCGACCGAATTCGCTCCAGTGGTTAGAGACATGATCTAAAGCCCGGGCAACGCTAGGTACTTAAGCTAGTATTGAATATATGTGAGCAATTTCTAAACTTTGCTTAATATTTTATTACAATATTGATATTTTTCATTTTGTTAACACAAAATTGCAAAGGTATAATAATAATATACCTAGAGGCAATTCTAATTTTGAGATCAGTATTGCAAAGAAAAAATATTTTTTTCACTTTTATGTCTTTTCAATTTTTTATAAAAATGTAGATTACACAGCTTTACATTACCACCATGAGTTATATTTTTAGTATGGCCGTTTCAACAACAGTGGCGCCCTTCTATGTTTGCCCTCCGCCCTCCTATACTCTTATTTGACACACTGTAGGTATATTTAGGTACCTATATACTCTTGATTTTGGAGGATATTTGAGTTTTGATTTATTTAAATAAGAGAAAAATTTTGAAACAACTTTTTGGAGTTACTAACACAGGACTACTAGTTTAAATCATTCAACAGTAGGTATGAGAATTTGCCATAATTTTGATTTGTAATGAAATTTAAATGATTGGGGTCTTTTTTATATCCAGATAATGAATAAATTACCACCAACTGGAAACATTCTCAAGAAGCAAGTTACACTCCTCCCTCTGTACAAACTGGACATCAAATGTGAGACTAACAGGGTGGTCCAAGTCACACTGTCCATAGAAAACTGTGATCAGTTGATGGGCCAGAAATCTACAGCCGGAGAAAACCACAGGGTGACACTGATCGTGGGAGATTCCGAAAATAATCTTTTACTTTTTGAGAAAATATTGTAAATATAAAATCAATATACATATTTATTACTTACACAAAATATGGCTCCGACATAATGATTCGGATTAATCTATAATTTCTTTCAGAGATACGACAATACTGGAAACTGACAATGAAGTAAAGAGAGGAGTAACGCCTAAATGCTCCTTAGCTCACACTGTAAATGCTCATTGTATCAGCAATACTTGGGGTACTATTCATTACTTACTAACAACTTGTTTTATTTTGCTTAGTCTGCATAAATATGGGAGGCGGGTTTGGGTACCGCCGCCCCGGGAACCACTTATTGGATAACCAACACCTTTGCCATAGGTCATCCCAAATGGTTTGCTACGTTTGGTGACTTAGCAGGGATGCCCGGGTTCATGGGGTCAGGTTTGTCGGGATCTTGGCAGTAGTCTGCTCACCAACAGCATGCAGGCTGGAACGGGAGAGACTGGTTGAGGGAGATCTTTTGACCTGAGGACTCTCTCGGAACATTGCCTTGCACCACAGTGGAAAGAATGGATTCATTCGCCTGTCACTCCTGGACGCACTGACCCCCAGATTCCTACCCTCCCCTCATACCTTTTTTCCTTCCCAAAACTTTCTTTCCTGCCTTCCCCTAAAAAGATCCTCCACACAGCATCCCCAAAGATGACATTGGCCCTAAGTGGAATTATCCTCCATATCCCTATCCTATCCTAATTGGCCTCCTGTGTGGAGCTAAGGTAAAAAAAAATTCAATAACCTTATCCTTTTTTTTCATTTGGCATTTAAATTTTTATTTTGTTAAAAGCACCTGAAAACTGTAAGTAATTATATTGAAACACCTTATAACTTAACATATTAATAGTTAGTGGGATGGGATATTAATAAATGCATTTTTTTTACTTTACAATTTTTTAGCTCCCCGTAGGTTTTTTAATTTCTCAAAAGTTATATTGTTTTTATTAGGTATAAAGAATATTCTTAAGATTTGTACTTAGTATTTTTTTGTTTTATATTATATCTGCATGCATTCAAAATATTTTTTAGTTGGATTGGATGTGAAAAAGAGTATCAATGTGAAGAAAACACTCTTCAGCAGCCTTTCAGGAATACTTCAACAAAATATTCAGCAATATGTCGGGGAAAACATCAGGGGTTCCTTCAAATTCAAAGACGCCCATGAAATAATCCAGGAAGAAATGATGGAAGCCATTGCGGACTTTTCCCCTCAAATACAAACAGATTTCTTAAATGAGGAAAATGATTTCTTTGACGACCAACAGAGCAAGAAAGATAGTTCAAGTGCAAAGAAGAAACCAAGGAATACAATGAAATTAAATAAACCCAAATCTCCAGTACAGAAAAACTATGATGTTGCAAAGGGTGGAAAAAATATAATGGAAAAGATAAATAAATATCTTAAATCTATTCCAGAACCATCTTCCCTCAATACACTGTCTGCAAATGTCACTTATTATGTAAGTATTACATGTTATCAACGAATCATTTTTTAGTAGGTACATAATTACAATAAATTTATAATGGTTGGTGTAGGATCGGGCAGTATAAATATGAGACACGAAAAATTTGCTAAAAATAAGACAGTCTGAATTTCCAATGTAAATTTGGTGAATTGAGAAATTTATGGTCTTTGTTTATAATGGGTTTTACATAATAAATTCTCACTTGTTAACAATCTAGTTATAAAAACTCAGTGAAAGTACGACAATACATAAAAGGATACATCATTTTCTAGCCTTCAAAACATTAAATATTTTCTGTCTTTCAAAATAAAATAATAATAACACCATCGTTTCAAACTCTACAATAAAATCCCACACTCACTCAAAAACCACAACAACATAACATTTAAATCTCTAATAAAAAGTTGGATACAAAATACAGTATACTGACACCAAAGTACAGACTGAAACCTAAAGTACTCAACTGCACTAAAAAAACATTATCTAATTTATTTTAAAATTATTTCAGAAAAAACGCTACATAATATATTTAAAATTAATTCATATTACATTTTAATTTAGATGAAATCCTCAGCACGGGGATCCCAGTGAGGACATCATTTTCTCTACTTGTAACAAAAAAGGAAGATAATAACATTTATTATTATTTCCATGAATGAAATATAAAAAAAAAAACGATTTGTTTAACTGTATGAAATTATATTTTTACATCTTTTTCTAGAGACCTTTGCCCAAAAGCATGCCTCAAGACTATTCTGTGAACTTTGAGTTAAAAGAAAATATTTTACCACCAAATGAATCAAGTGAAATAAATGACAAAAGAAATTATTATGGAAATACCTCAAGTATTTGTGCAAGTAATCCAAATGTTCCGGGGGTTAAAAATAATTCTTCATATGACAACAGGACACAGCAACAAAATACAGTAAAAAATGTTCACCCCCAAACTGATATTTATAAACCAGCAAATACGTATTCCCTTCAAACAAATTCATATTATGACGAAGAAAACATGAAATTTTTAAGGAGCAGTGAAGATTTTCCTTTGGATATTAAAGAAAAAATTTCTTCGTATAACTTCGACAGGGAAATATGTAGCTCAAGGCAGAATTATTATGAATTTGAACCAATTCCGCTTGTTGAAGAAATTTTCAACGGCAGTGAAGATGAAACATATGAAGACTGGTACAAAAAGTTGGATACACAAAACAGCAGAGATTCGTTTGTTTCAAAGGCACAAAGTTTCAATTCTTTTCCATCTCAAATTGATGACAGTTTTACTAAACATTCAAACACTGAAAGGGACGTTAACGATGCGGACATTCATAGTCTGGATTATAATTATTTGACCTACAGTAAGTCACAGTTGTCATCTCAACAGAATAATTTACAGCCTGTTATACCAAGCCCGTTTTCCAAAAGAGATTATTCATTTAAGCACAGTACTGAAAATTATAAAAATATTCAGCAATCTAACATAACTAATGATCCCAATAAGTATGTAGAAAATAATAATAGAGAAGTACAAAACCATGAGAATCGACAACATGAAATATTTTACACCTCTGCTTTAGAATACCCTCGAATTGATTTTCCACAAAATAGACCTGCTTTTAATAAAAATACTAAAAGAATTGCGCTGCAAACTGAAACATTTCAAAGCTCTAATGAAAAAAGGAAAAAAATCTCAAATAATACCAATCATTTTGATCAAATGAAAGAACGAGAAATATCTGTGTGTGAAAAGAATCAATGGATAGCACCAAAAACTAGTACAAATGTCCATTCTGTAAGTCCTGGGAGTAGTGAAAAGATAAATTTAATGAAACCAAATGATCCTAAAAGAATAATTATTTCGTACATTGATTTAACAGAGGACCCTGAAACTATTCAATGTGGAGAAAACAACTTCATTAAAGTAGATTCTGTCGACAAGGAAACAAAACCAAATAAAACATGCAAAGTTCCATCAGACAATTACAGCAAATATCCTTCTAACGCTAAGACCAAAAAGCTTGAAGATGAATTAAAATTTGAAAGTGAATTCAACAATGTATCGCTGAATAAATTAACAACAACTTTAAATCAACCATTGAACAGTATTGTAAAGGTTGCCAAAAGTGTTCAAAACAACTTTGATTTATCAAAGAATACTCGTATCGGGAAAGTCGAAAAGGTAATCAATAATCTTTCTGCATTTAATAACAACCCTGAAAAGAAACAAACTGCAACAAATTATGAATGTGATGAAAAAGTTACAAATCCAATAGATGTTCATATTTCGTCGATCAATTTTAAACAACATAAAACCATGATAGAGAATCCAATTAAAAAAACTGAACGAAAGAAAATAATTAACCAGGCACCATCTGATTATGAAATAGTCAACAGTTCAGATGATGAAATCGTTTTTGTTAAAGATTTAACACAACCCCAAAATAAAATTGAAATCACTACAAAAAATGTAATACAATCCGAAGATGGTGGATGTAAAATAGTTGATCTGGATAAAATTCAATGCTACAAATCAGAGACCCAATCACCAAAATTTTCCCCGGCTCAAAAACAATCAAAGCAAAACTCTGTTCAAAATTTTGTGAAGTGTGATAGATCTGTTCAACAAAATAATAGTATGGAATTATATTACAAGCCCACTAATGTTAACATACAGTTTAGCAATCAGATTCATATTACTAACAACTTTCAAAAACTTCACCGCATTACTTTCAACACCATACCTAGACCATTCACTTTTGATGTATATCCGAGAAGATATAAATGTAAAAAATTCAAATCGGTTACTTGGAGAGCTCCGCTTGTTTTACTTTCACCTAGAGCTAGCAATGTTTTGACTGAAAATGCTACAAACGAAATGCAAAGTGAAGAATTTTCCTCGGTCAATAAGAATTTATCAGTCATGGGGAGAAATCACAAATATAAAGCAAATATTATTGCCAAGAGACCAATCATGTCAGTAATGAAATCAGTTATGGAATTACCACTGAAGGAATTAATTTCTTTGTATTCATTCAACACAACCACCAATAACGTCATAGAAATTTCAATGGATGAAAATATAGGAAAAACAATGTGCAGTTCCTCCCAACATAAAATAAGAGAATTAGAAGATGACAAACCAATGTCACCATTAAAAAAACATCTACATAAACCCAATATTGAACTAGTAAATGACGTAAGCACATTAAAGAAAATTGCAGAAAAAAGGGTTTCCCAAATAATTGAAAGCAATATGATAGGTGCAGGTAATGGAGTTGATATCACCCGAGACGTTTCATCTTCTTTAGAACATAAAACAGAATTACTTTTTGCTGAACTCGGTAAGAAAATATGTAATAAAGAAACATATGTTAAAGAATGGTTGAAAAAATCTCCATTCCACTGCTTTCCTAACCTGGATTCAGATACAAATGAAATTCACACAACTTGCAAGGAGATTGAAATGACTAAAGATTTAGAAGAAGAGAAAACAATAGGAAAGAAGAATGAAAATCTCTTGACAACTGAAAATATGTTCACCTCAATGATAACATCGTCATTGTTGAAACACAAACAAAAACAAGATTCCGGAAAAGTGGCGGATAAAAACAATGAGTTTGATAGGTTAGTATGAATTATATTTTCAATCAGTTAAAATAATACTCACGTTGTTCCAAAATTAAGCCACTAGCAGTAACCTTTGCTTTGTACTTTCATTCAAAATTGAATAGATTTAATTATATAATATTTATTCTCTTTTATTGCAGAACAGAAGACTTGGAATCAAATTGGGAAAGGGATTTTAAGCTACCAAATGCAAATAAAGTCAAAAGTTCTGAAGGAAAAAATTCACAGAAACAATCCATAAATTCAGTGATGAATTACAGTGCTCAAATTGTTTGTGACATTTATGCAGATACTCCTAACAAAAGAGAGAACATTCAAAGAATGGCAATAAAAGAACCGGAAGTAATCAGGCTAGAAAATGATGGTATAACATTGGACTATCAGCTGCAACATAGGCTGGGGAATTATGCATCAGGATGTAACCGTATTTTAAACAATGATACTTTTATCAAATTTGGCAATGAAGACAAGGAAGAAGATTGGATTAAAAAAATTGAGGAGGATTTAGACAGTCAAAATATGTATGATTACGATAACAATGAAATAATAGATCAAAACCTTTTTAATCCACAAAATGTGATAGCATCAACATACTGCAGCAACAGAAATATAGAAGATTCTGAAATAGTTAATCTGTCACAAGGTGAATACGAGAGAAATACAACTTCCGACTTTTCATTTCAATTGTTTCAACACAAAACAATAGAGAATGATGTTGAATATCGAAAAAATTATATGAAACGTTCATACAATGATAACTCTTTAAAAAATGTTCATATTCCTTCAACAAGGATTGAATCAGGAAATTCTGAAAATCCACTAAAACACTATGAACCAGGCGTACATTTTAATATTACGCCAAAGAATTTGGAGAGACAATACGAAAATGCTACTCAATCTAGTTTTAAAAATGTATCTAATGATTATTCAAGATCATTATTTGGAAATTTTTATAATTATAACTCTCCTTTGGCTTCACAATCAAATAACGTGAATATGGGTCAAGCCCAAAACACACTGAAAACGCACAGTCAGCCCACAGTTAATGTCTCCACCCAAATGTTTCATTTGCAAAACAGCAACAATCAAGGGCTGTTTCAATTTCCCAGTCAAGTCCGTAGGCAAAATGTTTCTGGGAATTCATTATTCTCACAATATGAGAAGCCAACTAAGAACAAATTTACACATTAAAAAAAATTAGAAAAATATTATGCTTTCTCATCAGAGCTTAAAAGTATTAATAATTTAATAACAAAATACATAATCAATAAATACCTCCTGGAATAATGTACGTTGTTTGATTAATCTGTAATAATATAATACATACAGTGTACCTACATAATGTATTGTACAAGTCATCACAGAAAGTTCAATTTCAATTTAATACTATGTCAATGGTCTAATTATTTTGAGTAACATGTTTTGTCTGTAAAATTGCTCAACTTAAAAGATCATAAATATATACATATATTATTATCAATGTACTTATAATTTTGAGTCCTCAAAGAATAAATAAAGTCATTTTAATAACAAATATTACCAAAAACATTGAGTTTTTTTTACAAGCGCACCACATTTTATAATTATTTACCTGAATTATCCAGTGTGTATTGTGTAACCACCGGGGCGATGTAGATTTCCGGGTGTTCGGTTTTCGATTCGGCTGTTTGATTTAATTAATATCATATCTCTATTTTTGATGCTGATAGTTCGTGAAGGAATTCCATGATAATAATACTTTAAAACATTTTTAAACTTTTCTTAACTTATTTTATAAAATTGTGACAAAAAGATTAAAACTATTTCAATCGTTAATATCATACAAATCTCCAAATATTAATACGGAGACATACGAACTGCTTTTAGTGCAGTTTAAAGCTAATGAATCCACCAAGATTTCACCCTTTTTCCCATATTTAGAGGTTTCATAAAAAAAAAATAATAATTTTAATCCATAAAGCACTTACCTAAATTTAGGCAGCTACCGCTGGAGTGGTTAATAAATGTATGTATTTCATGCCATTTACCATCTTACTAATTTGGTTCTTATACGTTCTTGTTCTCATTGTCAATTCAACGTTGGAATGGTAAATCCAGACTTAAGGCCGCTTTAACCATGGGAATGCCATGGTAATAAGTCATGTTTTACTCCGTTCCAACCCTAGGCGCCGCATTCTATTTACGCCATGTTTATAAGTAAGGGGGTTAGAGATTTGGTGGGAATAGCAAGGACCTTGATGGAATTTTATGTATAAATATTATTCCTCACCTCACCATCCTATGTATTCCAATATTGACACCATTTTTTAGGTGCAATAATATATTGTTGCAACTCGTAGTTCTGTGAACGGTAGACCTTGCACAAATAAGTGTTTCTAATTTTCTCTTATCTTAAATCAAAACGAAAATTTCCTCTAAAATCGTAAGATTTGTAAGTATGTAGGTATTTGAATACCTACCTACTTAATTAATAGACACAACGATTTCACATTTGAAAAAAGAATCTTTATCGGACCATTAAAACAGCCATCATCTTAAACCGGAACCGGAACACAACAAATAAATTTTCAGAACGATGAAATGCCAAATAGTGAAGTTAAAACAGGACTTTACTACACTCAGAGCGAGTTGTTTCACAGAATTTGAACAACTCATCAAATTTTAAAGTTAATTTTCAAGTTCTGTTATCATTTCAGTTATGTAAAACAACTGCCAATAATGACATAACAGAACTTGATATGAAGAACCTTTACAGAACTTGAAAATTGGTTTTGAAATTTCACAAATTTTTCGAATTCTATGAAACAACTGGCCTTTAGTCAATAATGATGTACTTAAATGTTTATAAATAGGTATTGACAATAATGAATCCTTGATAAGAAGAAGGAAGTCAGAAACTGACATAATTGCAAGTTGTAACCAGCGGTAAGCTGAGGCTCAAGTGCTTACGCGATGTACACACTAGAGATGGGTAAGTTCTGCATTTTGCCCGAGGCCTCCGTGACGTGCTTCCTTTTAAAAGTACTTGAGTTCTAGGAGCAGGTCCCGGGTCCGAGTTCTTGGACTGGACTGAGTGCTGTTGCGGCTACCGGGATATACAGGTTCGGCCGGAGCCGGACCTCGAAGCCGGAACCCACAAAAGTACTCAAACCCAGGACCTGCTCCTGACTCAAGAGTGGCTCGGACCGCGAACACGGGGACGCTGCTGGAAGTATTCAGGTTCAGGCTCCGAGCTCCGGGTTTGAGTCTGAGTCCTGGACCGGGTTCTCTGAGAGTAGTCGGTTTGAAAAAGGAGTAGGAGTAGGATCCGCTTTCCTCGTAGAACCCGAGTTCAAGAGCCCACTCCAGCTGAACCTACACATCACTAGTTCACACCACAGTAACCTGCTAGTTGCCCTTTTGAGTTACGGCAAAATCCTACAGCTGTCAGCTCATGAGCCACATACACACTATGATTTTTTGTAACAGGGATGCATTACAGCTCGCAAAGAGATAGCGGTGAACAGTGGGAAGGATACAGTACGATGGCGAGGCCGTCTTTTGATGGAATTTGAATTCTCAGCCGGTTAACGGGTCTTAAATAATCTCGCCAATACAAATGTACTTTGACGAAACGATGTCGAAACAGGTAGCAGAAAATTTGAAATAACAAATGTACATTGAAAATTAGAACTCTTCAAAACAAAAACAAAAATTGTTGGCAGATTCTGTTTAACTGTTATGTGTAGGAGAATTTAGCTTGTAGATTCTGTTTCACAGTTAGTATAATAATAATTAGAACTGACCCTTCAAGGTTTGGCATCACCTAATCTTTCCAGAACACACATCGACCAATTTAAACCCCAGTCTATCATTAATAAAATCGCCATGGTTCCATGACAACTCAGAACCAATCAATCTTTAAAAAGTCATTAAAAGCTATGAAAAAAAAAAATAGCCCAATTTTTAATATATTTCTTTCCATCACTTTTAATGACTTTTCAAATTTCAAAGGAGGTATTGAGTTGAGTTCATTCTTAGTTGTACGGTCACCAATTGAAATGTATCAATGGCCCCTAACATATATTATTGATTATTTAGCAGGTCTATAGGAAAAGGCTTTGCCAAAGGCATGATACCAAGTGCATGAAACATAAATATGTACAAATTGAAATGAAAGACATTTTTTTAAAGCAAACATTTATTAATATTCAATACAATTAGATATTAGATAAGTATTACGCATCTATGTGTAATCATTCTAAATACCACAAAGCAATGATGAAAAGAATTTCATTACAATAATGTAGAGTATGTACTGCATTCAAAGAAAGAGAGCTTATTCTATAAACATAAGACAATTCATAGAGACGTCACTTATCTATTATTTATTGAATCATGTTTGTTTGTTACATTACAATATAAGAAGTACCAAGACCAACTAAACAGGAGGTACACCGGGGTAATGTTTAGTCTGCCTTAGCAGTTAATTAACATTTAACTTATTTCTTTGTTCATTTTAACCCCATCAGTCTCTGATGTATTCCTTAAAATATGCCGGGCACTGTTTAAATTAAAATGGACAAGGAAAACAATTCACTCTTGTTATAGATTGAAGAACTCAATCATAACAAAAGGAGAGTTTACAACCTCTATACTTTGCATTAAAATAATGCCCATTTTCACAGGCAGGGGGCAGGGTATTATTGGCTAATTCTCGTCTGGTTTGTACTGAGGAATCTTTCAACTTTACCATACGTTATCTTAATATGTATACATTTTAATTTCCAACAATACCGAGGGAAGGGAACTGGAACTGTATTACTAAGGAACTGTATTACTTTCCTCTCAACATTACCTACTAAGAATATAAAATGTGTATAGATACACTATATACTAACCAAGAAGGGTTAATATGGACACGCAATTACAATACTAGCGAGTTAATTATTCTTATGGACAGGCATGTGCATGTTCTCACACTCTTCTCTTTGTTATTTAGCATAAAATAGAGAAACTTCATTTGAATAGTAATTTCCAGGCTTGGAAAATTCCACTAATTCTATGCAAAGTATAGCTTGTACCAAGTGTCGCCCCATATATCCAATATCCCAACTGCACTGGACCACCCGAGACATTGCCCACTCGCAATCTGCCTAAAAGTTAGTGCCCGAACAAACAAACAAACCTCAGAACATTAGTAAATCATTCAAATTATCTTTACTA
This sequence comes from Glyphotaelius pellucidus, assembly GCA_936435175.1. Taxonomy (NCBI): domain Eukaryota; kingdom Metazoa; phylum Arthropoda; class Insecta; order Trichoptera; family Limnephilidae; genus Glyphotaelius; species Glyphotaelius pellucidus. The sequence continues at coordinate 31,132,377 of OW386547.1, forward strand.
TTATTAGTGCTTGTTTTCTAAATTGCGAATCAGCAAGATTACAGAATGGTCCGAAGCTATTGCGATTTCACAAATGTATGCTTTATTATTTGGGTCATACATTCATAAATATGTATTTTATATCAAGAAGCTTAAGTCCACGTCACAAACATGGGAGACATAGTACATCCATCAGACTCAACTGCCGTTTTAAACCAACATACAAATATACTTCTAATGTTTCACACAATACGGATAGGACAGGGAGTTTAAATTATGTGGCCAGTACATTTAATGTGGCCAGCATCTACATATGCCTTATAGCCCGTGTCAACTAAATTCATTTATGGGCAGAACAGAAAAGTATAGATACATGCATAATAAATATCAACTAATTTATAAATCTAGTTATTCCTCAACAAACTTTTATAATACAAATAAAAACATTGAGTTGAAACATTAGAAAATTGGGGGTAGTGGTTTACGGGAGCTGATCAGAGATTGCGATGGCTCACTTTTTGGTCATAATCTTTAGGTATTCCAAGGCGTTCTGGGCAGCACCGGCCTGCGCATCCTTGCTACTGGTCCCGGCTCCGTAGCAAACAGCCACCGGCAGGGTAGACAGCTGAACCAGGCACTGCCACTTGCCCGAGATGGACTTCTCCTCAATGTCTACATAGGTCACCTCGAACGACTGCTCCGAGGCTATCTCCTGGAGGAACTGGACAAAGTTGAAATCTTTCTTGTTCAGAGGCGTAACCTGAAATACAAACATTTATTATGAATACTGAATATTATTGTTTTATTGAGAAAGGGCTTGTAATGTAATGACAATTATATCGCATCTTCAAAATGTATATATGAACCATATATGCAAATATTAATCTTTAGCTATTGGAGGTGGGTGATGGCGAGTTTCAGTGTACCTGCAACTTAGCCAAGACTGGGCCAACAGACTGCTTGAGCTGCTTGTGGAACTGAGACACCTTATGGCTGTGGCTGGTGGTCAGCGTGGAGATCTTGCTGACCTTCATATCCGCATAGCGTGCTGCCACATTGCCCGACTTCTGAAACACAACACAACCATTGTTAGATCTCATCAAATATACATATACTGAACAGGTACACCTATACAGGTATGACCTTTCCATACCTGAGCCCCAGACAGGTCAGTGACAGCAGTAAGGAAACATTGTGCTTACATCGGGCTCATCAACACGCCCACAACACACTTCTGCTGGTTTAACTCTTCAGTGTTATATCATTATCATTACTGAATAAAGGTCATTATTAATTACACTGTTTGTAGTGATGATGTCAGTTCTTATGTGAAAACATGAGCTAGTTTGTACATAATTATCAAAAGAGACGAATTAATGTATTTAGTTATTTTGATTAAGTCACATTTTTAATAAAGATTTTCATGAATATGGCATGGTGTTCAAAATCCTGGAAAATTTTGACAAAAATATTTACCTAAAATTTGCACTATGAATAGTTTTTATTTATTATTTTCCCCACACAGATAAATATTTTCATCAATCTCAGCACTAGCTTCCAGCTTTCTTATTCAAATTCATTCAATGCGAGGGCCTAATTGTAATTGAAACCTGGTCAAATTATATATCGTCGTCAAATTGGCAACTAGCGACGATATGTCATTATTGGCGTTTAAGCATTATTAAAAATATGCTGTCTCTGGTATTTTCTGTTATGTTTTTACTGCATTGTCGCCTCTGTGTCACTTCATCACCTTTGCATTTCTGATAAACCACACTTTTGTTGTATCATTGCATAGAAAATGATCTATAGAAGTCCGCTCGCTACCTGGTGGGTCAGTAAGGAATCAATATAAACAGTAATAGAGCGTGATAAAGAGCACTCCATTGCGGGGCCAGTGCTACTTCTGTTGCCCGAGTTGTTGCTGTATGCAGGAAATGTTGATTTCATACTGACCCATGAGGGAGCAGGCTAATAGGATCATAATGTTAGACATTGACATTGTTAATCGATTGACGAATAACTGGATATTTAAAAATTAACTCCTTTAGTCTCAGACTACAGAACTATCAGTGCTATACGCTTTCACTAAAATGCCCGACCGCCAATTCGTCAGCACAAGCTTTAAGGGGGTATTCTAGTCTAGAAAAAAAAAAAAAAAATTTTCTTCATATTTCCAAAGTTTAACCGTTTGAGTGCCAAAAAATGCATACAGTTTCTTGTAAAATGCCAAAAAAACATCATTTTTTATGAAACTATATATTTTTTTAAAACCCCATAAATTCTTTAAAAAAAATAATAAATGAATCTGAAATTTAAACGGTTTACTACGATCTTACAACTATTAAGATAATATTAGAATAATATTTACCATCGCCGCAGCACCACACCCGACGTACGCGCGAATCAGAGCACGACTGACGCAATCGACGGAAATCGACGATCGGCAATCTTCGTTAAAACACGAATCGACGAAAGTCGACGATCGGCAATCAAACGGTTAAATATTAAAGAATATGTATCTCCTTAAGGATTTTTCGAAATTCGCATTATAGTTATAGTTATAACCATTTTAATTTCGCGGTTTAGACAGAATCTAACCAAAATCTAAGTAGGACAAAAGTTTAAACATCTTTTTCTCAAAACCACTTTTTTCGTGACGGTTGACACGATATCTCAAGTTCTACTAAACCAATTTACTTGAAATTTGGTGTGAGCCTTCTCTATACATTACTTTATGACATGAACCAGAATTATAACAAAATTTTAATTTTTACTATTCTAAAAAAATTCGGAAAGTCAAAAAAAATTATTTTTTTTCAGACAGCCGCCATTTTGCTAAAAAAAAATTTTATGACTTCTCCGAGGTTCATGCCATAGCAGCATTTGCTTAAATTAAAAATATTTTTTTTTTTTTCGGATAACTAGGAGGGTTGCAATCGTGTCAACCAGGGCGCGCCATATTTTTGAGACCCCCCACTTCAACACCCTGTAACTTTTTTAAGTTTTTAATTTTTTCTTTTGATTTTTTTTCATGCGTTCTTTAATGTTCAATAAATATTTGGTAAAATAATGGCTTCAAGAATGTTATTGGTTTTTTTTTATTGCACCTGAAAAAACACCTACAATTCATGCTTCTAGACTAGAATACCACCAAGAAAACTAAATATCCAAAATAAACATACATAATAATAATTATTATTTTAATATTATTATTTCATAGTTTTATTTGAGAATAATTGGAAGGTAATTTAAAAAAAAATTAGAATCTCAGAGCCTAGTTCAGTGAAATCACACGCATTGCCTTAGTAATTATCTTCACTCTATCTATTTATCACTCTATTAATTCATTTAACCCCTCAGGCTTCGACCACATTTGTCAGAGGGTCAAAATTTATCCGCTGCACAATAAAATCCAAAGAAATGGAATATTTCTGAACATATCCGAAAACTAAAAACTTTTTGAAAAGTGATGAAGTACACATTCTAATTTTAAAAATCGAAACAAACATAATTTTGTATAAAAATTCTGCATGCAAACATAAAAACGTTTTAAAAATGGCTCATCTTACGTTTTTCTAAGGACGGGTTGTTTCAAAAAATTTGATGGATTCATCAAATATTTGAAGTTAATTTTCACGTTCTGCGTAAGTTCCATTCAAGTTCTATTATTACATCATTATAGACCAGTTGATTCACAAAACTGATATCATCACAGAACTTGAATAGAACTTACGCAGAACGTGAAAATTAACTTCAAATATTTGATGAATCCATCAAATTTTTTGAAACAATCCGTCCTAAGTAAAATTAGTATTAACAAAAAAAAATAAAAACACGTACATATTTTATTAGACAAACGTATTATAAACGATGTCACCTCACTTTTTTATCGTTCCATGTAAAAATAATTAATAAAAAATTTCCGAAGTTCCATAATTTTTTTTCATAACGCGATCCATTACTTTGGTTTCATAAATGTGTACATTTTACTACTTTCGTGGTTAACTTGTAGATTTCAATATAAAGCGAGGTGTTTTCTCTTTCTAACACCGTTTATATCATATTTCACACCATGATATTAAGGAAAACACAACGATTTCTATGAGACATACGAGTTGTTCCGAAAAGCGAACAAATTAGCCTGAGGGGTTAAGCATCTGTCAAACATTTCAACAAAATGAATACGCATTTCAAATAAAGAATTATTAATTAAAAAAAATAATTTTGGTATAGTCTGATTTATGATAAGTAGTTCTTGAAAATTAAAAGTTCATTGAACTTCAGTAATGTTAGGTATTACACGGGAATATTTCACATTACTTACTTAACCATACACCAACAACTGAAATTAATACTTTAATTATCTGATAAATGCTTGAGAGTAAAAGGGTTAATAAAAATGTATGACATGGCCAACATTGGGGCGTAATTGGTAGCCTAGCAAAAATATAAATAGAAGAAGAAGAAGGGATTCCGGCTGCTGTGCAAACACTCCTTCCACCTCATCGATAAAGAAAACATAATAACCATACTACATACTAGTTATGTGAACTTATCATCAATAAACAGTAAATTATTTGACTTTCTCCTTCATAATAAGATAACCAGTTTTACACATTATTAATTAGTAATGAGTATTGTCTTGGATTGTCTTATTAATGATAGTATTATTATTGATTTGTGTGCAATGACTTGACAAAATTATTATTATTATCTAACAGACTTTATGATCTTTTGACCCAATCTTCATATGCAAGGCTGCCTTTACACAGATAAGTTTTTTCCCGTAAGTCGCTTACGTAAGCAACTTATGGCCAAATTACCAACATAATTTATAGTAAGTTACAGAAGTTATTCTTATGTAAGTTTTTTGACAGGTCTAATCGCATCTGCGAAAACTCCCAACCTTCTTACAGCTTATCAAATCAGTTTAATAAGGTGAGATCCTTACCGTAAGAAATAGTACCAAAATGCGCTGGCACGAGATTTCAAAAATTAGAAGACAGTTGTTTTCGTAGGATTTTTTTCCTAAATAAAAACTAGTATTTTTATTATTTTGGCTAAAATCTGATGAGGTTAAGTGGATAATTACCTACCTTATTAACTCCCGAAAATAATTTAAAAATAACACCAGATAAGCACTTCCCACAATAACTAATGTAAACAGAAAGAACTTTTCTGATTCCAAAAACTGAAGAGATATCATTTATTTTGCAGGTGTAAAAAGGCTTTCTGAAAATGAGCATGAGCAATATGAGCATCCTTCTATTTAATTATCCGTCCAATTCTTTCTATTTTCAATATTTCTGTTTATAACATTACATATTTGAATTCAAAGTCAGTTGCTGTCATTCAGATATAATTAAAGAACTCCATTAATTTCCGCCGTCAACGGAACAAAGTGCTTCGTGAATCGTTCTCTCAAGCCAACTTCTAAACCAATTGACTCCGACAATTTATTTTGGCCCTTTTGTCTTTATTGACAAAATCACGTAAATTTGACAGCAGCAAATCGTTATTGACAGGAAGCCGTCATACCGAAAATAAAATTACGCATAAACAAATGCAGCGGTCGCCATGAGAATTTATGTAAGTTAAACTTCCGTGAGTATTAATTGCCATAAGTTGAACGCATTTGTAAACGCTTCTGTAACTTATTAAAATCCAACTTTAATTTGTAACTAATTAAAATCTTAAGTAAGCTGTAAGTACCCACGCTCATCCAAGCTCGATGGTTTTACACTCATTCGCACTTGTCTCAATGTGTGTACTGTCTAACTCTGCGCTTTATTGTTCAATTCGGCGAAAAAGATTCAATGTCCGTAATTCTTGCTCGATGTACAGCAGAAATTTACGATTCGACTGAGTCTTGGCGATCAAGCTGCTCGAGCGTGTGGACGTAACAACGAACATGGTTCCAACATGTTCCATCGAGCCAAACTGTCAAGTATGAATGTATGTATGTATAGCTCTATCATTTTATATTTTTGATTTCATCATGAAACCCTAATATCAATAATTTATGTATACAAAAAAAGTTTGAAATAAAAAAAAAATTCAATTCGATTTATGTTATTGTTGTCAAATTTTCTTTTCAATTTGTTTTTTTTTTTTTTTTTTAATCTTTAATTATTTCAAGTATTACTTTTATTATTTAAATTATAACAATAAATAAAGTCCAGTTATACTCCAGGTATTAATTTAAGACAGGTATATTTATTAAAATATGTTTATTTTGAAATATTATTGATTTTATTGTAAATCTGAAAAATAAATAATACAAAAAACTTTTTCACAACCATTCTGAAGATGAGACGTCAAATAAACTTTATAAATAATAAAAAAAAAACAAATATTTTATTTTTTATTTCAGCTGCAGTTTATATTCAAACACTCGTTGTGACATTTCACCAACAATTTACAAGTCCTTCTGCATAAAACTCGACCACCTGGGAATGTAACCAACCAACATTTTGAAGATCTTCATCGTCATCCAAAGTGGGGATCCTGAGCCTCAAGTAACTTCTTTGTGAGTGAATAAATGGAAATCATCCCCCGTCCTCCTTACAGCCCGGACGTGGCTTCATCTGATTTCTATGTGTTCTAAGCGGGTTCTCTTTTAGGGCTAAACGGTGGTTACTTTCTAAAACCATCCTCTATAAACTTTAGTTATGTTTTATATAGTATTTTAATATTTTGGATCTTTTTGTTTCCTCTTGTACAAGAACACTGTCAGTAGTAGGGTATTCTTGTGTACTTTACGCCACAAGCTGATACGGAATCATAACAGTCATTCTTTATCCTTTCGTATTACCGTGCGATATATGATTTAAGTTGCTTTTAAATTTAAAAGTTAACCACATACACTTCCAAATAATTATAACATATTCGAAAAAGACCAATATGTCATTACGAACCGCCACTGCTTTCATGCTGTGAAAATTCGCCAAAGTTTGTGATTGTTTTATGAATGATTTTTAATGAAAAATAAGTGAATTGACAATAATAGTGCGTTTGTTTGTGTAATCAAATATGTTTTTTTAAATTTCATTTTAAGATATATTTTTACAGTTTACAACAAAAAAACAATTGGTGGAAGACAAAACAATTGTAAAAAAAATCCTCTATTTTAAAATATTTTTAATTGCAATATTATAATTATAATCTGAAAGAGTCTTGCATCTGCTTTCAAAGACAGTATTTCATTTTGGAATAAGTTCAAAAACAGCTGATCTATTTGAAAACTAATGTCAAACGGGAACATTTCTAAACAAATCATGAATCTGATTGATCTTTTATAGATGACAAAATTTCAAAAGGCCCCAAAAGATCTCAAAAGATTATTTGACCTATTTAATTAGAGTGGGAATTAATTGCAAGTTCTATGCACATACAATAAGAATATGTGAGACTATTACTATTATTTTATTACTTTTTTTGGAATATTATAATAGATTTATAAAATATACACAGATACTTCTTAAAGCTAAACTAAACACCCTCCAACTCAATAGAGAAATCATTTCTTGTGTTTAAGTCAGGGACCAGCACCATTGCAAAGATATATACAGATGAAATATAATATTATAGTAAATAATAAGCTTAATAATATAAAATTAAATTATTTGTGATAGTAAGGGCGGCTTGGCTCTCGTGTAAATTTAAATTTCTTCACATTGTAGGTATGTATTACGCGCACAGTAGGGTGTCCCAAAAAAATGAAAGTTGTTATTTTTCAACGCATACCCTCTAATTTTGTTTGAATAATGACAAAACACTTGTAAAAAAAATTTCGTTTACGTGGAACCACGGCAACCCGTGCCGACTTGCATCGAAACATGTTAGTACCTTCTTGTATGAAGACGCCCGCCAGCAAACATGTTATGCGCTTGTAGTAACTTGTTTTTTTGTTAGTAAAAGCATATTACTCATTTAGGCAAGATGTCGTGAGTTTAACGCAGTTTTAAAAAGAGTATAATTTTAATTGGAGTCGTAAAAGACCAAATATTGGGTTCTAAACTACCCTCTTATGGACAAGTTCTTGAAGCATTGTTCTATAATATCCGGGAAGTGAATTTAACTGTCAATGAAAGTCCTCATCTCATTATTCGCGAGGGTGTTATCTATTGTGAAAAGGCTCGTATATCAACCAAATCTTTACCTAATTGTGTGAAGAAACTTGTAAACTTATATCAAGTTTGGAGCAACTTGCAAAAAATGCGCAGAAAACGCAAGACAAATTTGAACAACGTCGTCGAGAGTTTGTCAAAAACTTAAATAATTTATTTGATATTGCACACGCCGATGCCTTTGAATTAATAAAAATAAATGATTGAAGAATCTTTTCGCAGCAACAAACAGATCCAGGTCGTCCTGGCTACTTAGAGGGGTGGACAAAAAACTGATAGATAAAGAGGGGAGAGCGCGCCTTAGAACAATCGAGGAAGAAAAGCGGCTTACTAAATATTGATCTGCGCCCACTCCTTCTACATCGTCGTACAAACCGTTACAAAACGTCTCTTCTTCTGATTCTGATGAAGACACAGATTTAAAAAATCAGTCAAGTGACTACAAGCCCTGACAACCCACTCTTCAAAAAGTTTTCAGATAACTGGAAAAATGTTGATCCCGATAAAATTCAGTGCTACGGAGAAAATCCCACATTGCACCTAACCGCTTCCGAAATCGATGATTTGCTTGACTTTACCGTACTGCACTGCACTGACAACAAAAATACTTCGAGATGACTATCGAAAGTTTTTAGAGCTCTCTGTGATATTTTTGGGCGGAGATACAGAGAGAAAATTTAAGATTCGGCCTCCAGGTGCTATGCACCAAGCTCGATGGACGACAAGGGCGCTTTATTCGTTGAAAATTTCATTACTTAGTGCGCAATTTAAAATTACCGGTAAGGATAAGGCGACACTCTTAGACGTTTGCCTGTTTACAGTAACATCCTAATAGGATGTAGCCATGTAGCCATGTAGCCATGGCTTGACATAGTATGTCAAGCCATGGCTACAATGTATTGTAGCTGTTAAAGCACCTTACCAGGACTTTTTGAAATCTTTGAAGGCTTATGAAAAAATCGATGAAATCATCTCATAGGCAGCTTTACAGAAGTTCAGTAAGCATTTGCGTATTTGACCGATGAAGTATCTATTTTTTCGCTGTTTGACAACGCTGTGGATCAAACAACTAAAATAAAAATGCTTGAAAATATAACCCAAAATAATTTATCCACCCATGACAGTTAATTTAACATCCCATCGAAAAAAGATCTTGATGGTAAATTGTATAAGTTTAATAAGTAGTTACATTTATATTTTGTATTGAGGTTTTTGATCATATCATAGTTTAGTGAATTTTGTTTCAGAGAAAAATATTTACGACTGAATTTCAGTCAAAAGCAAAGTTTTTTTTTGATCGTCTGAAAATAGATGCCAGTTTTAGAATGCCCTACGATGTGGTCAAATAATGCTTCGTATCAAGAAGCCAGAAAGAAGGTGTCATCGCTGAGGGTAGTGAATGATACAGCTGAAAGAGCTGTTAAGTTAATGCGAGATATTCATGGCTTAATCACGGTCGAAGAGAAACAAAAACTATTTTTGTTACGATGCGTTCAGGAACACCAGAAGATTTATCCTGACTGTAAAAACAAACTTTGAAGCGAAAATTCAATCAATAAACCATTCTTAAATATAAAATACTACACAATTGAACATTTGTGAATTTTTTAGTTTTATTTATCCGAAAAAAATATGGTTTAAAATCCTTCCATATTAACTCGGTACAAATTTTTGTGCCATATGTTTGACATCAAGTCGGCACGGGTTGCCGTTGTTTAATCAAAATAATATTTTTTATACGAGTTGTTGGGATCAAACGGAATAAAATAAGAGGGTATGCGTATTTAAATTCATTAAAAAAAAATTCTCCCTTATGTCTTGGGACACCCTAGCGCACAGCAATGAAATATTACACATATTTATTTTTTTTTTTTTTTTTTTTTTATTTGTTTATCTCAAAAATGGTACATATAAAGTAGTACTGGTCTTCCATTAAAAGCATTTGCTTGTGGATGGAAGAAGAGTTTACATTCTATATATATTTATACATTTAATATTATTTGGTTAATCAAATAATACATAGTTGGGTCATGTATGTATGAGATAATATATGAATGTGAATGAAGTAAGGAGACAGAGTTGTGTGGCAATCCTTCTTATCTGCCTAACCGTCCGTAGAAAAGTCTTGTAGTTAGTTAATTAGTTCAGATTGAGACGTAAGTTGACTACACATGACTTAGGTTTAATTTGAGTGTAGGTCTTGATTGGGTATATGGGTATCCTTATTGCCTGCCGAAGAAGGAGGATCCGGTGACGCTGAAAAGATACCACCAAAAATAAAATAAAAAACAAAGAAAATCAAGCATTTGTTTCTACAACTAAATATTTCATTTTCACTTCATCATTATTGGACAAGAACAAACGTGTCATAAACTTCACACCACTTTAATTTTTTATTACTTATTTGAAGTTATTTAACGGTTTTCAACCTACAAAATATAAGAATAAGATCTTTTAATGATTTCATTGTTTTATGTTATGTGAAAATGGAATCTGGTGAAAGGTACATTAGAGCTCTTTACCTTATGGAACGAATCTGAACGTACTAGTCTCGCATCGTAAAAAAGACACCGTCGTTACTAGACATCGGATTATATGCACTAATAAAGTGCCAAAATATGCATTCGAATATGCACAAAAAAAGGCCAAAATATGCACTAAAAATTCGTGATATGTCCAATGCAAAATCAAGAAACCATTTTTATTTTAAAATATTTTAATTGAAGACGGTACAAAAACAGCGAAATATTCTTAAAATTATGCAACATTTTGGTGGCAATATATAATTAAGTATTTTTTCCAAATTTTCGAGCGCAAATTTGTGATGTTTGTCACCCAGTATTTATTTGTACGCCGAAAACGACCTCTCTACGTCAACTGACGTCATTGGGCAAAATTTAAAATTTGGTGCCATTTCTTGAGACACCTATTTAGGCAGGGTATGATGACCTGCGCCGTTGATGTAGGCATTAATGTTCTTCACGTCTTCAAGACTCGGGTTCTTAAAATAATAATTTAAAATAGCGTCTAACTTTTTACTAATCTTTTCTGATATTGGATTGGCGTTTCTGATTGGCGATTGGCGTTACGAATCTTTTCTGATATTGGATTTTCTGATAAAGGGCGTTGGCGAGTATGATAATTGTTTTCAGTATGATTTAAATAGAGTTTGTTTCCAATTTTTTCTATGGCATCTGGTAACGTGTTGGGAGTTGAGATGAGGGCAATATTCTGTTTAATGGAAGAGTCTTCAAATACTAGTTTGCTCGACTGAATTGCAATGGCCTCAGAACTGTCAAATTGACCAACTTCTTGTTTTACGGCCTCAAAATTTTCAGCATAGAATAACAGCGCCTTTAGCCAAGTACCCCTATATTATGTATTATAGGTTCTGGCGGCAATGCTAGATTTGGCAATTGCTCTTCTTTGTAAGGACTGCACACGCGATGGTGCTTTTAAAAACACTTTTTTGTAGAGGAAATCAATTTGTCAACATTTCCATTCACTTGCCTTATCACTTCTGCAAGGCGATGATACCCGTGAAAATATGCTGTGAAGGGCTAAAATATGCATTAACGCCGTAATTAGAGAGATATATGCATTTGCATATGCAAATATGCCAATGCATATAATCCAATGTCTAGTCACTACATTACATCAATATTTTTATTCTTTTTTTTATTTGATGACAAAAGTAATATTAGGCGATGCAGGTATTTTATATTCCATCCAAACTTCAATATCGCTATCCGATAATAATAATAATAAATTTGGACAACTTATAAAGCGCTGTTTTTGCGAAAAATCAACGAGTAGCAAAAATTGTCTTTCATTGTATCACTTTTGGCTACAATGACGTTATACCTATGTTCGTAATATCATTATTTTTATATATTTGTACTGGTATGCATTAACCCTCAGGCTAATTTGTTCGCTTTTGGGAACAGCTCATATAGGTCTCATAGAAATCATCATGTCTCCCTTACTATCACAGTGAGAAATAATATGATCCAAACAGTGATAGAAAGAGGAAACACCAGTCTAATATTCAAATCTAAAAGTTAACCACAAAATATTTAAAATGCACACCTCTATGAAACCAAAGTTTCCGAACGCAATTTAAAAAAGTATTAAGCAACCATGTAATTTTTTATTAATTATTTTTGCATGAAATGACAATAATGATTATAATCACGTGTTTAATAAAATGTCTGTGTGTTTCTTTTTTTTCTCGTTATCAATAATTTTAGTTATAAAAAATGTAAGGTGAGCCTTTTTTAAAACTTTTCTGTTTGCATTAAAAAATTTTGTATTTCAAAAATTAATTTCTAATAATAAAATTTGGAATATTTCATCACATTTCAAAAGCGGTTTTTAGTTTTCAGTTACATTCAGAAATATTCCATTTCTTTGGATTTTATTGCCAAGCGGAAATATTCTGACGGAACAATTTTGTAGCGTTTTCAGGTAATTTTTCTAATAAAACATTGGTGTGAGTCATATAGTTATCAAAGGCCAATGGCAGTGTTGCAAGATGCATGGCTTTTACCATGATTTTGTGGTCTTTTTGGATCATTTATACCTCCAATTTTTCACTGATCAGCAAAGATATTATGTGTACTTTTGAGTGAGATGCGATTTTTTAGCATGGGAGAAGTCCCAAATTTGGGATTGTAGTTCTTGAACTTTAGAACAGGTTCACAATGTCTCTTTATATTTATTATCATCTTAGTCAATAAATATGTTAATTTAAATTAATATAATATCATGTAATTTTTATTAATTAATAAAAATGTATTAGGTACCTAGTTACTTACCTATATGTACTACCTACCACTAATAAAATGTATAGAAAAAATAAATAATTAAATTTATGGGAGAAATTATTCTTCTTCCTCATTTCATGGATTGTTTGGTAAAAAAAAACTGAAAATACGTTTTTTAATGTTTTTATTTGTACGTTGAGTTTATCTATTTTCTTAACAAAAACAGTATTTTTTCTTTTATTCAAAGAAAAATTATAAAATATCATTTTAACATTATAGATAATTTACTTAGATACTGTTATTTCCTTACTTAAATTTTCAATAAGAAGCTTACCTAAAACATGTTTTTCGTAACCTTCCAAAACAGGGTTTTTTTTAAATTAAAAATAGGATTTTTTTACGCCTGAAACTGGGTTTTTCATTTTTGGAATATAGTTAGTCAAAAATGTAAGTTGTTTTTTAGGGAGAGGGCACCATCGGTACTTACTGCACCTGGCATCAAATGTCAGATAGGAACCGGCCCTGTTAGTAGTTATCTTTATTATCTAGTTAGTATATAATGGCTACCAACATTTTAATATTATGAGTTCTATTTAATGTTTTTATTTTACAAGAAAGTGTATAATGTCCTCTACACCAGGAGTTCACCTGTATTGTGAAGGACATTTTACAAGAGTAACTTGGTTAATTTTAACAAGGAAAACTTACATTAATAATATTATAGGAATAAAAAATTAAATTAAAAATTTAACAAAAACAATTCAAATTTTAAAATATTACAGTAATTTAAACAAGTTCCAACACAATGAAAAAAATAATGGTAAAACAACAATAATTTGGAAAAAATAAATATATATACACAGTGAAACCTCTATCATTTTTGAAGGGACCTACTATAAAAAAAAAACCACAAATGTAGGAAAAGAGATAAAAGCTACATTCGTAGAAATGTCTAGATTCTCTTTCAACCCTTTACTACCGCGGCAGTACTCACCCTTTAATGTCAATGTCTTTCTAGTTGTCCAAGATTTTCAGCACAGTAAAAATATTGCGCATGCGCACCGCTGTTTTTGAATGTCTGGCGACAGTTAACGACTAAATATGTAGTAAAAAAAAAAACTGTACGCTTTAAACGATTAATGTGATAAAATGAGGAACTAGTTTTTTATGAAATTAAATCTGAACCGGAAGAAATAAAAACAAAGGCGGAAAAATGATTATTCGAGGAACGATGGATTGAGATTTCATTGTATATGGTAAAGTACTAATAATAAACGAAAAGTCTTGGGAAAATATAAAATTAAAGGCCACCAAGAGACCACTCTTGACTTTCTTCCACATTAATTTACTATTACTAAATAGAGAAAGAACATATCGTCAATGAGGGCATAATACTTTCATTGTGAAATTTTACAGGAGAGTGAAAAAACCATTTTTAAGCAGGAAAATGAAGGGAGACTTCTTGTGTACATCAATAATCACTATTAATGTACACAAATATTGTTTGGAGATCCACCTTCATTTTTCTGCAACAAAATTGTTTTTTTCATTCTCCTATAAAATATTATTTTTTACACATTGGAGGTATTATGCGCCCAGGGAGGACATGGACATATATTTGTTCCATTTGCACAACATACAAAAACTAAATAGAATGATCTATTTTTCAAAAACTTAAGAAATATTCTAAACACCTACAATATAAAAAAGTATATACCTCGCACTAGAATAATCCATAATTAAATATGGCATCATTGCTCGGGGCTGTATCAGTAAAGAATTATATTAGAATAATTATATTAGAATAGACACACTGAATAAAGCTCTAAAACCTTAATAAAAATACGGTTTAGTCTCTGTAATCCAAACCCACTATAATCTGAACCACCGGGTGACGGGGGCGGGGCAGATGGTAAGGTGCAAACACAAGATGTTAACCATTGAAGAAAAAAATATAATTTTAAAGGGACTTGGGCCCAGTATATAAGTTGCTTCGTATCCTCGCTAAGTATGAGACTTGTCGCTCAATTTAAGCAGGCTAAATTGGTAAATAATATACAGAAAAATAAATAAAATTTACAATTAGAATCCTCACACATAGCAATATGGGGAACTTTATTAAAAAAAATCAACCAGTAAATTATACCCGTGTAAAATAAACTGCAGTCGTTTTGAAACATCGCGATGACAGTAGTTTGATTTTGCAAAGAAAAAAGAAACACATTCCTCTTTTAAAATCATAGTCAAAACATGTAATATTGGTGATACACAAGTGTTAAGAGACTAGAGTTTTTAGGCAATGATTCAAAAACAAAAACATTTTTGATATTTTTTTTTTTTCAAATAAAAATATTAAGAAATCAGTAGTGACCAGTGATGGATGACATCTGGAAAAAAATTGTTTGGATTGATGAAAAAATTTTTGGAAAAAAAAACATAAAAAGTCACCGGAGACCAAAATTTCATTAACATTTTTTACTCTAAATAATGTCAGGAATCACTAGTTAATAAAGTAAGTCAAATATGTCCCTGTAAAAAAAGCAACTGATATATCGGGCCTTAGTGGTGAGAGTTGTACGAATTTAGCAAGGAAATATAGGTAAAATAATAAAAAAAATTGACTATGGCATCTGCACATGTCAAAAGGCTCTTAGAAAGGCAAACTCTCTAATGTTCTGAAAATACGGCCATTTCTTAAAGATTCCAGTAATCAGAAAATTGTTAAGACAAACAGGCTCAGTTTTTCATTGTTCTGATTATAGAGATTATACTGTCTACTTAAAGTAACAATACAAACTTCCACCTTCAACAATATTTAAAACATTCCCATTGCTGACAATATGTACAAAAATTATATTTAAAACATACACCTAATTTTCCTCCACAATAACATAAAAACATCTAACACCTCACAAAATACTTGCAATAGTAGAACAAGACATGCACATCAAGTACTAATACCTAAAACAAACGCATCCTTTGGACAAAAACACTACTGATATCAGGCAGGACCGGCCCCAAGTCAAACGGCTCCTGAAGTTAATAAAAACCTCAAGGCCGCTGTGTTGGGTGTAGGTTATTATCAGAGTTTTGGCTTCTTTGAGCCTTGGCAAGTCGGTGCCCGGAGTGCACCGTTCCATTGCGCCTGCACAGGACCGGCTCTAATTCCAGGCCACTAACCCATCCCATCTGAAATTTTTTTGACTGAAACTGACCGCATGATGGATGAATTAATTTTGGTTATTATATAACCTGTCCTGGTTTGTTGATTAATGATTTTACTATACTCAAAAAAACCGTAAGATGTTAATGCATACTACTTTTTACGTAAAAAAAAAAACATGATTTCGGGAGCCCCAAATTATGGCGGCTCGGTCCCAATGGGGGAAGATTTACAATTCACTTTCTAAACAATTTAAAACGTTCTACCCTTGCACAATACAAAATACATCATATGGAACTGGTTGCAATCATTATATAAACGTATATACATATAATAAAATTTAAGTAAAAAATCATTAATGATAGAATACCAATAGTGACTTTCAAATGAAAAATGTGAAACAAAAAAATCGGAAAAAGATTCAGTCGCTTCTAGGAATTGGACCCAGCCTGCCCTGGTTCAGTTCCTAGATGCGACCGAATCTCTTTCTGATTTTTTGTTTCACAACTTTCATTTGAGAGCTGTTACTATTGTCTTCAATGAAGTATTAAATTTTGAGGTTTTACTCATTAAGTTATCGCCAAAATTTATATTTTTTTTAAATTCACATTTTGTTACATAATTTATTTTTTGTGTTGGAACTTGCTAATTGTGTAATATTTTTAATTGTTTATACCTGGTAAGTCTTCCTTGTTTAAATTAACTAACTTACCCTTGCAATATATTCTCCACAACACGCATGAACTCCTAGCGCGGAGGACATTATATACTTCTCTAATAAAATAAATAAAAAAAAAACCAAGTAAAATAAATGTAAAAATTCAAACGATAACCCGAAAAAATCTTGACATTGTTACATACATGACAATTCTGACACTCACAATGAAAATTACTGCATCTCAAACTGCAAATATTGAAAACAACAAACACAATCAAATATACAGGAGTAATTTATCAATTATCAATAAAAATCTGAAATGAAAGAACCAGTTAATAATGAATATACGTGTATTAATTTGTATTTTAAGAAATTAGAAGTTTTTTGTAGATAAAAACCTATATTTAACATAAAATATGCTATCATTAGTTAGCGATCCACAAATAAATCTAACTCAATTAGAATTATACTTTAAAAAAACCTTTGGATTATCTGACAGATCACTTATTCGGAGAATTTCAAGTAAATGGATTAAAAATACGTAGAAAATGACAAATCCCAATTTTTAACTGAAATATACGTGACACATTACATATATTATTCTGTACATATTTTTCCATGCCCAAAATTAAATACTTCATTTGCACATCATTATACTTACCAAGAAAGATCTTTTTTCAATCAACTACCGGAAGAAAATTATAAGATAAAATACTAATATTGAACTCTGTCATAAATTACATTAAGGATATTCTTATAAAGAAAAAACTATTTCCACTTAAAAACATCCGATATCTTTTTAATTTTCCAACTTAAGGTGATGCACCGCGGCATGAAACATTCAGAATCGGACAAACTCACGCAATCCTTGCATAGATGGCGATAAATTTGAAATTCCCGCTTAACGCCAGCCGCACGTATTGATTTAAGCAAGAAAAAAAACATTGCTAAAAAGAATATTTTATTTTGTGAAGTTCAGGCACAAATATTAAAATGTTTTCCCATCATTTCCTAAAAAACTTAATTGGCCAATTATACAATAATGATGTCCGAAAAGGGGTTCGTAAGCGAGGGATTTTGCATTGCCATCAGTTTTTACAGGCCCAATACTTTATTTTTTTTTTGCGCTTATAAAAAGACCTTTCAAAAAATGCTTAATTATTTCAAAAGTCAAAATGTGTTCTACTCGCAGCATCAACCAACAAAGTCTAGACAGGGCATGTGGATATTAAAAATGATACCAAAATCAAAATTATCAGTTCCAAAAATTAGGTTACCAAAACATTTATCAAGAAAATTTTAAAAAGAAAGTACAATATTTCACAGACAAAAGTTCTTTTGTTGATCTGCAAGGACCAGGTTTGTATCCCAAGATATTATGTTTTCGAAGCGGAGCGACGGAATCGGATGGGGGGGTTTGGTTATAAAATTGGGCCGATTATTCATACGAATTTGACATGCCAAATTTGACATGCCATATCTAGAGTTGATATATCAATGACTCGCAGTATTTAATAAAGCATCTGTAATATTTCTAACCGATGAAAATCAAAACAAAAACACATGATTATGCATTTCTAAGTGATGAAAATTTCAAACCAAAAACACACGATTTTTTAATTACTTCGCTTTAAAACATACGTAACAGGTATTATTCTTAATGACATTATTTTAAATACCTTATACTAGTGACTAGTACTTTACCGCATTGTGTATATATTTTTTTTACTTAATTGCAATATACAACATTATATATGAACTTATTGTATGTTACTGGTAAATAACTTCAATTACACTCCTCTTCGAACCACAGCAAACGTTCCCATAGAAGAGTAAAGGGTCCGCCATCTAAAGTTTTTTTTTTCAACTAGTGCTTATTTCGTGAATGGTAACACTTAGCTCATGTCTGATTTGACAGATAATTAGTTTTATCCTTCCGCTGAGCGATAATATTGCGACATTACTTTGAAAATCATGGTAATGTTGCAGAATGTGTGCGAAAATTGCGTACGGTTTTTGGAAGAAGAGAAGCACCGTCAGCTCCGTATGTTCGTTATCTTGTGAAAAAAGTGAAAGAAACTGGCATCCTCATCGATAAACCAAAGCGTGAAAAGCCAAAAACAGTGCGTACACCCGAGAATATCGATGCTGTGGCAGAAAGTGTGCGTGAAGCGCCATCAACATCAATTCACCGTCGTTCTCAACAATTGAACATTTCGGAGACATCATTGAGACGAATTTTGCATAAAGACCTTGGTATGACGCCATACAAAGTCCAATTGGTTCAGGAGTTGAAGCCGGATTAACCGGAAGGATTGTACTTATAAATAAAAAAAGAAATTTGAGAAAATATTCAGTAGTTTTTTTTTTATAGCATTTTCAAAAAAAAAAAGTTATTTGGCGGACCCTTTATTATTTAAATTTAATATATAAAAACTTAATAAATAAATTTTAAATTTTGTTGAAATATAAAAAAATATATATATACATTTATATGTATTATATAATTAGGAGGATTGCAACAAGTTCTGAAAACGTATTTAGTATTGTGCAAGTGTAGAAAATATGAATTGCATAGGAAATTAATGAAATGTAAAGCACAATGGTCAGTTATTTATAGTATTTTTGTCCAGAGAATATGTTTGTTTTAGGTGTTTTGATACAATAACTATTTTTTCACATTATTTGATAATGTGAGCCTCACTGGGTGCTTTACCCTTGCAGAGGCCCCCATTTTACATAGATTGCGCAAAAGTTACTTGCAGAATAGAAAAGGGCCTATAATATTCTATATAATTCGTTAAATAAATAATTTGGAAAATATTTGTTGGTTTTACCATTATTCTAAGAGAATTATAATTCTGTGGCTTTCTCTATGCTAGGTAATTCGACAGATTTAACCACATCATTGGATGTGCCCTCTCTCACGGGAGTGGGTAGCTCTATGCTAGGTTTGACAAAAGTCATCTCATTATTGGGTGCGCCCACGCCCATGGGAGTCGCTTGCTCTATGCTGGGTAATTTGACAGACGTCACCTCATCATCGGATATGCCCTCTCCCACGGGCGTGGCTTCTATGATAGGCTTGGTAGATGTCGCCTCATTATCAGGTGCGCCCGCTCCTATGGGAGTGGCTTGCTCTATGATAGGTAATTTAACAGAAGTCACCTCATCATCTGATGGGCCCTCTCCTACGGGCATGACTTGCTCTATACTAGGTAATTTGACGGATGTCACCTCATCATCTGATGGGCCCTCTCCCACGGGCGTGACTTGCTCTATACTAGGTAATTTGACAGATGTCACCTCGTCATCGGATGGGCCCTCTCCCATGGGCGTGGCATGCTCTAAACTAGGTAATTTGACAGATGACACCTCATCATTGGATACACCCCCTCCTACGGGCGTGGCTTGCTCTGTGTTAGACTTGACAGACGTCACCTCATCTACGGGTGCACCCACTCCCATGGAAGTGGCTTCCTCAATATCAAGGAATTTGTCCGATATCACCTCATCATCGGGTGAGCCCGCTCCCATGGGCATGGCTTGCCCTAAACTAGGTAATTTAACAGATGTCACTTCATCATCAAACGCGCCCACTCCCACGGGAGCAGCTTGCTCTATGCTAGGATTGACAGATTTTACCTCTTCATCGGATGCACCCCATTTAACAGATTTCACATTATCATCAGGCTCACCCGCTCCCAAGGAAGTGGTTTGCTCTATGCTAGGTAATTGAACAGAAGTCACCTCATCATCGGGTGTGCCCTCTCGCACGGGAGTGGCTTCTATGATAGGTTTGGTAGATGTCACCTCATTATCGAGCATGCCCGCTCCCATGGGAGTGGCTTGCTCTACGCTAGGTAATTTAATAGATGTCACCTCATTATCGGGTGCACCCGCTCCTATGGGAGTGGCTTGCTCTATGATAGGAAATTTAACAGATGTCGCCTCATCATCCTTTGTGCCCTCTCCCACAGGGGTGGCTTCTATGATAGTTTTGGTAGATGTCACCTGATTATCGGGCACATCCGCTCCCATGGGAGTGGCTTGCTCTACGCTAGGTAATTTAATAGTTGTCGCCTCCTCGCTTGGTACGCCCGCTCCCATGGGAGTGGCTTGCTCTACGCTAGGTAATTTAACAGATTTCGCCTCCTCATTGGGTGCGCCCGCTCCCACGGGAGTGGCTTGCTCTATGCTAGGTAATTTAATAGATGTCACCTCATCATCAGACGAGTCCTCTCCCACGGCTTGATCTACGCTAGGTAATTTAAAAGATTTCACCTCATCATCGGGTGCGCCCTCTCCCATGGGCAGGGGGGTGTCCTGCAGCAGCAACAGCATGCGGTGCGCCGCTAGCCGCTTGGCCACCTTCTTGCTCTTGCCGCGCCCCACCTCGCGGTGATTCAGCAGCATGCACGCCACCGTGAACTGCCGTTCGTGCGGAAGTCCACCTGAAAAGGAAGGCACTTTGTTAAAAAAAGCCTTTAATATGGCTAATGGACTCTAAATTTACCCTTAGCTGAAGACTTAACTGGGTGTTACATATGACTATCAAATCAAAGATTAGCATCATTTAAGACATTTAAATGGATCCGTTAAATGCCAATTCTCAGCATGTTTTAGTTATGAATCAAATCGCAATCAGCAGAATGGTACTGTTGTTTTTTTTTTTGTTTACATGAGCTCCACCCTAGGCCAGGCACAATAGGCCCTGAGGAAAATAATTTCCCTCAGGGCCTATTTCATCTTTGGGGATGCTGTGTGGAGGGTTTTTTAAAGGATAGGAAAGGAAGGGGAGGAGAGTTCTGGGAAGGAAAAGGGTGTAAAGGGTGGGTAGGAATCTGGGGTTCAGTGTGTCCTGGTCATCCGCTTCCAAGACCTAGACAAACCTCACCCCATGAACCCGGGCACCCCTGCTAAATCACCAAACGTAGCGAACCACTTGAGGTGACCTACGGCAGAGGTGTTGGTTATCCAATAAAGGTTCCCGGGGCGGCGGTACCCATTCCCGCCTCCCAAATTGACTCCCGAATTGATTATTGTTAAGCTTGTCAGCTGATCACAAATAGGGATCAGCTGACATTGTTGAAAATTCCAAATGGCACTGATCGCCAATTAAGTGTTATGGATTTGCCAAAAATTATGCCAACTTCACATATTTTATACATATAACAATGAGCAATTATTACTCATTTATGGTTTATTATAGGGATCTTTATTCCAAAGCGTTGAGGAGAGTGGTCTATTTGGTGCGACTGACCTTCCTCGTGTTCGGTGACATACTGCGGGGGCGGTAGGAACCTCCGCATGCACATCTCCTGAAGGCAGCCCACAGGGTTCACCTCGTAGGGGGATTCGGCCGCGCCGTCACTGCAACAACACATTACAATAAGTACATCCGCCTCAAATCATCATCAAACACTCTCGGTTCATTATCACAGAAACATCAGTAAATAGCGTTACAAAGTAAAATACATATATTTTATATTAATTCTTTGTCATAAATCTTCATTATCTTACTAAAACAAAAAAATATATTTATTTTATTTGTGTACATAACGTATACAATATTACAGATATTTTATCTACATATGTAACACATTGCAGAAGTACCGTTGATACAGTGAGTACGTATGTAGTGCTAAAAACTTTGCAAATTCATTGTAGATTTTGAAGAATATGTTTGAAGTCCACAGTATTCAGGTAGCAAAGTCGCTCTTTAGTACAGATTTGTGCGACTTGCTCGACAATACAATATGAGATATCCCTTTGGGAATATATAGCGAGCGATATGGTGAAATAACAGGCTAAGCCAGGAGTATAGCGCCTGTGTGAGACTAACTTAAACAGTCAAACGTTTTTCACTCACTGGTGAGCGACATTTTTACGACTGTGCGTGGCACTCGCTCATCGGTGAGCGCTCTAATACCATCCATGAGAGAATTTTTTGTGAAGCGATTTTAACTTTTACGCTTTGAAAAATGTATAGAGGACAAAATCAGAATAGCTTGCGCTAATAACACTGTAGTCGCTACTTTTAATTGCTACACAATTTGGGAGGTGGTTATGGGTACCACCGGCCCGGAATAACCGACACCTCTTCCTTAGGCCACCCCAAGTGGTTCGTTTGGTGACTTAGCAGGATTCATGGGATGAAATGTGTCAAGATCTTGGCGGCGGACGCGTCTGCCCACCTACTACATGGCGGGCCGGGTCGGGAGAGGCCGGTTGACTTTTCCAGCCGAACTTTCTCAACACAAGGCCTTGAACCGCGGTGAAATAGATAAATTTGCAAGTCCATCACTCATGGGCACTCTGACCCCCAGATTCCTACCCACCCCTCCCCGTGATCTTAGGGTGTGCTAGAATGTTAACCCTAACCCTTTGAGCGGTGTGGCCACATGTATGCAGCAGCACTCGAAATATCCATTTACAGTATCGCCCCGTATGTGCGGCCATACGACTTTATTAAAATTTTTCTATTGCCATGTTTGTAATTTAAATTAAATTATGATTTAGTAGATAATACAAATATATTCAAACATTTTTACGTATTAAAAAAAATATTATAACAAAATATAAATGATAAAAAAATAACTCACTAACCAAAGGGTTAATATTTTTTTTTAAATGGCATTATTGATGTTGTCGTAGGTGAATACTATTGTTTGCATTCCCCAATACAACATTTAGTCTTCGTAACAAATATTTAAATAATTTGATTATATATGACAGTAATTAGCAAACATTCAAGTAGCATAGGCCATGAAATAATAAAAGTGGCCACTTTTTAGAAGGTTTGTAAGTGATTTCAGTCCTTAAACAATTATATGGCTTGTTAAAATATAACGTTTTCGTAAAAGGTGCAGAATTCACGCATACCAATCCACCAAGAACATTAATTTATTTCTAATTGCAGAGTAATTAAACCGTGCATAAATAAGTTCTAACACTAAAAATTCAAGCCGTTTCTAGGGAACAATAAATTACCAAATATCTGACCTGTCGCATAAGAGATAAGGTCAAAACACGAAATAATTGTCTTTTTAAAAATATGTGAGAAAAATCTTATTGTTTTGAGGAGCTGATTCAAAACTTTGAAGAAAGACCAAAGTTTTCCACTAAACCTTTTGTAAAACAAAACAAAAAACATTGAATATTCTGTACCAAATTTTTTGTTAATACATATTTTTTTGCATTAGCTCCACACAGGGGGCCCTGCGTCTATGTCATCTTAGGGGATGCATTGTAACCTTTTCCTCTTATTCATAAACAATACATTTAACAGAAAGAGAGATTACCATAAATCTTTTAAAATAAAGTAAGACAATAATATTTACATTGTTTCTGCGGGTGAGCCATTAGTGGTACTGTCAGCCGGAGTCTCTCCACTCAGCTTGTCCAGCAGCCCCTTGGCTGCCTTGTGCTTGGCCTGCTTCTTGGAGCGCCCCGTCCCTATGGCTGTGAACAAGAGCGCCCAATCAGTACCACGCCCCGACGCACACAACCAACACGTGTATTTCAACAACTCATAAAGCATTACTTCAATAATAATAATGTTCCACAGTTACCTATGAAAAAGCCGTCAATACTTGAATGAATCCTACTTTCCTCATTTAAGGCTGAAACAATGGGGAAGGACTTATATACTCATAGCTGGTCAAGGATAATATCTACGCATAGCATCTATACATGTGCATCTACTATGTGTAGCATCATGTCTCCTTGCAGAGATATAGAATAAATTCATATACTGTAATTCTTCATTACATATTAGCGAGGTCAAGGTTTCTGCAATGCATCACGGAACAGCGGAAAATAACACAAATCTGTCAGTTCATACAAAGTTTAACAAGAATTAGATGGTATTATTACAAAGCTTATTTCCTCTTTCTCAAAGTCTTTTCGCATTTCTTCATTGGACTCCAATATGTATTCCTTTTCACCCGAGTGTCGCACAAGCAACGCTGTTGCTAAGAAAGACATACCAGCTTTAATTGCCTAAATTACTTGTGTTTTATTTTAACTGCGGATAATGACGAACTACTGTATTTGGAACTAATAGGACAAAGCTGGTTTTTTAGGTTAGGTAAGAGGCTAGTTTTGTGACAATTGTAATGATCTACAGATTCGAGGATGACAAAGTAACAAATGGTGAATTCATTATACTTGGAAGGACAAGTATGAATACTAAATGGCAAGAATTTTTTAAACTAATGATTCGTTACTCACCAACTATGTCTGACACGGTGACCCTGTACCGGAAGATTGGTTCATGGATCAGCCCCTCGATCTGCACCAGCTCATACTTGGGGACGGTTCCCCTGCGAGCCAACAGCTCTTGGAGAACTGACACAGGAGTCTTTGCTGGCATATGGGCCATTTCCTGAAATTGATTTCAATGTAAAAGGACGATTTTGTTACGTATTCAATAGTTTCTATCACAATCCTAGTAACAAAATGGCATTCATACACTGCACCGAGAAAAAATATATGTATCTCTACATAAACAAAAATTATCTAATCCTAGACACATATAAATAAAAATAATCTGTTCGTAGTATGTAACTAATCAGTAATTTAAGGTTTATATGGTAAAAGTGGAGCCAGCACAAATACCATAAATTCAACAAAACAGAGAAGATGGCAACACTGCTTGTACCTTGTACTTCTCTATTTATTGGGCAAGATTTCCCACATGTGTTAATGGGGGTAATTATTTAAATAGGGGTGATCATCCTTATCTCCTCACAGAGTTGAACAAGGGATATTATTTTTAAATGCCTGATAAGACTGAAAAAACATTAACATTAATTGCATTGGTCTCACAGTATCATATTTACATAGTAAACAGATATGATAAATATTTTATTAAGGAATATGAATGTCAATGTAAAAATGTGAGAATTTGTTATCTAAACCTCTAAGAGAATGAATTTTTGAGAGAAGAGTGTTGGAAAGAGTGAGATGTTTTTATAGGAAAATTTTTCAAATTGATTTTAACTCTACGCATCATAACACGGTCTAACGGGTCCGCCTAGGGTTGCAGATTTTAACCCAACCCATCTTAACATGGTCTGTCAGGTTCACCTAGCGATGCAGATTTTAACCCAACGCATCTTAACATGGTCTGTTGGGTCCACCTAGCTTTGCAGATTCTAACCCAATGCATCCAAACACAGTCTGTCGGGTCCACCTGGCGATGCAGATTTTAACCCAACGCATCTTAACATGGTCTGTTGGGTCCACCTAGCTTTGCAGATTCTAACCCAATGCATCCAAACACAGTCTGTCGGGTCCACCTGGCGATGGAGATTTTAACCCAACGCATCCTTACACAGTCTATCAGGTCCACCTAGCAATGTAGATTTTAACCCAACGCATCCTAACATGGTCTGTCGGGTCCACCTAGTGTTGCAGATTTTAACCCAACTTATCCAAACACAGTCTGTCGGGTCCACCTAGCATCGAGGGATAAGGCTCTCAATTAACAAACAATCCAGAGATCGCGAAATAAATTTAATTTGTTTAATTTCATTTGATTTAATCAGTTAAAATAATATAAGTTACATTTGTGGCACGTTCCAGAGTGGAAGATACTTTCAGTATCGCCCTGGTGTAAGACCACCATTCAGAATTGAAAAGTTTTTTGATGACCAGACCAACCAAGGCATGCGCTGGACTTCTCAGTTTGACAAATACTGGCGAATTATAGAACTTGATTCATGCTTTCAATTATTAAAAATAAAATGGCAGATTACAATGGTTATCGGAAAATCGAGCAGCGAATTACTGAGAGAGAACTGTAACTGACTTTTCTGATAAATTTAATCAGCCTAAATCACTTCATTCAACCAGTCGAAAGTCATGCACTATTTTTGTGAAAAAAATCACCATCGGGGCGCACTTAAATAAGGACACATAATAAATGAAAGAATCATTTGTATCGGAAAAGGTCTATGAAAATAAGAACGCTGAAAAATTAATTTTCTAACATACAAAATTTGCAAAATGAAGATGTTCATGCAAAATTACAAATTAACAATATTACTGCCTTTCAGTCAGGTATTACGTTGATATGAAGCCGCATCTCCTCCAACCGTGAACTCGAATGTCTGCTTGAACATTTGCTTGAACATTAATATAAACATTTTTTGTTTTCAGTCTCCTCCGTTTGTTGAAACATGGTTGAAAGATGAGGTTGATAGGGACGAAGGGGGCGTGGCCACACACAATTTTTAACACTTGATGGCATTTAAATGGCATTTAAATAAATGTTAAAATGATTTCCTTGGCATTTAAATAAATGTTAAAATGATTTCTGATGAAGAAGAGATGCTACATCACGAAGAAAACACAAATTTCATAGATATTTTAATAGATATTTATTTATCAGGAAAGAATCTGGCTAATATCGATTATTACACGACAAAAATTTGCCAAATAAAAATTTCGTCTGCATAAATAATTACGTAGATGTCAAAAAACGAGTTCTGATGTGAGATTCTTACGGTTTTAGCGATAAGATTGTAGATGTTACATGATCACAAAAGAGAAAACGCAGATTACAAGTTAGACCATACTACCTCAAAATTTTATCAGGTATTTATTTATCAGGAAATAAGAATAGAATACCGATTTGAATTGGTCAATTTCTTCAATGTCTCTGAAACCGATTTTGAAGAACTGGGTTTAATAAAATTTTACTATATGTGCAAGAAAAACTTCACCAGAAATACGAATTGGAATTGCATTAATATTTCTGGCTACTAGCATTCATACACAACCTAAACATACTATTTAAGAATTTAAAAAAAACAAGTATTATCATAAATTGTTACATAGGTTTATAGGCACTCTACATATAAATTAATAGACTTTATTTACAAGGAGTTCACAATATAAATGATCATCAATTATGACAGTATTGTTATGTAATTTAAACTCAAAATTATTAGACTCGCACAGTTGACATAACCCCAAAAACACATTCGATTAATTTTCCATTGCTGACCGCTTTGCGTGGCTGCTGTAAAAAAATGAACTAATCCCCCCCGCCTGCCTTCCTGCTCCACTCGGGAGGGGAATGTTTTCCATCGCTCATGGAAAGCTTGAACACAACAAGAATTGTTCAAAGCCACGGCCCCATTGACAAAGTTCATAGTGATGTTCAAGCGAACCTTCATGTTCATGGCGGAGGTCGCAGAAGTCACGCCTTGACATCAACACATTGTGTTGGATATATTAAATCAGGCAATGTTTTAAAATAAAATACTATCTACTTGATTAGAAGCAATATTCAAAGCAAATTAATTAACAATAACATTAGAAAATAAAATTACTATTCTAGCTGATTTTTGAAAAGCCATAAATAATGTTTTGTTATGAATTATGATTGGCAAAACATCAAAATTACAGCAAACTTGCTAAATTGCTACTCAATGCTTACTCAATTTAATTTGTTACAATTTTGTAAATCAACACATTTATTTTAGCTAACCTTTGTTTTCTTACTTACCAAATATGATATTTTACCAAAGAAATGTAGCAAATAAGATCTACTTATCATTTACCAGTTTCACGAGGTCTATTCAATGGGATGATAAAGCAAAATAATTTACTGATGAAAATGGTCTCATGGAGGGTATCAAAAGTAAAAATTACCTTCTAGAAAGCAATACTGTCTAAGTTACTTGTGAATTATCTTAAGGACTCATAGATTTAAAACCTTTAAATAGATTAGGATAATATTTACGTGAGTTCAGATTAAACCAGATTAGATAAATAAATCTATTTATCTTTGCAGAAGTATTGTAGGTTCAAAATCATAAGAGTCCAAATACAATGTTTAAAAATGCTGTCTACGCGGTTAAGTGTTGAAACTACAGGTTGTTTGGTCAGGTGGGCATTGGATGGTAAAATGTCAAGCAAATGGTTTGGTTGGATGTTAGAATGTCAAGCAAATGATTTGGTTGGATGTTAGAATGTCAAGCAGATGGTTCGGTTAGATGTTAGAATGTCAAGCTAATGGATTAGATGGATGTTAGAATATTATGCAAATAGATTAGATGGATGTTAATTTGCGAATAGTGTCGTGTTGTGCGGCGGACTCACAAGCTTGGCGGCCTCGTTCAGTGGCATGCAGTCCTGTGGGGGGGGCCTCTGGCGCTGGGCGGGGCCCCGGCGGTACCCAGAGGGGGCGCGCCCCACAGGCCCCCGGGGGCCCCCCGCCCCGCCCTCCCCGCCGACCACCGAACTGCTCACTGGATGAGTTGCCATCTAAAACCAATCATGTGTCAAACTCACACAGATTCCAATCAGAGTTCGTTGCTTTGGAAATTTAATCTGTTCTCCTCAGAAGATATTATTTATTCTAGCGCCTAGTCTCTAATTCTGTTGAGAGTTAGAGCTGTCGAGATGATTAACAAAAGCAGTGTTATATAAATAAGACTTATATTATTAGAAAGAGCTGTTAGAATGACAGTGTTATTGATGATTTTGAAATAAACCTGACACTGGGTTCCTGTCATAATCCTACATAAGTTTTTCAGAGAAAATATAGTATATATTAGGCGCTCAACACCAGTAACATTAGAAAATCACTTAGTCAAGTATATTATATAAATATTTGATATATTTATACTATCTAAACATGGATTATATAGTCAGCCATACTGGCTAGCTATAAGCGGGACATTTTCACAAACACATGCAGCCTATAAATATTCAACAATAATCTATGTTCTACAAATGGTATTCTGTATTTTTGGGAAAATAAGTAGATAAAGGATTTTTTATAAAATGTAGTCCTCGCCGATATTAATTTTATTTGAAAGATCAGCATTTGAAATAATGATTTTGCAGATTTAAAAAAAAATTATAATAATTTGGTAGGTACCTGAAGTAAATTAACTAAAATGACAATTTATAAATCAAGCCTACATATCATTACGTAAGCATGTATAACAGGGCTTCAGAATAAATCATCTGAACCTACTACTAGTAAATCGCCGAATAATGTTATCTTAAAAATTATCATTAAAATCATAAATGGAAAGTGAAACAATCATGACAGTTCGATGTGATGTAAAAAACATGGATTTAATTCAACTGCATCAAAGGAAAGCCTAGGGTTAAATACGAGATTAATATATCAGAAAATATGTCGTATTTACATCTTTCAGTAAAACTGTTCTACTTTTTCCTGATGTGGTAAAAATTATCATTGGGCCGCAACATGCGGAAACGAATTGCAGCGAAGATCAGGGGGCGATGGACATTTGGTGAACGTAAATCCTTTGTGCAAAATTGTATATATTACTATAATAATAACAAAATGAAAACTAACCAAATATGTTTAGTAAAACTGGTGGATCCACGACCGACCAAATAGCCGGTGAAATTTTACAAAAGTCAAGATGTCGGCTGTCAAAGACAATCTTCCACATAAAAATCCATAGACTCAGAACACTGCGTACCATAGATATGCCACTCGCCATTGTACCAACTTACAAGATATATATAAATGAATCTACACACGGGAGAACATAAAGGTAAACACATTGGAATGACGTACGCTACGTAAGCAACGCATTTTAAGATATCTGGACTAATAAAGAACACCAATAACTTAAAAAGTATGATAGATTAGTGGTTCCCGGCCTTTTTTTGACCAGAGACCACCATGATATTTATTTGTTCTCACAGGGACCACAAGATACAAAAATGAGCTCTTCTTGGACATTTTCATCTACCTCTCCAACACTAACATCAAAAGGGTTATGAATCAGCTTTTGGATAACTTTCGATTCGGTTTTGTAGTAAAATGAACGAATGTTTTGCTGACCACATTTTAGATCTCGCGGACCACCTGTGGTCCCACTGGACCGGTTGGAAGCCACTGATATATATCAACAAACGCTGATTCTGAATATTTAAGTTTTAATAAATTTTAAGTATTGTACGTAGAATGGACCGTTTGCATTTTTGAAAAAAATCTATATAACGCGTAGGTATATCAATTGTTCCGAATTGCCATTCAAGCGCTGTTATACAAGTTTCAACAAGTCACGACACGACGTGTGATGCGCACCCCGCCCCACCTTCCCGCTTGAATCCATCTTTCACTCATAAAATGTAAATGTAATTATTAAAGTGTACCTACTCTTCAATTAAATATCCATAATAAATAAATTTATTGAATCTGTATTGTACCTATTTGAAATTCAAATAAATAATTTTGTTAATATAAAAAAAATATGTTTCTTATTTTTGTTGTAACTTAATTAAGGTGGGCATGCAAATATTTTTTTTGATTCGGGGAGGCTGGGCGAAATAAAGTTTGGGAAACCCTGCGCTAGATGGAAAGCAGTTCTCGCGGGCTTTCAACACGATCAAGCGGCTTGAACCAAGCACGTAAGTTTTTGGTTTAGCCAAGCATTTGATCGTTTACGTTTGCTCGATGCTTCAGCTAAGCATTTAAGTACTTGCCCAGGCGTTTTTACATTAACTCCACACAGGAGGCCCTGAGTAAAAGAATTTCTCTCATCGCCTATGTAATCTTTGGAGATGCTGTGTGGATGGTCTTTTAAAGGAAAGGAAGAGGAAGTTCTGGGAAGAAAAGGGGATGAGGGGTGTGTAGTAATCTGGGGATCAGTGTGTCCAGGGGTTATTAAAGTATGAATCCTTCCCTCTCACTGCGATGCAAGGCGATGGGTCGAGAGAGCCCGGCTAGAGAGATCAAAGGGTCTTCCTCAAAGGGCCTCCCTCAATCTCCCCGGCCTCTCTTAATCCGGCCCGCCACGCAGTTGGTGGGCAGACGCATCCACCACATGAACCTAACAAACCTCACCCAATAAACCCAGGCACCCCTGCTAAGTCATCAAACGTAGCGAACCACATAGGGTGATCTGTGGCAGAGGTATTTGTTATCCAATAAATGGTTCCCGGAATCAGAAATATTTTATTTGTTTTTTATAATGTAGGCACATACCAAAAGTTTTTTTTACTTAGTTTTTGAAGATCAAATCAGGTAGGTGACGTCCTAGTGTAGTCGCTGGGTTGCGATCACAGAAAATTAGTTCGAAAAGTAGTCCTCAACGGCAAACGCACACTCCTCACTGTTCCAACGCATAATTATTTTATTTTATTTGTAAGAAACAAACAGCTTATATACATACAATAGACGTAAAAATATACATGTTAACTGCAGTGAAGCCAAAAGAGTTTCTTATGCTAATATATTTTCTAGATGGAGTTTTAATTTATCTTAAGCTAAATTTTAGACTTAGGAAGGGGAGAGAAAGGGGAGAGGAGGGGGAGGGGAGGGAGAATATAGGATAAGGATATGAGCTCTCGATACCTTCTACACCCCATATCAATCCAATATCGCACGCGTTACTTCTATTCGATACTTCTGAAGGTTTAAATTAAAAATGTCTACGTTGTGAAACAATTCGTTGTATTGCGCACATATTCGAGGAATCGGGAAATTTTTTCTAAAGTTTGTTCTACAAGTGGGCAAATGAAGTAAATTCGATTGTCGGGTTAATCTTGAAGGAATATGGAGTTTTATTAAATTGGTAAGCTCTGGTGAGTCCAGGCCATTGTTTAAAATTTTAAATAATAAAATTTGATCAAAAATTAATCGTCGTGTATGAAGGGAGTTGAACTGATGAAATTTAATAGAATCGGTGTAATTTAGAAAGTGTATCCTAACAATGTGGGCTTGGTAGAAAGGAGTCCAGATCGGTGTGCAGTGTTCTAAGTGTGGGCGGATATATGCGGTGTAGAGGGAATATAGAGTATTTACATTTCGAAAAGGTTTCGATATACGAATTATAAATTCCAGCATTTTGTTGGCTTTGTTGATGATATTATTAGTGTGTTGGATAAAGTTTAATTTAGAATCAAGCGTTACCCCAAGGTCCCTGATAGAATCAACTTCGTTGATAAGTGTCCCGTTTAGTGTATAATCAAATAAAATTTTATTTTTATTACGTGTAAATGATATTTTATTACATTTTGAGATATTTATGACTAGTTTATTCAATTCACAGTGGACAAAAAGACCATTGAGGTCCTCTTGAAGTTTAAAACAGTCTTCGATTGATTTGACAACTAGGTATATTTTTTTATCATCTGCGTATGCTAGATAATTAGAGTGTAAAAAACATTTGTGAATATCATAAATATACACATTAAATAATAATGGGCCTAGATGAGAACCTTGAGGTACGCCGGAGGGCACGGAAAAGAAGTTGGACTTTGATCCCTCAACTGAGACGCATTGGAGTCTACTCGAAAGGTATGAAGTGAGCCATCGGAGTAAGTCACCATGAATGCCTAATTGATGTAATTTTTTAATTAAAATTAAATGGTTTACCTTATGGAAGGCCTTCGAGTAGTCAGTATAGATCACATCTATTTGGTTTCTGTTGTCCATATTACTCGATAAATAATCGGTAAAATTTACCAAATTTGTTAGAACCGATCTTTTTTGTAAAAATCCGTGTTGTTGGTTTTGAATGTTGCGAACAATTGTAGTATAAATTTGATCGTAGATAATGCGCTCAAATAGTTTGCTAAATACCGTGAGTATTGATATTGGGCGGTAATTTTCAATGTTGCTTTTAGAACCTGTTTTATGAATAGGGATTATAATTGCTTCTTTAAATTTTGTAGGAAATTTTCCTTCTTTTAGTGATATTGAAAATATGTTAGTTAAAGGGTATGAGAGATTTTTGGCGCATTTTGAGACAAAGTATGGTGAAATACCGTCACTGCCAGCACCCTTACTAACGTCTAAATTCTTCAGGTATCCATTGATCATTGAAGTGTGTATTTGTACGTTCCCAATTGGGTTATGATTATTCACATAAGTATAACTATCGTTTGTGCTGGTATTATTCGTACCCATATCGCTTGCGTAGGTGGACTGAAAGTGTTTAGAGAATAATTGACACACTTGATAAGCGCCGGTGCCTGACTGGTCTTTAAGGTGCATGATTTGTGGGATGCCAGTTGTTTTACTTTTGCTTTTAGCGTAATTCCAGAGGTGTTTATTATTATTCTGAATGTTAGATTCAACCGAGCATATGTATTGATTGTAGCAGTGCTTCTGTCATGATGGCGACTAACCTGTATCGGAACAAAACTTTATAGTTCCGCCTCTCGAACGAGATCACTAGCGCTCCGCTGCGACATCAATCGACTGAATGGCGCGCATTTAAAAAAAGACAGTTTTGCTTCCGCATCCTGTGTATGGATCAGGGTTGCCAATTCATGAAAAATTCCCCATATTCGTGGAATTTTTAAAAATTTAAACCGATTGAATAATTGTGGGTAAGATGCGGGATTCTACGTATGAGAACTGACGTAACCAATACCGATAAATAGAGCATTTTATAATTATGCAACCATGATAAATAGCAATTACAATCACAATTGAGAATAAACTATTATTTCGTTTACTTTCGCGGCAAATTTTCAAACTATTTTAAATCTATTTTTAAGCCTGAACGATAGAGAAAATTCTTTAATGAACTACACCATTAAAATAAATTATAATTACAATAAACTTTTGTTATTTTGGAGGTAAAGGAACTTGCGGGGAATTTGAACATCTATTGTTGGTAATTTAGAACATATGCACTGACAACCCTGAAAATGACCTGCCGAAATCGGTTTATTTTCAAAATATCAACGTGGTCTTATTCCAGCACTGACGCATCCATTAAATTTTAAATAAATTACTCCACAAATAATCCGTCATTTTATTACTTCAACATTATCTGCTGTTGCTGTCCAGGAAAATATTGAAGGAACCACACCTTTCCGCAGTTTTTTATTCAATTATCAATGGTAGTACGTAGGTACCTATGGTTCCACCTGAAAAAAGTATTGGCTGGCTCACACTTCCAGACTTACATGACGTAAAATAATACAAAACTGTCTGAAATAATTATTATTTCTGACTAATATTTTATACGGTAAAAGAAGACGAAACAAAATATTGACAATACGCTTTTCCAATTACAATTTTATTGTGCTTTCTTCTACCTACGTAAAATGTTTGTTTGAATGTTTATATAATACTGGCCGAACCCGGCATGCGTTGCAATGCTACTTAAATAAAGATGTTGTTTCTCCCTGCGTGTCCTTTCCGATTCGTCCGCATTCCCGTTCCCCTTCCGCTTCTTCTTCCCCTCCCGCGTTCCCCCTCCACCTCCCTCGCCCTTCCCCCTCCCCTTTTCCACTTCCACCCGTCCTGCGAACCTGCCCTCTTTGCCGCTTAAAAACATGAAATACACTCATTTTTCAAACAACTCGCGCGCCAACTACTATTGAAATATTTTTATGCAAATTTCATAATTACAGAGCTCATCAGTGTATACAGAAACACTCTTCTGCTAAAATGAAATGTTCTGTAAAAATTGGAGTCAATCCATCGATTACTTTCCGAGATTTGCGAACGCAAACATACGGAACCTAAATTTTTTCATGTATAGGTATTCGATTATACTTATTCTTTATTATTGGAGATTCAATTATGAGAAAATTGATAAGGTGAAACTTAAAAAAAAATAATAATCTACTTTTTCATAGTTGGCGCGAGTTTAATTATTTCAGGGAAAGACACTTTTTACTTTTTGTTTGCGCCGTAGGTACATACAAATAGTTTTGTATGTACCTACCAAACTAAAATTTAAACAAACAAACACATATAAACGAACTCAAATCTTTCAAGAAAGGCTAACAAATACAATATTGGATTGAATCACAGGTCCTTCCTACAGTGATTCAATCCAATATTGTATTTGTGATTCAATCTGTGATGATTCACAAATATTCTCTGATTCAATCCTATATTGTATTTGTTAGCCTTTCTTGAAAGATTTGAGTATGTTCATAGCTATTTTATATCATGCTAGTCTGGAAGTGTGAGCTAGTTTAGGGAGGATTACCGGAAACAGACTGACATCAGTGTCAGCGGCACTTTTAAATCGTCATTTAAAAATGAATAAAACACCATCACATTAAAACTCCCCGTTTTGTTGGTACTTCTGAATTTGTAATGCTGATGTCACCTGTCACCAGTCACCAGTGGCATACTTTTTTGATTCCACCCATAGATGGATGACTCAAATCGATGATTTGAGTCACCCATCGATGTCATTCTTGTTTTATTCGGATAGAGATTCGGAATTAAGCGGAATAAAACTTGGGTTTTGTTTGTTTAAAGATTTCATTTTTGTTGTACCTCGGCATTTAAAATCCGTACGGAAATGACGGAAATCAGTTACATTCGAGATTAAATCAGTCACATCAAATAGCCTGCCCATAATTGACAAAAATTGATTTATTATATATTGTAGGTAGATATATTATGCGGACTATGTAAGTGCAGACTACGCAGACAGGCCGTAGTAGTCCAGCGGTAAGGCTCTTGACTCGCATTCCGAAGGTCGCGGGATCGATTCCCGGCGTGGCAAATAAATTTAATTTGTGTTATTTCACAATTTATCCATTTAAAATAATATATAGTATATTTGCGGCACGTTCCAGAGTGGAAGATACTCTCGGTATCGCCCTGGTCGCCCGACCACCATTCAGAATTGAAACGTTGCTTGAAATGGCTTTAGCCGTGTTTGGTGACCAGATCTGAATAGCCAGGTACTTCCCACCTTCCTCTTCCCCATCTCCATCCCCTCCCACTATCTTTAGCCTCACAACATACCCCAATTGGGGATGCCATAGTCTCACTGGCTCCAGATGGGAGCAGCTGGGACATATATAAAAAAAGACTTTTGTGGAATAAAAGCTTCTAAGTAAGAACATCATCTTATTTCTTACGTAAATTCATTTGCTATAAAAACTACAATTTTAACTATGTACGGTAAGTTTCAGATTGTTTGTGTTTATGATCATGTCATATTTGACTTTTTCGTAGTCCTAATGTACGTTTTCATCACACTGGTAAATTGTTTACAAGATGCGTTCACGAATGTATTTTTGCACTTTTGTATTAACATGGTGGTAGTAGTGAAGAGATTTTACCTGGTGTTCTTCAATATTAACATGTTGATCAAGAATAAAAAAACGTCTCTACTCCCATACAAAATATGGCGCTATTGAAAAAAAAATGTATTTTTGAAGTGAAACTTCTTCAGCACCTTGTGATTTGAAACTCGATGAAACGGAAACGACACTAAAAAGAGTCAAGCATCTATAGGATTTAGCCTGCGAGAGAATGAGATAGAATTGAATCTTATCGCATTGGCCGCTTTGATTATAAGCTCCCTTCTCAAGGCTCCTATTGGTTGAGATTGTATGTAAGTTATTGCGAAGGTTTCACTTCTACCGCGTGTAAGCTGCACTCGATTTTTTATCCTAAAAATCAAATTTTCTCTTCTCTGATTCTTTATTTCTTTTTTTAAATAGAACACTGCTTACTCTATGAATGACGGATATCATTCAAAATTAATGACAATGTGTGAGTTTGTAATTCACACATCTGATTTTGACCATATTTTCCTAACAATCTGACTTATCATTTGCTTTTGATTATCTTCAATATGATTTTTGTTTGTTTTTACAATCACTTGA
Source organism: Glyphotaelius pellucidus (assembly GCA_936435175.1). Taxonomy (NCBI): domain Eukaryota; kingdom Metazoa; phylum Arthropoda; class Insecta; order Trichoptera; family Limnephilidae; genus Glyphotaelius; species Glyphotaelius pellucidus. The sequence goes on from OW386547.1 coordinate 31,169,685, forward strand.
TTTATTTATATCCCCGTTGCAGTTTAAACATCTCCAAACTGAAAGATGATCGTAGACGGTTCCTCCCAATATTTATCTTCATTTCCTCCAACATTTTTGTGTGTTACATATATTTCTATGAATTCAGTTCAATTTCTATTTGATACACAAAATTTTATTTTCTTTTATAAATTTTTGTGATATTTTTTAATTTTATTTGTTCATAACATATTCAATTGTAGCCTTTCATTTGTATCCTTATTTTATTTTCAAATAGCTGGTACCCGGCATGCGTTGCAATGCTATTCAAAGAAATAGACTGTTTCTCCCTGCTTGTCCTTTCCCATGCGTCCCCTTTCCCTCCCGCTTTCCCCTTCCATCTTTCCCGCCTTCTCCCTCCCTCGTCACCTCTCCCGCGAACCCCACCTCATTCGTTACTCTCCCCCTCATGCCTACCCTCCCTGCCCCTAAAATATACGAAATACATACATTTTCATTTATACAAATTTCATAACGCCAGAGCTTACCATTATATATAGCCTATAACCTTTGCGGGCGTGCGCACAACAAATCACCAAAGTTTCATCGCAATCGAATGAACGGTATGGCAGCGCATAAAATACGAACAAACAAACAAATATTGATTTTTATGTATAAGATTTCTTCGGCGGTATATTTATCCGTAATTCCTAGCCCCTTTACTGTTGGATTCTTGGGTTTAGGAATATCAACATCACACCTATCGTAAAGTTTGTGATGACTTATTTTTGGATCTTTATTTTTGCCTCTGTTTTCATTAATAATTCAACTATAACTTCGTTTTTGAAGATTCGGATTCCGGTCATGCCCACATCAACTAGATCTTTGTTCTTCTTTTTTTACTTGAAATGTGGTTTATCATCGGATTCTAGAGTAATCTTAAAATCTTTTTTATTCACTCCCTCATTTCTAAAATCTATGGTAAATGTGATAGCTTTATTTTCTTTCATAATAAATTCTTTGATTTCTCAAATATGATTATCCTGTGTTCGTGCACTTTTTAATTCCCTCCTCATTTCAGACGTTTCCGTATTTATTTCAAATGAAATAAATTTTCCATGACAACATAATGTGACGAACAAAGAAAGGGATGGAGGCATAACCTATGACGTGAAGAGAATGGTAGAATAAGTCGTAGTCGCCCGAAGAAGACATGAAACATACTCGTCTGTGGTAAAGTGAGGCCTACGCCTAAGCCTGATGTAAGAGGGATGCTTAGATTATTTCGGCATAGAGAGCGAGAACGAAGAAAGGACTGTTATGAAGTCATGTGACGTGGAAGTGAATGGTAAAGGAAGTCGGGGACGCCCTAGGAAGACATCGCACGATGAAGTGAATCAAATACCTAAAACAAAAAATCTTTTCAATTTTTGACAACATTATTATTTTCGCCTTAAAACTACACCCAATTTACTAGAATTCACAACATCAAAAAATAGAGATAAAGATATTATCTTCTCGGGAGGATAGAAGAATTGAAAATCTGATTTTTTTTAAAGTTTTAATTTCATTTATTACATGGGTACCTTCTACACATTCTATGTATTATCCTGTATATTATAAAAGAACCTCCAGTACCTACTTGTCATATATTTTCTGAGAACCTTGAATAATTACGCAATTTAAAAAAATATATTTTATGATTATGAAAAAATCACGGCATCCAAATGGTTTAATAATAAATATTTTAAATAAATAGGCATATGGGTTTAGAACTGTTTTAATATATGTATTTCTATTAACAGTGTAGTTTAGAAAGAGGTGAGTAATCTGATCAGAAAATTGGATAAACTCTTTCAGTAAAATTATGGACTTGAAATTATGGATATGAATATCGCATATTCCATCAAAATTTTAACATGCCACTGTGTTTGTTTGCTTTGTCTGCCATTAAAAAACAAATTAGGTATGACGTTTCAGAAGGTTAGATAGATTAAATCAATTTTTTTAGAGAAGTGTTTATTCATAATAATATCCCTAAACAACTCTGTTGTTTGCGCTCGTTTATTTTGTAAAAATCACGGGATGTTATAATTGCAGGATTTGTAAAGTTAAGAGTATTTATAAAACCTTTGCTTTAGAATCTTCGCCCATCAAAAAAATAAATGGAGACCGTCAGAAGTTTACCATTCGAATGAATATCTTTAGTAAGCTTTAAGGGCCAGTTGTTTCACAGAATCTGAACAATTCATCAAATTTCAATATAGAAAGTTCTGTTTGAATTTCAATTTTGAGAAACAATTGGCACATAATAAATAATAACAGAACTTCAATTTTAACTTTGAAGTTTGATGAATTGATCAAATTCTGTGAAACAACCTGTACTAAAGAAAATCATTATTCAGCTTTAAATATGTCAAATGTTATCTGTCAAAAATGTAAGGGAAAGAAATACACATTTCATATAAAGAATTAAATAATTTAAAAAAATAATTTGATAAAATAATTTGTCGGAGCATCTTCCATTGAACTAACGGTAAAAAAAAGCAGCATTCCCACCTGACGTTCCCACCGTACCTACTCTAAAGATTGCAATCCGATAGGAGATTCTGTCTAATGGACCGCCCGTGTCTGCCGATGGGTTTCTTCATGTATTTTCTGATTCCAGACCAGAAATGGCACCAAATTCAACAGTGGGACAACAGACTTGACACTAACCTGGTACGTTGGAACTTTAAGTTTCATGGCGTTCTCAATCTATTAAGAGGACTATAAACGCTAGAAACATTTCGATTCTCATGCCTTCAAAATTTAAAATCGAGTCTTATTTGCAAAAGGCAAGTAAGCGAAAAAGTGGTTTTTATTTATTTTGTGCATAATTTTATAAGAATGAAAAAAAGTTAGAACATACAAAACCTCAAAAATAGTCTTAGCCATAAAGGGGTATTCAAAAAAATTGTTTCTTGTCTTACTTCATAGTTAAGTCATGCAAAAACATTTTTTTTGTGGTTTTTATAACATATTTTTTGTTATGTAATTAATAATTTTATTGTAATTCCAATGCATAGAAAAGCTAGTAAAAGCTTCAATTTATCCGTAGCATATTTTTTGAAGTTCATATTGTAAACCGATTTGTCGTAAAGATTAATCTAAATAGGATTTCACGTATAGCTTCATCTTAAGAGTATTTATTATGTTTGAAGCATGCTGTATTCAAGAAATGCATTTGTGTGAGTAGGTACTGTGAGCTATTATTTTCAAAACAATAAATCAACGTTTTTAGGCATCAATATACAAAACGACGTAAAAGTAAGTCAGTAGTGACTGCAGTTCCATTTCCACAAAGTTCTTATCAGTATCGGAAAATCAATGTCCAAACTACGGGATGCATGCGACGGCAGGACACTGCTTTGTTGTTAGCAACCGGAGTACCATCGTCATCACCATCACCATCATGGCATTTCCATACTGTCAGCATTAACCACTTCAATTAAACTTTGATAAATAACAATTCGTCGCCTTAGTTCTTAATTGTCCAAACGACCATTAGAAAAGTTCACAGAAGGAAAAGATTTTCTTTCGTCATTTCAATGAAACATAAAGATAGGTGTGTTAAAGAGTTCCGTAAAGGTAAAGGTCTCATTAGTTTAAATAATTTTTAGTTAAGTGAACAACTATCATTTTTTATACTTTATTTTTAATTTTAAATGGGAAATCGAATAAAAACTAAAATGGTCGTTTGGACAATTGAGAACTAATGCGACGAATTATTATTGATAATTACATAAATGCTTTGATAGAAAACTATTAAAACACTTTATTTAACTCACCGAGCCTCGATCATAATTTATCAGGTCACAGTATTTCCGCTTTGCAATAAAATCCAAATAAATGGAATATTTCTAATCCGGAAACTAAAAACTGTTTTTGATAGGTGATGAAATAAGCTTTAAAATTTTGCAAAACAAACTTTTAATAAATTCTGGGACTAACTACCATACGTATTCCATACTAATGGAGGGAAATAATTATACAAAGTCATAGAAAAGGGGCGTTAATAAATAAATAAATAAATAAAATAAAAAGTTTTAAAAATTGCTCTTCTCACTATTTTTTCTAATTTAAATTACCTACTGATAACGACAAAAACTAAAAACACAAGCCTATTTTATTACACAAATATTTTACAATGTATGTTATTGTCACTTCACTATTTTGTCGTTTCATGTAAAAATAATTATTAAAAAATTCACAAAGATTCATAAATTTTTCTCAAATTGTATTCGGAAAATTTGGTTACTTTGGTAGAGGATCTTTGTAGGCAAAGGAAGGGGAGGAAGTTCTGAGAAGGAAGGAAAAATAAAAGGGGTGGGTAGGAATCTGGGGGTTTATATATGTCTAGGAGTGAGGGACGTATGAATCCATCCATTCCACTGCGGTGCAAGGCGATGAGTCGAGTGAATTCGGCTGGAGAGGTCAAGGATAAGTTTCCCTCAACCAATGTCTCCCGATCCGGCCCACCATGCAGAAGGCAAACGCATTCGCCGCCAAGGCCTAGACAAATCTCACCCCATGAACCCGGGCACCCCTGACCTATGGCGGGAGTGTTGGTTATCCAATAGATGGCTGCGGTACCCATACCCGCCTGCCAAATTTTCTACCCATTCACGCCTCCCAAATTTTAAGTTATACGACTAAAAAAGCTTTAAAAGCGTCTGCCCACAGGTTATATTTTTTATTTACCTAAACAAAACTTATCATGATCGGATGCGTTAATTTATCATAAAAAACTTTTAAAAGCAGTTCTAAAAAATAAACGTTTTAGAACCTCAGAAACTAAACATGTGTTTCCTGCAAAAAGGTCGAAACTCACCGAGACTGTCGAAAGTATAAGGAACTCCAGTCCATTTTTTTAATTTTTTTAAATGAATAATGACCTTCTAACTTAAATAACTGCATGTTTATTTTTATAGCTAGTTTTGATAGTTAAAATAAATGTCAAAGTTTTAATTTTTCAAGATCCCCCGAAAACCACCGAATCTAGTGTGACGTCATCATGACCAACCGAAGTATGAATTTTGTAGGCAACTGGAATCAGCTGATCATCGCCGGCCATTTTGAATTTCAGCATTGGAGCGTTTTATGGACGCGGTGACGTCACGCCTCACAAATTCAATAATACCAATTTCACAGGGTGTTTTAATGAACTGTTTTAAAATGGACTTTTTAATATTTTTTTTAAAACTCTACGTTAAATATTATTTAATACAACTTATATATTCAGAATCAGCGTTTATTAGTCTATATGAACATATTTTTTTAAAGCCATAATATTTTTCAGTGGAGTTCCTTATTGCAGAGTAACTGGCGGAAAGTGTGGACTACCGTATCAGTAGTTCTGGCTTCAGAAAGACATACCTGTCGCCTGTCGCTTTGTGCCACTATCTCAAGAAAGTTTTAAACACGTTTTTGCATCTTCAAATCCCGTGGAAAGGGATTTTGGCGCGATTACCAATCTTCTTATGAAAAAAAATGTAAATCGCTGGACATGGAGTTATGAGGCTCCTCATTAAGCCGAATATTGAACAATAAATTCTACCAAAAGCATCAGATTCATTAAGTGGAACGTTTGCGTCCGTTTATGCCTTTTCGGCCCGTTTCATACAAATCTTAATTCTGGATTTGAGATCAGAATACCCAACCAAAATGAAAAATTATTTTTTTAATCAAAAGGTGTATCAAATTGTTCCATGCCAACTGAGAAAAAAAGTCAACTCAACACCTCCTTTAAAAGTCATTAAAAACTATGAAAAAATTATTTTAAATTAGCCGATAACCCTAACCTAACGTAACCTATTTAACCATTTTTTTTATACATATATTTTTTATCACTCCAAATGACTTTTCTGAGATGGTTCTGAGTTGGTTTTATTCCGAGTTGTCCGGTCACCGTATCAAATATTTAGTACGGATGTGAGCTACTTTATTTATTTTTGCTTTAAATTATAGGCCTTTAAAGATTTTCATGATTTTAGAGGCAACTTGGGCAACTATTTTATGTAAGTAAATGAAATACAATAAAAAAAAATAATTACTATATTTATTTTATTGATTAGTATCAGCTGAGGAAAAAAATCCCCTCAGGGCCTATGTCATCTTTGGGGACGCTGTGTGGAGAGTATTTTTAGGAAAGGAGGGAGATGAAGTTCTGGAAAGGAAAAAGGTATGAGGGGTGGGTAAGAATTTGGGGTCAATATGACCAGGAGTGACGGACATATGAATCCATCCCTCCCACTGCGGTAAGGCGACAGTTGCTGGCTCGCAGTTGGTGATCAGACGTATCCGCCACCAAGATCCGAACAAGCCTCACCCAGGGGTGCAGAGTTAGCAGGGGTGCCCGGATTCATACCCGGGCACCCCTGCTAAGTCACCAAACGCAGCGAACCGTATGGTATGACCTATGACAGAGGTGTTGGTTATAAAAAAATGGTTCCCGGGGCGGCGGTACCTGTTCCCACCTTGAAAAAGTTCTGTTATTATATCATCTTTGGCCAGTTGTTTCACACAACTGAATATACTTTCGCAGAGTTTGAAAATTAACTTTGAAATTTAATGAATTTTCGAATGAATGAATGTTCAAATTCTGTGAAATAACCCGTCCTAACTAACAAAAATATATCAATAATTATACAAACTAATGAGAAATGAAAGCTTACTTTAAAACAACTCAAATGCAAAACCATTATATTTGCAAAGCCAAAAAAAACTGTAATAACCTCCCTTCTGAATTGTGCTGTGTCATCAACCAATCAGAACAAATAAATAAAATCAAAAAATTTAAAAAAAAAACTTATAGTAAAAAATAAATATTTTATACAAAACATATTATAACGTACGACCTAAGTAACAATCGTGGCTCCCTTGTCAGGCACTAGAGCTCCTCTTTTCTGATAAGGTATACATGACCAGAGATGACCTTAAATACAATATTTTAAAAATATACATGTGTATGTAAGTCATTTTATTTATATTACAATAAAAAATAAAACAAATAAATAAATAAATGTCAATGACATTTTAACTTTTGGACAAAAGTAAAAATAATTAATGTTTACGAAAATATCGAGCATACCTTCATATTTGCACTTGGTCGGGTTTCTAATTCATAATATGTGCGCTATTTTTAGGCTTTTAACAAAAATATTAAAAAATATACCATAACCTAACCTAACGTAACCTATTTAAACAATTTTTTATATATTTTTTACATCACTTTAATGACTTTTAAAAGGATGCTTTGGGTTGATTTCATTGTCCGGTCACCCTTATTTTATATACAAAATTTCAAATCGAAAAACGCATTAAACTCCTTGCTCAGGCGTATCTGCAAATCTTACAATGCTCTAAGAGATATTGGCATTTTCCACTTAACCTAGAATGTACTTTAAAAATATTTCTGTTTTGTTTATTTTTTCTTATTAATAATGTTGTACTTATGCTATGTACTTTTAAAAATTTTAATAACTAGTTGCTTCCTAATCACCATTGAATTCACAATTGAATACACAATTTTATAAATGACTGTACATGTGTTTCCTAAATAAATAAAATAAAAAATAGCGTATGCATAAATAACATTCCGAGCATTAATGGGGTAGGTTGCACAGAGCACTTTTCACATTGCACATGCTATCGATAATGGCAGATAGTTATTGTATGTCTCTAGTCCTACGGTCGATGAGTTACGAGGCATACCTCACTCACTGTTAGACTTCGATGTGAATCGGTTCGGTATAACAAATGTTTATTCTCGATATAGTAAAGTATTAATTTAGAAAAAAAGTGTTTAACCTAAAAATCTAACCAGGTAAAATAAATATTATAAAATGTACCTACTCATGTTTTAAGCCTAAAAAACCTAATTTTAAAAATTTAAATAAATGCGCGAAATACGTACCTACGTAAGTATCATAAATTAAACGATATACCTACGAGAATCTTCGTCAATCTTATCAGTGTTATTTTATTATTTGCTGTTATAAAGCCGACTGTTTCAAATAATCCTTCATCACAAATAGAGCAAAAATTTTAACGTTATTGAGGGTAGGTACACAAAAGAATTCATAATCTGCTCTTTCAAAGGTGGCGCCAATTTAATTATTTTATAAAAAAACCCATTCTGCAATATTCAAAATACTAAGATGAAATGTTTGTTTGCACCCATAGAAACGCAATATGACTATGAGTAAATAGTTTTGTCTGTACAAAAACTCAAGAAGAAGGTGTTCAAATACAATACTGTATACTAATATGTTGGATGTTCTCACCGGTGCAATATTGAGAAACCATTTTTTTATTATTTCTTTCTTATGTTTCAAAATTACCTGTCATATTAAAATTGTATTACCTACCTAAATAAAATAAAAGCCCTCTGGGCGTTAAATAAATAAATATGTTCGCATGCGTTTCTTCGAAGAATTGGGTTTTTATACGAACAAAATTAATTATTCATATTCATATTCGTATTTATGGGGGCACACAAATAATTCATCTTAATATTTTACAGCATAACTTGCAAAGGGTTTTTTCCTAAAATAATTAAATTACCGCCATCTATGTATGAACGAGCAGATTATGAATTATTTTAAGTTTACCCTTAAGTTATCATTTATTAAATATTTCATAGTAAAACACATTTAAAACTTATTTCCACTTAATTTATTTTTTTATTGTAACCGGAGTCAGCTTGTTAAATCCAGCATTGGTATCTAAATACCGGATTCTGTAAAAAAAATAAATTAAGTGGAAATAAGTTTGTGTTTTATTATGCGATTATCATTTATTTATTATTTACCCCAACGTAGGAATGTCTGTTTCAAAACCGGTTGACTTTCAAACTAAAAATAAAAAGGCTTAAACAAAGATAAACAAAACTTAAATAATTTTAAAATGTTGTAATAAATTTAAATGCAATCTAATTAGATTGTCCAAAAAATACAAATATCAATAAAAAATGTGATATATAATTAAAAATATTCATACATTGTCAACCGGTCAGTTTTTAACCTTCCCCGTAATAAAAAAACGGTGACTGGATAACTCAGAATCTTGCAACTTTAACACCTCATTTGAAAAGTTATTAAAAGTAATGAAAAAATGCTTAAATATGTAACGATCGTTTAGGGTAAGGGCTATTTTTCAATTATTTTTTTCATAAATTTTAATGGGTGTTGAAATTGCATCCTTCTGAGTTGTCATGGAACCCAGGTCAACACAGTTTTTAAATGGCAGATGACAATTAAATTAAATCCAACATAATATAATGTAGATTACCTTGTAGATATTCCATTATAAATTCCCTATCAAGAAGGCATATAATACAAGAATAAGAATTAAGTTTCTCAAAGACGTATTTAAAATCGATTAAAGTTATTTATTTACATTCAACTCAAGGCCCGCGTATTAAATATTTAATACAACGATCGACAGCACCATACATATTTAAACAATAACGCCAAAAGTAGGGACGATTAAAAATTGTACTTAACCCCTCAGTATAATTTGTTCGCTTTTCGGAAAAACTAATATAGGTCTCATAGAAATCGTTGTGTCTCCCTTACTATCATGATTAGAAAAAAATGATATAAATGGTGTAAGACAGAGTAAATACCAAGCTTAATAATTTTGTAGTTAGATAACGTTTAGAAATTTTGGAAATTTTTCATTTATTATTTTTACATAAAACGGCTAAAAAGTGAGTTGACGATGACTTATAACACGTTTATCTAATAAAATATGTGTTTTCATTTTAGTTATAAAAACGTAAGGTGAGCCATTTTTAAAACTTTTTTTATGTTTGCATTCAAAATTTTTACATTTCAAAAATTACATGTTTATTCCGAATTATAAAATTTGAATGCATGTTTCATCACCTTTCTAAAACAGTTTAAAGTTTTCGGATTCGTTCAGAAATATTCCATTATTTGGATTTTATTTCCAAGTGGAAATGTTTTCAACTTCCCACAAAATAGGCCAGCTAGGGGTTAACCTATAATTAAAACATATTCCAAATCTACCTCTAAAAATGTTAAGTAAGTACTTACCCACTGATAAAAATAGTCCTTCGTGTTCTTAATTTAAATCAAATCAAAAAAATATTAAAAACTCAATTACCTCTAAATTATTCTCACGATATGATTTACCTTCCATCTTTAAATTAATTCAGTACCTACCATTACAGCTAATGAATGTTATGCCTTAAATTTGAAATAAATCAACTTATCATAATTGAAATCTTTTCGATATAATAATATTCAATTCAACGCATGAGAATTGTTATTTTCACGCTTTTCCATAAATTGGATTTTTTGTAATTAGTCTGACACGCTTTATTTCGTGGAATCATTTGAGTGGAAACTCCTTGACAGCCGTTGGAATATTGAAAATACAGGTCAAAGCGAAAAGGGCGCACTTTAATGGGACACGATTCACCTAAATTACGATACTGCAACAGCTTTGGTTTATCATTTAAAGACTTTGTTATATACAGCACATTGTCAAATATTATATTTACGTGAAACGTTAACTGATGTGTTAACTAAAAGATTTCTAATATTCGTTATTTACTAATTTAATACTCAATTTGGAAAAAAATTAAAAAAATATCTCACTAAAATTGCGTCAAAAATTGAGTTTATCAGTACAGCTTTATAGAGGAGCTGTTGCGCGGCTTTTTTCAAAATATCCATTTTCGCCAAAATATCCAACAAAATTGAAAAATTATTATTTTTAAATAATTAACGCGCCGGGATTTGAACCCGCGATCTCCGGATTGCTAGTCAAGAGTCTTCCCCCTCGATCACAAAAGTCGTTAAATTTTCTAAAGTTTAATTCAATCAATACTACCAATATTTCGCTTTCTGAAACTGATGATTGTTTATCAGTTTGGGAGGCGGGTGTGGGTACCGCCGCCCCGGGAACCATTTATTGAATAACCAACACCTCTGCCGTAGGTTACCCCAAGTGGTTCGCTACGTTAGCAGGGGTGCTCCGGTTCATGAGGTGAGGTTTGTCCGGGTCAAGACCCGGACAACTGGCCTTGGCGGCAGAAGCGTCTGCCCACCTGCTGCGTGGCGGGCTGGATCGAGAGAAACTGGTTAAGGGAAGCTTTTTGACTTCTACAGCCAGACTCTCTCAATCTATCGCCTTGCACCGCAACTGGAGAGATGGATTCATACGTCTATCCCCCTGGACACTTACCCACATTTTCCTGCCCACCCCTCATACCTTCTTCCTTCCCAGAACTTCTTTTCTTTTCTTTCCTTAAAAGACCCTCCACACAGGATCCCCTAAGATGACAAAGGCCCCAAGGGAAATTATTTTCCTCAGTGCCTCCTGTGTGGAACTAAGTAAAAAAAATCAGAATTGAAACATGATGAAAACACCTCCTGAAAATTTCGTAGTTTAACATATTAACAAACATTAACTAACAAATTAACAAACACAACATCCACCAATCAAAATGCTATAAGTAACTTCATTTCAAGACAAATTAAAATTTTAACATCACAACATTCTAGTACTTAAGATTATATTTACAATTAAGTATATAATTATGAAACAACTCCTACACCAAGCTCAAGAGCTGGCTCTCTTAATTGGCATAGAAATCCATTAAAATATGTGTTTGAATATTTTGTTTTTGCCACAATATTATGTTTTAATATTGTAACAATGTCATAAATTAAACAATTAAAAAAGTAATAAAAGGTAGTATTTATAATACTCTAATTCTAATGTACATCTCTGCAGTCCTTGGTACAAACTATTAGTAGATTTAGATTATGAAGCTAGGACAGTACTATATTGGGGGAGTGTATCGTGTCTTGTTCACTGTCCGAACGGTTCGATTTTCCCTTCTTCGGCAGTGTCAACTTTATCACCAGCGGATTTGCAGTCTTTCGGACACTGTCCAGCCGAAGTTAACAATTATCATTATATTTGTTTATCGTAAAGGATGGACGATCAATAAGTCGCCATCGGTGGTCACCGACTATAAACATATAGTGTTTTCACGAAAATAAAAATAACACAATCCAAATTATGGTGCTTTAATAAAGTAGAGAAATCAAAGTCGTAAAATGAAGGCACGAGAGACACCATTGAAATATTATTGCGAAGTTAAATAGTCAGGGAATAAAAGTTAAAAATTACGATAAAAATTAATTAGCATAGTAAAAAAAAATAGTATCACATTAAAAAAGACGAAAGAATTTCCGCAGTTATTCGTAATATATTAGTTATAAATTGGACAATTAGTTGCAGAAGAAAAACAAATGATAAAAAATAATAATATTTTAAAATATTTAAGTCACCAATAAACCAAAATACGACTTACGTCATTCATAAAAGAGATATTATGTAAATACGAAGTGTTAAGTTTTCAGAAACTCTACAAATCTCTATCGATTTTCTTTCAATTCATGTACATTCGATAAATGAAACTTGTTGAACCGTGCTAAAGTTCTTTCCTTTCAAATTTTGAGTTGAATAACCAGCGAATAGCCAAAAATAGGTTCACACTATTCAAAGCAACAACACAACTGAATAGTGACAGCAGTGTGTCGCGGGCAGTAGGGGAAGGAAGTTAAAGTGTCCAGTGTCAGGGGATGTTTTCCTACACATGATCTTCTCGTGATGGCGGGAAGGAGGGACAAGGGATCTCCGGTAGATGCCCTTTACGTCCACTACAGTCCACCAAGATGTAAGGAAACTATTTCATTATTATTTTCTTATGTTTTTCTGTGTCTTGTTCTCTTTCATATTTTTGTTTAGATTATTATTGTTATCTTCTTCAATGATGTATTTCATTGTCTTTATTTAAAATTTTGATCATTTTTAGAATCTTTGTTTACTACTTTACTTTACTCAATCGTTTAAAACCCATTTTTACAGGTTTTGCTACGTATGTTCTATTCTTTACTGATTTTATCGACCATTTTTTTTACTGGTTTTGTTGTGTATGTTTTATTCTTGTTGATTTTATCACTGTTTTTTTACTGGTTTTGCTTTGTATGTTTTATTATTTTTCTAATTTTACCACCCATTTTTACTGGTTTTGCGCGTGTTTTTTTCTTTACTGATTTTACCACCTATTTTTTGACTGGTGTTACTGTGAATATTTTATTCTTTACTGATTTTATCACCTTTTTTACTGGTTTCGCTATGTACCTACGTTTAATTATTTACTGATTTTTAACATGAACATTTTTCATGACTGGTTTGGCTGTGTATGTTTTATTCTTTGCCGATTTTAATAGCTACGTTTTTGAAAGTTGAATGATTTGAAAAATCTTTTATTTTTATTTTTAAAGGTCAGAATGTGTTTTTTTAAGTATTAATATTAAGATTTTAATATGGTTTTCTTACACCTGTCGATATAAATAGATTTTAATATCCTTAAGAATCTAGAATTCACGTTGCTTACATACGAGAGCAAAAGGTATGTAATATTCGTCCTCTTTAACATAAAAAACAAGTGTAAATAATTTATAGTTATGGTAACAGAAATGAAATCGTTTTTTTAAAGTTACCCAGTTTTGTACATTTTGTATGGATAATTTGTCGCACTTTTAAAACATTTTTTTATGTATTTTTTTAGTTCCTTGTTTTAATGGTCTAACGATGCCTACAGATTTGAAATCAAGGATAAATTAGTATTATATTATTGATGGGCACCTAGTGGACTATTCCACATATACACTAGACACATAAATATTGCAATACAAGTGAAAAATTTCTTAAAGACCAACCAAATTTTTTTTAGATTTTTATTTATTTTTATTATCACTCTAGATAGAATGCGTTCCTACCAGCTTGTGTACTTGTGCTTTGAATACGAGCCAATTTAAATATTAATCAATTTTTTGTACTGGAATGGTAGATATCCACATATTTGTTGACATTTAAAAAAATACTCACCTGAATTTTTTATTGCAAAAACTGCATATCTGATAGGCACCTATATATAATACCTATAATACAAATGTATAGGGGGTATTCCACAATCCTCTCGATAGCTTGTTCGTAAATTAATATCAACACTGGAAAGAAAAAATAAGCTGTATTGTTTGTTTGTGCTTGTGTTTCCCAGAGTATGTGGGAAACCGATTGCGGATTTGTTTATTTATGAATCCGATTTATAATCGGTACTAGAATCCAAGTTTTCTACGTGAATAAAATAAATCGAAAATATACCTATAAAATATTATCCTGTGGATAAGCTGTTACGAGGCTGGTGAATGCCTCCCGTGCAGTGGATATACTCAATTTAATATAAGTAGTTTGTGAGCGACGTTAATGAAAGCCACCCTCTACGGGGGGCCTAAAAAATAAACTTCACTTCAGATGAAGCTATACGTGAAATCCTATTTAGATACTTTTTAGATTCATCTTTACGACGAATCGGTTTACAGTATGAACATTAAAAAATATGCTACGGATAAATTGAAGCTTTTACTAGCTTTTCTATGTATTGGGATTACAATAAAATTATTATTTACATAACAAAAAATATAAGCGTAAACCACTAAAAAAATGTTTTTTCATGACGCTTACTTGCCTCGTGCAAATACGACGCGCGATTTAAAAATTTGTAGGCACGAGAATTGAAATATTTCTAGCGTTTACATTCCACTTCACTAATGTATTTGTTTGTCTACTTCGAAATTCAGCCACATTTCGTCAAATCTAGCCACGATGTTTACCTACAAAACGAAATGCGTATTTTCAAGTAAATACTATCAACAACGATAAAAACATTATCGAAGTAAAATGAGAAACAATGGTACATTCCTAGACAATGGTATCTCTGGCACCTACCCACTAACCTTGGGTCAGTGGTTCCCAAACGTTTTCGATTCGCGGGGTCCTGGCTAAATCCATATTTTCGTTACCTCGGCTGTTTTGTTGGCCGGCGTGGTCGAGGGGTAAGGCTCTTGACTCGCAATCCGAAGGTCGCGGGATCGAATCCCGGCGTGGGCAAATATATTTAATTTTATTAATTTGTGTTATTTCACAATTAATTAATTTAAAATAGTATTTTGCGGACGTTCCAGATTGGAAGATACTTTCAGTATCGCCCTGGTGTATGACCAACATTCAGAAATGAAAAGTTGCTTGAAATGGCTTTAGCCGTGTTTGTTGACTAGATCTGAATAGCCTGGTACATCTCAACCTTCCTCTTCCCCATCTCCTTCCCCTCCCCACTACCTTCAGCCTAACAACATACCGCAATTGCGGATGCCGTAGTCTCACTGGCCCTAGACACGGACGGTTGGAACTGTTGTGCGGTATTCACATAAATAAAAATAAAACATTTTTTAAAAGTGCACTTTGCGAAATAGTGGCGGCAATTTGTTTTGAGTTTAATATATATATATATATATATCTCAACATTAAATCAGAAAAACCTTATAAATGTCGGAAATGAACTGACCAATCAATTACCTACATTAATTTTTATTTCTTCTTCAAACATAGCAAACTTATTTTGTGGCACCATTTTAATTCAAAATTAATAAAATACTTAGTTTTTACCACTTTTATTTTTTACAAAACGAACATGTTTCGTGAGCTAAGCTCACTTCTTCAGGGTTTACTAACTAATTATAAATAATAGATAAAAACAATGGTCATAGACACAGACAACATAATTATATTATAAATAATAGACATAGTCAATGGAAAGGTAAGAATGGATAGAGGAAAGAGGGGCAATAGGGAACAATTTTCAAAGGAAACAGGTTTAATATTGGGTCATTTAAAAGGTGACCGGCCAACTCGGAATGAAACCAACTCAGAACCATCTCAGATAAGTCATTTAGAGTGATAAAAAAATATAAATAAAAAATTGGTTAAATAGGTTAAGTTAGGTTAGGGTTATCGGCTAATTTAAAATTATTTTTTTATCACTCCAAATGACTTATCTGAGATGGTTCTGAGTTGGTTTCATTCCGAGTTGGCATGGAACCATTTAAAAACAGTTTTTGGTTATTAATAATATTCAAATTCGCATTCACGCTCTTTCTGATTTCTAATATTTCTAATTTATCGAACTGAATGCCATTAAAATTAGAATGTAGCAATTCAATTCCACCATTGAAGTCAAAAGTGTGACTAGTCTCCAACAAATGATTGGCGAGCTCTGAAAAACTGTTATTGTTTAAAGATTTCATGTTCTTTAATCCCTATTTCAAAGTTTCTCGCAGTTTTACCATTACGAAAGAAACCACAATCATTAAACTTTAATTTGTAAATTCCAGATTTTTTCATTTTTGAAACTTTATCCTTATTATTTAATGTATGTAATGTAATTTTTAAGTTTGTTATTTGCATAAAATACAGGAATAATCTCATTTGGTACATTCTTTGTTAAATAATTAGAAATTTTATTATTAAAATACATAATTTTCCTCCATTTTTCGCCTTCCTGATCCTTTTGTACGGAATAAATATATGATTTGAGAAATTTGATTTTTTTATTTAGAATGTTTTTAATTAAATTGGCGGTATATCCGTCATTTATTGCAATTTGTTTAATAATATTAAGTTCTATTGAAAAATTACTGGGAGGAAAATTAACTAATCTATGAATCATAGAATGAAATGCTGACATTTTTTGTGAAATTGGATGATTTGAAGTGTTGTGGATTACCATGTCCGTATATGTATCTTTACGAAAAATGTTAAATTCACATTTATTATTATTTATTAAAATATTTAAATCCAAAAAGTTTATATTCAAATTTTGGCCAATCTTCAAGTAAATTTTATGTTTTTATGGAGTTTGTTCAAAAAATTATGAAAAATATTAAGTTGTCTCAATGTACCTGTCCACACACAGAACACGTCATCCACGTACCTCTTCCAACAATGCACATATTTTAATAATAAGGCACAGCTCTTAAAGATCTTATTTTCCAGATTATTTATAAATATATCCGCGACCAAAGGGCTTGTACTAGCCCCCATGGCCACCCCATCTTTTTATTTATAGATATTGTCACTGAACTGAAAATAATTTTGCTTTAACACTACATTAAATAATACATTTAAATCCTAGGATAAGCCATTAGATAAAATTGACGAAAATAAAAGTTCTTTAATAATAGGTTTACATTCTTCAATTGGAATACTTGGGAATAAATTAACAATATCAAATGATACTAATAATGCTTTGTCAGAGATTTTCAAAAGTTTTAAGCGTTCAATCAAATCAAATGAATTTTTATTTTTGTATTTAGGATGAAAAATGTGTGAATCCATAATAATTCTATTAATTATTGATGATATTTTATTACTAGGAGCATCGCAATTTGAGACCACCGGTCTCGGTTGTTCTTTTTTTTGTGATTTTTCAACAAGCTATACAACTTAGGGACTTGTGGATTTTTTACAGTTAATCTTCTATTTTTAATTAAATTAACAATCAAATCACTTTTGCAATCTTTTGCAAGGGATGCTCTAAAAGTCACTCCTAGCCACTCCTGTCACTCCTAGCCACATTGACCCACCCCTCATACATTTTTCCTTCCTCTCTCTCCTTTCCCTTAAAAAAGAGCATCCTCACAGCATCCCTAAAGATGACATAAGCCTGAGAATTTTTTTTCTCTCAGTGGGAGGGGGAAGGCGGGGAAGGTGGAAGGAAAACGCAGGAGGGGATGAGAAGGGGGTGAGGAGGGGGAGGGGAACGGGAATGCATGAGAATGGACATGCAGGGAGAAACAATTTATTTCTTTGAATGGCATAGCAACGCATGCCGGGAACCAGCTAGTCATCTATGAAAAAAATGTAATTTTGTTTTATTTTTTCAAATTTTACTTTATCCATTGCATTATTAATTATGTTAATGGAGGATTGCCCGGTGCCCGTTTACAAGATAGTTAACGGCAGACCAATTTTTCAATATCTTACATACAAAACTTTACATATGTTGAAAAGTAGCACGCGTTCTAAATTAGGAAATGTCGTCATCAATAATAATAATCGTTGGTTTCCGAGAACAGATGATGGTATTCATTATGTTAACACAATATATCGATCCGGTATCGGAACCGTCTATAGCTTTTTATGACACGTGCGGTGTTTTAACACCTTCAAACGTTCTTGGACAAACATAAAGTAGACTAGTTGTGAATAATTCATCAAACCTTGCGGGGCTTTGCCTAAGCAAATACAGTTTAAATAAACATAGCCTCTGCCTCATAGATTTCTGTGGGCCCGCCATAACGGCACCTGACATTAAATTTGCCTACGTGGACTATGATATTATTACGGCGGAATGTGGGGCCGGGGATGGCGTGCTACTACCGGAAGGAAGACAGGAAACAGCTTTTCAGTGGCCGGAAGTTGGAATTAGCCTATATTAGCTGACGGGCAGAGTGGCTCCGGGTTGCGTGACTCTCGTGTCGACCAAAGGAGTGCCTACGACTGATGCCTACTCGACATATTCATGAGATTTTATTATAAGGGGGTATTCTAGTCTAGAAGTATGAATCGTAGATATTTTTTCAGGTGCAATAAAAAACCAATAATATTTTTAGAAGCCATTATTTTACCAAATATATATTTAACATTAGAGAATACATGAAAAAAAAATAGTTAAAGGGTGTTGAAGTGGGGGTCTCAAAAAATGGCGCGCTGGTTGACACGATTGCAAACCTTCTAGTAATCTAAAAAAAATAGTATTCTTAATTGAAACAAATGCTGCTATGGCATGAACCTCGGAATTAAAAAATTTTTTTTTCGCAAAATGGCGGCTGCCTGAAATAAATATACATTTTTTACCAGTTTTTTGACTTTTTCGAATTTTTAAAAAAGTAGTAAAATTTTAATTTTTATGGTTTTGGTTCATGCGATAGTCATGTTTAGAGAAGACTTACACCAAATTTCAAGTAAATTGGTTCAGTAGAACTTGAGCTATCGTCTCGAAAAAAGGAGTTTTAAGAAACACGCGTTTTAAGTTTTCCTCTATTTGTATTCTAGTTAGATTCCATCCAAACCGGTCGAACTAAAATGGCTCTAGTTTTTAAAATAATTCAAATTTTGAAAAAATATTTTAAGGAGATATTTTTGAAAGGTACTATTGAAATATGAAGAATTTTTTTTTTCTAGACTAGAATACCCCCTTAAATAAACCAAGGAGAGGACTACACAATAAGTTCCTAAATGTATTAAAAATATTTTTAAGTGCTAACATTAAAAAAACAGATTTATTTTAGTTGATTGAAAGATTATAGTATTTATTACAACTACTATTGTAAACTACGGCATACATCCGCGTGTTTTTAACCATGCTGTTTACCATAAGGGACGTATTTGACTTACACCAGTGATTCCTGACATTATTTGGGCTAAAAAATATAAATGAAATTTTAGTCTCCGGTGGCTTTCCTGGTGTCTTTTTTTTTCAAAAATATATTTTTTAAATCAATCAAAATAAAATTCTTTCGCTTGCCGTAACTGGTCACTCGGACGAGTATCCGCCCAACCTTTCGCCTCGATTCTAACTAACCAATACCGACAGATTTTTTTAATGTTTTTAGTTGAAAAAATGTCACCTGGGACAAAATTTCATTTACATTCTTTACTCCATATAATGTTAGGAATCACTGGTTAAAAGGTATCTACGCCAACTCAGAATCAACTCAACTCAAAACCTCTTTGAAAAGTCATTAAAAGTATGAAAAAAAAAAATAGCCCATAACCTAACCTAACGTATCATTTTTAACTTTTTTTAAATATATTTTTTTACATCACTTTTAATGAATTTCAATGGGAGGTTTTGAATTGATTTCATTCTGAATTGTCCGGTCACCGGTTAAAGTAACTCAATTAAGTATTGCTACACCTTGTATATAACTGTTTACAAAATGAGTCCTCCTTACAAAATAATGCTAACCTTAAATCATTCTAATCTTAAAAAACGACATGGTTTATGTATATTTTACATCCCAGTTTTTGTAAAATTTTTAATCAAGGGCTTTTGAAAACTAATGAAAATAGCAACTGTAGTGATGTAACTAGTAAAATACATGATTTTTAATAGATTAAAAAAATATATATTTGAACTAGCCGATACCTGGCATGCCATTCAATGAAATAAATTGATTCTCCCTGCACGTCCTTTCCCATGCGTCCCCGTTCCTTTCCACCTTCCCCGCCTTCCACCTCCCTCGTCTCTTTCCTCTCCGCCAACCCCACCCCATCTCTTCTCTTTCCTCGCGAACCCCACCTCCCCCGTTCTCCTTCCCCCTGCCTTTTCTCCCTGCCGCTAAAATATATGAAATATACATTTTTATGTATACAAATTTCATAACGCCAGAACTTATCAGTATATGTAGCCTATATGTTATTCTGATGAATGAGCTATAATATTGTAAAGTTTCATTAAAATCCATTCAGTAGTTTTTGCGTGAAAGAGTAAAAAACACATACTTCCATACAAACTTTCGCGTTTATTACATTAGTACGAAAGATTTAGATAGGAAGGTTTAAACTTTAAATAAATATATAAAGGGTTTACAAATCAATTTCAGAACATATCCTCTAAAAATATTTCATCAGCCTTCGAACTCAACTTGTACTTATTTGTATGCACCCAAATTGTATTAACTAATTATGATGTACCTACTTTACAATATTTTCAGCTCTCTCATTTCAAATATCAATGTTTTTAAACCAACTCTGTGTACTTACCACATACAATCAAATGCAAAAATAATACTTTTATTTCTGCTACATATCTATACCTGTTTTATCTATATTGCATGTCAAATTTTAACTCCTATTCTATTCTTGTTCATTATATAGACCGGTTATCATGTATAAAGGTTTATTTATTTTTTTCTTTGTAATTTAATTACTTAAAATAACATAATTTATGTACCTATTTTTTTTTTTTACAATGGCACTACTCCAAAATTCAAACACGAGAAATTCTTTCTCTATTGAGTTGGGTAGCTTGTTAACAAGAAATTAATATAATGTAATTATTTTTAAGAACCATATTGTTTTCCCTTAAATCTGTTATATGTATGTATTCTAAATAAATAAAAATTTTGTGGAAAAACTGTCATTAATAAAAAAATATAAATTAAGCTAAGATCCCACATTTGCACGAGAGTGTATTTTAAATGATGGAAATACTATTTTTGATAGTGTCATTTTGTTATTGTTGGATTTCGAGTTTGAAAGCAATTCAAAGTCTACCATTTTATGCAAGATTTAACATAAATATGCCATACCCTCAGGCTAATTTGTTCACCCATATGGGTCTCGTAGAAATCGTTGTGTCTCCCTTGCTACAATGGTTAGAAACATAATCTAAACTATGTTAGAAAAAGAAAACACCTGGCTTTTTATTCAAATCTAAAAGTAAACCTCAAAGTTATTGAAATGTACGCCTTAATAAAGCCAAAGTTTCCGACCGCTATTTTAAAAAATTATGAAACTTTGGGAATTTTTAATTAATTATTTTTACATGAGACGACAAAAAGTGAGCTGAATATAATGTTTATAATACATTTGCCTAATAAAAAATGTATTTTTTTGTTATCAGTAATTTTAGTTAGAAAAAATGTAACGTGAGCCATTTTTAAAACTTTTTATGTATGCATTAAAAATTTTATATATCAAAAATTATATGTTAATTTTGAATTATAAAATTCAAAAATGTATTTCATCATCTTTCAAAAACATTTGTTAGTTTTCGGATGCGTTCAGAAATATTACATTTATTTGGATTTTATTGCAAAGCGGAAATATTTTGACCTTTCGACAAAATAGGCCTGACGGATTATATTTAAAAAAAAACTGGATGTCTGTAAAGTCGGTTTACGGACAATAATTTAACGTGATAACGTCATAAGAAAATTTTTACATAGAATTTTACAGTCACAAACCGAACGCTTAGGCCGATCGTGCCTCTCTATCGCTTATTCCACGCTCTCGCTTGCACGCCCGGCTCGTGACAATGAGTCATGCTTTTTCGTGAGTGCAGCCGGCGTTCATCGATTTATAAGACGTTATCTATAAAATATTTGCAGTAGTGTCAAAACTCAGAGAGGAAATTGTGGTTGTATGGAAAGGTTTGTATGGACAAAATCCCTCACTAGTCTACGTAGTTTAATTGTTTATTTGCATGAGATCAGTATAAAAACTTGTTTTTTGCATTGTTAATATACGTATAAATAAATAATTTATTGGTGAAGTAATCGACGTGTTTTGTGTGTTCGTGCATTACTCAGATGGCGCATAGCGGGTTGTGTGGTTGATCGCCTAGTGTGGCGTATGGTGTATGTTGGATATTTCATGGCACACATTATGGCACTGCATTGTTTTCACGATATTGAAAACATGATATTGCTTCATTGCGATCGGCGATAATGTTAGGTTAATATATCTGATAATCGAAGTATTTCTCTAGTATAAAAGTCAATGACATCACTCTGGCGGGTGATATTACCCCAAACACGTCATTTTGCTTAATGTTATACCTTTGACAAAAAGGTAACATATAATATAGTCTGTCAAATAAGAGCAGAAAATATTAAAAATGGAGCTACAAATTTGTAGACTAGCAACACCAATTTACCTGTCAAATATTCTTTTAAAGTGTAATGATACTGAATGTATAGAACACAGTAAACCACGTTTTAAAAAACATTTTTTGTTCTTAAAGAAAAGAAATTAAAATCGGAGAAGCACTATTGTTAAGGTACCGACTTAATGCCATAAATTTGATTAAATGGGGTTTTAGAAAGTGATTTGCTTTCATTTAATTAAACATAAATTTTAATTTAACAGTAGATAGAAAGAAAGAATCACTAATGGTGATAAATTAAGGTGAGTTTAGTTATACTACTTTTAGATTTGAAATAATTTCAGATCTAAAATTAGAGACATGATCTAAAACGCTAAGTACTTAAGCTAGTATTAAAGAAATGGGAGCAATTTGCCAAATTCTGAACAGTGCTTTATATTTTATTACAATATCGTTATTCTTCATTATTTTAACACAAAATTGCAAAAGTATAATAATAACATACCTAAATGCAATTCTAGTTATGAGATTAGTAGGGATTTATATAGCAATAATTTTTTTTTTCACTTTTATGCCATTTTAACTTTTTTAACAGTTTTCCATTAACACAATCAATTATATGTTTAGTATCGCCATTTGAATAATAGTGGCGCTCTCCTATGTTTTCTACTCTTATTTGACAAACTGTTACATAATATATCTTTAACTCTTAAGTTTACATTCCGGGAGTTTCCGGGGTTTAAGAACATCATCTAGGTACGATGTATTTATAATAATACATTTTCAGAATGAACCAGTAACCATAAAAGTTGACAACCAACCACTCGAATATGTGTAAGATTACATCTATTTAGGACAGATAATATCTCAAAGATCAAACCACTAAAGAAATCGAGCGAAGAATAGCAAATGGATGGAAGAAATACTGGTCTTTGAAAGAAATCTTTAAATCCAAGGAGCTAAGTATGCAAATAAAAAGAAAAGTCTTCAACACATGTTTCACACATGCTTCTGTGTTTCCTCCCTCCTACAACATGGGTCTCTTCAAGACCCATGTTCACTCCTTCCTCTCCTCAACAGCACCCTCCACACAGCATCTTCAAAGATGACATAGGCCCTGAGGGAAATTATTTCCCTCAGGGCCTCCTGTGTGGAGTTAATATAAAAAAATATATAAAAATAAAAATAAAAACATGTATACTTCCAGTCATCACCTATGGATACGAAACTTGGGCACTCACCAAACGCCACAGAGAAAAGTTGGAATGCTGCCAGAGAGCCGTGGAGAGAAGTTTGACAGGAATAAGGAAACAGGACAGAGTGAGATGTAGCATAATAAGGGAGAAAACTAAAGTTGCCGATATAGTTACCCGAATAGACCAACAAAAGTGGAGATGGATAGGTCACATGATCCGCGATCCAAAAGAGAAATGGTGCAAAAATGTCACTGACTGGTATCCCAGAGACGGCAAGAGAAGTAGAGGACGTCAACAAATAAGATGGGAAGACGACCTAAAACTCACGGCTGGACATCATTGGAGGAGAGTAGCGCGTGACAGGTCCCAGTGGAAAATGTTAGAGGAGGCCTATGCCAAGAGGCAAACTGAGCTTCGGGATATATTATAAAAAATAGAACATGCCAAAATTCAAATCAAACAGAAGTTCAGAATAAAAAGGCTTTTTATTATTATTATTATTATCGCCATTTGAATAATAGTGGCGCCCTCCTATGTTTTGTACTCTTATTTGACAAACTGTAACATAATAAAACTTTAACTCTTAAGTTTACATTCCGGGGTTTCCGGGGTTTAAGAACATCATCTAGGTACGATGTATAAATAATAATACATTTTCAGAATTCGCGAACCATATACACCATTATAAACTATTAAATAATTACATTGGACAACACGACAACAACACAACACGACAATAACACACAACACAACAACACAACAAACACGCCTGGTACATTTTAGCTAGGCAATCTGTATAACTTCGGAGCTTTGTCGATTGCGGCATATTATATTATAAGCCATCATGTAAATTCCTTTTATTTGTACAAACATACATGTACTTGGAATACGCGCCTGTCCTCTGTAGAAATTCTATTAGTTAAATAATGTAGAAAACGAACTTGTTCATTACAAAACTACAACCATCACACTCACCATGGGGTCAGAATTCCTTGCAGCACATAATACCGCACATTAGTCCGAAATGCCACCGGACCTGATCCAAAATGACCGGATCCAATGCCACTATGGCATTCCCAATGATTACGGGAGTGGAAGGAAATGGGAAAGAGAAAGGTGAAGAATTATCTGGCTAGATCTGGTCTAGTCTTAATAGTGTCATCGCAATCGGATAAACGGTATGGCAGCGCATTAAATACGAACAAACAAACAAAAAAACTATTTTTTTTTTCTTTTTTTATTTGTTTTAAAAAAAAAATATTATTATGTTAATGTAATTTTTTACAGATTCTAAAATAATTTTTATATTTTATTTTATATAATTGTTTTTTATGATATATTTTAGGTAATTAATCACCTCTCCTTTCTAATATTTTGTCTATGTTCTAATTAGTCTATACTTGTTTGTCTTTTGTTATTTTTTATTAACTTATTATCCTGACGAAGAAAACATAGTTTTCGAAACATGTTGATATTGTTAATTAAATAGTGGTTGTTACACAAAGTAATTGTTTTTCATTAAAAAAAAAAAAACTAATATTGATTTTTATATATAAGATAATTTAGCAGTAGCGAGGGAAGGAGGGTGGGGTAGAGGAATCTGGAAGGGGGGAGGGGAACGAAGAAGGAATGGGTTGTTGAAAGGGGCATGTATGAGGGAGGAGTGGTACGCGGTATGGGGGGGTGCGGGAGGGGGAGAAGGCTTGGCAACAGGGAAGTTGGTGGGAAGGGGAACGCGGAGGGGAACGCGGAGGGGAACGCAGAGGGGAACGCGGAGTGGGTACTCATGATGGAGGAGTGGGAGACGAGAGAGAGCAGAGGGAGGGAGTGCAAAGGATAAATAGTATATTAGGGGATAGCAGGGGGTAAATTTGGAAAATCATTGAGATGAAACTTGGGGAATTGTTGTGGGCGAGCCCGATATCATATCTCTATATATTATGGTGAGTTAAAATATTGTATATCCAAAAGCACTAAAATAAATAAATTACACTTTTTTTGAGTGGTATTGCAAAGCATGCATGTGATTAAACTTGATATTTAGAAAAGTTAACAATTAAAAATAAAAATAAATAAACATTGGGAAATTACTCACCTTCTGAGCAATTTGCTAGATTAAAAACCTTTGCTGGTCAAAGAACGTATCAACACATTAACCCCTCAGGCCACGACCATTTTATGTCAGAGAGTCAAAATATTTCCGTTTTTGCAATAATTTTTTTTTAAATCTGAACATATTCGAAAATTAAAAAATGTTTTTGAAAGGTGATAAAAAAACGTTTTCAAATTTTGTTAATCAAAATAAATGTATAATTTTGAAGTATACAAATTAAACTAAAATTACTGATAACCAAAAAAACATTTGTATACTTTATTAATTTAATAGGCAAATATATTATAAATCTTATAGTCAACTCACTTTTTTGTCTTTCCATGCAAAAATAATTCATAAAAAATTCCCACAGTTTCATACATTTTTTTCAAATTGCTGTCGGAAAATTTGATTTCATAAAGGTGTTATTTTTAATTATTTTATGGTAAACTTTTAGATTTTAATAAAAAGCGTTGTATTTTCTCTTTCATCATATTTCTATCATATTTCTTTTATATTTCATATTCTATTTGTATCATATTTCTCGCCAAGCTAATAAGGAAACCATATCGATCGAGTCCTATATGAGTTTTTCCGAAAAGCGAATAAATTAGCCTGAGGGGTTAAAAAATTCGGTAGAGGGACACGGTATATATACATTCTGTTTTTTCCAACGGACCTAAAACCTAGACCAACAATTTAAGGGGAGTTGGTAGTCTAGCCCCCGTAAATTCGACGAGTTTATAGGATTTTTTTTAAATGAAAACAGTGAATAAAGCTATTCAAACCTTATAGATATATTAAATCACTTTAATAGTATCCAAAAATATTATTATTAAAAAAATAAAAATAAATTCTAAGTAGTTAAGGAACTGCGCTGAAGTTGTCGTCCTCATAAATACGGACCTTGGTGGTGGGTCCAGTTTTGGCTCTTTCACTTATCAGTAAACAAAAACAAACAAAAAATCTGACCAGTATGAGTGTAGTTGTCGCAGGAACTAGAATAAAAAATAAATTTAAAAATTGACTGAGTTGTTAGACTTTATAAACAAAAAAAAGACTGTTCTTTCATTATATTTTGTATGTAAAAAATAAGAAGTATTCAACGTAAAAACTTTTTTTAGTTCCTGCGATAGGTACCTACGGATTAACATAGTAAAATTTGAGACGAATCGGCCGAGTAGTTTTTTTTTTGCCTCACACCATGTAGAAATAAGTAGTATTGAAATAAATGAGTTTGAAGTTTCGCCCGGCCCTTTTACCTGCTTCTGCGCTGACCTGTTAAGCCGCCGCTATTCGAATTTCGACCGATTGTTACATATCTCCCTTAAACGTTTGAAGTTTTTAAGCTCTTTAAAAAATATATGTTATTTTTGAAGATACGTTCCACGCCGAAACGCAAATTATTTGAAATTCCTTCGATAGAAAAAAATCGCAAAGTATGCTCCAAAAATTATTTAAAACAAGTCTATTTTTATTATTTTACAACTTATATTTGTGAAAAAATTCACAATGTTTCTTTAAATGATACTTAAGATACCTTCCACGAGAATTTTGCTCTATTTTAAACAAGTCATGTTTTATTAAGCTTTTCGCAATTTTCGCTTCACTTTTATCGTTTGAAATATTAGCGCGCTCTCTCCAACATTCGTAATTACATATCTCTCCATCTTCTTCTTTTCGTGCTCGAGTACGGGGCCTTAAATGGGCTGCAGAACTTTAAATGTCGTCAAAATCATTACAAAAATTTTACAGTACATACTTCAAGGATTGTACTTTCGAAATATCGAAAAAAAAAAAAATTCTAGACCACCGGCTTCCCTTAATGCCCAAGTGGCCCGTATATATGTCTAATGCTCCCAGCCCGAAGAGCGTGCGCACACCGTGTATGTCATTTGTTAAAGGTCCCTCCTAATCTAAAGGGTAGGCTTCATAGCTTATCCATTGTCCATTCTATCGAACTGATTAGATATTTCGTGAGATTGCTATTGTCATAGCACTAATATTAAAATGGCATGTGAAACATTAGTTTTATGGCTCGCGTAATGAGCATTATGTGTATGAATTTTCAATTTGAAATCTATTTGTGGCATATAAGTAACACGACACAGATTTTAACAAAAAATATTAATTGTACCTTTTAAAACAGCTCCTCATGCTTACACTAGAACTAAGTATCTAGTCACAAATATATGGATAATAATAGGTACATTGTACTTAATATGTATTGCAGTAAATAAAACATTTACTGCAGTAAATATTGTAACGTAACGTGTATTGACCTTTTTTACACACTATTACATTTTGTTAGTTCTCTCGACTACCATACTAGGCTCTTGCCCTTATCAAACATAGATCTATATATATAAAAATTAAAATATGTTTGCTTGGGGGTGTATGAGTTAATTATTATCTATGTATTGTTATATTAAACATAGGAAATGTTTGAAACTTTCAAAATACCTTCTTTCCGTTTCTGAATCAACTAATCTTACCTTAATCTGACACGCTCGAGTATTTTTGGAGATCGATTTTTTTTTACTAATCTGATTGTCCTAGACGCACCCACCAATATTAAGTGTTCATATATGGTGGTAGTTCATAACAGGGTGCAAGGTATCTCCCTTAGTTATTCTGTCGCGCTTGAGTAAATCCGAAAATCCCTGCTGGGGCTCCCCTACTTTTAGTGTTGATTTTAGCTACTTCGGCTTGTGGAAGTCGTCAGATTATATTATTCTCGAGATCCTTTCATGATTTCCTTCAAAATAAAAAAAAAATGAAAAGCGCTCGAGTTAATCCACGTGACGTTTTTTTTTGCAACTTTGTGACTCGCCAATTTTCTTGCGTCACGTTCAAATCGTCAGATTATTGAAATGTAAACATTTCTGGGTGTAAATTAACTCACCTTACCTTAATCTGACACGCTGGAGTATCTTTGGGATCGATTTTTTTTACTAATCTGACCGGTTGTCCTAGACGCACCCATCAATATTAAGGGTTCATATATGGTGGTAGTTCATAACAGGGTGCAAGGTATCTCCCCTTAGTTTTTCTGATGCGCTTGAGTAAATCCCAAAATCCCTGTTGGGCGTCCCCTACTACAGGGAGAAACAATTTCTTTATTATCATTTTGTGCATTCTTTGCAAGGAAGATGTGGATTTACATTTCTCGCACGATCATACATGGTTTTACCACATGTACGCCTTAGGGATCTGATTTCTACAGCATTCAGTCTACTTTCATTCTTTCTCTGCCAGTTCCATGCCTCACTGCCATACATCTGGATAGGTACCAGCACTCCTTTTGTGGACTACCAACTCAGCTTCTTTTGGACAGTTTTTTGTTAGCGCCAACTACATTTATCCTCCTTTCAATATTCGCCTTCTTATCTATCGCAAACATACTTCCCAAACACACAAAATCATCCACCTGCTCCTTGTCGATAGTGCAAAACCGAATACAAAATATAGTACTAAAAATACATGTATTTTTTTATTCAACTAGGTAAGCCATTCTATAAAAATTGTCATGAAGTTCAAGCAAGCCATTAATCTTAATATCAGAGGTACTTTAACAATAAATAGGGCAGTGCGTGCAATAACGTTTTAATTGCACAATCATGTGCAGTATTATGGGATCTTAAGGCATTATAAATTATGGTTATGATTGTTAGGGGCTATAAAACAAGGTACATGTATCGCAAGGTCGACAAAATCCAATGAAGTTCTCGTGAGAAAACCTTTGATTTAACAAAAACTCTGGGTATTTTTTTTAATAACTCATGTGCATCGCACGCTACTACTGGTGTGAGCAATGTGTGCAATTTCACCCGTTTTCTTTTTAATAGCATGTTATTACGTATTTATTATTCTGTTCCATAAAAGAAAGCCTTTATTTTTTCCACATGTCACAATAAAATAATCGTATTTTATTATGCCGGCCATACACCTAAGTCTACTTGAGCTGAAGACATGCGCAAGTATGCTTGATTGGTTTGAATACCATGCGCTTTCAATTCATACTTTTGCTGGTCAGTTCTGGCAAACTACATACACAATTATATCTATGGCTGTCATTGGACTAATGATATGGCTGTAATAAAAAGTCAGAAGGGCAGAAAACAATGCGCTATTTGTTGTAGACAGTTTGAAAAAAGATAATTATATTCACATATATATTAATCAGTAAAATGAAATTCGCTCGCTTTTCTAAAGACCTGCGCAGTTATTATTATTTTTTTTTTGCATTAGCTCCACAGGAGGACCTGAGGAAAACAATTTTCACCGGGGCCTATGTCACCTTAGAGATATGCTGTGTTAAGGATTATTTTTCAGGAAAGTATGGAGGGGAAGTTCTGAGAAAAATAAGGGTATGAGGGGTGCATAGGATCTGAGGGTCAGTTTGTCGGACGTACGAATCCATCCCTCCTGAGATGCAAAGAGATTTCGGCTGGGTCGTCAAAAAATCCTCCCTCAACCAGTCTTTCTCGATCCAGCCTGCCACACAGCAGATGAGCAGACGCATCGGCCGCCAAGACCCAGACAAACCTCAC
The DNA here is from genome assembly GCA_936435175.1 of Glyphotaelius pellucidus. Lineage (NCBI taxonomy): Eukaryota > Metazoa > Arthropoda > Insecta > Trichoptera > Limnephilidae > Glyphotaelius > Glyphotaelius pellucidus. The sequence goes on from OW386547.1 coordinate 31,200,087, forward strand.
CACATGAACCCGGGCACCCCCGCTAAGTCGCCAAACGTAGCGAACCACTTGAGGCGAACCAGAGGTGTTGGTTATCCAATAAATGGTACCCGTATCCGCCTCCCATTTTGAAAATTTGAGTATGAGTGAAGATTATTATCATTAATATAAACCTTTAGTTGCTTTGTAAATTGACACTTTACTGTCAGGAAACTTTTGTAATATTCATCCTTCTATTGTGATATTCGCTCAAGTATACTTGAAGGTGTATAGCCACCCTTACCTTTAATTTAACTCTCCCCTGCGACCGAGCCATATAACAATTCACATTGGGCCCAGTTGCATGGAGGCCGGTTGCATATTGCATGGTCCACTGATTAATGGTATGCAATCCGCTGCAACAATAAACGGAGCTCTCTTCATACGTTGTTCACTCACTTCCAGTATTCCAGCTGTTAAAGAAACACAGTTCAGAAATTCATTAAACTTCACTAAATATCCGTTTTTTTACTTCAAATTTTAAACAGCTAAATATTGCAAACGATTGGATACTATCAGATAATTTTGTGAATCAAACTGTGAAACTTGCGCAAAGAAAAGTTTTAATATAATCGGGTAAGTAAATAATCGGAGACGGGTAGGTACCTAAGTTCTACATTTTATATAAAAACTATAAGGATCAAGAGATTAATTCGTGTTATCAATTTACTTATTCTCATGCCATTATTACTGATAGGTACAATAATGTGTTCACTTATATTAATTTTCTAAGATCAAAATATCCCAACGTGAAAAGTTTCCAAACTTCAAATAACAAAATCAAAAAGATAAATGACTCTTTTTCCAACAATTTTCTTACCTAAAATTTTCTGTTTTACTTTTCGAAATACCACAAAGTTAAATAAACATCTTTAAAAAAGTTACTGGGAAAAACCCGAAATTTATGTCAAATAACACAATTTCAGCGGCATTCGTTAATTTATTGAGTTCTGATTGGCAGTAAATTTCTTAATTAATGGGAGCTTGTTACTTGATAGAAATAAGTTTTCATTCGTTCAGTGAATTTCAAATTAATGAATTTATATGATATACATAATATGTACATTACGTAGACATTCATAAATTGATTTTATTTGGAAAGAAAAATGAATGTAAATGGTACTTGTGCTATAGTTTTTCACACATTCTAATAATTGCTGTTGTGCATACAAAAGGGTCAAACTCTAATATCAGGGAACTAAACTAAATTGGGAGAAGCCTATCAAAAAGTCGCTTGCAGAACCCATCCGCTACTTTTGTCTGTTTTTATTTGCTACTTATTATTTATGGTACAAATACGTACTGTTACTTCTGTATTTTTCACGTAAAATGTAAATAAAATTGGGCCCAATAGCGACCCTTGAGGAACTCCCTGGTTGTGTTCCATTGACTCCGATATTGAGCTTTCAATACTTTTGTCATCTGTTTTCTTTCTTGGGGATGTTTTTGATAATATTTTTACCACGAATATATAAAAATGACACCAATAAAGTTTTCGATTAACAGTTTTGTAATTCTCCAGTGGTGGACGCCCGTCGCTGGGCGCGCGGCGGCGACGTGGAACGGCTGCGCGATGCGGCGCTGGGTGGGCACGCGCACCGCTTACTCGGGCTCGCCGCGCCCGGACAGCGCGCTCGCTCCTTCCTGCGCGACCTCCCGCAGCTGGCCGCCAAGTGCGACGCGCTGCACATAGCTGTCACGGAAGGATCGCTGCAAGGACTCAAGGTGAGCTATATGACTTACAAATATCGCCTAATTAATTAGGCCACATATTTAACAGGATGTTTTCTAACAATAGACAAAAGATTACAATATGATGCGAATAACGAATTTGTATGAATGGTAAACGAATTAAAGTTTCTGCTATGTATTAAGAATTACGATGTGCAAACTGTTAATATTTTGTATGACTTCATTCGCAAGGATGTCCTGGATGTCGACCCGATGCGTAAACGCCTGGCCCTGTGCAGGGACCGCGCGGGGGTGGGCCTCCTGCACAAGGCTGTGTATTATGACTACGGGGACATCATCTCCTTCCTCCTGGACAACTACCCTCAGACCGTGCACATGAAGGACAGTGTGAGTACCTTGATCACTGCTACCAACTTCATAAAATAGTTATCAAGCTATAATAGAAAAAAATCGCAAAGTTTGCTCCAAAAATTGTGAAAAAAACATTTTGTTTCGATATTTAACGCATTATAAAAAAATCTTGGTGTATCTTTAAACACACCTTAGGAATTTGTTGAGAGATTTTTGCTCTATTTTAAATTAGTCGTATTTCATTAAAGATTTTCACAATTTTAGCGTAATTATTCGTTGGTATTTATTTCTATCCCTTTCAAACCGTCTTGTTATTTTTTAACGCTTACTACTATTGTATATCTTTCTGGCTTTAAATTTTCCCTAATGAACAAGTTGTGCAAAGCTGAAAAAATGCAACTCAGGCGACAACAGGCCCTCTGGGAACGGAAGACGTTCAAATATCCTCCCTAAACGGCTGCTTGCCTTCATTTTTGTGCATATTTCTTTTCAGTTTCATTCTTCATGCTTATTTTTTTTATATTACGCATGTATTATTATGTAATTTTTATCTATTCTTATTGTTAGTCTTATTTCTTTTCGTTATTTCGAAATGTATTGCAAATTCACTACCCCTTCATACATTCTGGGATAAACGATTATAATTATATACTTACAAAATATTTTTTGTTTCGATCCTGATTGTGAAATTGTTGAGAGACTGAACATGGTTGGATGTGGTTGGGGAAGGGACATGAAAGAGGAAGTTTGGAATTTACCTGGCCCTGACCATGTTTAAAACAAAACAAGGTTTAAAACATTTCTAGTTATATCTAAAGATCTGGTAACTAAAAATGGTTTAAAACATTTCTTGAAATTTTGCTTGCCTTGCATCGTTTACATGTCTCTCACCATGGTGATCTTCCACTGGAACGCGGGGAAATTGATCACACCTACTAATTTTTATTTTTATTATTGTATGTTATAATACCTGTCTAGGTTTTATTTTAATACACATGATTGCAAAATCAATACATTAAATTATTCTACGAGACAATAACCACTCTATTAATAATTCATCGGTCAGCCGGTCTTGTCACATGTCCTACTAACAACTTCACTACGTATTTCAGAAGGTATTATTGCCCTTGGTAGCAACACATCGATTGACACAGATACCACTTGAAATGTTTTCAAGAAACTGAAAAACTCGAGTAAATTAATTGTGTCTGCTTCAAGTCACGTAGAAAATTTTGACGACTTCGATATTCATTTACTTCAATCAATGACGTTATATATAACGGTGACCTGACAACTCGTAATGAAACCAACTCAGAATCATCTCAGATAAGTCATTTAAAGTGATAAAAAATTGATTAAATAGGTTACGTTAGGTTAGGGTTATCGGCTGATTTAAATTGATTTTTTTCATAGCTTTTAGTGACTTTTCAAGGAGGTGTTGAGTTGACTTTATTATCAGTTGGCATGGAACCATATATAACATATCTATAGACTCGCCGTTGTCTCGCAAACCCAAGATAGAATGTGAAAAGTAGAAAATATTCTTATGTTTTAAGTAAAATCTTAATTCAAAAGTTATTTATGTATGATATAAAACGACATAAATACAGGTCCGGCAGGCGTTTTCGTATTTGCGCCGAGTGCTAAACCAAGTAAGAAACACTCTTATGTTTTAAGTTAATTCTTAATTCAAAAGTTATTTGTGTATGATATAATACTACATAATTACGTTTTCGTATTTGCGCCGAGTACTACATTCTACATCACGGGTGTGACTGAGATGCCAGGATACGCTTACTCGCTTACACTAAGGCGAATACGGAATGAGACGACCTAATGTATTTTTATTTTCTTAATTAGGTTTCTTTTCTTATACTGAATTTTTGGTACGTTTGCCATCTCGCTTTCTCCAATGTCGCTAAAAATCTTCGGAAAAAATCGAAATAATAGTGTTTTTTGTAATAATAAATAATTTGCGTGTATTTGCGTATGTAAAGTTATTCCTTGGCTTTTACTAGTTTTTGCCGTGTAATGGAAACATTTTTTCATCACACATGTGGGCATTTTGGCGCTTTTTCAATACAATTTACTTACTGGTTGGACACATCCTTACTCGAGCGTGGCAGTTTAATTCTAAAACTACGAAATCGAGTACAATGCAATTGCCTTGTTTTTGGCCTTCCACTTTGAGATTTCTACCACGCTTCTACGTATTATATATAACTTCATTGGCAATTATTTGATACAGCTATAATATGCTCACCGCCATTACTAGTGCCTGCACTATCGAACAGGATATCTCCTGTTTACATGCATCCCATTTTGGAATATGTAGATACTACAAATTTTAATTATTTCTTCATAGTTCCATTTCACTAGTATGCCTAACTGTTTAAAAAATAAATTTGGTAAAGTTGTGTAAGTCCGCTTCACGGATAATACGGAATATTCTTTTTTTAATTAGTAGACAATCAAATATGACATTTGTCGGAAGTACCAACCTTATAAAATAAATCAATGACGAAATAAAAACAAACGTACCTTAATTCGAAGTATTCCCGGTTGAAGTTCAAGCTGCGGAAGCTGCATGTCATCATCATAAGGATTATATTAGGTACTGCTAACTTTTGAGGGGCTCTTTAGATATACATCCCGATTTTTAATGGCTTATATGGCAAGCAGGGTTTGTCTAACGGGTTTGTGTAATTATTTTAAAACATTTATTTCCATGTTCAAACTTGTCAATAATGCATTCACTTCATAACATGAATAAATTATTGTTTTATATGGCAAGGCAGCATGCAAAATGACTCACATACCATTTTCAAATGTTTATCTGAATTCGAAACAAAAATGTGCATGTGTTTGTGATGCTCATTCAAGGAAAGTCTCGTTTGTGTAAGTGTCGGAAAAGGCCGTGCCTTTCGATGCAAATCACAAATAAGAATCAGTGCCATCTGTTGGTAACTCTGTTAATTAGCACAACTTTACAAACTATATGAAGTGAGTTTTTTGTACCAATTAACTCGCTATTTTTCCTACCGCCTGCTTTGATCAAAATCTCTGTGCTTGCCACGGGTTACAATGTATGCAATACCCAGTTAATCTGCATTTGCAGGACCCGTAGAATTTGATGCCACTATTTATTAAAATTGTGTAATTCATATGAGCGATTTATCATAAAAAAAGGTTATGTTTCATTTGTTTTTTAACACAAAAGCGTAAAACACAACAGAATATCGAGTTTTTACCCACGGTTTTTCTAAAGGGTGTATAAATAAATGCGTGGTAATATTTTGATAAAAGCCGCCCCAAATAAGCGACAAAACTTTTCTAACCTTTCTTAATCGTCAGTTGGGCGTTCACTGTGTTTGTATTACTAACCCAATCAGTAAAAATGCATCGTCACAAAAGGTCAGGCTTTGAAAAGAGGTTTTATTATGCGGATGTAGGTCACTATCAGTTTAATAATAGTTGCACCGGAAACGGAAGACGATTTCTTAGGAAGTCTTTACTTAAAAAAACGATTCCAAGTTACGAAAGAAACTTTTTTTTTATTACCTGTTCCAATAATTCGTATTCGTGAAAAAACACATTTTAATTTTTATTATTATTTATTTGGCTTTCATTAAGGGTGATCTTGGCCATATAAAAAATCTTTAAATTAGGTACATTTATTTTTTTAATTGCAGATTACATGCAGGAAAAACAAACTTATATTAACAAATACAGAAAATGAGTGAAGATCTAGGTAAGACGAATATTCAAATGGTTATACAAGTTGTCCCAAAGTAGAGGTGGTATTATAGTGATTACAAAATTGTAGAGAAGGAATTTGTACAGGTCCCCAAAAATAGGAACCTGTACAACTGTACTCAATAACACTGAAAAATATCGAGGAAAATTATAAAATAATTCCTATAATAAAATAATGAAAAAGGCCCAGAAATAAATGGCACCTAATTTAATTTTGTGCTAAAGCGTAGTTTAACAATACAAAAACGATTTAATTTCACGTTATATTAGAACATTCAAACAGCTATTTGAAAACACCAATCGATAAAGATCTCGGACGGGGCGTAAACACCGAATTCAGCAATGGATTGGCCGTCGACGATGAAAAGTTCACATTTAATTATTAAAATTTCGCCTCACGAATATTTCCATTTTTCCAATACCACTCATTGTGGTTGCCTCCCAAAGTTTCCCGTTGAAATCACAATGACAAATATTGGCTTATGTCGTGTAAAAAATCAAACGAAATTCTAGAAATGACTTCTATTTCAAATATTTCAGTAGTTTAATAAACGTATTTATATTGCATTATAATAATATAAATTAGGGTTATTTCAAGTCATGTTATCAGAATCATCTGTGAGTAATGTTTTTTTACTGTTTGTGTCTGTCTTTTTGTTTTTGTGTCTGCTAACTACATATGTCGCATTTTTAAAAATCGCGTTTGAGGCAAATTACACTTTTTTAGTCTTTCAATTAATTGGTCACACTTGGCATTTTTCCACAAATTTAAACATATTCATTGCCTGACCAACGAAAGGATTGCAGACACATGCAAGTGTTGAAAGCACCAATAACTGTAGGAAATTTTAAGAAACGCCAATTCTGCATTGATGGGAAAATTGCCCATTTATTGGTGGAGCACGTTGGAACGAGATACTAAACAGAACTCAATGAAATGGTCAAAATTGACACGATAAAGGTTTGACATCGGCTAAATGCTGCGTTTATCAGTTCGTTTATCGTTGATCTGTTCCGGAGATCATCCGAACCATAGACAAAGTTAACTACAGGTTAATAAAATTCAACATTTTTCAATATCTTTACGGCATCATCATTTGAGGTGGCCGTGCTCTATTATTGATCCTCTACAAAAAGCCCAAACGAAAAAACGTGTGATCAACAAGATCGACAAGACAGTCATCCATTCGTCTCTTCATAGAGTATAATGTCTTAAATATACGTCAACTTCATCTAAAATTTTAAAACACATTTCTTGTAAGAATACAACAAAAAAAAACCCTCCTACAACACAATCGCACCCCTAGAAATATAACCAATCGGCACTATAATGAATTTAAAGTACGTACTACGACAGCACAAGGAAAATTCATCTACCTAGCTATTAAAATCTTTAACCTTCTCCATGATATTTAAATTCAACCTAAAAACGAATCCCAACACCTTATATTCAAAACAAAAATAACGCTACAGCGTCTGCAATACATTTCAATCCCAACACCCATACATTTTACACATTACCCATCTAATCTCCCTTCACACATTCCCTATTCAGTTTTCCCAATTTAATTACTAAATAAATTATTTGTAACTGAATCTGAATTGTGTAGTCGAATTACTATTATTGTCAAGCGTATTACGTATAATTCCAATCTGTAAACTTAACCCGCCATAACCATAGGGAAATCTCTAGCATGGCGGGTGAAATAATAATAAAAAATTTAACAAATACCTACATAATTTTTTTTGCAGAAAATAAAAAAAATTGGTGACGAGTTCAAAATAAACCGCTTTTTTATATTAATGGAAGCAGATTTGGAACTTATGGAACGGAGTTTCAACGGTTATTCACGATTATTTTATCTACGTATTGCTAAAAAAAAACATAGTTAAATAAATGCCTAAAATAACTCATATAATCGGTCAGTGGCTGAGTTTGAGACCCACCCAGGCGTCCCGTTTCCTAAGTCCTTCGTCACGATACAACCAACATTTTCTGCTTACTGTGGTGGTAGCAGAAGATTTTAAAATATTGTCGAGTTATTCGTAACCCGGTTTAAATTCTTTAAAAAATAGTTTTGCACAACTAACTAGTTTGAATTCAACGTTTCAAAATAAATAAAAATACGAGTGTGCTTTAGACCACACGACTGAAGTAAAGCTCTCTCTTGCTCCTACAGTGTGATACAGACAATAGGCCTGCACTGTGTCTTAGATATACGAAACTGGCTAAGAGAGAAAGAAAATGTGTGCTCGCACCTCTCTCTCTCTTGCCTCTACAGTAATATTTCATTTTCTCTCTCTTTCTATCTTCACTAACTTATATCTCCCTCTCAACTTCCGTTCGCCTCGTTTTCGTAACGCTCTCGTCACGCATTCACCAGCTTACTCCCCAAGTCAAGCACGCGTAAAGAAGTTTTCCTTCAAAAAATCTAGATCAAATTCTGGTCAAATTCATTAAAGAACTGGAATTTGCTCAAAAGCACTCACCTCACCAACTGAAACATAGGGGTGCTTTTTGAAGCAAAAATAATAATAATACCACATTCTTATTTAAATGGGGATGTAATGTTCTATTTAGAATGGGGATGCAATGTTCTATCTTGAATGGGAATGTAATGTTCTAACTTGAATGGGTACAATTTCTAATTTAATGAGGACGCAATGTTCTAACTTGAATGAGGATGCAATCTTCTAATTTGAATAGGGACGCAAAGTTCTAACTAGATATTTTCCCAATGCAGGAAGGTCGCACGCCGCTGCACTACGCGGCCGCGTGCTCCGACCCGGCGGAGGTGTCGGGGGCGCTGCTAAACGCGGGGGCCGAGCGTGCTCCCCTGGACTCCAGGCAGCGCACGCCCGCCTACTACCTGCAGCACCCGGGGGCCCTGCGCATGCCTGAGCCGCAGCCTCCTACACCCCAGCAGTGTGAGTCACATATTCTAACTTTATCACACCTTTATATTATTACAAACACCATCATCTAACATTGAGACGATTGAACATAACGGTTCAGGCTCTCCTGGGAAGATGTTGAAATTATATCCAATTTTATTTTCATTAGCTCCACAGAGGAAGTCCGGAGGAAAATAAGTTCCTTCGGGGCTTATGTCATATCTCTTCTAAATTGATATTAAATAAAGTAAAAGAATACAATGATTCCATGACACTTGATTCCCGACATACTTACATACAATATGCGGTCGGTTTGGAGAAAATACGGTGTACCTAATTATTCAAAATATAATCAGATATCCCCGAAGGGGTGTGCAGAGAGAATGTACCGCCGAATAACAAAAGTATAAAACATATGTGTATGGTGACCGGACAACTCGGAATGAAATCAACTCAGAACCATCTCAGATAAGTCATTTAGAGCGATAAAAAAATATATATAAAAATTGGTTAAATAGGTTAAGTAAGGTTAGGGCTATCGGCTAATTTAAAATTAATTTTTTCATAGCTTTTAATGACTTTTCAAGGAGTTGTTGAGTTGACTTTATTCTCAGTTGGCATGGAACCGTACCGTATATACTATATACCAGCGTCAATGAAAAAAAAACTGACACTAAATTCGTTTGAAATCCGTACCAACTTATTATTAAAGGTATTTGTGAAGTCGATTTTAGGTTTGAAATTGATTTTAGGTCGATTTTAGGTTTGAAATTGTGTATTAACACAAAAAATTATAATTTTGTAATTATCGTGGGGCCAACTGTCAGGGGATCAACTGACGAGTCACCGAATGTAATAGCACATGCATTATTCTAATTTATGTAGGTACTAGTTACTCTAGAGTTAGTAGGTACTAGTTACTCTAGAGTTAGATTCTCCTAATGACGGTTTTTGGAAATCCTAAGAACGTATAAGTAACCAGCTAGAGGCATGCTAAGCTGGCATGCGTTGCATTGCCACTCAAAAATAAATTGTTTATCCCTGCGTGTCCTTTCCCATGCATCCCGTTCAAGCTCACTTTTCCCTCCCGCGTCCCCTTCTCCTTTCTCACCCGCGTTCTCCTTCCACCTTCCCCCTCTCGCGTCCCCTGTTCCGCGCACGCCCCACTACCCACGTTCCCCTTCCCCTACTTTGTTCCGCTTACCCCTCCCGGATTTCCCTTCCCCTCCCGCAAGCCCTCCTTGCCGCTAAACTATAGGAAATACACTTCTTTTTCCATCGACTAGCGGAAATTTGTATACATATTTCAAAACGCCAGAGCTCACCATTATATATAGAAACCTTCGCGGGTGTGCGCAAAATAACTCACCGAAACTTCATCGCAATCGGATGAATGGTGTGGGAAATAATTTCATAATGCCAGAGCTCACCATTGTACATATAAACCATCGCGAGCATGCGCACATCGTTTCAGCGCAATCGGATGAACGGTAGCACAAAAAATCTGAACAAACAAACAAATATTGATTTTTATATATAAGATATGTGTAAATTGGCATAAATTTTACCACGCAAATTTCTTTCACTCCACGATAATATTTTATTGCTACTAATTAACTATTCTAGAAATTTACTTGCTGGAATTTTTCGTGAAAGGTGAAGGCGTGCTGTATTTTTCAAGATCACAAACTTGAGATTTTATTATCGAAAACCACGCAGTACGTACTTCAAGGCGCCTGGTAAATAAGTCTATAAATAAAACTAGGTTTTTTATTAATTTTGAAATAACTCTACGTTTATTTATTATTTATTCCCTCTAGTTTTATCAACTTACTCTTTTATATTCCCATGGAAAATAATATTATAAATGTTCCCACAATTTGGGAGGCGGGAATAGGTACCGCCGCCCCGGGAACCTTTATTGGATAACTAACACCTCTGCCATAGGTCACCCCAAGTAGTTCGCTACGTTTGATGATTTAGCAGAGGTGCCCGGGTTCATGGGGTGAGGTTTGTATAGGTCTTGGAGGCGAATGACCAGGACACACTGAATCACAGATTCCTACCCACCCCTTAAACCCTTTTCCTTCCCAGAACTCTCCTCCCCTCCTTTCCTTAAAAAAAACCCTTCACACAGCATCCCCAAAGATGACATAGGACCTGAGGAAAATTATTTTCCTAAGGGCCTTCTGTGTGGAGCTCATGTAAAAAAAAATGGGGCTCTTGAGATTGGGTAAATAATAATAACATTATTTTACAGTTACTAAGTAAGCGAGTTATTAATAGTAATTAACAATGGGTGTAGTAATTACATTAGGGTAGTTTACAATTGGATAAAATCTAAAAGGAAAATAATAATTATAAAAATGAATTGAAATTGTCAGAAATAATTTATTGTCTCAAAAAAATTGTTTTAAGTAAAAATGTCGAAAATATTTTTTGAATATTTGTTTGTTACTATGTAAGTGGGGAATTGGCGAGTTGGCTACATAATTTGTTTGTGAACGGTGACATTGAAATTTTAAGAGTAACTGCAAGTGTCTTGTACTTTAAAAATATGCAATGGTCATGATAGCACGCGTTGATTAATGGGATTTTGGATCTGGAACAAAATGTAAAAAAAGCATCCCTTAATAAAAATATTTTTCTTTAACTAAAATACATCTATTTTCTTTTTAAAAGAATTAAAACACTTTGTATTTAAACCACGAATTTATTATTTTGTATATCTACCGGTTTCGCTTCGACCAAGCTTCATCAGGATATAATATAAGTTATTATTATATTCTATCCTGATGAAGCTTGGTCGAAGCGAAACCGGTAGATATACAAAATAATAAATTCGTGGTTTAAATACAAAGTGTTTTAATTCTTTTAAATATAATGTCTAACCACAAAGTAATTGCTTCTAACGAAAAAACATCTATTTTCAATTTTCGCTCACTTCATCATCGCTTGGGCGTGTGATTTTTTTTCCCACTTTTAACAAAAGTATATAATATATTATGTAACTAAAACATATTCGAACTACACAGGAAAAAATCGTTTAGAACTGCTGGAGCGATTATGGTCGAAAAATGGACCACTTTTATTTTTCTGCGACTGATAGCTGTCCAAAATTGGATGACATTTTCCTACCATTCGTAAAACATTTATTGTAATTATTAAAAACATTTCCATTGCTAGCCATTTATTTTAAAACGAAGTTTTTGAAATGCTTTATCTATTGTGACCATAAATATCGCAAATCCGAACTTCGTTGACTATTTTAGAACGATGTTAAAAATAATTTTTTTAAATATTTTTTTCACGCAGAATTTCTGATTACGGTTAAAATTAAGTCCTTTTTCCGTAGATATGCACCTTAAATTAACAATTATACCACAGACAACATACAGAAAACGAAAATATTCTATGTTGACTCGAATAATTATCTCTCACGGAGTTTCAAAGTAACAAACACGCAGATTCGCGCGGTTATAAACTTTACGATTTTTTTTATAAATTTTACAAATATGAGATAAACGATAAAATACAGGTTAATTCATTGGCTATATAGCACTATAATAAGTTTTTATGTTTCCATTCGATTGTGTTAACATTCGAAGGTATGATTTTTTTAATGTTTCCGAAAAATTTTAAAAATGATCTTCTGGAAATTTATTATATGAATTTATTTCGCGTGGTCGCTCCAGTGGTGACTGTTTTCAAACATTTCATTGGATAAAGAGTCTACAGGTATATTGAGCAATATTCTAAAAAAAAAATGACAATTCATCGCCCCAAAATTAGGACAGTCAATACTTATGAACCCGACATTTTTTTTTCTAATAAAAAAATAAAAATAAATTCAAAAAGAATTTGACAAGAAATTACTGTTCATCGCCCTAAAATTAGGGTAGTCAATACTTACACACTCCAAAGATTTTTCATTTAAAAAATGTGTTTCGAATCGACTGGAGTCATCAAATTGATTGCCATAAGACAACATTACCAATAAAAAAATACGTATTGGGCGAATGCTAAGTGCTTGTACCTGTACAAAGCAAGTCCTGACATGTAACATGTGTTAACCATTAAATAGGTCACCATTGATTAGTGTGGGAATTTTCACATGGCTACCAGAGTATTTTATATCGACCGAGTGTTTTTTGTCCAATCGATGATGTCTGCCATCGTAGATGCCAATCAGGTAACTACTGTTGTTTTGTGGTAAAAAATTAAACCCTTCAAAAACAATCGAACCAACTTTCCATAAAATTGTGATTTGAAAACATTAATGACGTATTTAATTAATTATAATTATTAATTCGATATGAAAATAGTGAAGTTGGTGTTGAAATTTTGGGCATGAAATTATGTGCAAATTTAACCCCGTTAAATATTTCCACTTTACAATAAAATCAAAATAAATGGAATATTTCTGAACGTATACGAAAACTAAAAACTGATTTTGAAAGGTGATAAAATACGCTTTACAATTTTATAAATCGAAATGAACATAATTAATTTTTTTAAATATAAATTTTTTTCATGTAAACATAAAAATGTTTTAAAAGTGGCTCACCTTACGTTTTTTTTAAATTAAAATGACTGATAACGAAAATAAATTAATCAGTGTGCAATTCACACGCGGCAGAGGTGAAACCTTCAGAAAACTAAAGTTAGCAAGAGTATGGAGACTACGAAGCACTTTTTTATCAATGTGAAGGATGATTTTTTCCATATTTTTGTCGTCGAATTGCGGTGCACCTTTTCCTGTACATTTGGTCATCTTATTAGTATTTGTGTTTTCTTCTTCAGAGTCGCTAAATGTCATTTTCTCATGTGTTTTCTTTGCCAGTTCATTTTGTAGTATTTTGAAGATTAGATATTGGTTTTACAAAAATTATTTTTAGGATTTAATAGGATTCGATCATTAAATTCGCTAACTTTCGTCGGGCGGTTTATACCACTAAACTAAAGGAGACTTGCGTGGGACCGTGGATTTATCGTACTATATTGGAACAGAGTAGTGAAATAAATAAACATTTTATTGCTGTAGATGTACGTGTTTGTCTCACTTCCGTTTCATCGAGTTTCAAATCACAACTAAAAGAGTGTTTATTTGTGAAGGTGCTAAAGAAGTTTTCACTTTAAAACACATCCATATTTTATTAGACAAAGGTATTATAAATTATATTTGCATCTCATTTTCGTTCTAAGTAAAAATAATTAATAAAAAAATCCCAAAGTTTCATAAATTGCGATCCGAAACTTTTAAGAATGCAAACAAATTATGTAGGTAAATTCTTTACGTTTCGAATTTTAAAAGATAAAAAAATATTTTAATATATAAACGAATTTTATATATAAATAAAATGCGTTGCAGAATTTAATATTTTTCTACGCTGTAACCCAACTATCTGAAGTTGAAAAAGAAAATCATTTTAAGTGCACAATCAATTTCTAAGCAATCAAAAATATATTAACCGTCGCTGAACCCGTCAAGAATTCCGCATTTGACATTACAGCAACCATTAAGAGAGACATAATAACTCATTTCATGTTTTATGTCACATGAAAATAGAAAAACAAACATCAGCCTTAAATGTGACATCCTTTCGAAGGTATAAACAAATAACGCAGTTCGTTTCCACAACAAATTCGAGCGCAGAAGCAGTAGAGCCGAGCCTGAAAACTCCGGTATGTCGGCCGTAAGAGGTGACTTCAGGAAAGTTGTATTGAAGAGTCGCGTCCATTTCTTTTTCGGAACGGTGGTGTTCTGAAAATATTAACAGTGTGATTATATTCATATAATTTAAGAGGATTTCAATTAAATTATTTAATTTAAGATAAAGCTATACGTGACATCCTATTTAGATACTATTTAGATTCATCTTTACGACGAATCGGTTTACAGTATGAACATCAAAAAATATGCTACGGATAAATTAAAGCTTTTATTAGCTTTTCTATGTATTGGAATTATGATAAAATTATTATTTACATAACAAAAAATGTAAGCGTAAACCACTAAAAATTTTTTTTGCATGAATTAACCATGAAGTAATATAAGAAACTTTTTTTTTCAAAACCCCTTTATGGCTAAGACTATTTTTGAGGTTTTATAAGTTGGAACTTTTTTCATTCTTATAAAATTATCACAAAATAAATAAAAACAACTTTTTCGCTTACTTGCCTCTAAATTAAATTTTGCCTTTAAATTTTGCAGGCACGAGAAACGAAATATTTCTAGGGTTTATATTCCTCTTAAGGGGATTTCAATTCAATTTGGGAGGCGGTTATGGGTACTGCCGCCCTGGGAATCCTTTATTGGATAACCAACACCTCCGCCATAGGTCACCCCAAGTGGTTCGCTGCGTTTGGTGACATAGCAGAGGTGGCGGGTTGTTAATCCCCACAATCTGTATTGGCGTAAACGCTTTGCTTTATTTACATTCTGTACATAATCGTGTCATAAACTTTTCTATTTCTCCAACTCTTGTCGTAATCCGACACAATTATTTGATTTTGTTTTACAACCTGAAGAAAATAATTTCTCTCAGATCCCTATGTTATCTTTGGGATGCTTTTTGGTGTGGAAAGTTTTTTAAGGGAAAGGAAGGAGAGGAAGTTCTGGGAATGAAAAAGGTATGGGGGTGGGTAGGAGTCTGGGGGTCAGTCGGTACAGGAATGACGGACGTATGATTCCATTCTTCCCACCGCGGCACCAGGCATTAGTTCGCATTAGACCAAACGTCAAACTGTAACGTGGAGAGGCCAAATGGTCTCCCTCAGCCAGTCTCTACCGATCCGGCCCGCCACGCAGTATGTAGGCAGACGCATCCGCCTCCAAGACTTAGACAAACCTCAAGTCATGAACCCGGACAACCCCGCTATGTCGTCAAACGCAGCGAACCATTGGAGTAACCTATCGCAGAGGTGTTGGTTATCCAATAAAAGGTTCCCGAAGCGGCGGTACCCACACCCGTCTCCGAAATTGAAATCATTTTTATTCATTTATTTAACGCCCGGAGGGCTTTTACACGATTTGTGGTGTAATTTTAATTTGAAAGATACTTTTAAACTTAGGAAATAATGATTAAAAAATTACATTTAATAAAAGTCATACAACAAGTCATACAAACACATAAACAAAAACAGAAAAATACAGCTATTTTATTGGTTTACTAGATGTGTTTAGTAATAGTGTTGAAATAAATGTTTTAGATGATCCACAAAACTCGCCAAGTTGATATTGAAAATGTCAACATCACCCAAGTACTTATTTCCCATGGTGTGAAGTCATTGTATCGGAGAGTGGGCATTTGGTGGTTCATAATAATTTTCGCAATAATTTAAAATAATCTCTTCACTAAAACGTAGTTTACATTACTTCAAAATTGTCAATGAAAAATTGTAAATTTATAATTCTGGAAGAAATTTTTAGTACGTAAAACGTAATTGAAGTAAAACACCATCGGTTTACATTGTTGTTATGCCCTGCTTTACACCGCAGCCCATATCCGCCACCTCCTACTAGTATTTAGAAACTCGCCAAGTAGAGAACCTCACAGTTTAAGCTCCAACCTGCTGATTCTACGTACACTCTATTATTCAACGAAAGCTCACTTGTAAAATTCTTTCTTTAACTTTATTACTTATTTACTAAATTTAACTTATACCTTTGGAATTCACTAATAAACTAATATTCAATTTACTAATCGCTTACTGCAATTTCAAAATACATATTGCAAGAAAATCACATCTGCATTATGAATGATTTTTTTCATTCTGCTGATCAAAATATCTTTATTAAAATAAACATAGCTTTTTGGACTGATATTCAAGTCTTATTAAACTATTCATTGTTTAGAACAAAGTACGGTGGCTGAAACAATTGAATTTTCGATAAAATTACACTTGACATAGAGCAACTATTCTAAAAAATGCTGTTGCACAAGGCTATTGATTTATTTAATAAAATTGAGTCACATTGAAGCTTTTGTCGTTTTGTTTTAAACACAATTTGTAATTGTTTTTCTGTAACTGTTACACTTATATTTTTACACTTTTCTTTAGTTTCGTGGATGTATTTAGATGTATGTATTATGTTATTGCGGGGTTAGTTAAAGTTTTGAAATAATGTGATTGACAGTTCCGTGCAAGTAAAGTGAAAAGGAACGTGAATGGTTTACTCGGGAGAAACTTTGATAGAAGTAGTGAACACCTTTATAAACTTCGGAGGGGACAACATGAAACACGGTCGGGAGCGCAAGGACGATGCCAGCGGTAAATTAAAACTTATCTTATTTTAAACTTATCTTATTTTATACTTACCTTAAAACTTATGTTATTTTATACTTATCTTATTTTAAATCATATCTTATTTTATTCTTATCTTATTTTAAACCTTATCTTATTTTATACTTACTTTAAAACTTGTGTTATTTTATACTTATCTTATTTCAAAACATATCTTATTTTATGCTTATCTTATTTTAAAACTTATCTTATTTTATACTTATCTTATTTTATACTGATCTAATTTTAAAACTTATCTTATTTTATATTTGACCGGAATTGGTATCGAATTGGGTCCCACCCAGGCATCACACGTTCGATTCCTCGGCTGGCTAGGTCCTCCATTACGAGCAACATTTTCCGCTTACTGTGATGGTAGTAGGAGATTTTCAAATATTGTTAGGTTATTCGTAAACCGGTAATATTTGTCTTTCTTTAAAAAATATATATATATATATGTGTATATTATTTTCTATTTTCATTTATTAATGTAAAATGATTAGAAAGTGATCAGCATTTTTTTACATTAACTCCACGCAGGAGAACCTTAGGAAAACAATTTCCCTCGGAGTTTATGTCATCTTTGGAGATGCCGCTGGGGGTCTTTTTAGGGAAAGAAAGGAGAGGAAGATCTGAGAAGAAAAAAGATATGAGGGGTGGGTTTAATCTGGGGATCAATGTGTCCAGGAGTGACGGACCTTTGAATCGATTCTTCCCTCTGCGGTGCAAGGCGATGGGTCGAGAGAGTTTACTAGAGGGTTCTAAAGTATTCCCTCAACCAGTCCCTCCAGATCCGGCCCGCCACGCAGAAAGTAGCCATACGCATATTTTTTTTACAAAGGCTCCACTCAGGAAGGGAAGGAATTCTCTCAGAACCTGTGTCATCTTGGGGATGCTATGTAGAGGATCTTTTTAGGGAAGGAAAGGAGAGGAAGTTCTGGGACCGAAAGAGGTATGACGGGTGGGTAGGAATTTGAGGGCCAATGTGAGGGATGGATGGATTCATACATACATCACTCCTGGAGACACTGTCCCCAAATTCCTACACACCACTCATATATTTTTCTTTCCCAGAATTTCATCTCCTTTCTTTCCTCAAAAGACCCTCCACACAGCATCACATGAATTATTTTCCTCAGGGCCTCCTGTGAGGACATAATGTAAAAAACACAATAAAACAATTCTAACACATGTCAATTAATTTGTGACAGCATATATACGACAAATCTGCATTATGTACGATAAATTAGTTAACAAATATTTTTTCTATTGTAGGTATTAAGAGCAGACATGTTATTATTTCAAATGGAGACCGGACAACTCAGAATGAACTCAACTCAATACCTCCTTTGAAAAATCATCGAAATATATTTAAAAAATGGTTAAATGGTTACGTTGGGTTAGGTTATGGGTTATTTTTCAAAAGCTTTTAAAGTCTTTTCGATGAGGTGTTGAGTTGAGTTGATTCTGAGTTGGCATGGAACCATTTCAAATACGTTAAAAACATACCATCCCTAAAAACAGTAAGAAATATCGATTACAGGGTAGTCGTGTCAACTCACAATAACTACGTTTTAATGTAATCGATAAAGCTGATTATTGTGAGCAAGGTTGATGCCCATTGTTAACGTACAGGTAAAGTCATATGTCATAATTAACATACGCATTGGCTCAGTTTCAATCAGAGGGTGATGTTTTCATAATTGATCTCTCATTCCAGCTTTTTGATGAGTTGCGCGTTGGTATATGTTTAATATAGTTCATTTGTAATTGGAAGAATTGACTAAAATCCTCGTTTTCATCCGCCTACTTTTTTTTAGAAAAATAATAGAATATTGAAGAAAAAAAATTTGCAGTTCACACGCGGTAGAAGTGAAACCCTCAGAAAAATAAAGTAGACAAGGGTGGGGAGGCTACGAAGCACCGCACAAAGAGGAGACCGATAGGCTACGAAGCACTGCACAAAGAAGATACCAGTAGGCTACGAATCACCCCACAAAGAGGAGACCGATTATTCTATCTCATTCTCTCGCAGGCTAAATCCTATTGATTTACGTGTTTGTCTCTTTTTAATGTCGCTTTTTCGTTTCATAAAAGTTTCAAATCACAACGGTGCTAAAGAAGTTTTCACTTCAATAATAGGAAATAACATAATACGGAAAAACCAGCTTAGAGCCCACAAATATATCAACATCGTTTCCATGGAAACGATTTTTTTCTGACGTTAGAAATAACTCGCTTTTGTTAGCGACAGAAAACGTATAACAAATATAATATATTAATATTTATAATTTCATAACGCCAGAGCTTGCCATCATACACAGACTATAGTCTTCGCATATAATTTAGCTTTCTATTGGTGAATGAATTTTCAAAGTCTTTTTATTGGTTAATGCGTGAAAGCGTCATAAACGAACTCTAGCAGTTTCGCATTTATAATATTAAGTATGGATGTATACATAATTTACATTTAAATGTACGTACATATATTATGCAATTTGTACAAACACATAATGACATACACACATTATATACACATGCACATTACAAAATAATAATATTTTTAACACAAAAATATTTATTAAAATTCATATTGCGTCTGTCAAACAATTAATTCATCTTAATATTTTAAAGCATAACTCGTAAAAAGCGTTCTCCCCTAAAATAATTAAACTCGCGCTATCTATGAAAGAGTAAATTGTGAATTCTTTTAAGTATCACCTAAAAACAAGATAGAACTGGGATAACGAGATGTTATGAAATGAAGTTCGTACAAGTTGGTACGGATTCCGAAACGACTGTCTTTTCAAAGGAAAATTGACTCATTGAAATATGTTGATTTGAACCATCACCAGATGATCTCATAAAGACATGCTTACTGCGCTAATATTGTTTACTCGAGGTATAAGTAGAGGTACTCGAGGTATAAGTAGAGGTATTCGAGAAGCAATTTCCCAGCATAGTTCAACGGTTAGGTCGCGTGAGCTTCGTAACCCAGTCACCTTCCAAAACAAATAATTTATTTAAATGGCCATAAAATGCCGTGATGTTGTTTGAAGTTTATGTTTAACATCTGTTTTTTCCACCCCATAATTTAAGCTATGCAAATAGAAATCCAAAAATCTTTCACTTTTTCACAATACTAGACAACCTAGATTTCCAACAGAGTTAGTAGTAGGTCGCACTGCTGACATTTGTGTGGATCCAGATCGAATCCCACAATCAGTACAGTGTTATTCTCTATTCAATCAGATTTATGTTCTGTACTAAAATCTTAGGATGTGAAGCTAAAAAGTGGTTTGATTAGAGCAACAAAAACTTTAAAATTTGCACACTTTTCAAATTTTTGTACAGATATCTCTGTCTACATAACTTGGATACAAACCTATGTTTAGTTGGCAACGTGGATTAATCTGTCAAGATCTATGCATCGAAACATCGAAAACATTTTGAAACATCGCATTTTGTTTTATACATTATGGGGGGAGTCTGGTCCAGACGAATGTTTTTTTCAATGCGTTTTTTATTTCAAAGAAATAATTTATTTTCGTTCACGAAACTTTTGTTACATGTAAAAATACATTTGAACAAGAAAAAATACTGTTGAAAATGCTCCTATCGAGGTTCAATTTGATGCTATAACTTTGGGAATGTATTTTCCACACGTAAAGGAAGATTTTCAGGCAACAAAAAAAATGGATTTTTAGATCGGCTGGACCAGACTTCCCCCCTTAAAATTACTATTGAATAATTGAATAATTGTACAAAATTACTATTGAATAATTGTACAAAAGTTTCCATAAATAATTCTGTACAATACTGTGCATTAGATGTACACAAAACAATGTATTATTAAGGTCAAATTGGTAACCTACAACTGCACAATATCGTCATGACAAGCAAGACTGAATAACGGACATTGCATTTCGTAAATAGATGTACCTAATGCAACCGATAGAGCTCAAAGGGTAAAAGTCATCAAATGTCAGAGGTCTCCGCGACCAGGAGGTACCCATACTAGATTTAACTCAACCTTTGTACTAAATTGTTTCTATTCTTGTAATAAAAACATTATAAAATTATAAAGCTTATTTTCTATTTTTGTGAAACACTTCTATTTAAACGAACAACGTTCATTCTGTTATGTACCGACGCTCGTTCATGTTCGATGGTTTTAAGCTCATTCGAATATGTCTCAACCCGTGTACCTTCCCGCTCGATTGACCGATATTGAGCGAACGGCTTTACGCGAAAAAGATTCAAGGACCGTAATCCTTGCTTGATGTTTGACAGAAATTTACGACTTGACTGAGCGTCTTGATGTTATATCTGTGGCGTCTTGTGTCGAGTTGCTCGAGGGTACGGACGCAACGATGAGCATGGTTCCAAGTCAATATGTTCGATCGAGCCAAACCATCGAACATGAATATACGTGTGTGTATAGCTTTAGAAGCATTGCGTGACAAACAGCGGACGGGCCCTGCAAACTACCGGGAATTTCCCGCTGTAAAGTAGATATTTTTCACATCGGCTAGAGCAGTGTTTTTAATACTACCATAAAAAAATTGAAAATGCACCATTATCCTTTGAATGTTTTGAGGACAGCCATTCTTGGAAAGGTATTTTTTTTTAATTCTCTTATGCCAAATCCGAGCAAATAAAGTGTTAAATAGGTACCTAAATGGAAATTACTTCAAAAGTCATAATTGAAGAAAAATCCGTTTGTTTGTTTTTTAGGTAGCGAAAAGTGTCGAACGGCAAACTCTGGCATCTTGATTTTTAAGTGAAAACTTCTTTAACGCCGTTATGACTTGAAACTGGATGAAACGAAAGAGCGACACCAAAAAGAGACCAACACATGCATCTGTAAGATTTAGCCTGCGAGAAAATGAGATAAAATAAATAGGTCTCTTTGAGCGATGCTTCGTGAAAGCATCGCTCAGCTTCCCCAAATTTGTCCCTTTAGTTTTCTGAAGGTTTCACTTCTATCGCGTGTGAAAACTGCACACTTGTATTTTGTATTTTGAAGTGAAAACTTATATAGCACCATTGTGATTTTAAACTTGATGAAACGAAATAGCGACACCAAAAAGAGACAAACACACACATCTAGAGGATTTAGTCTGCGAGAGAATGAGATAGAATAATCGGTCTCCTCTTTGTACCGCGCTTCGTAGCCTCCCCATTCTTGTCTACTTTAGTTTTCCGAAGGTTTCGCTTCTATCGCGTGTTAACTGCACACTTGTTTTTTTACGGCTCGTCGCAAATTTGGCGGGAAAGCCAAATAAATATCAAAGAAAGCGTTTGATTTTATTACAGAATCATGTGCACTGACAACGTTCTCAATGTATTATGTATGAAGAACAAATCAGCGCCCGCAACCCGTAATGACCTATACGTATTGATAATAAAAAGACCCCTGGGGTTCTTTCTAACCCACGGTAATAAGAGTGGCAATAATGGACAATGGAAACCATTAGCGACTCTTTTTAAGGGCGTTCATTGGCTAAGAAAAGTCGACGGAACCTTTTTATTTCCCGATATGAACTATGCCATTCCCAAGATCAGCACAATTTGTTTACCAATTGGATTCATTCAATCTATGAAATTAACATTACGGGCATAATTAACTTAAGAGGAATATAAACGCTAGAAATATTTCGATTCTCATGCCTACAAAATTTAAAATCGCACGTCGTATTCGAAAAAACATTTTTTTTAGTGGTTTACGATTATATTTTTTGTTATGTAAATAATAATTTTATTAAGTAAACCCTGAAGAAGTGAGCTTAGCTCACAAAACATGTTGGTTTTGTAAACAATAAAAGTGGTAAAAACTAAGTATATTATTTATTTTGGAATAATTTTATTGTAATTCCAATACATAGAAAAGCTAGTAAAAGCTTCAATTTAACCGTAGCATATTTTTTGATGTTCATACTGTAAATCGATTTGTCGTAAAGATGAACCTAAATAGTATCTAAATAGGATTTCACGTATAGCTTCATCTTAAGGACTCTTGCTTTGACGCCTAATCTTCTTAAGGCACAATTGGAGCATTTGATGCTTAAGTATTTGCCATTTACCTAGACAATATAAAACAGACTACAATGCTCACTTCGCCCTCAAAAGGATGCAAAGGACTTTTAAAATATTATTCCTTTTATTTACATAATAAACGTTTGTTGTACATGTTATTACGCGGTAATATTGGTTATATTGGTAAGCGGTAAAAATATTAAAATAATCACATTTACACAAGTTCGTAGTCACCGTTTTTATTTTCTTTCTTACATAGCATTTCTTAATTTTAGTAATGGAAGTTCTTGATTTTCATTGGCACAACTAATCTGAAAGATCTGCCACAATGTCAAATGTAAACGTACAGAATAATGAGATCATAATTATACAAACGTCCCATTTCTTGCTGTACTTATCCAAATAAAACACTTTTTGCTAAGTGAAATAATAATTTCTAAATATGTTTACCACTGAATTAGAAACGGAATTCCTAATAAAAATCCCTTTGCAAAATAAAGATCAACCGCAATCACCGAAACTAAAGAAAATTTCTTCTAATAAAATGCTTAAATAAAAACGTAGTTTGAAACCTAATTGTTTTTTTGAGAATCCCCATTCATCTTTTTAGATACATAATACCAATTTCAGTTGTCAGTGTTAAAAACAACATTGCTTGATTTATGTTAGTGTATCAAAATGTATAAGATTCAAGGGAATTCCAAAAAAATAAATTAGCGACTAGTAATACCATTAATATTGTCATATGTAAAAAAAAATTGTCGGAGTTCGAAATTTCCCTAGATTTTTTCCCTGATTTCCCTTTTCCCTAAGAAATATTTTTCTCCCCTAGATCTAGGGAAATTTCCCTAGACATAACATCCCTGGAAGAGACTGGTCGAGGGACACCTAACCTAGACTTCTCCAGCCGGCTTTCTCGACCCATCGCCTTGCGCCGCAGTTGGAGGGATGAATTCATAAGTTCGTCACGCCTGGACACATTGACCTCCAGATTCCTACATAACCCTCGTATTTTTTCCTTTCCACTTTTTTGCTTTCTTTTTTTACTTTACTCTCTTTTACTCTTCTTCCTTCCCCTTAAAAGACCCTCCATACAGCATCCCAGATGACATTGGTCCTGAAGGATTTTTTTTCCTCGGGGCCTCCTGTGTGGAGGAAAAACAAATACACCGCAATGATCCAAGCGACGTCATTGACGAGTCTGTCCGCATCTTTACACATGAATCAAGAATCTAGAGTCTGGAGCAAAAATGTCAATATAATAACCGCTGCGAGAAACGATGCAACGTAGAAAGACAAACCATGATCAAGAAAGAAACAAATTGAATTTCCCATTGGCACGAGTTTTCCTTGTTGCATTAAATATGTCACATTATATACGTCGAAGAGAAAACCCATCATGGCGACGAAGTGGATATTGACAAAACGTTATTAAAAGTTACAGTTTTGTCGCAAACAATAACAAGGTTTAGGAGATGGCGTGCCCCAATACTTACCAAAAACACTTACCTCAACTGGCTCAACTGTACACCACCGAGACACGCGACCACCCGCCCGCCCCACGCCCCATGCCACACGCCCCACTGCTTTATTGAAACATCCCCTAAATGGAAATCGCGAAGTAGGAAAAAAGCGTCGATCTCAAAACCATTCTTTATCATTTACAAAAAACAATAATTTGAAGTGTAGGGACATACGAGTACATTCAGTACGATTGGTGCAACATACTATTCAGGCCATTTCAATAAAGGATCATGGAAATAGACTGTCGATGGCATGACCCACATAAGCGAGTACATTCAGTACAAATATAAGAGTGACAAAAGTTTCAAGTGAAGAGACATTAAAAAACAATAGTTGGAAAAGCGGAGTCATTAAAAAAAATACTTTGAAGTGTAGACCTTAAAAAAAACGATAGTGCAGAGACATTAAAAGTTTTTCCACTTCAAACTATTATTTTGTTATGCCTCTACAGACTCTACACTTCAAATTATTGTTTTTTTTTAATGTCTCTCTGCACTTCAAACTTTTGTTTTTTTAATGTCTCTCCACTCCAAATTATTGTTTTGTAATGTCTCTACTCTTCAAATTATTGTTTTTAATGTCACTTTAAACTTTTGGCTTTTTATTAATTTTTTAGTCTCTCTACTAAGTCCCCAAATTATTGTTTTTAATGTCTCTACACTAAACAACTGTTTTTTTAATGTCTCTACACATCAAACAATTGTTAATTTAATGTCCCATCATTTTAAACTTTTGTCATTTTATTCATATACTGAATGAATTTGCTTATTTAGGTCATGTCATACACTCTATTTCTACATAAACATTAAACTTTTTTTAAATGGCCTAAATTGTAGAGTCGTAGTATTCAATGGTGGGTCGGTTTTCAAATTTGTTTCTACAATAAGGAAGGAAATTAGTATTTATCTAAATTATATTTGCGTTGCAAGAAAAGCTAATTTTAACTGTGTTTTTAGATAATGAACATTTTTCTCCATGACACGTTTTTTTAATAATTTAACGCAATTGGGTGTTTTCAAAGACACCTATAATCACACGTAATAATTATAAATAATAGATAAATTATAAAATAAGCATAATAGATAAATTGTTTAGTCAATTTAAATTGTTAAATTGTTTAGTCATTTTTTTTTCTCTGGAAATAGCTTTTTAATATTTTTAAAATAAAGCAAACTATTATAAAATAATAATAAGAAAATTTTATGTGCTTTTAAAAACAAAAAAAAAATCCTTAGTAATGCATCGCCAGAAAAAACCTCCGTTGGACACAACTATGTCTCCTAATACGGAAGAACATGGAAAGTGCGTTCTTATTGAGGACTTAGAAGAGGACTACGACTCGTCTTCACATTGCTCGGACAGCAATGAAACAAAATTTCCTAGCGTTTCCGGAGTTGACGTGCTTAATGAAGCTCAAGCTCATCTGACAGCCCTTCAAGATGTTCTAGCCGAGAAACAATCAAAAGTCTCAAAGGATCAGCAGCTGAAGATATCTAGAAATGTCTCTGAAGTTTTCAGAGCCGTTTCCCAGCTGTTGTTGGAGTGACTGCCCAACTTAAAATGGCGGAGATTAAAATACGCCACGAAAAAGATGAAAAAAAACACTTGGAGCAAAAAATTATCCAGCTGGAATCGGACCTCGGACCTGTAATGCGGAGAGTAGCCGTGGCAACGGAGGCCAGCCTATCATTTGCCGATATTGTACGGAAACAGTCAAATGTCGGTCACCAACCCCCACCAATCACCCAATCTGGACATCGTGTAGGAGCGCCAAGGCCCGCCATCTGCATCTTCCCAACAGACGCAGACGCCACCAAGGACAGTGATGGCACAAAAAAAATAATTCAGGATATAATTCGGCCATCCGAGTTAGGTGTTCGTATCACCGGAATTCATAAAATTAAAAATAAAGGTGTCCTACTAAACATGGCAACCACAGGTGAACAAGAAAAATTATTAAACGCACCGTGTTTTGAAAACTCAAGCGTACTTAAGGCTCGACTTCCCACAAAGCGACTACCGAGGATAATATTCTTTAATGTACCGCGGGACCTAACGGACAGTGAATTCCTGAGGATGGCCCTTACAGGAGTTCCCAACGTACAAGACATCGAGGGAGCAATATCAGCCTGCAAGCTCAGTCACCTGGCCGGCGCTCGCACCGGAACCACCTGTCATCGCGTGTATGAGATGCCCGCCACATTACGAAAACTGATGGTGGAACAGGAGAAAGTGTTCGTTAACTGGACTGTGTGCCGCGTCAGGGACTTTATTGGCCTCACTGTATGTACTAAGTGCCAAATGATTGGACACTCGTACAAGTACTGCAGAGATACCCTTAGATGTGGACACTGCGCAAAAGAGAATCACGCCACCGAATCCTGTCCTAATGCCGCGGCCGAACCAGTCTGCGCTACATGTACTAGATTTGGAAAGCCCGCTACACATTCGACTGGAGACAGGGACAACTGCCCGGCCTACAAAGCTGCACTTAAAAAGGACCTTGCTACGATCGATTATGGCGTCTAATGATTATTATTTTGAGGAGGACAATGAGGTTGATTTTCTCAAAACCAGTGATCTTCAAAAATGGTTTGAGGATAAAACACACAATTTTTATAAGGATTGTAAAAAGGAACAAGTAAATATTGTGCAACTAAACGTAAGATCCATTTACAAATACTGGGACACTCTTAACATCTATCTTAATACCTGCTGGAAGCATATACATATTTTGATGTTATGTGAAACAGCAATTCCAAATGACCTTACTTGTCTCTACGAAATTCCCGGTTTCAAATCTTATAACTATTGTAGAATAAACAAAACGGGAGGCGGTATATTATTATATGTTAGAGACGATATCATTTTTCTACAAAAATCATTAGAAACTAAACACTTTGAAAGTGTATTTGGCATTATTACTTTACCCAATAATATATCAATGAACATTTTAGCGATATACCGCCCTCCAAATCATAGCAAACCACTGTTTCTGAATGAAATCTCATCCATCTTATCAAATGTTATTAACCCCCTGGAAAATATTTTATTTTTTGGAGATGTTAATTTAGACTTATTAAACACTCAAAACCCGATAATTATGACATACGAAAACATATTATCTAGCCATTATTTAATAAAGTGTATCAACGATGTGACAAGGGAAGCATTAGTAGCCGGAAATGTTACACGCACATGCATAGATCACATTTTTATTAGATTTAATAGCAGGCAGCAACAAGCTGACGCTCTTTCATCTTGTATTTGTGATTTTACTATAGCTGATCACTTCGCGACAGCTCTCAACATCACATACAGTAGTGCAATTACTAAAATCAAACTTTGCGGGGAAAATATTTCAATATTATCTCAAAAACGAATTGATAAATACATACGTAGTTATAATTGGAATGCCCTGCTTGCGGAACAAGATTGCGCTGACGTATACAATAAACTCAAAAACGTTTTTAATGACCTATATGAAAAAAGTAAAATCACTTTCTGTCCAAAACCAAAAAAAAGACCATTTGCAACAAAATTGTGGATAACGGATGACATTTTAGAAAAAATTAAAATAAGAGACTCCCTATACAGAAGATGGAAAAATTCACCCACCAATAAAACATTCGAAAAAAAATACAAATCATTCAGAAATACTGTTTCCAAATTAATCGTAAAAAGTAAAACAACATATTTTAATGAAACATTTAAAAACTATTTCAGCAATTCCAAAAAAACATGGGATCAAATTAACAAATTATTGGGACGTAAAACAAAAACAAACTGCGATGAAACTATTTCAAAGTATATGCTAAATAATAATGGGCAAACAGAGGAAATAGTTGCAAATAGATTCGCAGAGTACTTTTCAAACAGTATTAGCTCGATGTTACACAAATGCGACTACAAAGCGTCTAATACAGCTCCCGTTGAGCTGCCGCATAGTATGTACCTGCCCAGAGCTACTTGTGAAGATATACGAAAGATTATCAGTCAACTGAATAATTCCAAGTCACCGGGGATTGACAATATTCGAATGTTCGATATTAAAAAACATTTAACCATTCTATGTCCGGTAATTACCCATCTAATTAATAAAATCTTGTCTCAGACAGTTATACCGGATGAGCTCAAATGTAGTATTATTAGGCCAATATACAAAGGGGGAAAACATTCCGAGATAGAAAATTACAGACCAATAAGTATACTGCCAGCTATTGAAAAAATTCTAGAAAAATACATCTCCGTAAATTTAATAAAATACCTAGAAAGTTTCTCCATTATTGATCCCAACCAATACGGATTTCAAAAAAAGAAAAGTACAGAAATGTTACTGCAGGACTTTTCGAATTACACAAATCAAGAACTCAATGATAAAAAACATATTCTGGTTTTATTCATAGACAACTCTAAAGCGTTTGATACTATTGATCCGACAAAACTATTACAGATATTGGAGGCGATTGGAATTAGGGGAAAATTACTAGAACTACTCAAAAACTATTTAAAAAATCGACAAATTAAAGTGAAACTCTTTCAAACTTACAGCAAAGCTAAATTTATGTCAACAGGAGTCCCGCAAGGGTCAATCCTCGGTCCAACATTATACATAATATTTGTTTCACTCATGAATAAAATCTTCACATTTGTTAAACATTACGTTTATGCTGATGATACGGCACTAGTTATTTCGCATGAAGAATTAGAAATTGCAATAAAACTCATGCAGCACGATTTCTTATCCTTACAGAAATGGTCACATGATGCGGGTCTTATAATAAATTCAAAAAAAACTAAATTAATGCATATACGATCTCCACATGCCAAATATACCATCACACCTGTAATAAAGTCGCATACATTTGAGTGCATACACAATTCGTCACAGTCCTGCAAATGCGGAACCATTGAACTTGTACAAACATATGTATATTTGGGGATAACTGTAGATATGCACATGAAATGGGATACCCACATAAGCAACATCTGCAAACGCCTAAGAGCTATTGCGGGGCGAATTTACAAAATAAAATATTTTATGCCCATTAGTACGCTAAAAATAATTTATTTGTCACTAGCGGAATCCACTATCAGATACGGAATAACATCTTGGGGAAACTCGTGCAAGACAAATATAGGTTATATTCAAACGATTCAAAACTCTTTGACTAAGCTCTTGGTAAGCAAAAGTGTTTATGCACAAAGAAGGGACATAAAATTACTTTATGAATCAGTTAACATATTACCTGTGCGAGGAATATTATGGTTTAAAATTGTATGCCAAAACCTATTGTCGGACTCAATTTACAAAGAAAAAGTAGATCATGAACATGGCACTAGATTTAGTAAAAATGAGGGTTTGTCCGTTCCGAAAATTATAAATAAATACGGCCAACGGACATTCACTTATCTTGTCCCCACCATATTTAATAAGATGCCGATGAATTTCAAAATCGAATCCAATTGCCCAACTGATCTCAAAAGAAAAATTAAAAAATGGCTAATGGGTCAAAACTTTTTGTACTGATATTGTTTGTAATCTTATGTATAAATACTATCTATAATTAATTTAATCTATCAGTAATTTACCTGTGTTATATCTGTCTGTCTGTATATTTTATGCTTTTGTATTGTAGGTACTTATAAGTTATTCTTCTGGAACTATTTTGCTATTGTGTTTTCTTATAATATTTTATGTTTTAGTGTTTTATTAATATTGTCAAATTGACCTGCTGACAAACTGCCTTGGCAGTTTAGCGGGTGATTAAAATGAAGAATATTAAAAAAAAAAAAAAAAAAAAAAAAAAAAAAAAAAAAAAAAAAAAAAAAAAAAAAAATTAATGATTGCAGTGCTTAAATTAAAAGCACTCCATTCTTGTAATTATTCATTAACTAACTAATTCATAAATTAATGCAATTAAATTGACATAATTTTATTAAAAAATCTCTACAATTTCATATTACGTACACAAAAAGAAAAATTGATGTCATCATTAGTTTCTTCGAACAGGCACTGCCTAGTTAGAAACTAATGTTGACTGGGCCATAATGTATTCGCGACTGTATTACATCGACGTACATTGCATATTATTTATATCATTGTGCGTATATTCAACACTTGTCATATTATTATATTATGTATATCCAATTGAATATCCTTGAACGCATTATTTGGTATAATACGACAACTCTGTAATCTTACTAACCGTCATTATTTTAATAAACAAATAAACCTCCATTAAAGTTTTCTCCTCGGGGGTAGACAGAGAGGACGGGCCGCCAAACAAGTCGGTCTTGACACGGCTCAATGACAACTCAGAACCAACTCAACATCTTTTTGAAAAGTCATTAAGAGCTATGAAAAAAAAATGAAAAATAGTCCTACCTAACTATCTAACCTATTCAAACATGTTTTAATATATTTTACATCACTTTTAATGACTTTTCAAAGGAGGTGTTGAGTCGAGTTGATCTTGAGTTATCCGGTCATCCTTTACAAGGTTCCACGCCAACTGAGAATAAAGTCAACTCAACACCTCCTTGAAAAGTCATTAAAAGCGATAAAAAAATAATTTTAAATTAGCCGATAACCCTAAACTAACGTAAGCTATTTAACTATTTTTTTATATATATTTTTATCACTCTAAATGACTTGTCTGAGATGGTTCTGAGTTGGTTTCATTCCGAGTTGTCCGGTCACCCCTTTACACACACCTCTTGCTTCATTCTCATTCGTATATCGTCTCATACTTACCCTTATATTATTCTGATTCTTGACACAGAGTGCTTGGTTCACTTAGTGGTGCCATGTCTTCCTTGGGCGTCCCCAATTTCTTCTGACATTCACCTTTGCGTAAGGATGGGCGTACGCTGAGACATCGGTCGCGCAGCATGTTCAGCCCAGTTGTGGAATGTATGAGAAACATGCACGTCTCAGCGTATGTCGCTCCATACACTTCCATACAACACAAAAACCAAAACTATCTTGCGCTGAACATGCTGCGCAACCGATGTCTCAGCGTACGCACATCCTTATTCTCTTTACACCCCTTTCTTCGCTCATTCGTTGTACGCCCAAACCACTTAAGCGTCCCTTTCCTAATCTTACTCATTACGCTCTTTTAGATTAGCTCCACACAGGAGGCACTCAGGAATATAATTTCTCTCCCCTGTGTCATCTTTAGGGTGCTGTGTAGAGGGTCTTTTTGAGGAAAGAAAGGGGAGTAAGTTCTGGGAAGGTAAAAGGTATGAGGGGTGAGTAGAAGTCTGGGATTCAGTGTGTCCAGGAGTGACGGATGAAAGAATCCATCCCTCCCGTTGCGGTGTAGGGTGATGGGTCGAGAGAGTCCGGCTGGAGAGGTCAAAGGGTCTCCCTGCAGTTATTCTCGTTCCGGCCCGCCACGCAATAAGAGGACAGACGCATCCGTCGTCAAGACCTTGTCCCCATGAACTCGGATACCCCTGCTTAGTCACCAAACGTCGCGAACCACTCGACAGAGATGATGGTCATCCAATAATTCCCGGAGCGAAGATACCATACCCGCCTCCCAAATAATAAATCACATCAGTTTTGCATTTTTTGCAAATCTCCACATTTATCACGATCATACATGATTTTTCCACAATATGCCTCGGGGATCTTATTTCTATAGCATTCAATCTACTTTAACCCTTCCTCATTCAGTTCCACATGCTACTGCTTACATCAGGGTAGGTACTAACACATATATGGAAAAAAATAAAAATAATTATTACTCCCGACCGCGACCTTTCGACTGTTTTGCCGTTCCAGCGGACGCACGGGTTAACTGATTCGTAATGTAGGTGTAATCATAGTTAAGATAGCGATTTTTGGACCGAATAGGAAAGCATTCTTTTGAAAACTAAAATTCAACCAAATATATTTTGACATTCCCACGAAAGGTTTTTTTTATGGAAATATTACGAATTATTCTCCGTTAACTTAACAGTTGATCAAGGCGATATCCAATTAAAATTTATGGGTTCTGTGTTTTGAATTCAGATTCCAAGTTATAATTTCTTGAAGGTTTCGATATTAATCCGTGATATAATCCCGTAACCAGCGAACTTATTTACCCCTTGGACCTTTGACTTTGACCTTTGGTATCGCTTTAAATCTTTAATAGCAACTTTTATCCACATTGCGCGCTGCACGGGATCTTTTTTTCTAATTTTGTTTCTAATTTTCTCGCTCCCGTGAGCAATATTTTACACCTAATCACTTTTATAGATTGAGAACAACTCCATAAATGGTCACGAATGAAGTGGCCATTTGATTAATCCCACGATTAAATGGTATAAACTTTATTTTTTAGCTAATTTTGAAAAAATTCAGTGTTTCCTGAAATGCTTTTTTAGACATTCCCCACAAGATTATTGCTCTATTTTAAACGAGTGGTGTTTTATTAAACATTTTCATAATCTTCGCTTCGCTTTCGCTTGAAAATTTGAACTTTTAAAAAATGTATTTTCCATTTACAGGAGACCAGATCTGTCCCAGCTCACATGCGTCTCGTATAAATCGCTGTAACTCCATTACTATCAGAGTTAGAATTATATTCTAAACAGTATTAAAAAGGAAAAACATCACGCTTTTTAGTCTAATCTAAAAAATAAAGACGAAAAAAGTAAAATGTATACCTTTTGTAAACCAAAGTTTTGAATCGCAACTTGAAAAAAAAAATTGAAACCTTGAGATTTTTTTATTAATTATTTTTATATGAAAATACAACAAAAAGATGTAACAATAACGTTTATAATACACTTGTCTAATAAAATATATATGCGTTTTAATTTTTTTTCGTTATTAGTAATTTTAGTTAGAAAAAGCGTGAGGTGAGCCATTTTTAAAACTTTTTTATGTTTGCTTGCAAAATTTTTATATTTTAAAAATTGTATTTTGAAAAAAAATTGTATTTTATATTTTTAAAATTTTACTATTTTCAATTAGTAAAATTTGAAAGCGTATTTTATCACCTTTCAAAAACTGATTTTAGTTTAGGGATATGTTCAGAAATATTCCATTTATTTGCATTTTATTGAAAAGCAGAAATATTTTGACCATCTGAAAAATACGCCAAAATTTTGAAGGGCTACATTTATGTACACTAATTTTGGAAATGTTGATCTACATTTATGTACATTTAATTTTGGAAGTTGGATTAAGTGTACAACTTGCATGATTACAATTGTTTCCGCTACATTTACTTTGATGTATTATAATTTTTAATTCTAGTTTTGATTTCGATTTATTGATAGAGAATGGGATAACTTTTGTTTTATCAGTATTTAAGGAAAGGAGATTTTTATCGAAACAGATTTTCAGTGTATAATTAGTTAATATCAGTATTCGCTAGGTTATTCATAGTATTCCAATCAGCAATTTCAATTATGATGACAGTGTCATCAGCATAAGATATTATTTTTCTTTTTATTCTTTGTGCGAATATGTTGTTTGCAAATATTATTTTAATTTTTTTTTTATATGTATATCTCACAAGAGTCCCAACTTCTCCCGTCTGGAGCCAGTGAGACTATGGCATTCCCAATTAGGGTATGTTGTGAGGCTGAAGGTTATGGGGAGGGGAAGGAGATGGGGAAAAGAAAGGTGGAAAGTACCTGGTTATTCAGATCTGGTTACCAAATACGGCTAAAGTCATTTCAAGCAACATTTCAATTCTGCATGGTGGTCTTCCACCAGAGCAATACTGGGAGTATCTTCCACTCTGGAACATGCCGCAGATATACTTTATATTATTTTAAATATATTAATTGTGAAATAACACAAATTAATCAAATTAAATTTATTTGCCGCGACCTTCGATGAAAAACAGTAACGGTCCCAAGACTGTATCTTGAGGTACGCCAAAGTTATTCGTATTCTGTTGGCTAAGCACATCGTTGATTTTTACGAATATGCTGGAACAAATCCAGAAAAAAAATCCTTAGGTATGTCTATACGCGGACGCATGGAACTCATCCGAGGTTCATGCACATATTGGACACTTACTTGAGTCAACAAATAGATTTAACCTAGAAAGCAGACATTCTGCAAATCTTGCAATAATTAGTTTTTATAACTCTATTTTTATAACTCGATAGCCCATTCCTCTTATATACTTACATAATAACTTCAGCTGTAGTCGTCGCCCCAACTTGTTGAAAATACCACACGGTAGACCAGTTGTACTCGCACAAACAAGAGTATTGATTAAAAAAAATTATATTGCAAATTGAATTATACTTAATAATTAAATATATCTCTTCAGACCATAAATTTTAGTAAGTATCTGAAATTTCTGTAGTTGGTTCCATGACATAGAGCCTTAGAAAACGGCTTTCAAAGTTTGACACCAAGCCTTACATTTCCCCGTAAGAATGACGATTTTTCCAAAAATGCAACCTATCTATGTTAGTCGAAGATATATTTAATCACTCTTTAAAGAATTTTATAACTGTTTTGTATAAAAAACCTATCTTCCCTAACCTTAATAAACATTCAAATAAAGAATCTTTTACTGTAAATGTATGATTATCCTGTTGTACAATAACTTAAGTAAATAGGTAGGAGAGATAAACAACGCGTGTGTTTCTATTGCAGCCGAGCTGGTGATCAAGCCTGCCAACATCAGGATCTGGTGCCACGACCGGGACCTGGGCAGGCTGCAGCAGGTGGTGTGGAGGTGCCAGGGATCGCGTCTGCGCACCGAGGTGTCCAGTCAGCCTGCTGTTAGGAGATTCTTGGAGGCTGTGCCGCATATTATGGTTAATATTTATTTTTCCTTACCATATGAAATATATCGATCGTCCAGTTTTTGAATTGAGTACGCAGTTACACTAACCTCTATCGGGCACAATACTCGGATTATTCATGATTCTCATGAACACCACCAAATCAATTACAATGCAGAAAAACTTGTAGTTGTAGCAATGAGAATACGTTGATGGGTCACCAGTAGGATTTTTCAAAATGACAAACTAACGTACCGGACGGTTTTGCCTCCCGATATTATTTTATAGCATATTTAAAATGCAAAACACAAACACTTATTTTTTTGACGTGATAACGTCTTATAAATAGATGAACGCCGGCTGCACGTACGAAAAAGCATGACTCATTGTCACGTTCCGCCTGAGCCGAGCGTGCGAACAAGTGATAGAGGAACGATCGGCCTAAGCGTTCGGCTTGTGACGCATCTATCTCTCTTCCACTCCATCGTTATTATATGACGTCCTTAATCGACTTTACAGACAACCAATTTTTTTTTACAGTAACTCCACACAGAGGCCCTGAGGAAAATAATTTCTCTCAGGGCCTTTGTCATCTTTGAAGATGCTGTGTGGAGGGTCTTTTTGAGGAGAGGAAGAAGTGATTATGGGTCTTGAAAAGTTCCATGTTGTAGGAGGGATA
The DNA here is from genome assembly GCA_936435175.1 of Glyphotaelius pellucidus. Taxonomy (NCBI): domain Eukaryota; kingdom Metazoa; phylum Arthropoda; class Insecta; order Trichoptera; family Limnephilidae; genus Glyphotaelius; species Glyphotaelius pellucidus. The sequence continues at coordinate 31,236,082 of OW386547.1, forward strand.
AAACACAGAGGACGGCAAATCGTTCCACAACCGAGCTGTTGAACTCAAGAACGAGTCGTAGAAACGACCCGCTATCATGTGACTAACGTCAACCGTTTACAAATTTTGGGCACGTGTTTGGCGTGTTCCCCGACTACGCACCGGTGCCGAGGGGTTCAATGACGCTAGTTTCTTGGAGCATCTTCCATTGTAATACCGATAGAACCAGGACAGCATTCCCACCTGACGCCTGTGCTCTAAAGATTGCAATCCGTGTTAAGTTAGGAGAATCCATCAAACAGACCGCCCGTTTCTGCACAGAGTCAAGGTTTTTTTTAGGTATTTTGGAGCTCCAGACTAAAGGTGGCTGCCAAATTCAATCGTGGGGCGCACTTGTGATTTTACAGGGTTAGCATTTATATACTATTAAAGTATCTGCGGGCCCCGTACCGTACGCCCAGTTTCTGAGAGGCTAACTTAACTCTGGCTTCGACGGTACCTGAGCTGGTCACTTAGAGTTACACCAAGCATATCAATGGAAGTCCTGTTCGGAAGATTGCTTCCGTTGAAGGAGAGCATTCGAATATTGCTTTCCTCGTTATCTAAAAACTTAGTATTTGGAGATGTCTGACTAATCAACGAGACGATCGATATACGGTGTTCGGAAAGTCGTATTACAAGCGAAAAATTGGTGAATCCATATAACATGGTGAACACTCTTTTTTCCGTTTTTTTCGGAAACTTAAAGATTTAAAAGGGATAAGAGTTTGAAGCCGGGTCTACTTAGCTTCAACGCATTAAAAGACATTAAACGTCTAAAATTTATCCCCTAGCGAACGATTTTTTTTTTAAATTTGACATTTTTTATATTTTTCAAATTTGACTCCAAATTTGTAGATTCACAAGTTTCAAACGGACACGTGTATAAGTAGGTTTTCCAAAAGTCCAGTGTGTTTTATCTTCTCTTATATCTGAGTTAAAATAGGTAGATACTAAATTTGTGTTTTTTGACCAAATCTAAACATCAAGGCACTTCCCAGCCCTCCTTTTCCCTATCTCCTTCCCCTACTCATTACCTTCAGCCTTACAAGGCCCTTAAATCGGGGATATCGATTTGGGAGCAGTTGGGACTATCGTGCGGTATTTAATAATATTTTTTATTTAATACCCGCTCAGTGTAAATCTTTTTAATGATAACCTCCAGTTACTTGCGCCGTTTTGCAAAAATATTAAAAGTCGATGGTAAATTTTATTTACAATCGACTAAAACCACCCGGCATTGCCTGGGCTTCAGGGCTGGGAAAAGTGGATGGAATGGTTTATAAAAATCTCAAATAAACAGTGACCTTTCTCATAGTTTGAAGGTCAGTGTGCAAAATTTCATCGATCTCGGGATAAAACTGAAGATTTGTATACAACTCAAATCCACGCCACCCGCCATTGACAATGAACTTTATATATTAGAAGATTAATTAAATAAAGTTTTATATCTATCTACAAATGCAAGAAAATATGAATTTTAAATCACTAACGGAAAGTTTTATGTAAAAATCATTAAATTAAACAGTAAAATTTTGCCATTAAAAAAACAGCAGAAAGCCCTACAAACATGCTGCTTTTCCAAGAAAATACAATGTCACTACAATCAACATTAAAAATAATGCTTTTAATGATTTTACGTACATACATAGTATCAGTTACGTGTGTTTAATATTTTTCAGATACCTATAGGTAAAGGAATTTAAATTAACAACATTTTTTCTAATGGTCTCAGTTAACACGGTGGCGTCCCCAGCCTTCTAGCACCAAGCGCCACTCCTGAGCGAGCGCTGGGCCCGAGCTCACCCAAGATCACGCCCTGCAATATTGATTATTTATTATTATTTATTTTTTTTATATTTGCATTTTTTTACATCTACTTGTGCCTTTACCTAAAACTCACTCATACCATCCTTCCCACATCATGGTAAAAAAACGTTATTATTGTTATTATTATTAATCCCTACCTATTTTCTTAAAAAAACATTGGAATTTGATAATTAAATCAAAACATTTCTGAAAATATAATTTCAACGCCATAAAACGCAATATTATGCAGACGACATTGATCTCTATGGTTATCAACAAAGCTTATCAATAAAATGTATTTATAGTGATGAGATGATGTACGTACTGATCAAAACGATTTGTTTTCTAACCAGTTATTTAATATTAAACATTTCTTTCCAGGGAACCATCAAAGAAATCCACACGTCTGTAATTCAAAACGACCTAGCCAAATTAAAAGCCATCACCGCGGACCCAGTTCCGCCAATAATCTTCTCAAGTCAGGACATCAATGGACTAACTGCTTTACATAAGGTTTTTTCTTTCTTTCCTTTTTCTTCCCATCATTTTTACATACATTAAAAAATATGGTAATATTTAAACATAAGACATAATTAACGTAAAATAAAATCAAAATTTTGTCTAAAATATTTATTATAATATACTTAATTTGTATGCATAAAAAGTTAGTATATAAATATATGAAAAAGTAAGTAGTGGGAAGTATTGTCTGTCAAATAAGAGTAGAAAATATAAAAAATAGAACTCAATAATTTGTAGGCTGGCAACACCAATTTACCTGTCAAATATTATTTTAAAGTGTAATATAGTGACACTGAAAATACGGAACACCGAATACACATTTAAAAAAACATTTTTTTGTTCTTAAAAAAAAAAATTAATCTTAGAAGCACTATTGTTAAGGTACATACTTAATGACATAAATTTGATTAAATTGTGTTTTATAAAGTGATTGGCTTTCAATTTATTTAACATAAATTTGAATTTAACAGTAGGTAGAAAGGAAGAATCATTAATGGTGAGTTTAGTTACACTAGAGACATGATCTAAAGCCCGGGCAATGCTAGTTACTTAAGCAATGTTAAATAAATGTGAGCAATTTCGAAAGTGTCCTTTATATTTTCGTTATTCTTCATTATGTTAACACAAAATTGCAAAGGTAAAATAATAGTATTCCTACATGCAATTTTAATTTTGAGATCAATGGGTATCTTATTGCAATAAAAAAAATCACTTTAATGCCTTTTTAATTTTTAATAAAAATGTGGGTTACACAGCTTTAGATTATCACCATGATTATATTTTTAGGATGGGTTGTTTAAAAAAATTTGACGAATTCGTCAAATATTTGACGTTGATTTTCACGTTCTGTGTAAGTTCTATTCAAGTTCTGTGATGATTTCAGTTTTGTGAAGCAGCTGGCCTACGATGATAAAAAAACAGAACTAGAAAAGAACTTACGCAGAACCTGAAAATTAACTTCAAATATTTGATGAACTCATCAATTTTTTTTAAACAACCCGTCCTTAGTATTGACATTTGAACAACAGTGACGCCTTCCTATGTGCTTTACTCTTATTTGACAAACTGTATATAAAATTTTACAGTTACGGGATGAGAATAAAGATATGTACATTTATATTGTTGTGAAAAAGTGAAACAAAGGTTGCACGACACTTTTTTAAAAATACAGTAACAAGTAAGTACAGGATGTTAAGGGACGTACTTGACTTACTTTAGTGCTTAATTATATAAACTCAAAAATCTAAATGAAATTTTCATCTCAGGCCACTTTTTTGGTATCTTTTTTTTTAAAATTTTTTTCGTGAAAACCAACGACCAAAAATTTTCTTCCACATTTCGTCACTGGTCACTCGGCCGAGTGACCACCCAACCCTCCACCCCGCCCCTAACTGTCCACTTTCTATAGATCTTTTGCGATTATTGTTGAAAAAAAAATTCAAAAATGTCACCGGAGACCAAATAATGTCAGGAGCAAGTCAAGTACGTTCCTTAACATCCCGTATAATGTTAGTTTTGAAGTTATTATAGTATTGTAGCGAAAAGTGAAACACGAAAGTTTACAAATCATTTAGGCCAATATTAATTATTTTATACAATGTGATATTTTACTTGCGATTTAAATTTGTTTTGGTAGAAGATGTATGAATGCTTGGTAGAATATCAAACTGTTATGTTTGCATTAATTTGGTATCGGTTTGTATAGTGTAAAATACATTGACATTCCTTTTGCTAAATCTATTTTCATTTTTTTTGGAATTATTTTTGTTTTTAAAAAAAAAATGTATACTTTGCAGGTATTACAAAAAACTAGTTTTAATTGAAATTTTTTTTATATTGGTAGTATTTGAACAACCCTTAGCTTCGAATAAGTATAAATGTAAAACGAGGTATTTTTAATACCTTTTAAAGTTACCCAAGAAAATGAAAAATGTAAATGAAGGAAACAGTAAATCCTCATAAAGAATAGACCTCGTAAAGTTAATTGGATATTCAGTAAAAAATATTCAAGACTAATAAATTACACCTTTGTAGTTTTGGGCTATTGAATGTTCTACGATTATTTATGGTCGTTGTAAATGTTTCGCGAAATGTTGCCACACCACTTTGCGTTTAGCTATTTTTTGAGTATGTATTTTAAATTAATCCATAAAACACCCTACTTGCGTGGCTAAAAATCGTCAGAATCATTATATACTCGTAGATCGCATGTTCGTTTACCAAAATAACTAAAAGCTTGCAAGCTCCCGAGAGCTGTTGCTTTATTGTAATTATTATTCAAGCATACAACCTAGTTAGGTAGAATTTCATAGCTTTTACGTAATAATATATTATGTAAATGGTTGAACGGGTTCGTGTGAAACAAAATAATATAATTTTCTTGACTTGTTGTCGCTTAAAAATTATGTCGTGCTTCTTAATGTGAACACACAGTGTACTCGCATTATGATTTTAAAGTTCTTTCCGCATTTAACACATTATTTTACAAGAGACCAAATAATTCTGTGTGGGTTTTTCACTTTATCGGGTGAAGGAATTTATTTCGTTAGCTAAAGGAAAAACTTTAACAGTTGGCCTGGTACTAGATTGCGCGATAAAATATATCGCTAAGCATTTTTTGTATAGCATTTAATCATAAAAAGAACGTTGCTATTTTTATGTCGATAGAAATAAAATAATTGGATGAAGTCAAACAATCTGTGAATAACTCGTAACGGTGATCTTATGGCATTTTAATTTATTTTATTCGGTGTGCGGTACACATTACACAAGCCGTTTCATTATTGTAAAACTGAAAATCATATTTTGTTTACGTATTTTCAGGCAGCGGGATTGGGCCACTATGATATAGCGGCCCACATCGCTGGAAGGTTCCCCCAAGGTACTTCTGCCGTTGATAATGACGGGAGGACTCCACTGCACTGGTCCATCCTCGCCAAGGACGAAGATCGCATATACAATGTCCTGGTGGAACACGGGGCACAGGAGGGAAAATTAGATAATGTACCACCTCATTTTCAATCGAATATTGTCTCTTAAAATCAATATTATTAGCCAACATAGACTTCATACAAGCATAATTGGTTTCAGAAATTAAAATCCGCCGGGTTCTACAAAAATCGTCCGACAGACATCGATAAGTCTCAACTCACTGTGATTCCTGAAGCCCCGAGAATTGCTAGCGCAACTTACCCCCCTTCTTGGGATTGGAATTTGTTGAAGGCGGATGTTCAAACAGCCCCACAGCCCGCTAGGCCAAAGAAACTATTGCCTCCTGCAACAGCTTCCAAAAAGCCCTCATCCGTTCCACCCATCCCAACGGGAGTGAGCGTACCTGAAAAGTACTCTCCGGAGGTATTCTCCCCGGACACGGAAACCCGGGAAGCCCTTAGTGAAGATCTAGATATGGATCACGAAGACGGAGACATGGACACTGAGAATGATTTAGACAATGAACAGGCGTCAGAAAACGTTAGTGAGATTAATGTCAACACTTCTTGTGTGAGAAGCATTTTAGTTGCTCCGCTTTCATATTTTTATTGATTCAATGTTTAATTTTATTACTTTGTACAAATTTAATACAAGCAATCGGTAACATCTAATTGCTACAATAATGAAAGATTTTTTTTCAGGATAATAAAGAAACTGAAACGTGGTTAAATGAAGGCAATCGTTCTGAAGGTGAAGACAGTGAAAAACTCAGTGCGGATGTTGGGTCAATTGATACAGTAACACATATTCATGATGACTCTAACATTTCTACTGATGATTTACATACTACTAATCCACATGTTTCTGCACACAGCACTCATAAAAAATCTGCAACTATTCCAAAAACTGCACCTAGCCGTAAGCACACTCCCCCTGTATCACCAGAAATGACAACACACACTAACGATCGTATGTCAAAAACAGCGTCAGCACATAATGACCCCCGCACTAAAACACCAGTTTCAATGAAAAACAAACAGACACCATTGCCATTGGAAGACGGTGGAAACAGTAATACACCTTCGCCTACTATGGGTGGCAGACACAGTATTTCATCGTCACCAACTAAAGATGAAATACACAGCAATTCATCGACACCAACTAAAGGCTTTAGACATAGTAATACTCGTTCCACAACACCGACCAAAGACGAAGAACACAGCAATACATCGACACCAACTAAAGATAGGGGACACAGTATTGCATCGACACCAACCAAAGATGTAAAGCACAGTAATACATCGACACCAGTCAAAGGTGGAAGACACAGTAACATATCGACACCCATTAACTACGGAAGACACACATCGAGTGACTTAGAAGACGATGAAATTATTGCCATTGAAAGCAAAAGTCTTAAAAAAGAAAAATCCTTTGATAGTCAGTACAATGGGACTAAGATTCATGATGTAGAGGATGAGAAAGGAGATGATCCAGATATAGATGGAATTGATGATAAAGTTGCAGATAGCCGAGCTCATCAAGACCTCGATGACAACGATGATGAAGAGGGCACCGTGCGAGGTGAAAGTGTTTCAGAATACGGAGATGCCCACAAAGCTGACACGGCTGACGTTTTAGATGTCGAGGACATGAAAAAAAATCATAGTTCAAAAGGTAATGATTATTATCGTAAAAATGTTTAAAAAAATTGGAACGAACGATCAATTGGCAACTGAAAAAGAGGATAATTGCAGGGTAAAATAAATTACGAAATTTGCATGGTTGTAGGAAACTAGATATTAGTTCTGATGAACATCAGTGCTGCACTGCACTTCAAAATAGAATAGCTGTAAAATATTGAAACCAAATACTTAGATAAAATTAATTACTGTAAATATCTTCAGCTTTTGTTTATAATAATATTCCATCACAGGTCGTCACTCTCAAGGCAGTGAATCTACTATAGAAGGAGTCATCAATGCCGACCCTGAAGTAGATTCCCTCGATGCTGACCACAGGGAGAATGATAATAATTCTCCTGACGAGGTAATGGTTATCAAAAAACCACTCGGAGTATTTGAAGCCATTATTTATGTTGCACACACTCTTTTCTAAATACTTCTGGTGTTTATTATTCCAAGATCAGACGTGAAACCAAAAACTGATACAACTGGGATGGTGTTACCTAATATTAACATTGTACATATTCTCATATATCGCATGGAATCAGTTTTCTTGTGTTGATATAGCTTCATTATTACTACATTATCATCGTTTGTAGAACCAAAATTCATATTTTTTCCTAACATGAATTATTTGCCTGCTTTTTCTTCTTGTTTGCACCAAAACATCACCGAACTTTCATGCATGTCATTTTTATAAAGTATGTTTTTTTATGAAGTTTCTGTAACAAATTGGGCACTTTGCACAATTTTTTTTGTTTGAATTCCAATAATTTTTAATCGTATCGTTTTTTTTAATGACTGTGAAAATACTTTACTAAAAGCACATATGTTTTTCGAATTTTTTATTCATGATCATAAAAACGTTTTTTTAACATTCCAAATTTGCAAATTAAAAAAAATAATTTTTTTTTTCTGAAAGCTACCAATAATCAGAAACATTTTGGAATACGTATTGTGCATGCGCAAAGAAAATATTGCTATTTGATGCATGGTATAACGTTTTTAATTAAACCTACCATTTTGCTAATTATCGAAGAATGAACTCATCCGCTTAACCAAAGGATTCAATCCAAAGATTGCAGTTAGTATACTCTTCTAGCTTCTAGGTTTCATCTTAAATCTGTTCACTTGCTTGGATATTGTTTTTAAATGTTTTTTTGGTGTTACATATGAGTTTCTAATCTTGAGGAGTTTTAATTTTCAATTATGCCATTCCGCTTCTGAAAGTTCTTTCTGCTCTCAGCAACAACGGATCTTTTTGCAGCTTTTCCAGTTAGCATACTTTTTCTTTTCATAAGTCTTCTCTAGTGTGTAAGCGAGAATTAATAGAAGCGATACGCGAGAAGAACTCAAAAGCTTTGGACTTACCGAGCCATTTTAAATATCTCTATTTTAGCTTGTGTTTTTTTTGCCCATTCGAAGCCGGTAGTTCCTTTCGAACGTTTCTTTTTTCAACCATAAGTGGATGACATCCTTGGGTGTGGAGATAGTTAGGGTAATTTTGACTATGTTTATTTGAACTGGCGTTTGGGTGTGTTTGGTTTGAAAATGAAGTTTTCTCAAAGAATATGCAGTAGACAGAGATTTTAAGAGAACCGAAACAAAAGATAAATATGTACTGTTTCTGATCCTGTGGTTTTGGAATACTAAAGGTCATCAGCTAGCTGGGTGACATACTCAGCACAGTCGTTCGTGAATGTGACGTTTTCTGTTATAATACTGGCTTCCTTTGGCATTTGGAACATGATGAACATCCACAAAAGTTTGAGCAGAAAAAAAATTGTTGATAGGCAATGTCGGACACTGCCGCACTTATTTTCTTGCAAACTTCAATTAAGTGTAGATAGTCAATTGCTAGTTAAAATGAGAGCAGTGTTTTGAAATTATTGTATATTTTTTAATTGTTTAATTTATTTGCCACTTACATTTATTGAATAAACAGGGTGGTATGGTACAGGAAGTAGGAAGCAAACAGTTTTGAAATTATTTGAATACCTCTTGAAAATATCACATCTATTTTTTAAACAAGTTTTGGCGGTTGGTTTAGTCCAAATGATTTATTAGTTAAAGCTTAAAGAATTTCTGAAGTTAGGCAAGTTAGGTAAGATTACACTTTGGTTTTGGGTTCGGGACCGGCGTTTTTATTATGATTCTCTTTGGAATTTTGTGCTCTCCGCTTTCCTGCGAGATTTTTGTAATTCTGTCAGTGCTTTGACCTCACGCATACCGAGAATTTAAGAAAATCTGGAAATGATCAAGCCTTTACAAATGCACAGTCTCTTATCCTTTTGAGTTTTTGAGATAGTTCTGGGAAATAAAAGGTTATGAGGGGTGGGTAGGAATCTGGGAGTCAATGTGTCTAGGAGTGACGGACAAGAGTGTCGGATTCGGTAAGTCGAAAACGCGGGTTTACTTTGCGCGTGCGCAGATTGCAATTTCCGGCCGCCACGGATACCGGAGTAGTATTGGCACAAACTTTCTTCTTTAACTCATTTATCTTCTTTAAAACGAGACTCAGATAGCGGCGCTGTGATACTGAAGTTTGAAATTACCCCGATAGAAACTACCGCTTACTAGGACGCGATTGGCTCCACACACCCGACATCGATTTTAAAGACTTGTTTACGTCAAAATAAAGTAGATCAACCAAAAAAAAACATATATAAAGAAGTTTAATATTCCTCGCAGATGGACATGAACATCGATGACGCTGAGGTGCAGATGCTGATCGACAGCGGCAGCATGGAACAGCTGGCGGCGCTGGTCCTCAACGGGGAGGGCGAGAGACTCGTTGGACACATGGCCAGGAATCCTGAGCTGCAGGCTTTCCTGGACAATGTTCCGTCGTACATGGTAACTCGACATTAAAGGCAAAACTTTGCCTATCTCGGCCTACCTATATTATTGATCTTATAATAATTATAGGAAAACGAAAATTGTAATTGAAATCTTATAATTTTACAGGGAAAGATAAAGCGCGTCCACATGTCAGCCCGTGAGGGGGCCCTGCGGGATCTGCAGGCGGCGCTAGACCGGCGCAAGTTCGCCGTGGCCCGCGACCAAGTGAGCCCGGCTGGCGCTACTCCCCTGCACGTGGCCGTGCTGTTCGGACACACGCCCGTGGTGCGCTACCTGGCCGGGAGGTGAGCAAATACATCAAATTCAATTATTCCCCTGAATCATTTGGTGCATCGCCCTCTCTCCGAGTGTAAAACATTTTTTTTAACCAAATTTGATTCTTCAAAGCCTTCTCATTGCCCATACCGTCCTCTAACTGCTCTTCTATTAATTATTATCCCCTGTTATTACCATTGATCTATCATGTAAAAATCTTAAATCATATCTCAATTATTTACTACTTCTTGATTACGATAACAAGCGTTGAAATTAAATGCAAGGTCTTGGTAAATTTTATCAGATTTCCTGAGACCCTTTCTGCAGTGGACTTTGAGGGGAGAACAGCCCTTCATTATGCTGCGGTGTTGAAGGACAATGGTCACTACTACAATATACTCCTCAACATGGGAGCCAATCCCAAGGATCAGGATGACGTAAGTATCCTTCACCTCTATAATTAAAAATAAAACTATAGTTGCTCCATATTTAGATTACTGCTCTACAATGTTATATTTGGCCAATAAAGGAAATTTTAACTAGCTGGAAGTTATACAGAACGGAGGTATGAGGTGTATATACTGGGGAAAGGCAAGTAATTAAATGAGAGAGGAGCTGAATTGGATTCCAATAAAAAAGAGACTGATACTTAATGTGTTAATTTTTGTGCATAAAGTTATGAAAAACCAAATGCAAAGTACAAGTATGCCTCATACGTCATTACACATATGTCTGGCCGTGTTGTAGGTAGCTTGAAAACCAGCTAATGGGTTCAAGTGGTTTTGGGTATAGTTGCCACGTATATTTTTCTACTATTCGGTGTTAGGCCTATTCGGCTACTTTTTTTACTATTCGGCATTCGGCCGAATAATGCGAACCATTCGGCCTAATATTGCGAACCATTCGGCCGAATACCGAATACTTAATCATAAAAAAAAGCTTTATAAATAAAACATTACTCACAAAAAATATATTAACAAAAAAATCAGCTTATTTAGTATTAAAAATCTATCAGTGGTAAGTTATGCTGAATGAAAATAATTTATTCAGCATTTGTTGACAGCAAACGATTGCGCTTTTCTTCACAAATTGTACATGCTTCCAAAAATAGTCGCTCACTATGTACGCTGCTACCGAGAGACGATAAATAAATCTATACAAATTCTGTTGGGCTTGGCTTTAGCTGACTGTTTAGCTTCTGCTTGTAATGGTCTGCTGTGGGATCTTTCAATTAAGTTTTTATGTAAAAATCAATTTCATTTGCGAAATGTAATTAATTTTTACATGAAAACTGTTTGCAAAATGTACTAAAGGTCGCCGAATATTCAGCGCTTCGGCCGAGAGCCTAGCCGAATATACGGTATTCGGCAAAATCAATATTCGTGGCATCTCTAGTTTTAAGGATGAAATCATTTTTAAAAATTATATAAAATAACGAAACCAGAAATATAAATCGAGTTGCATTGCCGCAAATGAGAAAATCAGAGTCACAGAACCACATAATGTATAGAGAACTAAAGATGAATGATGAAATGCCTGAAAGTGTGAAGAATCAAGGAAGAATGAATGTATTTAAAAAGGGGTGTTATGTTAACAGTAGAGATATAATTTTATAACACGAAACCTTGTGCATATTACTAGGGTCAGTCATAAACTAGCGTCTCCTATTTTTTGTAATTAAATAAAGTTAGTTAAATGAAAATATTAAATTTGGCGTTATTTCTCGAACCTTTATCAACAATCTACTGCAATAGTAAGTACTGCAATAGTAGTTGTCTGCGACAACAGGTGACAGCACTGCAGTCGTTTGCAAAATGATCGATATCAATGTTCGTATTATTCTGCGTTCTGTGATGGATTTCTTGAATGCAGAAGGTGAAACGCCTATTCGCATTCACGAAAGACTGAAAAATGTGTACGGTGATGAAACTTGTGGCACATTCCTCTATGTTGCTGGTTTAACTTGCACTTCATTTAGTTGCGGAATTTGTATAATAGACGTTAACAGATATACGTAACGGTTAATTCTTTGCGGTATGCGGGAATTTGATGATTTATTTATCATATTTTTTAAATTTGTTTAGCTCTAATCTACTGAAGTAGGTGTGCCTTATATATATATATATTTTTTTAAATTAGACATGCCAAACGCGCGCCCAACATATGTACACGGTTGACATTTGTCACATGAGAACGGGTCGTTTTTTCGACTCGTTCTTGAGTTCAATAGCTCGGCTATGGAACAATTTGCCGGCATCTGTGTTTCCTCCCTCCTACAACATGGGTCTCTTCAAGACCAATGTTCATTCCTTCCTCTCCTCAGAAAGACCCTCCACACAGCATCCCAGATGACATAGGCCCTGAGGGAAATTATTTTCCTCAGGGCCTCCAGTGTGGAGTTAATGTAAAAAAAAGACCACTAAAAAACCAAATTACTGAAATTGTTTGAAACGAATTTGCCGAATGATGATGATCTCAGGTACATCCCCATTTATTTTTTTGTAATTTGAATGGAGGGTTTTTGCGAAGGTTCGTACGATTTTATTTACCGTCGGTATATACTATTATTTGTGAAGTATTTTATTATTGGTGAAGTACTTACCATCAAACGACTGAACCAAATTGGATAATTCTTTTTTTCACTCCTGGTGAGCTCTAACATTATGAAATATAGGTGGCACGCGAGCTTTTTGAAAACTGAATGTATCGAGAATGAATGTATGGAATGCGGGAGGGGGGGGGGATAATTGATAAATGCAAGCGCTACAGTAATTTACCCCTAATACCATGCGAGCGAAGCCGCGGGCAAAAAAGCTAGTATATTATAATAAAACAAATATGGTTACGCCCATACACATACCTACACATACACATACCTACATAGCACGCATACATACTGTCGCTGCTTGGGATTTGGTATTAATATTGTTGCAAATTCCTTTCCTACCTATCCGTTGACTATCCGTCAATTATTACTCAGTGCTCTGTAATAACTGCCCGCCGCAACGTATCACAACCATTGTGCTCCGCTATCGGTAAAATCCGCTATTAAAAATAACCCCGCTGTGTTTTATCAAATAAACGAAACTCGCGTCTATCGCTGTTTGTGCCTGTTGGATCATAGAGAAAGCAGACGAGGGCCAGCCTACAAGTTCTTTCATCCTTTCGGTGGGTCCTTTCCTTTCTATGCCACATGTATTTTTATCATTTTTCAAGCAGTGATAGTAACACAAAATCAAGGTCCTTCGCCAGTCATTCTTTTACACAAAACATAACAATCCACTCTACATAATCGTATATCTCAACCAAAATGTAAAACTTATTTCCACTTTAATTTATTTGACCGTGACGGTTTAACTGTAACAAATGTAGAAGGTCACATTTATTAAATTTTTCAGGGCTATGTTCGTTCAAAAGTGGACAGAAGACCGTAATCCTGTAAACATATAATTGTAGAATATTATCATTTCAACCGTTGTAATATTTTAAACAGAATGGACGAACACCGGAGGACTATCAACAAAATGATAAGTATCTAAGTCACAAGCAACTGCTGAAAGAATTTGGGGCAGAGGAGAGCTTAGCCGATGAGATGCTCAACGACAAAGGTATGATAATTATAATTTTTCTAAGAATGGATTAACAATACCCCAGTTGGTTATTAGTTTGGAATGCCGCAAGCATGTGTGTATTTAATGGGTAAAATGTAAGCAGTTGGAAAGGCAAATGTATTTATGAGTTTTATGGCAAAACATTTTGTTTCGTGTTACACGCCATGGGTTATTTGAGTTGTTTTTGAATTGGCATTTTATTTCTGTTGAAGTTTTTCAACGCAAAATTTAACACTAATAATTTTAGTCGTTCACCAACCACCTCCTGATAAATGAGCTTGTCAGTAATGTATTGATGAATGAATAATTATTACTCGGACCCCACGCGCTTCTGAAAGAATGGTTGATTATTATATGAATAAATGTATATAGTAACTTATTAGAATGATTTTAAAAAACCTCATCTTATTCTGTGCAAGAAGCAATGTACGCAATGTTATTAACAACTTATAGTAGAAACTTATTACCTTAATCACAGTATTAAAATCATGGAATAAAGAACAACACAACAAGTGCCTTGTGGGCGTGTTTCGTGATCCAATTATAGACCTACATACAAAGGACTATCCCATCAAAATCGTGGTTTCAACAATGCCTCCATTATTCCAAAAAATAAATATCCTCACTTATTTGAAAGAGAATTGGACATTGTTCCGTTCCTTCTCGCCTTTTACAAATTCATGTCCTGTGGTCTAGAAGTGGGAACTTAAGATTACATATTTTTTGGTTGTACCTTGTTAAATAAATGTCCTCTCTTCTATTAACTTATCTAAAATTGCTTCCCCTCTATTCAATATTTCATTTCTTCTAAGTCTGAACTTGACTCCAATTTTTCATGTAATTTTGAGATTCGCCCATTTATATAAAACTGATATATAAATTCATCTTTCCTTTCTCCATAATTTGAAATGAAGGCCTAGAACATCATTGAAGGGTAAAAGCCAGAAACATTTGAAAAAAAATTTGGCCTATATTTCCATGCAAAACTGTGTTTCACCATAATTACGAAATTCAAATGCAATGGCGATATACAATTTCAGCGTAAGAGACACAGACTACGTGCTAAATTATCTAAAACCAAAAGGTACTAAATGACACATTTGCTTCCATTCAAATTTATGCTGAAGGCACTTCCAAGTTTCAAACGGGGAAGAACGTTCTTTCCAGTTTGAAATTTTAGGAGTGTACTTGGTATCTGTTTGACTATAGTGTTTTATTCTTTATTCCATGATTAAAATTCTCAGTAAATAACTTTATCACTTTGATAGAAAATGCTTCATATCATAATATATTTTTAATTTTGTATAAAATATCCATTTTTTAATCATTTACGAGTATCATAAAGGCATACCGCTGATAGTTCCATTGTAATCTAATCTTTCTCGTGAACGACGCATGTAACAGAACAGTGAGAATAGTTACAACGGAACTCTCAGCGATATGATTTGAGGAATTGACGAATGTTACTTGTGTGGGGTCAGTAAACAACGACTGTGTAACCTGCCGGCGAGAGCTGACGGACGCCGAGATTCTGTCCGTGCTGGGGCGCTGCTTCCGCCTGCTGCAGGACCACCGGCGGCCCTCGCGCTCCGTGCCCCCGCCCAGCGCATCCTCCAACCAGGGCCCGCCCACCACCTTCCTCGGCCGTTTCCTCACCAAGCCTGTCTTCGAGAAGATCAAACACAGAATCACCAAACTAGACCACAACCTCTTCGATGTCATCTGGCCGGCCGTCAAAAAACTCCCAGACAACAAAAACGCCATAGAAGCGGTAGAAGAAGATTTTAACGGTGGGGTAGTCGCACCTGATTACTACGCCTACACAGCCTTTGAGGAGTTCATGCTACCCTTGATCAAAGATCTACACTGCATCAATATTTATTCTGACTTCCAGAAACACCCTGAATCCTTATTTTTGCCTAAGCCAAACCTGAATGAAATCGATTCTGAAATACCTTACATCTTCGTCAACCTTAATATTGATCCCCCAGGGAAGAATGTTCTAGCTGGCACTATTGAATGTAGCCGAAATTTAGAAGCTTTCGAGCTTCCTCTAAATATGAATGTTGGACAACTCGAGATGGTGGAGAGACATTTGACCACAATTCTCTTGAGTGATGAATTTACGAAGGTTATGAATTATGTCAAAATAAGAACGGAAGAGAAAGCTGGAATTTACTACACTATGAACGAGGTGCTGGAAACTCCTTCCGAGATACGTGCTGTTCTAGCTGCTTCGGGTCTGCTCATCCCTCTTGCCGACAGCAACGAACTGGATGACGATAAACGTTTGCACGGCAAGCATTGGTCATACGGGAGGGGAGTATTTTTAAGCCACGACGGCAATCTGGCTGTTTGGATAAACGTGCAAGACCACATTCGAGTTTTGACGTGTACCTCACATCATCATCCGGCGGAAGTTGGTCACGCCTACTCGATCATTTCCAGAGTAATGCTTCACCTGGGGGAAAATCTCAAATTCAAATGGGACGACAAGCTGGGTTATCTCTCGGCGCGGCCGAGTTTTCTGGGGAACTCTCTTCACTTTAGCATTACCATCAACTTGCCTTACCTCAGCAAGGACCCGGAGCACCTAAAACACTTGTGTACTGTGAGGGGCTTGAACCACAGAGAGACCCACAGCCCAGAGATAATAAGGATCGGCAACTATCAGAGCTTGGGAGTGACGGAGCTGCAGACGTTCCACGACTTCACCACGGCCGTGGGGAACATCATTCAGCTCGAGAAGGACTTGGCGATGCAGAACTCGATGCATATCGCAGAAATGTTTGTTAATATTTTCAGAAGAAAAAGAAACAACTTGGTGGATGCTAACATATAAAATCTGAAATAGACAAACCGATAAAACTATTATTTATTATTTATTTGCTTAGTGAAAATCATTATAAAATGCATCCATCATTATTAGACTCTTATTCGCAATATTAAAAGTAGTTTTAGTGGCTTAAGTGGAAACCGAATTTAGAAGTGATATTTTTAGTGAATGCTTTTGAAAAGGGGTGTGAGATACTTCTTACTTACCATCGGATACTTAGGTCAGTACCCAACAGTGTCATACAGATCAGGCCTACATCACGAACGTTCAGCTATCTCAGCATGAATCAAATATTAAAGCCATTATTCAAATTGCTTTTCAACATATTCCTGACATTAATCTTACAATTCCAACATTCTCCTTTCATCTACAGCTGCTAAGCGCGACAATGCGTAGCTTAACTTTCGTGACACTGGGCTGTAGTTTTAAATAATTTGTCTTATTTTTCTTACAACTGCAAAACTTTTAATGTTCAAAGTTGCGTGTTCCGTCAGCACAGTATTTCCATTCGCTCCGCTAAATCACGCCAGCTCTATCAATACTTTATACAATATAATCTCATATTACTTCCACGTACCACCAATGCATCCGATGTGTGTAAGAAGTTAATAAGGTTTAAAACTCAACCTAAGAGAACCAATAAAAAAAACTAAAATTGGACCCCTTTTCATGTATAATTTGTATTACGCTTAATGCTTTTATAATGCTTGAATTTTATGTTATATTATGCCCTTATAATTATTATGCACTTGTTTGTCCATAGGTTGAAAAAACACTATGAATGTTTTGTGTGATTAAATGTTTTTTTTTGTTTTTGTTTTACCTGTTTTTTTGCTCTGTATGTTTTAATATTACATACCACTTTGAGGTCTTCGTAAATGGCGGTTCCTAAAGTTTTATTCATATCAAAATATGTTTTATGGTGAAAGAAATATTAACGATTTTTTGAGATATTTAAGCTTGTTTTAGAGAGTGCCAAATCTAAAAATCGTCATGATTTAGCATTATTGTTTACCTATATCGACTTACATCTAGCATACCATCAATCACTTGCTTAGCACACCAGACAGCTCAACAACATTGCTTTAAATCCATAATTTTATATGTGTCACGGTGTGCCGAATCGATGAAGAAAATATCAAAAACAAATTAATTTACGTAAGGCAGTTTTCCTGGAAAGTAGTCAACCTGAATAACTTGTATATTCCAATGCTAGACGTGTGGAGATGTATTATTTATTAAGTGGGGGTTGACTCGAAAGTTGTTTGAAGGTTTTCGATCGGAGTGGCATCGATTGAAAGGCCATTTTAATATTTGATTAATACTTTCAGAGACGGCAAGCGAGGGCAACAATGGCCAGGTGGATATTCCCATATTCCGGACTGAAGAGGGCAGATACCTCGCCTCGTGTAAGCTCCATTCTATTTCCTATGACTATGACCTATGTCCTCGTGTAGCATGTATTGTATATCCATGGTGTATTTAGTAGTTATCGATGTTTCGATAGCGTGATAAAGCTTAATTGCCTATTCCATATACCCGCTCGCATCATGTGAGCTTTCTTACGTGAGTTTCTTTAAACTCCTCGCGTTCAGCAAACATTGTCAGTTAGCTGACATGTTTGTCTTGTAGAGCACGCAAATTATTTATTCACGAAAAACTCTTGTTTACTGTTAAAAACTGTTCAGTATATTTTGTAAAATGTATCGTTTATATTACTGTTAAATTGAGAATTATATATAAATAGATTTCTTATATAATAATTAATACTTCGTACGAGCTTAACGAGTTGTTAAGTTGGCCAATGAAAAGTGATTTGTAAGATTTTGGTGACACTTCAACAACTCAACTGTACAAACTATTAATGGTTGAAATATTATTATTATATTCAGTGTACTTGTTATTTAAATCAGTGCCTTAACTTTGTTACAAACTATTACAAGTTGTTAAAGTTGATAATTATTAAAGCGAGTGGTTTAACCGTGTTACAAACTAGACAAGGCTTTAAATTATTGTGTAAATAGTAAAGTAACATATATTGTTACGCCTTCCATTAGTGCCATTTTCCGAAAATAGTTGATTGTCTTTGTTTGACAATAGCAAGTTTTCATTTTCTTCCTTAATTTCATTAATATAAAATACAAAGTTAGTACATATAAGTAAAAAATTATTTATTTATTGTTTGAAACATTTACAAAGTGTTAACAATAATAGAATTGCCGTTGGTATATTACATAGATATTAACACTCCAATAAGAAATGTTCACAACATGAGTAATCAATGTTAAGTTGTTACTAGACGGAAATGCTTGTAGTGATAACAGAAATAATGACAATCAAAATGAAATATAAAACCAAGTAGTGTCAAATATAATACCCTGCAGAGAAAGAGAAAAAAGAAAGAAAGAAAGGGTATGACAATAAAGCAGCTACATAACTGTTCTCCACTCTTAACTCTTCAAAAGTGTCATGGTAGGAGTTTGATAATTTGTTTTTTGAAATATGTGAGATTGTTTGCGTAGATATCTATATGGTCACATTCAATGGTATTATATAGACGACACATTCGAGACAGTAAAAACAGTATTCGAGATTGAAGTATGCAATATTGTTATTAAATAATTCTAGATCGAATATTTTACGATTCCTTAAATTACTTCATTAGGAACTTTAATATGAATATTGCTCAGACAATATAATTCAGTATAGGTAATCTAAGAATCATACGACAACCAAATGATTAGGATTATTATTATAAATAAAGTTGCCTAAAATCACGTTGAAGTCCCAAAACGTTTTTTCAATTGCGTGATATATCTTTTTAACAAAAAATGGTGCGGTTTATCAATTTGAGTTCATAAAATGAATAGTTTTTTTTAGAAATTGATTAAAACGGAATAAAATAGTTTCGATCGTCGGTAACAATGACAAACGGTGGGTTCTATACCCCAGCAGGGGTCGGCTCGCTCGGTAAAGAAGGTGATGATATGTTCGCAGCTCTGGGCGACCCGCTCATCAAGGGGCTGACAGAGGTGGCCAACACGCGGCCCAAGGACCCCATCGCATTCCTCGCCACCTACCTGTACAACTTCGCCAATCAGAACAAGTCCAGGATCAAGACTGGGGTGAGTGGATCAATTTTTGTACATTAAATTAAATTGTTTAATATTCCACGTTTTCGGAACGGCGGTGGTACAAAAAAGCAATAAAAACATTCCTTATCACAATATTGCTGCAGCTCTTTCTTACACATTAAATAATGGTGAGACGCAAAATGCACTGTCTGTTTCCTCCAAGGGAAAAATGTAGTATTTTGGAGGAAGCAGACATACGTACATTGTGTGTCTCATCTTTTGTATCACCATCGAATAGTATTATTAGGCTTGCATGGTACATGGTACAATTTCAGAACCCAGCTCCGAGTGCATGTCTAACGCCACGCCATATGTGCCGCGCCACAAATAACATCTGTGTACCTACATGAAATTTCAAATAACGCTACCGTTGTAATTCGGTTTTGGATTCAAGAGTTCGTCACAAGATGTCGCCACTTCCGTTGGCAGGACACATAGGGATGTGTCCCGCCCTAGGTATAAGTTTTACGAATTTGTGAATCTGGAGTATCTCTCCGGATAAGGAAAGATTGACGGTAATACTCAGTTGTATCAAACGGCTGCATATTACATATGACGTCATTCCCGGTTACTTTGTCCCGGTAACTAGCTATCACTGGTTGGCAGGAACGAGGCTAATTTTGGAACCAGTTCTTATTGGATTTATAAAATGGTCACCAACACTAACTGGGCGAAGCCGAACTAAAAGCCGGAGCGGGTTTTTACTGCTAGTTATTTTTAATGTGTAAGAAAGAGCTGCAGCATTATCGTTATAAGAAACGTATGTTTATTGCCGTTTTGTACCGTCGCCATTTCGTGAGCGCGGGAATATTAAAAGAGCCTATTTGTTTTATTATTTTTTAACGTTTGTAACAAAATAATCTGATTCATAGCAACAACAAAAAATAGTATTTCTAGACAAAAAAAAACTTTATCACTAATTCACCGCTTACTTCCCAGTGTTATTTTTCTGTTTTTTTAACAACTTTGCTGCCTGGTTTTTTTTTTAACCTTACGAATAATTAGCGTGTTCCAAAACATCTATTTACCGATTTCTTCAAACTGTTTATGTTCGTAAATCAAAAATATAGTTTCGACAGTGTATAATAACAAAATCGATCACGGAAATTCGAAATGCTGTAAAGAGCAAAATTTTAATTGTTCAAGAGAGCGAAAAGAATGTTTTATCTCCTGTTTAAATATCTCCTGTTTTGTAGACCTATAATTAATATTTGACCTCTAGATTCTATTCAATAGATCTTTCAGAATGCTTGACATTTTTTGTTAATTTCTTTAATTTAATTTATTTTTAATTTTTCAGAAAAAAATATTCTTTTAAAATGTACGCCGTAAAAGTCGCACTTATTTTTCTAGAAATTTTTCGACGACGCAGATCGAAAGAGAAAAAAAAACAGAGAAATTATGATTCTTGAGACTATGCCTTTATCAAGTAGAAAGTTCCAATCCCTTCCTTATCTTCGCCATTCTCTTTATGCCCTTCAATATTCCCCCCCCCCTGATGTTTCTGATGCTCCCACAGAGCCCCAGAACGCCAGAGCCCCAGAGAACTGTAATGTGTGAAAAAAAACTTTTTTTTAATTCAGGAGACAGCAGCCCTAATCACAGAGCCACTACATGAAGAGGTCAAGGCCATGGAGTCTGAGCACGGCCTGGGGCCCGTACAGGCAATGCCCCCGCAGGCCGTGCCCCTGCAGAGCATGGCCCTGCAGAACAAGGCCCCCCAGGGCCTACCCTCGGGCCCAGCGCTCTTGGGGCCTGGCGGGCGCCCGGCGATGCCCCCCACGCCCCCCATCCCCGTCACACCTGGGGGACCCGAGGCGGCATTCAGCAGTGACAATAGGGTTAGCTAATTTATTTTTATTTTATTTCTGCCTGTTTCGTGGTGATCAATGAAATATAGTTATTTTGTATGAAGTCTAGTATAACCTTATTGTTTCAACATATGAACATGCTGAAATTTGGAAAAATTATAATAGAAAATAGAAAAAGACTTGCAAGAGGACTAGATTATATGCATTTAAAAAAATATTATTAATGCATATATACATACAAACACCCACACATTGCTAGCGTCGGCGTTGGTGCTAACGTTAGCGGCTGAGTAGCGGCATACAGGGAGGCCATTGCCTCCAGGAGAAAGCTCCCACATATTTAATACAATTAGATGCTGGATTTGCCCCAAATAAACTAGCTCAGGTTTTTCGGCGCAAGTATGTTCCCTCTTAACCCCAAGGCGAGTGCCTGTGGTTCGGAGTTTCACTCTTCTTCCCATCCTCCCTGGGCCTCTTTCGACAAGCAAAACACTGTATGTTATAACATAAATAGTTTATTCAATTCTAGGAGTCACAATAGTACATAGGGATGAACAATCCTAGCTGAAAGTTAGTTTGAACGTCAATCTCTGCTCTCTACACGCTTTCTTTAGGGGGCTTAAACACCATTTGCACACATAGGATAAAACATTGTATTGACTCACGTTTTTTATGGGCTAACAGCGTTTTACGAGCTACTTTTCCTGGTCCAAGCAGCGTCCACACGCACACACGCGGAGGTGCGCCCTCGGCGAAACTGAACTGGTCTCACACATGTTCACACGAGAGGCGTGGGATCGGTGAGCGTGCTGGCCGTTGACTCAGGACCGCCGGCGAGATGCTCGTGCGTCTGGCCGGTTTGTCCCTCGCGGGAGGGGGTAATGCGCGCGCCTGTATATTGGAGGTCTATTCTCCAATATGCAAACGTAACAATTTGCAACGTAACAACATATATACGCGTATACACAGGGTGTAACAGCACGAATTAAATGAATTAAGAATTGAATTAAATGATGAAAATAATTGAAACAAATTAAAGATTTATACAAGAAACTTAAAGTAATGGAAAGAAATAAAAAATATGCGAAAAATGCAGGCGTGAAGTTTGTTGTTATAATGTAGAAGTTCTGAATATCTGTCCGCAATAGATAATGCCTTTCAGACTATCCATATATTTGAGATTTACATTATTTTTTCAGGTTTTTATCGTCGTTTTCAATATTTTTTTTTAAATTGGAGCCAGATTTGTAACATCTTTCTCAAAAAAGAAAAAAGATTTGCAATAGTAACTATCTACGATCTTTTGAATTTTTCTTCTGGCTAGCCTGGAATTTTTCTCAACGACGAAGCTCTCAGCGACAAAACCCTCACAGATGGATCAATATATTTCAGGATGAGCACGGGCAGTCCATGCTCCACTTCGCCGCGGCCAGGGGCCACGCTCGGGGGGCCCTGCTGCAGCTGGTGAGGGAGGCAGGAGTCAGTCCGGCCTACAGAGACCAACTGTACCGCACGGCGAGAGACGTGTCCCTGCAGGCCAATCTGCCGGAGAACACGCGCGAACTGGACCGCTGGCTCATCGAGACGGCCGCAAGAGGTGAGACCAGTTAGTGTCCTTGCTTACTATGGTAGTTTTTAGTCAGCACACAATGCAATATACTAATTATATCACAACCTTCAACATTGCACATACTTGTAGTAGTTCCAATAAAGAACTCCTGTCCTTTTTTGATTTTATCAATAACAACATTCTAACTTATATACCACTGTGTTTCCTCCCTCCCACAACACAACACATCTATCTAAGACCCAGGTTTACTCCTTCCTTTCCTCTACACAGTATCTTCAAATATGACATGGGCCCTGAGGGAAATTACTTTCCTCGGAGCCTCCTGTATGGAGTTAATGTATAAAAGCGATTAACCTACCCTCACATAAAGCACCATTTTTAGTTTTTTTTTTTAGTATAGATATAAAAGTGGGTAGAGTGGTGTTATATAAATTACATATCGATACAGAATATTTTTAAAATCGCAATCTCACCAAAGAAGAAACTAGTTCTTGTGCTTGGTGAACAAGTTGCACTAATTATAACGGAAATAGAATAACATTATACAATAGGAAAGTATGTACAATATAAAAAGAACAATTGAAACTTCTGGATCATCTATATGTGTAGGTGAACATATATAGGATTCGGTTACATAGGAAAATATTGGGCACTTAAGAGGGTTATTGGGAACATCCAAATAAAATAGAGATGAATATAGACTGATAATAAATATAAAGAAAGAGAAAAACACGCAATAATTTAGTTAATTATTTCTGATAAGGATAACTTCAGTTTGAGTTTCAGTTTGTTGATATCATTTTTTTTTTTAATTTCAATCGGAAGGTTGTTGAAATACTTTATTCCTAAAAATTGAATTGCCTATTCGAAAAAAGTACCTATAAACCTACAATGTAACATTTTTTAATAGAAAATTATTTTAATTAGCCTTTTCAAAATTTTAACTGATTTCTTGGAAATTCAGACAATCCATATTTATGTGTTATATTTAGATGAGGCACGAAGCGAAAAAATTGGTTTTACGCTCTGACGCCAAACGACCGGAAACTACCGAATACGGTTCCCGTACCGACACACGTTTCTAATACGATACGTGCTAGCAGCTCTACGCGTCTCGTAATTTCTCGCGGGTCTGCGTTAGTAAAATGTGGACATACGTTATTTCAACAAAATGATCTCAATCAATCTCCCATGAAAGATAACTTGCATCCATGAATTATTATGACGATTTTGTTGGTACACCGATACAATCGTGCATTTTGTTACACTTACGATGCTTACTTCAGAAAGTAATTGTACCAGATTTAAACTTTTTTTTTGAATTTTTATTTTTATTTTTCAAAGTTTTCAACCCATTCAGTTTTGCTGAAGGATAATTCAACACTCAAATTGTTCCAAATGGTTTCACATAAAATACTGTATCTCCGTCAATTTTTTGAATTTCTTTAAAACATTTGGTGAGAGCATTCCAAATGCATCGTTCAGAAAATGAAATTAAAAGAAATGACAAAAAAAATGTACAGTGTCCTGGAGCCTTAAAACCTTGTTTAGGATTTGATTAAGAGAACATGGAGGCGTTTAAAGGCCCCCCAGGACCAGAGGCCGCCCCTTCCACACCTGACCTACTTACTTTATGAATATCCCTACTTACTTTATGAATATCCCTACTTACTTTATGAATATCCCTCGTAATAATATAAGGCAAATTACAATCGTAATAGCAAAGAATCGACACTGGCAGTTAATGTGGTATGATTTTATTCAAGAACTTTTATAATATCATTCTTCTGTCTACAGGTGAAACAGACAAAGTGAAGGAACTGATTTTAGAAGGCTATGACCACATTTTGGACGTGGCAGATGACGAAGGGGTTCCAGTCACTGATATAGTTGCTCAGCGAGGTCACAATGAAATGAAAGAACTGTTTGGCATCGTGTCCGATTTCGAAGTAAGTATACCTCCCGAAGTAGATATGTCCGTCACTCCTTACTGTTCCTTCCACTCATACCTGTTTCCTTCCCAGAACTTCCTCTCCTTCCTTTCCTTAAAAATACCCTCCATACAGCATCCCCAAAGATGACATTGACATAATAGATCCCTTAGGATTTATTTTAAGCCGCCGCTATTCGAATTTCGACCGATTTCTTGCATATCTCCCTTAAACATTTTAAGTTTTTAAGCTTTTAAAAAAATTTATGTAATTTTTGAAGATAATATCTGGATACGTTCCACGCCGAAACGCAAATTATATGAAATTCCCTCGATAGAAAAAAATCGCAAAGTATGCTCCGAAAATTATTTAAAACAAGTCTGTTTCTATTATTTTACACGTTATATTTGTGAAAAAATTTCTAATGTTTCTTTAAATGATACTTAAGATACCTTCCACTAGATTTTTGCTCTATTTTAAACGAGTCATGTTTTATTAATCATTTTCCCAATTTTCGCATAAATTTTGTCATTGAAAATATTGGTGCGCTCTGTCCAACATTCGTAATTACATATCTTTCCATCTTCTTCTTTTTGGGCCGGGAAGCGTCGCCTTAAGGGATTTATTTTCCTCAATGCCTTCTATGTGGAGCTACTGTAAAAAAAGTTTCACGCGTACCGTCGCGGTCGGTCAATCTACGACGTAGCGCTGACGAACTGGACCGATGGTTCTCGTACGCAGCGCGTAGCGAAAACTAAAATGTTTTGACTTTTGACTTTTGAAATACTGGCATACAGAGCTCCAGGCCAAAAAAGGCCCCTTTCTCTTTCATCGTGAGTTTATAATTAAATTATGGTTGTAGAAAAAATGAATTTATTTCGTGTTTTTTAATCGTTATTTGCAAGGGGGAAACATAGCTGCAATATGGGGGGAGGAACTTTTCGGAGGATTTGTTTGGGTTTTTTTATGTTTTGTTTTTTCGTTTAGGTCGTACCGGGTGAGGCAGTTGAAAATGTATTTTATATAAAAAATATTATCTTCGACTATGACATCAATGAATGAATATTTTCAGGATTCGCGAGAGCGCCTGCACCAGGCCATCCGGCAGGGCGACGAGGACCACGTGCGCGAGGCCCTGAGCCGGCCCCACCGCGGAGACGCCGGACACCGCAATCTCATGTCTGGCCGCATGATGGCCGTCGCCAAGAACTCCTACGGCCGCTGCTCGCTGCACGTGGCCGTGCTGGCCCAGAACGAGGAACTGGCCGAGTTCATCGCCAGGAGCTACCCGGAGACCTTGAGGGTCGGGGACAATGTAAGATGAATCATTTGTATGCCATCAGGCCACTGAACGAAGGTTCTTCCGACATCATCAGCAGAAACTAACTATTTTTTTTTTAAATTTAGGAACAATGTGATAATAATACTATGCACCTACATTGTGTTGTAGTGTTTTGTTAAACTTTATAAATTTCATCACCCATTTTCTAAATAATCCCTCGGCCAGAGAAATGGTTAAATAATTTGTAAGAAATAAATCAAATAATTTGTAAAACGCTTGTTTTGCTTTCGGGGTTTGATCTGAAAATCTATTAAGAATTTTTGTAGACGATTTTCATTTTACATTAAGAGCTCGTTCACACACAGCTATAAAATATAAAAGATCATCGCACGCCAAATAACGCTCGCCATA
This sequence comes from Glyphotaelius pellucidus, assembly GCA_936435175.1. Classification (NCBI taxonomy): domain Eukaryota; kingdom Metazoa; phylum Arthropoda; class Insecta; order Trichoptera; family Limnephilidae; genus Glyphotaelius; species Glyphotaelius pellucidus. Next base: position 31,262,750 of record OW386547.1, read on the forward strand.
CAATCCCTTCAGACCGTTCACACCTAAGCGGTTTAAGCGCAGATCAATCATAGACAATACATATCTTACGACGGGACCGCTCCAGAGGCGATATACTAAAAGATAAGCGCCCTCCTCTCCGACGAAAACAGGAAAGGGGGTCATTGTAATTACGGAGCTGCCTCGACCGGTGGATGACAGATGTCAAGTTGACAGTTTCTCAGTAATTCATCTGACCCCATCTCCTACCACAGGAAGAAATATTTGATAGCATCGCCGTCGTGTGAAAGTACAAAAGATAAGCGCTCGCGGTTCAACAGATATCTGCTCGCAGTTTTATAGCTGTTTGTGAACGAGCTTAAATTTCGAATTTTTCAAAAATACTTGTATATTATAAACTTGAATTGCCGTTGATCTACTACACATGCATGAATTTAATGTACCAATATTAAACTGCAAGAATTGTACCCGGACGGAATTTCACCTGAAGAGAATTATATCTATTGGTATTGTTCGCATCAAAAAAATCTATTTTTAAAAAGTTAACATTTTAGAGTGTTTTTGTGTGTAGTAAATACTCTTCATTTTGAAAGAAGAAAAACATAAGTTATGTTGGGATAAATTAGGTTTTTTTTATGTTTCTAATTCTGGTAGGTGTAATTTGAGTAGCTTTAAATCTCTCCATGTGTAATTCCGACCGTATATAATTCTGGCAGATTAGGTAATATCGGTACATGTAATTCACGAATTTTTAAATATCGTCATGTAGCCGATCTGGATAATTACTTGAAGTGCCTACACATTATGTCAAATTTGCAAATATTTATTTATTCAATAGAATGGATAAAGAGTGTTTTCTTGACGCCAAAAATGACAAACAATATTTTGATTTTTTACATTTTAAATAGGTCACAATTTCATCAATCAAAAGCACCTGATAAAGGTTTTCGTAATTGCATTAAAATTTTCAAATAAAGGACATTAGAGTACGTGCTTCCTGGTACCTAAATCAATTTACCAAAAACTGACATAGGCACTTCTAGCACTAACATTATAAAGAATCTACCAAAAGCTTCGTGTAATAAATATGTTTTAATGTTGTGGAGAAAAAAACTGATTTAAAAAGGACAAATGACTTATAATTATAAATAATTCATTTGAAATGTTTTCCCTTTAATTAGTTGGAGCGCACCGCTCTGCATTACGCTATGGGTGTTGATAACGTGGAGGCAACCAGCAGAATCCTTATCAAGGCAGGAGCCAAGAGAGTTCTTAAGGACCTCAAAGGAAGACAGCCTTCTTACTACTTTATGAACAAATCGGACATCCTGCGACTCAAGGAAGAAGAGGAAGCTTATTAAACAAACATTTAATTAACGTTTTTCTCACCAAATTAAAATGTACCCAATTTCTGTACTGTTTTACCATTAGAGAATAATATTGTCACGACCTGCGAGTATATTACACGTTGTGTAACATCCTCGATTTCACTCTTAAAAACATATAAGTAATGTTACCGTTCATTTTCTTGCATGACCTTCAAAATGTGACCTTTGTACTGTTTTATCATTAAGATTAGACCATTAGAGAATATTGTCACGACCTGCGAGTATTTTACATACTGTGTGACATCCTCGATTTCACTCTCAAAAACATATAAGGACGGATTGTATCACAAAAATTCTAATGTAACATTGTCATTAAATAGCCTTTCAACGCCATTCAACGCCTTTTGTTTTTTTTACAGTTTGAAAGTCCCCGCTAAATATAGATTTTAAGTGTCAGTTGTTTCATAGAATTTGAACAATTCATCAAATTTCAAAGTCAATTTTCAAGTTCCGTAAAGGTTATAGGATCGCTTAGAAGTATGCTTCAATTAAATACTGCGTGTAGAACATATCGCGACCCTTAAAAATATCGGTGATTTTTTTAATAAGTCTTTTAAGAAGCCTAGAAAAAATAAAGTATTAAGTCTCTAACACTTTCAAGTGCAAACTCTCATACTTATGAACCCCTTTTCGGATATGGGTTTATTGTATAATGTGGCAAATTCAGTTTCTTTTATAATAATCGTAAAAAAATGATATTTACGACGAACTTTACAAAATAAAATAAAATATGCATTTTCACGTTGTTATTTCACAATACGGCCGGCATTCGACGAATTTGGATTTTCAAAGTGAACTCTATGCCGTTCACCGAAGAACTACTGACTTGTCCCACCCATTTTCTTTCAGTCCGTCCCCGGCCGGAGCAGGGAATAGAGTTAGGCTCTGCGTCCCTTGGTTCCGTGAAATCAATTTTAAATTTCCGTTTAATTTTAAATTTCAAATTTCCGTTTAAGCATTGTTTATTACAATAAACAATGCTTAAAAAAGGAATTAATGTTTTTTACGGGCCTTTACGAAATCAATCTGTAATAAAAAATTCTCAAATACCTTTATCAACCTTTCCAAAAGCTTTTTCTCAAGTATTTTTAAACTCCTCCCATAAAGGGGCGTGAATTCCGATTTCAATTTTTTCCTGGACTTTTGGATCGGGAAATGTGGATATTTTCCTCATGTCCTTCGATGAATTTAAGCGTGAAGAATTATTTCAGCTTTAACTGTGTGGTGCACTTACATGTAAATTTATTAGATCAAATATATATTTTTTTAATGTTCTTTACCGCTTTTGCAAAGTACTGTTTCTTTTATACTGTTCTTGCGAATGGCCATTAGATGACAATGTTACATTTTAATTTCTGTGAAACATCTGGCGCTAAGTTTAGTTTTGTAATGTTTTCGTTCGTTTTCTAGAATGACCTTTAAAAAAATCTTAGAATATGTAATTTTAAGTTTTTACCATTGATATTATATTCCCTTGTGTAAATTTAACACATCCTAATCAAACTCGTACTACACACAACAATATTATAAAATTAATTAATCAATTAAAATGAAATATTTTCATCCTTCTATCGATTTTATTGACACTGTGTTTTTAGAGGGGTGCATTTTTTATTGCGTTCGCTTTCATCAAGTATATGAGCGAACGCTGAATGAGGTGAAAAACTCACATTACTAAAACGCGTTTCAACAATATTTTTTAAAGCGTTCGCTCACTGCTGGTTAATATAAAACAATTTGTCAAAGTAGATCTCAGAATCATTGAATTAAGATAATTTAAAGACTTTTTTGACTCCTTTAAAGTCAAGTCCGTAAAAAAACTATCTAGACTTCACTATTCAGTTCAACGCTCGGCGGAGAGTAAATGAACGGAGAATATCCGTAAAAATCACGCTCATCTGAGTTGTGTAATAATAATTTATTTTTACTATTTTTTTATTCTCGAAAAATATTGGGATTTTTTTTTTATACGAATACCGCACAAGAGTCCCAACTGCTCCCGTCTGGAGCCAGTGAGACTATGGCATCCCCAATTGGGGTAAGTATGTATAATTGAGGCTGAAGGTGATAGGGATGGGAAGGAGATGGGGAGGAGGAAGGTGGGAAAGTATTTGGCTATTCAGATCTGGTCACCAAACACGGCTAAAGCCTTTTCAAGCAACGTTTCAGTTCTGAATAGTGGTCTTACACCAGGGCGATACTGAGAGTATCTTCCTCTCGGGAATGTGGCGCAAATATACTACGAGTATATATTATTTTAAATGAATTAATTGTGAAATAACACAAATTAATAAAATAAAATAAAATAAAATTTATTTGCCACGACGCGATTCGATCACGCGACCTTCGTATTGCGAGTCAAAAGCCTTACCGCTGGACCCACGTCGGTCGAAGCGATAGCGGAGGTATGTTTTTTTTTTATGTTGACGAATACATTTTCCATAATGATTTATAATGTGCCTTTTTCGATTTGCAGCCAAAACGACATGTTCGTTTTTATTCAAAAATTCGGCGGCCTTGACGTCACGCCGGACAACTCTGGTGATAGCCGTCTTACCAGCCAGTGGCGTTTTCTATGTCATAATGACCTTGTAGCCAGTTGGAACCGTTTTTAAAGTGCGATTTTTCAAATCAATAATTATGAATGAAAATATTAAAATAACACATTTTTAGCAGAATTAACAGATTCAGAAAAATAAACTTTGAATCTTTGACACATTTTTATAGTTATTCATAATTTGTGAAAATACCCTATTGTGTGCTTGAAACACAAATTTGCTTCGTTTGATTGGTGAAAGAGCTGTCGTGTTTGTGCATGAACCACATAATCAATATATTAATAATCATCATCATCATCAATATATTAATACGTGAAGCCAAAACTTTGTACCCCTTTTTACGAAAATTGCGCGGACGGAGGAGTATGAAATTTCGCACACTTATAGTTTATATAGAGGAGGAGTGCAGAATGCTAATATTTTTTAAAAATTATGCATAAAAATAGATTAAATCAATAACAAAAACATTACACACACTACCATGTATTTGACACACACACTCGCGTCTTTACTCTATTGTTTATTGTTAAAGTCTATGGTCAAATTGAGAATAGATTAATATTGTTTGTCTTTAATATTATTTGTCTATGGTCTTACTGAATGTCAAACATAAAAAAACATTACAATTATGGTCGAATTTCGACCATTCGGCGACCACTAGTCATCAATATATCAATACGTGAAGCCAAAACTTTGTACCCCTTTTTACGAAAATTGCGCGGACGGAGGAGTATGAAATTTCGCACACTTATAGTTTATATAGAGGAGGAGTGCAGAATGCTAATATTTTTTAAAAATTATCCATAAAAATACATTAAATCAATAACAAAAACATTACACACACTACCATGTATTTGACACACACACTCGCGTCTTTACTCTATTGTTTATTGTTAAAGTCTATGGTCAAATTGAGAATAGATTAATATTGTTTGTCTTTAATATTATTTGTCTATGGTCTTACTGAATGTCAAACATAAAAAAAAAAAAACATTACAATTATGGTCGAATTTCGACCATTGGGCGACCACTAGTATTTCGTTAAATACTCAAAATTTCGTTTTCGTTCATTCAAAATAAAATCATGTACCTACTTATTTTATAATTTTATCGTTGTAATTCTTGCGTTTTTAAACAAAATATTTATTTAACACTCGAAATAACAATGTATTTCAAAGAAACTGTGTTTCTTATCTCACAACATATTTTCATACTTTGATATTTTATAGATCGTAGAAAATATTAATTTATGTCGACCCAATGTTTTAGGCGACACAACCGACTTGAGTGACTTCAAATTAAAATTAATAAACAAATTAGTAAGAACTGTGTTTTATTATTATATATTTTATGATCCGCGTATTGAAAACCTACCCTATTAGTTTACGACAACTAAAACAGGAAAACATGATTGTTAAAAAATGAAATTCGAACTATGTTTATTTTTTGTCGAGATTTTTACAGGACTTAAACAAATAAAATTATTATAAAACATATTTTCATTTCAGTAAAATAAGCAATGAAGTATAAAGTTTTGTATGGAGTGATTTCAATTCATTTGGATAAAATAAGCAATTTCATGCAAAGAAAAAAAAGTAACCAAAAATGGTATTTTACTAATATCTCAACTCGACGTTGATGAATTTTCATCTTTCTCCTCAGAGCATTTCCATGGTTGTGGATTTACATACATGGAGGAGATTGAGCCACGCATACCTGAAACAATTAATATTTAATAATACAAAAAAAAATAATAATAAAATGGTATCGATGAATGAATTCTTTCTCGTCAGTTTAAATAATTCTTAGTTAAGTGATTCATTGTCACTTTACATTCTTTATTTTTAATTTTAAAGTGGAGATTGGACAAAAACTAAAATGGTCGCTTGGACAATTAAGAACTAAGGCGACGAAATGAAGGCCACCTCCTTAAAAAGTTCCACTTACTTAGTTCGCCTTTATTGAGCGGCACTGGCAGGGGTTTGTCCTTTGCCTGCTTCAGCCAGCGCTGATATGCCTCTTCGCCCATCTTCCGCCTTTGATTCTTGTTGCGGGCGACTGCATCGGCTTTTTCTTTCTCTCTCCGATGCAACTCTGAAAAGAAATGAAACAATTACTTTTTTTTGCCAAATATAATAACGCAATTTAATGACATTAATATTTTCTGTTAGTTTTAAAAAAAACCGTAACCCTCACCCTGACATCGGACTGAAAATTAATGTAAAGTTACACCATTTATATAATAGGTGACATACTTAGGCGTTACCCGAGAAGCATATATGACGCAATAACAATAACCTTTCGGAATTCTACCGATTTATAACATATTATATTTATATATATTTCCCTTGAACACCAATAGCCTTACAAAAAAAAAAACCTCCCATGGCCGATAACCTGTGTTGTTGCAACAACATAATTAAAGCCCGTATACACTAAAACACGATCTTTTACTAACAAGCTTTCTTCCGCGGTCACGTTGTAAAAATGCATTGAATGTATGTTACATCTGGCAACGTTGTATATGATTATAATTTAATTGGAATTTTTTTTGTTTTAATTATTTTCGGCAAGGGGCGTTATAGGCGCGCCTGTGCATTGTTCTCCGCGGCCCGCGATTAAAAAACAGTTTGGTATATTTATGGTGGGATTTTGGTAAATTTTGTTTCTTCAAAGACAGCAAACTTATTTTGTGGCACCGTTTCATTTGAAACTTAATAAAATACCTGGTTTCTACCACTTTTATTGTTTATTAAACCAACATGTTTCGTCTGCCTTTCGATTTTATTTAGACATTCTAAGAATTTCATCAAAACAACAGCTAGCTAGATATGGTACACGCCAAACTTTAATACCGTCCTGATGTTGATACAGAAATCGTTACAATAGGCGAGGTAAGGTCAGAAAAGTGGCACGCCTCCCCGACCACGCCTATATCTATCGAACATATGTTTTTGCGCATTTTTCTCTTTCGCTTACATTCATTGTATAGTCGAGAATGGATCTTATCAAGTTCAGGCCGGCATTAAAGTTTGGCGTGTACTATACTATTCTAAATAAAATTGTAATCTGACCTCTTTTCATATCCTCTTTTCGTTGAATCCATTCTCTGAGTTTATCATCTTTTTCCTTTAGTAGCTCTCTTCTCTCTTCTTCTTCCCTTTTCTTCTCCATCAACTGACGAGCTTTTTCTGCGTCTTTCAGGATTTTTTTCTTATCTAGCCATTTTTTGAACAGAATTTCTCTCGCTTCTGGTGTTAATCTTGATTCCTTTGCATTACTTCGGGTCAGTTTTTTGGCCGATTCTTTTCTCTGTGTGTTTTATAAAAAAAAAATGTTTATTAAATTAATATTTTACATAAATATTAAACTAACGGGATGTGCTGTGGTATGAAAAGTAAAAAACCAATAGGTAACTATATAGTAATAAACTATTTAATTATAAGCGAAAGGGTTCTAAGAAGGCCTTTTCGTATTTAGCTGTAATCGCATGACAACAAGTCGCATAAAATATGTAATTTAGTTAAATAAATTAGAGTTCAAACAGAGGAATTTTGAAATCCTCCCTCCTACAACATGGGTCTCTTCAAGACCCGGCATATCATTCCGCAACGAGTCGTAGAAGCGATCCATTCTCATGTATTTGTGACAAATGTCAACCGTGTACATAAGTTGTGCGCGTTTCCCGTTTCGCGTATTTCCCGTCTGTGCACCGGTGCCAAAGGAATCAATGAAGCCAGTTCCTCGGAGCATCTTCCATTGAAACACCGGTAGAACAAGGACAGCATACCTACCTAACGCCTATGCTCTAAAGATTGCAATCCGCTTGTTAAGATAAGGTAATCTATCAAACGGAACGCCCGTTTCTGCACAGAGTCAAGGATTTTTTCAGGAATTTTGTGGCTCCAGACATGAGGTGTCTTCTAAATTCAACAGTGGGGCGCACTTGCGATTTGTACAGGGTCAGCACACAGGGTACAGCATTTGTCAGGGTACAGCAGTTGTGTAGGTACTATTGAAATATCTGCGGGTCATATGCAGTACGCCCAGTTTCTGAGAAGCTAGCTTGATTCTAGTTTCGATGGAGCCCCCGTGCCTGAGTTGGTCACTTAGGCCGTTTGCTCGTGGAGAAACTGAAAAAACCAGTTGCCGACGCAATCGCAATCAACCTCCTTAACAAGGTCGATATTTTTCTGATCTGACATCAGAAAATCTGACATGTCAAAACATGACAGCTCGTGAGCCGCTACCATGGCAACCTGTCAACAATGCAACTGAAACGCGACTACCGCGGTGACCAGCAGTGCTGGTTTTTCAGTCGCATTGTTTTCAGTTGCTTGGTTTTTTTTTCAGTTTCTCCATGAACGAAGGCCATTGGCGAAGAGTTACACCAAGCATATCAATGGAAGGCCTATTCTGAAGATTGCTTCCGTTGAAAGAGACTAAATTATCATGTCGATCTCTTTTAGTTGTAATCAGACATGATTGGGTCTTTGAAACATTAAATTTGACTAGGTTAATCATACTCCAAGAGAAAACTCTCTCGAGGAAACCGTCCATACTCTGCTTCAAAGCCCTCCGAGCTGTTGGAGTTTGTTTACCCTTTAGGGACTTGTCAAACAAAAAGCTATCATGGACTGTAATGTTATCCCCGTAACAATGAATAGATGCACACGACAAAAGGTCATTGAAGTGCTATCCGAGAGCGTCGAAGTCAAGATGAAATCTTCTACTTCCTCATGGCTGAGAATTATGACCCCTGCTCCAATTTCCATGATGGACAAGGCTCCTCCACTCCTCGCGGTCCTGTGGAGCGCTGTGGATACCGGCGTACCGGACGCTAGTGATATTTGGTTATACCTCTGCGCATTGATGAATTTCCTCTGCTTCTTCTGCTTTCCACTTTGCCTATTAGTTTCTCTAAGTTGGATTCCTCAATTTGGCAAGCAACAAGTCCAAAGTATCTTAAGATATGTTGGACACTTTACTCGCCAAACTGATGTTGTAAAGCTTCACCAATAATGTTTTGTAAGGCACCTGTGGAGTGTTGACACCCGACCATCGAGGGGACGAGAGGTGGGGAGAGACGATGCGCGGCCGGCCACTCCGTGACAGTCCGCGCAACTATTAACAACTCTATTAATTGTCAATTAGTAATCTTTGTAATCAATAAATCCAAGTGAGTGCCAATCTTCTTTTTAATTGAAACAGAACCCTATTCATTGCATTTAATATTATGAGAGTTGGAAACAACTCCCATAAATTTGGTGACCCCGATAAAAACACGCGAAATTAAAATCACTCGCCATCGATTATTATTTGACAGCGTACCTACATCCTGAAATTAATATTGTATTCGCGGAATCGAAACCCGGACAGACAAGAAGCCGAGCCTAGATGAATAAAAATTTGCCTCTAGAAAAGAGCATTTCGTGTTCTCGAGCGCCGGTATTTTAATAGACGGAATAACAAGTTTCGCTTTTCGATATCGCTGTCAATTAGTTCCTCACGTAGGGTTCTGTCACTAGATTGCTAGTATACAGTAGGTACCACTTGGCATTTCAATAACGTAATTTTATTTTCGCAAATAAATACGTCGCGGAGTCAATCGATTTCAAATAATATTTTTAGTATAAATTATACATTTATTTGAGACCGCACATCAAGCGAATTAATGGCTAACACACAGCAAAAGAACGAAGAAGACATGACGGACCAGGGCACTAGTCATCAGGTTGCAAAAGTGGGAGTTCGAATGCCGCCATTTTGGAGAGATAAATGTCAACTTTGGCTGGCACAAATTGAAGCGCAATTCATCATAGCCGGCATTAGTTCCGATGCAACTAAATATTACTCCATCGTAAGCTGCCTGGACAGTGAAACGCTAACCATGGTTAGTGACATCGTCTTGAACCCACCCACAAGGGATATGTATGCAACGTTAAGATCGGCATTAGTGACTAGGTTTACAGAGTCCGAACGGAAAAAAACTACCAAGCTCATATACGGTCTTCAGCTTGGAGATAATACACCGTCCCAGCTATTACGTCAGATGAAAGAACTGGCAGGACCCACCATCATCAACACGGAACTCTTCAGGACGCTGTGGTTACAACGGCTGCCCAACAACATGCAAGCTACACTGATGGTATCGGCTGATCAGGACTTGGACAAGCTGGCAGAAATCGCCGATAAAATGGCAGACGTCTATAGCAACAATGAAGTATGCCACGTAGAAGGTTTTCCTAGTTCATCCGGTTCAACTAAAATAAGTGATGGAGAATTATTGGAAATTAATAAACAGAGGCGAACAAGGTCACCATCGCGTAACAGATATCAAACAAAAATAGTCTACACCCCCGGAAAAGAAAATCAGGTGGCCGATGCATTATCAAGGATTGAAGAAATACAAATTCCATCGCCAATCAATTATGAAGAGGTGGCATTAGACCAAAACAACGACCCAGAACTCATCGCAATCATGAACACCGAGACTTCTCTGCGTTTGGAACGTGTCCAGATTCCCGGAAGTCCTACAACTCTTTGGTGCGACACGTCCACTGGGGCTGCCAGACCATTTATACCAAAGGCTTGGAGACACCGTATACTTGATAACTTGCACAGTATTTGTCACCCCGGCATTGGAGCTACCTACAAAACACTTAAGCAAAGATTTGTTTGGCCTAAGATGCAAAGAGACGTAAAAGAGTTTGTAACCACGTGCATATCATGCCAAAAGGCCAAGGTAAATAGGCATACCCACAGTCCTATTGGAACCCTACCGTTGCCCAAGGAGAGGTTTAGAAATATCCATATTGATATTGTTGGACCCTTGCCTCCATCACGTGGCAACAACTACCTATTGACCATTATAGATCGTTTCACTAGATGGCCAGAAGCGATTCCTATTAAAGATATCATGGCAGAGACAGTTGCTCTTGCTCTCATGGAGAACTGGATAGCTAGGTTTGGAGTGCCCGATACAATAACGTCGGATCAAGGACGACAATTTGAAAGCAAACTCTTCGAAGACCTCATGAAATTGTGCGGTGTAAAACACTTAAGAACAACTGCGTACCACCCGCAAGCAAACGGCTTAGTAGAGCGATGGCATAGGACACTCAAAGGGGCTCTAAAAGCAACCTCCACAAACAGTTGGTCAGAGAGACTTCCATTGATTCTTTTGGGCCTCAGATCTTGCGTTCGGCAGGATGCGAAAACATCACCCGCGGAAATGACATACGGAACTCCACTTAAGCTCCCGGGAGATTTTTTTACTGAGACAAAATCAACAGATCCAGAGACGTTTGCTAGAAAGGTCACCGATATGTTAAAAGATATTAAACCTGTACCAGCTACAAACCATAACCATGACAAACCTTTCGTACACGGTTTGTTGGGGACATGCACTCATGTTTTCATCCGAACAGACTCGGTAAAAGCTCCCTTGCAGACACCATATGAAGGACCCTTCAAAGTATTGATGAGGGACTCTAAGAAAATGTTGGTGGAAATACGCGGCCATCAAAAGTACATAAGCATTGATAGGCTCAAACCTGCCTTTCTCCCAACGGATTTAGAGGATAAACAAATCCACACTACTAAACACTCAACACCAATAAAAGAGAAAACTCCAGAAAGAACTACACGATCGGGGAGACGAGTTAGATTTCCTGAAAGATGGGCATACTAAGCACGATATATCTTCTAATCCTTATTCCATACCACACCAAACCTTCATTCCATACCAACATCTGTCTCTCCTTTATTTACCTCTACCTCCCCAGTCCAATATTTCATCCACCTGCTAAGGATTCATACAGAGCTACCAAGGAAGGATGATCATCATTCTAGGAGGGGAGGCATGTGGAGTGTTGACACCCGACCATCGAGGGGACGAGAGGTGGGGAGAGACGATGCGCGGCCGGCCACTCCGTGACAGTCCGCGCAACTATTAACAACTCTATTAATTGTCAATTAGTAATCTTTGTAATCAATAAATCCAAGTGAGTGCCAATCTTCTTTTTAATTGAAACAGAACCCTATTCATTGCATTTAATATTATGAGAGTTGGAAACAACTCCCATACACCCTTTGTAATTGCACCTTAAATTTGCGTTTAAGATGAAACCAACGCCTTACAAACATTCTTCCTACCTGGAAATTGCAATAATATGTCCCCTGAAATTTTATAAGCGCTCAGTAAGCGCCACCTATTACAGACACCAAATAGAACAAAACATTGTTTGCAACTAACCTCTTCTTCTTTGCGTGCCAACCAGTCGTTGAAAGCTTCCCTTCTTGCTACTTCGTAGGCCTCTTGGTCGTCCTGCGTGGCGCTTGAACAAGGCGAAGTTAACGAGAGTGTAAAGCTACCATTACTTTCGTAATATCCGTTTCTTTCCAGCGTTAAAAATTCATTTCGAACTGTCATGCAAGATTCACCATCACTTTCGTATTGAGATTCTATTTTGCAGTATTTTCGAGATGTGCTCGGCCTTTCGGATTTAGATTTCGGCAGATCGCAGTAAGAAGCGCTTTTGGGACCGATCAATCTGTTTGTTTTGTAGCTGTCTTTTTCTATGATGGTGTCAGCCGATTTTACCGATGAGACGACTTTTTCACCGGGCTGAGCTTGACTGGTATGGCGAATGGGCCGGTGTAGTACGACGGTGTTATTGTTGACTTTAGTAGGCCTCCAAGAGGGCTGCTTGGGGGAATATTCCCCACATCCATTGGAATCCAAACTTTTTAGATAAAGGTCCTTCATAGAATTGGCTGCCGATTCCATGACTCTGTGAGTATCGTAGCCAGACGAGTCTCCATGATCAGTATTTAATTTAGATTGCAAGTCATTAGAAGTCATTATTGACAAATTACTGGTAAAATAAGATAAAATAAAAAACGGAGGGGTGTTGGAAAAAGTTAACCGTCACGTAAAATAAAAATAATAAAAGTCTTTTTGACACATCAAAGTATATTGAAAGAACAAAATAGGAGAATGCTCAATTATTTTTTTTTCCATTTTTAAAATATATTATAATCATAGACATGTGAATATTACTAGACGAGAACAGACAAGAGAGGAGTACATCCAACTATAGCGGCACGCGAAGGAGGGAAGATGACTGTGATGATATGTGATTCGTCAATAAAATCAGTATATAGGCATCTCGCATTATAATATCACCATTTAGTTCTTAAAAGTAAAATCTGCTTTTGAATAAATGGACCTTTTTACATGGGAGCGCGAATTGCTCGCAACGTTATGAACAAATTTGCGAAGTCCAAATAAAGGCAAAGTAAAGTTCACCTGTTTTCAGAGTCGAATATTTTGTTGCCGTATTTAGTTATAATTTACTTACCCCAGTAATTAGCGACGAGCACACTTGAGAAACACCTACATTCGTTATGGTGTTAGATGTGTTACTAAAACTGATCATATTATGATCTGAATAAGCTTAAAAAAAGTTAAATAATGCTCCTACCTATTGAATGTAATTGGGTTTAGGTATTCTCTTTTTCACTTCCATTTTTACACGTTTTCATAGAACAAGCCACCATTTTTACCGTGTTATTTCGTAGAATGTTCCGAAGAGAGCTCGACGCTGGTTCACACAAGAATGATGACGTTACATTTTTTAGATTCGCTCGAGGCCATTCGCGAGCCCAGCCGGCTCCAAATGGAAGGGTATGGGGAGGGGGAAATAATACGCTTTTATCACTTAGGGCAGGTTTAGTAATATTACTTGTTTATGATTCTAATCAACGAATTTGTTAAAATGAAATGGAAACTGGTTTAATTCAATGGTTATGTCGCCCGCACTCAAACAATTTGGGGTGTGTGTACAGGTAGGTACAAATTCTGACGTGTTATTCGTTAGATAAGTAATTCATCATAACTTTGTAATTTTTATATACATGCCTTTGTATTATTGTGTTTTCTATTACCGGGACCTTTGATATCATGTCAAGCGGCCTTTGTCCTAAGTCAATTGAGGCGCTATTGCATACAAATATCTTGTCGAAACGTGTTCACTATTAGAACGCGTTTTATAGTTTCCAGTCGTTCGGCGTTTGAGCGTTGAAGGCCAAATCTGAGTAATCAGAGGTAAAAAGTGGAACCTATTTTAGAACTTAACATTTACTCAAGTAAATGGAATACCTAACAAAATTATCATTATAGTGAGGCTTTCACTATAAACTTTAAACTTTTTATACCAAAAAAGCGGCAAAACCGTTAATATATATTTCGAAAGGGGTAGGTATGTTTATTGTGCGTATCTAAAAAGTAGCAATGACAAGGAACATATCGTTTTTTGGTAGATGCCACCTTTTTTGATAAGTTTACGTTAAAATGTTGAGATACAGCATTCCTTGGGTCATTTATATTTTCACAAAAAACATAAAAATATTCCATCTCTTATCTTCTTTGTTCAATCAGCATGCTGAAATGCTGATTGAAGTGGAGAACTTTATAAAAACTTAACTCGTAAATTAAGCCCGCCTAAAAATAAACTGCCAACATTTTTGAAATATCGCGATTTCCCGGGACACAGAGGCGTCTCGGTGAAGATGACAATAGAGAGCATAGACTACATCGACGGTAAAAAATATCGATGCAACATCGATTGTCCATCGCTAGTAACTTATCACAATTATTCTTTTTTACTCTCTTACCATAGACATGAAAATCACAGTCTGATGAATCATCTGTCAGTGGGACACTGTTTTTTCTTTTTCCTAACATTCTTCGATTGGCATAACTGGGTGGCATGCAAAATTTATTATTTGTCAATATTTGAATGATTGGTTTATTTATGTTTGAGTGGTTCCTTATTTTTTGTGACTAATCATGCCACTTCCCCAAAGTGGGATGCAGAGAGGATAGACCGCCACATATCACATTCATATGTCATCCCTACTAGCGGGTTCAGATGATTCAATTTTAGTTTATCAACTTTTAGAGCAAAAATTGTTTGACAAAACTTGTTCAACTTTGTTGAAAGAAGGTTCAAACTTGTCAATATGCTTTCAAATGTAGAGTTGATCAACTAAAATCAAACTGTCTGAATCAGCTATAACAGTGGGATCAGACATTAAAAAAAAAAAACTTGTTCAACTCTGTCGAAAGAAGGTTCACATTTGTTCAATATGCTTTCAACTCTCCAAGTATTGAGTTGATCAACTAAAATTGAATAGTCTGAATCTGCTGATAGATACTCTTGTTATCTTGAATCTTGACACGAATACTCAAGTGCTTTATTCACTTTGTCGCGCCATGAAAAAAAAAAAAGTCACAACTAGACCCTGATAACTTAGGTAATTATCGACCCGTCTCAAATTTACCTTTCGTGTCAAAAATCCTGGAGAAAATTGCTGCTACCCAAATAACCAGTCACTTGAATTCAAACAAATTATTAACAAATCGACAATCCGCATATAGAAGGTTTCACTCAACAGAAACCGGACTTCTTCGTATGCTGTCAGATATAACTCTAGCCATAGAATCAGGTAAGTTAGCACTTATCTCACTCTTAGACATGAGTGCAGCGTTTGACACGATTGATCACGACTTCCTCATTAAGAGATTAGAGGAAACATTTGGTTTGAGTTCCGATATCAAAAATTGGCTGGCGTCATATTTATCCAATCGCTTGCAAGCCGTGAAGGTTGGAAATAAACTCTCAAACTTCGCAACACTTTCTTCAGGAGTGCCCCAGGGTTCCGTTTTAGGTCCACTTCTTTTCATCCTTTTTACAAATGATGTCGCCAAAATAATCGAGTCATTTGGTCTCTTGTCACACTGCTACGCTGACGATCAGCAAGTTTATTTTTACTGCACTCCAAACGAAGTCAGCAGTCTCAAAATCCGTGTAGCTGAATGCCTAGAAGCAATAACTCGTTGGATGTCTTCAAACAAGCTAAAGCTGAACCCATCTAAGACTGAGTTTCTCTGGGCGGCCACAAACAAACGCCAACATTTCATAGACGATTCGCCTATTTCCATTTCCGGCAGCGATATTATTCCTAAGACAACCGTCAAACTTCTTGGCGTTAATCTAGATTCAGACTTTTCGCTTAAAAGTCAAATAAATAGGACTGTAAGCACCGGTTTTTTTCACTTAAGACAACTCAAGTCCGTCCGAAGAAATCTTCGTACAGAGGCGACAAAACTACTAATCAACTCTTACGTAGTCTCGCGACTCGATTATTGTAACGGTATCTATGCTAGCCTTCCAAAATATCAAACTGACAAACTTCAATCCGTTTTTAACGCAGCGGCACGGCTCATAACCGGAGTCTCTAAATATTCACACATTTCAGAACACCTTCGTAGCCTTCATTGGCTCAAGTGCCCTGAAAGAATCCAGTACAAATTGTGCTGGATGGTGTTTAAATCAATCAATGAAATGGCCCCACCTTATATCTCTGAACTATGTGTCCCGGAAAATACTGGTCCGAGGCAGTCAACCCTTAGATCAGCAACATCATCAGCTATAGGTAGACTAATGGAACCTAAACGCAAGCCAAATACAAAGTTTGGAGATCGCGCTTTTGGAGTATCTGGGCCTAAGGCTTGGAATAAACTCCCTCCGGAACTAAGATGCATAACAAGCCCAACAGAATTTAGGTCCAAATTAAAAACCTACCTTTTTGGGCTCTCATATCCTTAATTTAAATAAACCTATCTGAGAGTATCATACTTTTGTTTTCTATGATGTCTTAATTACACTTTTCTAATTACTTGAATCTTTGCACATCAATCTGTCTCGTTACGAATCACATTTAGGAAGATCAAATCCTTGTACTACTGTACCGCCCACTATAAAATGTTGCTTTTGATTTCCAAAATACACTCATCAAATATTTTATACTAATATTAAAATATATTTCAGGATTAAACACATATAACAAGTGTACACAATAATGTCCCCTGCGTGCCAACTATATCTAAATTTCTTAATAGACAATAAGTGTTAATTTCAAGCGACCTCCCAGGTAAGTATGGACCTGTATACATTTTTAAGAAGCATCGCGTTCATTGGTCGAGACATTGTACATATATTTTCTTATGAACCGGTGAATGCAATTTTTAGCCATTAGTTGTTTTAATTTTTTGTCTAGTTTGTAGTTTTTCTAGATTTTAGAAATGTATTTGTAAGTTTGTGCAGCGCCCTTGAGGTGATTTTTCACAAAAACGGCGCTATATAAATCATCCAATTATTATTATTATTATTATGTCTTCCACAGGTGTCCCCGACTTCTTCCATTAATTATAACGTATAATATTATCATTTTATTGTAATAAATCACATATATTTTTGTCTAATTAATTAATATTACCATCAATTATCAAATAGTCAGGTTCTCACGACAGCGTCGCGGCTTCAATCCTTTAGCTAAATCCTCCACCATTGAACAAGCAACATTTTCCCTTATTTGATATTTCATTTCGATCCAGGAATGTATGTCCTCATAAAGAAATAAAGCTTGTCAAGATCTAAAACATTTGGGTAAATAATGTTGACGCTACTATTATTATTGATGCAAGTAAGCATTGCCAAATACAGCTGAATCATGTTATTAAAGTAAATAAAGATGTTCAAACTTGTATGAACAACGAAATGTATTACTATCAAAAAGATTGCTGTGGAATAATTTTCCGGTCTATGTTTCTTCCCTCCTACAACATTGGTCTCAAGTCCAAGGTTCAATACTTCCTTTCCACAAAAAGACCCTCCACACAGCATCCCCAAAGATGACATAGGCCCCAAGGGAAATTGTTTTCCTCGGGGCCTCCTGTGTGGAGCTAATGTAAAAAAAAAATCAACATTGAAAGTTGTTCTTCTTGAAAGTTTCGTGAAGGAGAGTTGGTGGTGGTCAAAGTGGGAGTTAAATTATTATAGCTTGACATACTTATCTGAGCAGGTGGCCAAAGGGGGATCTAACGAGCAAGCTATTTTGCAAATCCGTAGATCTGTATCCACACTAGCGACAAGTATGTACGTCAATCTGTGATGCTATCTTAACTCGAATTCCTATATTCAAATTTCATTCTGCTAGTCTCGTGTTTAGATATAATGAAACAGATGTAGAGAATGTCTTTTCTTTATTGAAACATTTTTGGTAAAACCCAAAACATACTAAACAATATCATTATGTATATGTATTAAAATTGAAGTGCTTAAATAGACAGAATAGTGTTTGTTTTGGCAGCAAATAATTTTAAAGGCATTTTTTTATAAATTACATCTGCGGAAATGGATCAATATTCACAGGGCCAATTTCCTACAAAAATCAGAGGCACCATTGTTAAAACTATCAGTAGGTAAAAATATGAGGTCTCTAAATGAAATCTTATAAAAAAAGTTGTCCAATTCCTCTCTCCGTATCTCAAAACATTCTCACGAGCCATGACCTGCGTCGCAGTCAAAATTAGTAACGTAACTCTAGAGATAGTTTCTAAAATACCTAGAGAAGTATAATACATCTTGCAGTCGTTCTGTGATGGAGCACACTCGGCTTGATATTAACTCAAACAAGGCCAAGTGTGCTGAATGTCAAATGCAACTAAAGACTTACGGATTACTTTAATACGAATCATGGTTTTACAGGCTATGTTTGTATAAGATTAGGCTGCTATTGCTTCAGTGTCTTCCTCTACATTATTATTCAGACAGTAATATTCAAAATGCAAAGACTTAATCACATTACGGTGTAATAGACGAAACAATATGCCCGAGCTCAGTATATGTTAATCAATATAAATACAAACTATCAACACATACGTTAGGTGCTAGGGAATAAATAATACACCAGCCGTTAAATAGATGCACTTCCCAACTGACAATGTCAAAGCGCTGTAGCTCACCATTCAACATTGTCCGTTGGGAGAATGAATATCTTCTCAGACCACTTCCGTATTAATCGCACTGTCACTGACTCCTATGCTCTAATTCATCTTTTAGTCTAATGGATCCTTTGTGATATTAATGTCCAATTATAGTTGAGATTATGATTATGGAATGGAGGTCTTAATATAGAGAGTCCGTATTCGACGAGCGAGGTTTCTTTATTTTCTCCAGGTTCTTAATGACAATGTCGTGGAGGGAGCAGTATCTGTTTCGGATCTCGCACATTACCAGCCACAGGGACAGGTATTCCTTCTCGTCCAGCTCCTACAACAAACAAAACAACAATATAAATAATACACTAAAACCCTCTCACATACTTCCCAAATATCTAATAAGTTTCATGCCAAAGTTGTGTTTTCGGTCCTTTGAAAACTGAATATGAAAAATCAACTCGTAAAAACAAAGTTTTTTTTATTATAAGACATCTATTTTCAATTTTCGACCTAGTTGTGCCGTCTCATGGGCCGCCTAGTAGTTAATTTTCACGAAAATAAAACTTTGGTTTTACTACGGATTGAAACTTCCTCCTTAAATTGCTTTTTCGTGTACAGTATGAATTCAGGTTTAGGTAGAAATAATACTAAAAGTTAGCTACGATATAAGCATGAAATATATTTTAATAATAATATATTATCTGGTTAACAGAAAACAATCTATAAAAAAAATAAGAAGCGTCGTTTTTAGACTAATTTTTTAACGAATCTCGCCAAGGTAATTTTCACACTGCTCCACATACTTTCGACTGGCGCTTGGGTGTATGCTGAGAATTTTCTGTTCTGGCTCTCCACAGCTTAATGATTTGAGCTTGTAAGTTGAAAATTTTTCCCCTGCGGTGCATTCTCCTGCGTCGTCACTGATGTCAATTCATATCCCACTCCATCACCTTCACAACAAATCCTAATCCTAATTAATGTTTGGGAAGCCTTGTTATAAACTAATGACAGGAGTTTTTATAAGATACATTCTTTTTTAAGGTACTTGCCGATCCCTATTCCATACAAAAAAAATTGATTTCAACTGTATTACATACTTAGAACAGAAATTTATCAGTTATCAACCTACGATTTTTCTGTATTCTTTTCCATGAGTTTTGTAATATTTCAAGAGATTTATCTGAACCGACAAAAGAAGGCATATAATTAAGGAGTGGCCTTTTTATTTACCTGAACTGCTCGCCTGTAGTCATCAATGTGTGGGTACTTGGCTACTTTGGAGACAATCTTGGCGCGGGACATGAAGTAGCGGGAGATTTGGTCGAAGAAGGCGGCGGCCTCCGACTCCACAGCCTGAATCTCCGCCAGCGTGTCCTCCTGGATTGACACGCCGAAGTTGTTGCCGTCTTCTATTTTGGGGATCATGAAGGATATCCACATTTTCAGCTGGAATAAGACAAAACAAACTATTAATTTTCATTGAAGAAGAAGATAACAATAATAATCTAAACGAAAATATGAAAGAGAACAAGACAGATAAACAGAAAAGGATAATGGTCGCAACTGGGACTCGAACACAGAACCTTTCGTCTAACCGGGACGTGTGCGTTAAAAATCTACCCACTTCCATCATTATAAGCAGAAAATGTGGCTTATTATATGATGGAGGACTAAATAAGTAGAGGATTGAACCCGCAATGCCCGAGTGGGAACAATAACTATCATGCTACCAACTCCGTGATATTTAAAACTTGTAATTTTCTTTTTTTTTTCGCCTGCCGCGCTTTTCCCGTAGACTCTGTCTTACTTTTTTTATGGAGGGGGGGGAGGCGTTGAAGGAAAATATGCTTGAAAAGTGGGCGAAGACTGTCTTCCAAAATTACACTGAGAACATAAAATTTTCAAGTATAGAGTGCCCGCTGACGAAAACCAACCCCCCCGATCGGGTCGGGAGAGACTGTTTGAGGGAGACCTTTTGAACTCTACGGCCGGACTCTCACGACCCCAATGCTTTGCATCACAGTGGGAGGGATGGATTCGTACGTCACTCCTGGACATACTATCCCCCAGATTCATACCCACCCCTCAAACCTTTTTTCTTCCTCTCCTTCCTTCCCTTAAGAAGACCCTCCGCACAGTATCCCCAAAGATATCATAAGCCTTGAGGGAAATTGTTTTCCCAGTGGTCCTCTGTGTGGAGTTAATGTAAAAATTATATTTAAAAAAATATTTACAATTCCCTGACATTTCCCTGATCATTCCCGGTTCGGTAATATTCCCATAATAATTCCCAGTTTTCCAGGTCTGTGAACACCCTGCTTGCAAAAGTCTTACCTCATTATTAATTTGTTTTCTTAAAAAGAAAATTCCAGTGATTTCAAATTTCATTGGAATTGTTATGCGTTAAAATGACAAAGCAAAAAGGAAATATGTGAGTCAACAACATTACATGATGATGCAATTATTACTGAAATGCATAATTAAATCTAAGAATGAATACATATTACTGAAGACTGCAGTATTTTCATGGAGGATTTTATTAGCCGTCAAAGCAGACACAATGTCCTATTTCCACAGGTATTTCAATGGAAGATGCTCTGAAGAACTAGCGACATTGATTCCTTCGGCACTAGAGATGGGTAAGTTCTTTTTGCAGAAGGCCTCCAAGACGTGCTTTCTTTTAAAAGTACTCGAGTTCTAGGAGCAGGTCCTGGGTTCGAGTTCTTGGGTGCGGACTCGGAGCCGGAACCCGCAAAAGAACTCAAACCCGGGACCTGCTCAATTTATTCAACTTATCAATTAACACGTTTGAATAACCACATAACATCTCTACCAGAGCCCCTGCAGACAGTAAATGATCACCACCAAGGAAATGTTCCACTATTTATGCTACCCCCACTCTGCGACCCGCCGAGCTGCTATTGGTCAACACTGAACAAAGGAAACTTCAAAATCGAGAATAATTACGATACCAAATTCACCTTCTCAAAAACATTGAGCTAAATTATGAGAAATTGGTGATACTTAGGATCAATAAATAAATATCATCACATAAAAATGGACATATGTTAAAATATCAACTCGAAAAATGTCTCTAAAAACATATTTTGTTTTTTACTAAGTATTAAAATCAGTTTTGTCCAATATTAATTAGAATCATTTTCAATTCATCCAAAAGACTCTTAGCGTGACAAGTTGTCCAGCTTCCTTTCGAATTCAGAATTTTATACAAACGCCACCACTCGTCTCACATAATCGATTAATTAGAAGATTGGATAAGACTTACCAGATTAGAATCCTCCACCAGCTCTCTAATGCGTGGCTTCACCAGCAATATGAGGTCGCATAGCGGCTTATTGCAGGGCACAGTGCCTGAGGGCAGCGCATACACGCGGCAGCCCCCCTCCCCGACACCGCCTGCCCCTTCCTCCACGCGTGGCCGCTTGGCCCCCGGGAGGCCCCCATTGTTCTCCACCAGCGGTGGAGGCACGGGAATGTTCAGGTCCTGGAAATAATCATAAACAATTAGGATATTTTGAATGTTCTCACTATTGTAAGAGCTTATGAACACAAGGCACTTTTAGCTTCGAGTTACTAAACATAGATCACATACATAGTGCGCCTGGCACCCTTATGGTTGTTACTGGTGCCAGGCACTGATAATACAGCACCTTGGTTCCTTAGCGCCATAGCAAATTGGCAGCCAGAGTGGACTGCTCCAATTGCACTTGCATAGGACCGGCCCTGAGCATTAGCTCGTCCTGTTAATTAGTCGGATATCTCTATTATTAGTCAGATATATCTATATTTGAGTTAAGTATGCAGTTATATATATGTGAAATTGTTCCCTCTATCTGTTACAATACTCAGATAATTCATAAACACCATCAAATCAACCATAATGCAGAAAAACTTGTAAACTAAACAAAATGTTGGGATCATTAGTAGGATATTTCAAAATATCATACTAATGTACCGGACCGTTATGCCTTCCGGTGTTTTTTTATAGCATATTTAAAGTGTAAATAATATTTGATTTATGGTGAGTTTTAGAATATTACTTTTTGCATTATCTCAAATCTTAGTATTTGGAGATGTCTGACTAATTAACTGACAATCGATGTACGCCTTCAAAGCCAAGCTTTTCAGATGGATCATATATGCTCAAATATGCCAAAAGGGTATAATGTTACATACAGGCGGCCTCCGTGGTCCCGAGGTAAGACTCTCGACTCACAATCCGAAGGTCACGGGTTCGAACCCGGCGTGCACAAATAAATTTTATTTGATTAATTTGTGTTATTTCACAATAATTTATTCATTTAAAATAATATATAGTTCCAGAGTGGAAGATACTATCAGTATCGCCCTGGTGTAAGACCACCATTCAGAATTGAAACGTTGCTTGAAATGGCTTTAGCCGTGTTTAGTGACCAGATCTGAATAGCCCGTTACCTTCCCACCTTCCTCTTCCCTATCTCCTTCCTCTTCCCTGTCTCCTTCCCCTCCCCCCTAGCTTCAGCCTTACAACATACCCCAATTGGGGATGCCATGGTCTCACTGGCTCCAGACGGGAGCAAGGACTCTTGTTCAGTATTTCATATAAAAAAAAATTAATACAGCATTACTAAAAAACATAGTGAATATTTTCTACAATTGATAAACAAGAATGTATGTGAAAACCAGAGGCGGCTCTAAGGGTCCAGAAGTCGAAGGTCATTTAAAAAAATTGATATTATGATACAATATCAAATTAAATATGATAATATTCATTTGTAGGTACCTCACGAGTTTGAGAGTCAAATTACATTTAATATAGTAAATTATTTCATGCGACAAGTGAACAATATGCAAAATCAACCTAAGTTTATCAAACCATCTCTTTCAGACCCATAATATTTATCATGCTCTCTCTCTCATGGCAATGACCCAAACTGTCTTTAAAATCTGAAAGCATTTTACTAGGCGACATAGTGCCATCTCGTTTATTGTATGGCGCGTAAAGAGTTAGAGGACATGATATTGGGACATTTGATAAATTGACCCAACCAATCATAGTGCACGGGAAAGAAAGCTTCCATTTAAGACGTTAGATGTCACTACTTGCCGCTGCCTGCTATTTCGTGGTGCATTTCAAATACATTTGAATAATACTAGTTGTTTTGATGATTTGCATAATTTTTAATAATACTATGTTTTACTTGAAGAGACCCATGTTGTAGGTAGGAGAAAACACAGAGGTCGGCAAATCATTCCATAGCCGAGCTGTTGAACACAAGAACGAGTCGAAGAAGCGACCTGTTCTCATGTGACAAATGTCAACCGTGTACATATGTTGGGCACGCGTTTGGCATGTCTCCCGACTATGCACCGGTGCCGAAGGGATCAATGACGCTAGTTCCTCAGAGCAACTTCCATTGAAATACCGGTAGAACAGGGATAGCATTCCCACCCGACGCCTGTGCTCTAAAGATTCAATCCGTTCATTAAGGTGGCAGAATCTATCAAACGGACCGCCCGTTTCTGCACAGAGTCGAGGGTATTTTTCAAGTATTTTGGAGCTCCACTTGCGATTTGTACAGGGTTAGCAGTTGTGTACTATTAAAGTATCTGCGGGCTTTGTACAGTATGCCCAGTTTTTGAGAGGCGTCATGGATACCCAGATTTCATGTTGAGGCTTGGATTATCAGCTTGGATTTCTCTGGGTATCACGCATTCTTATAGTACTCATTTTGGTAAATTTTTGGGATTGGTGGCCACGGCTATTACGAATAATTTTTAGAAAAAAACTTTAGATTTGCCTTAATCACTATAAAACGAAACTTATTGCATCACGGCTGGCGGAAAATAATGCATTTTAATTTTCAATATCGTTAAATAAAATTTCACTTCGCGAATCGATCTACGACAGCCTTCCCGTTGCCGGTTGCCGCCCGCCATTTTGTCATTGTTGGTATCCCTGACCTCACAACTAAATACGATTGTAGGCAACTTCGCGTGATACATGATGGGCGCGTAGGCTTGTGTATGTTATCTTTACTTTAAAAAACAGCCTACGTTTTTGAATGGTTTGTTTGGCTACGCAGGGTTTGTGTAGCGGGCTTGTGTATGTTATCTTTACTTTAAAAAACAGCCTACGTTTTTGAATGGTTTGTTTGGCTACGCAGGGTTTGTGTAGCGGGCTTGTGTATGTTATCTTTACTTTAAAAAACAGCCTACGTTTTTGAATGGTTTGTTTGGCTACGCAAAGTTTGTGTAGCGGGCTTGTGTATGCTATCTTTACTTTAAAAAACAGCCTACGTTTTTGAATGGTTTGTTTGGCTTCGCAGGGTTTGTGTAGCGGGCTTGTGTATGTTATCTTTACTTTAAAAAACAGCCTACGTTTTTAAATGGTTTATTTGGCTACGCAGGGTTTGTGTAGCGGGCTTGTGTATATTATCTTTATTTTAAAAAACATCCCAGGATTTGAATGGTTTGTCTCCATTCCAGTACCTACGCGCCTTATTATTTATCCCGCGAAGTCGACTACAATCGTTTGTGTGAAGTCAAGGATACCAACAACACAACAGTTGACAGAATGGCGAGCGGCAGCGGGCGGGCTGTCGTAGATCGATTCGCGAAGTGAAATTTTATTTAACGATATTGAAAATTAAAATGCATTATTTTCCGCCAGCCGTGATGCAATAAGTTTCCTTTTATAGTGATTAAGGCAAATCTAAAGTTTTTTCTAAAAATTATTCGTAACAGCCGTGGCCACCAATCCCAAAAAATTACCCTCATTTTATATTGATTCCTCACCTGACCCATGAGGGAGCAGTCTAATGTATTTAGAAAATGAAATATAAACTTGAAAACTACAGCATCATTGATTACTAGAAAACATGAATGAACCATGAAAATATGTAATGTTTGTGCAATTCGATTCCATGAAAATAATATCCTCGACTTTCTCACATCAATAATGAGATAGGTATATAAAAACACAATCCATTAATTTAATATGGACAAAGTTCCTCCCTAACTTTGTAATTCACGGAGACCATTGGTACCCTATACACACAGGGTTCGGAGCGGGACGTGCCCCGCGCCACTTCAGGCCGCCGCGCCGAAAAGTCTCACAGTGAACTGTGCTGTAAACCGTTATCTTACTGGCGCGACGGCCTGAAGTGGCGTGGGGTACGTCCCGCTCCGAACTCTGTGTGTAAAGGGTACTATTTTAAATGAAAACGTTATTGTAATATTGTAGAAAAAACTTACCGAGTGCACATCTGCGAAATTCCTATTTTGGAAGTTAGGGGTTTCCAGTAACTCATTGAGCTTAACAATTTTCTCCGGGAATCCTTTAATAATAAGTACTTCAGCTTTTGTTTTCAGAGAATCCTTGTAGTCCTGAACCTTAAAACGAAAACAGTCAATCATTGAACAGGCAGTTAAAATAACTTCATCATAAAGTTTGCAAAACCAGTATGGGAGTCCACCATTTAATCACAGATATATGCGGTGTGAATACAAGGAAAATATTTTCATTTTCACAGGTTACGAAAGTGACAGCTTTAAAAAGTTTGTGCAAGTTTCTGACAGGAATCTAAATCTGATATAGCCAATTGAACATATGAATTATGGCATTTTTTGAAAGGATAATTAAATGGTTATTTTTATTATTTATTATTACCGGGTTCAACATTTTGAAACGTGGTTGCAGCGGCTTTCAAATCACGAAAAATAAAGCGACGTATGTAAAGTCGATATGTTATTCTTTACAACTACGCGTATCCTGAGAAGTAATGCGCAAATTGGACTTGATTTAATCACTGCCAATAATTAACACGGTTCTGAAAATGCTTTTGTCTCCTCATGAACCAGAAACACTCGAGTCAGGAATGACAAACGAAGAACGACATAGCAATGTGATGTACCAACTGTGTCGGTATACAGTCAACCAACTTATCATACCTTTTTCGCGATGTCGGCCATTATGAACAAATATTATAGGGTCAAGAAATAGTTTATAAGCTTTAAATTTTGAACTACCAAAGCCCAGTTAGCTAAAAACGTGTTTATCACCCCCTGCCAATTTACAGGTTTCTACAGGCTTCCTACCTACAGTTTCGGTTGTCTATGATTGTCGATTTCGTTCGTTCGATTGGTGTTTGTTGTTTGCTGGTTGCGAATGACGATAAAAATATATCCGCGCAACACTATACAGAAACAAAAGTTTTTTTCAAATTTTTTTGATCAATAACCGTCTATAATAACTCTTTTTAAGATTCAAAGGATGTTAATTTTTTTTTGATTTGCACAATTAATGCCATGTTACCTAACATTGCACAATTTTTCAATTGTTAATAATCGTTAGCGTGAGAGACTCGCTTTATCAGAAGATTGATTTTTTTAAATACGATTGCAAATTGCAATCCATGCCTAGAGAATCATTTTCCGTTGTCTGTGCTTCGTAATGTCAAAAAAACCGCCTGTCAAATTGCGCGTGAATCTGACATCTTCTAATAAGAATAAGAAAACTTAGGTTATGTTTCCAAGAAATTAAATTATTTCCAAGTTTAGTGTTTTTCCAGGAGAAAGCAATCGCTTATTTTTCTAATAGCAACTTGGTATTCTGCAAAGTATTTTTCGGCAAAATGTCAGGATTCAAATTTTCTTTTTCTGTCAATACAGAAGATGAAAGGGCTCAGGACGAAAAAGTAACCCAAACCGAAGGGGAAAAAAATACCAAAGGTGATTAACGTAAAAAAAACTACTGTTTTCGATACACGCAGAGGCGCGTCTCGTCGTTTATGCGCAAGTTATTAAAAAACCACTTCGTTTCAGTAATGAGAAACGTTTATTTCCGTCCACGGAGAAGCAAAATAATGCATACTCAATATTTGACTTTGGTCCTTTTCCGTAATTATTTCCCTAACCGACACACTTTTAGGCACAGATTATGAAAATTACACTACGTTTCAATAATTACTACAAGAAATCGTTATTTACATGCACAAAATAGGTATTATTACGTTCTTAGTTTGGCTAGGTTAACCCTTATCTTGGGTTAACATCAATCGCCGGCCGACGCTATTTATAAATAACTTACTTGTTTTTTCCAGAATTGCGTTTTTGTAAATTTTACTTCTTACCAGATAACGTTTGTGAAAAATCACCTCAACGGCGCCGTACAATTTACTATGAACTAGCGGGTTCCCGGCTTGCGTTGCAATGCCATTCAAAGAAATAAATTGTTTTTCCTTGCATGTCCTTTCCCATGCGTCCCCGTTCCCCTCCCGCGTCTCCTTCCCCTCCCGCGTTCCACCTTCACCGCCTTCCCCTCCCTCGTCGCCCCTCCCGCGAACCCCACCTATTTCGTTACCCTCCCCCTCCTGCCTTTCCTCCCTGCCGCTAAAATATATAAAAAACACCCATTTCCAAACCACTAGCGCACCACCTGTAGTATTTTTTTTTTACAAATTTCATAACGTTAGAGCTTTCCATTGTATATAGCCAATAACCTTCGTGGGAGTGCGCACAACAAATCACCAAAGTTTCATCACAATCGGATGAACGGTATGGCAGCGCATAAAATACGAACACACAAATATTGATTTTTTTATAGAAGTATAATATATATAATTTTATATAAGTTTTCAATTTAATTCAAATACTAAATCTTGAGATAATGAAGAAAGCAATATTCAAATGCTCACCATAAATCATATATTATTTACATGTGTATTTTAAATACTAAAAATGCTACAAAATAACACCGGGAGGCTTAAAAGTAATTCATATGTAACAAAACTTATGCAAAAGTCAATCCATACAAAAATAATCTAAAATGATTGCAAAGGGAATTTTACCAGAAATTTTGAACTTTGAATAGAAATGGAATTTTAATCTTTCCTTTATCATCTATCCAAACTTAATTAATTGTTTCGTAATTAAGTTGAAGTGTTATTTTCCAAATCTGGGACTACAAAATTGTGGCAGTTGTGGAAATATTTACCCATTTTCTTATGATTTGACAAGACAAGTGGGTTTTTAGGTAAATTTTTTCCTAATAAACTATACAAACCTGCTTTTCAAAATAGGTTCTTTGGTTTATAGTTTGGGTTTTATTAAAAAAAAGACTTAGGGGTATAAATGGGTACCCTGTCATGCCCCTGAACCGTACCTGTTTAAGCCCCAAATGCCAAATTTCTCATACTGAGAATATGCCTATTGAATTTAAACTGATGCCATGATTGATTGTTAAATGTGAAATTTACCATAGAGTGTCACTGCGACTTCCTGAGATATTGTGCTACCCAATCATGCCCCCTTCTCCTTGGGGCTCTAGACCAGATGCGGCTGACAAATTCAACAGTGAGATGCTCCTGCGATTTGTACATGGTCAGCAGTTGTGTACTGTCTGCAGGCCCCGTATGGTACATCCAGTTTCTAATAGGCTAACTTTACTCTTAACTTGGCTAGCTTCGATGGAGCCCCTGTGCCTGAACTGGTCACTTTGGCACATTGGTTAAGGCGCGTCTCTACATACTCACCTTGTTTTCACCTGTATATTTTAACTCCAATGTAACTTTTGCCGTTCTGAATCTATGTTTTCTTTTTTCAAAAAATAGTATAACACTAAAATCATAAATCGCTCATCTCATTAGGGAATTCCTGTGTCGAGATGTGCAGCTTTTTAATGTATATAATTATTATATTATTTTTAGAAGAAATTATTAAAGAAAATGAATTACAATGGCTAGAAGCTGTTGAAATAATTCCATCAGATGAAATTATTAAAGACATAGACGAGCTGTTTCCCAAAGCCAAACTGTTGATCTGCGGGGATTTGGATATTGGCCATGTTTTCCCTGAGGATGCTGTGAACTACCTAAAAGAAAGTAAACATGAAAATGATTTGGGAAGTGATGTGATGCAGGCCGAGAGTCAACATTCTGATCTTTTGGCCGGAGTTTACGAAGGTATTCTATTTCACATAATGTTATCTAGTATTTTGCTATTTATGGCAAATCACCGTAAAGTTGTTTTACTGATTTTGTTTGTTTTAATTATTCTCAGGTGGCTTAAAAATATGGGAGTGTACAAATGATTTATCAGAATATTTGTGCACGGAAGAGGTGGAATGGAAAGAAAAGCAAGTGCTGGATTTGGGGTGTGGCGCGGGAATTTTGGGATTGATAGCTCTTATGTCGGGAGCTAATGTTCACTTTCAAGATTATGTAAGTACTGCTCATATTTTGTAGTTTTTAAAGTTTTATACCTACACTAGCTGGGGTACCTAGAATTGATATGAGATTGAACTGACGTTCGAACCCACAATGCACCTTGCTTTATATAGCCCTAACAATGGGTAGCCCCACCCATACAAAAAAGGCTTCGAATGGTACACAATGTTCCAGAACATTTCACAACATTCGAGTGTCCTGGAATGTTCCACAATGATTTGGGATGTTCCAGACTATTCCCGAACATTCCAGAATATTTCAGGATGTTATGGAATGCTCTTGATTGTTCTGGACTTTTCCAGATATTTCTAGAGGGCGAAACTTCCAACCCTTATACCTTCAAAAGCCCTTCAGGTAAAAACCTTCTTCATGGATGGGTTAAAGTAAAGTTTGTTAGTAAATTTATATAAATGAAGTTGACTGATTCGCACAATTTAATGGCGCAGTGGATGATTTTTTTGTTTTATCATCATTTTACCAGGAGTTCAAAGCGCAACCGAGGTGTTACAGCCAATGTCAGCTGTCTCAGTAAAATTCTCAAACAGGAACACTTGGAGCACACGGGCATACCGTCTCTCTAATACCCTTACTCTTAAGTTTTTGCTTAAGAATTAACTCAAATGTTTTGGTTTTTTATTTGTGTGGGCGACACGAAATGGGCTCTCTCTCCCCGAGGGTGACTGATTGTGCATCACTGATTTAAGTGTTATATTTCATTGTTTTCAGAATAAAGAAGTAATCAATGCAGTCACTATACCAAATTGCCTTCTCAACATCCATTCAGAAAAGAGAGAAACAATCAAAACTAGTTGCAAATTCTACTCAGGAGATTGGGGCTCTCTGTCAAAACTGATGCAAAAGAATATCAAAGATTATAAATACGATTATATTCTGTCTTCGGAAACAATATATAACGTCGACAATCACCAGAAGATTTATGAAATATTCAAAAATCATTTAAAGAAGGATGGGATTGGATACGTAGCTGCAAAAGCTCATTATTTTGGAGTTGGAGGAGGGGTCAGACAATTTGAATCATTGGTGGTAAAAGACGGAGTGATGAAGTGCCAAAGTGTTTGGAAAAGTACCGGAGGACTTGGAAGAGAAATAATAAAGCTGACTTTTAAATAAAAACAAGTTGTTTTATTTTTCTAGGCGATATTTTTTCTAGAAAATTTATTTTCGTAATTAAGTCTTAAAAAATACTCTCCATTGTTTGTATTCCTAAGATTAAAACATATACTAATTCTATTGGAAGACTTTATATATTAATAAAATAATATAAGCGCCCTTGAGGTGATTTTTCACAAAAACGGCGCTCTACAAATTGTCCAATTATTATTATTATTATTATAATTCAATACTAAACTCCACAATCATTTATCGTTTATTGATTTTACTTAAACTGTGGCAAGAATACTAAACTTCAGTACATAACATTAAACATTATTTAATCAAAAATAAAATTGCACCGCAACCATTTACATCATGCTTTTTAACATACTACAAAGCATAAAACCCCGACCGTAACAATATTATTATGAAATTCTAATCAACTGTTTTATCAGATTTACAAAAGTATCCTAAATCAGATAAGACAGCGAATAATAACGTTTTATGTAATGATTAGTATATCGTGCAAATTATCTAAGGAGACAGTCTTTCATACACCCAGCCCTCTTCTCCGAGATGCAGCAGCTTTCCGTCGGGGACTTCATCGGCCGCAGGGCGACGGAACTTGATGCGGTCGTGAAGTCGGTCCCTCTGGCCCTGCCAAAACTCAACCGATTTTGGTGTGAGAATATAACCACCCCTGAAACAATAATAATTATTAAAAATTAATAATAATTTGTCCAGTCTATAGCGTTCAACAATTCTCGCATGAAATTTTCGAACTTTATTCAGTTTTTGCTAAAAAAAAAATACCAAAACAGCGGAACGACTTCAGCGCTCATTCCAGCTACGAATTGACGTTCGATGAATCCACAGTAATTCAAATTGCTCAAGAGCATGTATTGGGCAATGAGAACAACAAGAGACGCCTAATAACTCTTCTTTGTGACGCCTTTCAGAAGGAGGGAGTAGAAGTGGCTGATACCGAAGAAGATGCAGATCGAGAGATTGTCATGACAGCGCTTTCAAAACGTAGCCGATCGGGTCATCATAGTGGGAGAAGACGTCGACCTGCTCGTTCTTCTCAATGGTTTAGGCGCTGAAGAGACAAAGTCTACTTTCAGAAGAGCATGTAATAAAACCATAAAAAGACGTGAGAACAGTTAATTTTCACATTTTGTGAAAGTTCTGTGATTATTTCAGTTTTATGAAGCAACTGGCCTGTAAAGATATAATAAAAGAACTTGAATAGAACTTACACAGTCCTAAATAAGAGAAAATTAAAAACTGGATGTGAGGTCAGCACAGAACTAATAGTTACAAAATTAATCAATGAGGAATATCCTACATAAGTTCACCTAAAAGGACTGACTTACGCACCAAAACCGTAACTAGCGCTCTTCAGAATGTGCCGTGCCTGTCTGAATCAATGCCACATTGAATGTTGACATTTTTACAATACGAACAGTTTAGCAACTATTTTGATGCATTTCAGATAAAGACTCCGTTACTTATCAATAATTTTTTTTTTTATATATTTAAAAAAAATGTTTACTAACCAAAAAGCAGGTTTGGGCACGGGAATTCCTTTTTCAGTATATTGCTGTTCTAGAATCTTCTCCCTATCGCATAGAATGTCCCTCGAAGGGATGGGCTGACTCTGATGGCTGGATGAAGCCCCAATCTGACTGGGAACGGGTCGGCTGTGGAAGTATGTTGTAGATTCCTCGTCGCTCAGTGTACCGACTGTTCCTTCGATGCGAATGCTTCGGTTTAGGACCTCCCAGTAGAAAGTAAGAGCGGCATTTGGATTTTCTTTCTGTTGAATGGAGATAAAAAATTGATTTAGACCAGGCGCACACGGGTGACTTTTGACTGCAACAGTTTAGCACTGTTGCAAAATCCATTGCTGTATATAATATATAGAGGTTTGCACAAGTGGTGATGTGACATTAGGCTGACTTTTTATGAATTTATACAGATTTTGAAACATGACAGAAATATCACCGTGAAAAAGTCACCCTTGCACGCCTGACCTTACAGCCTTACTAAAACGTAGTGAACATTTTATGCAATTGATAAACAATGGTGTATGTGAAAACCTGACAAAAAATAGTTCATGGAAAGATATATATGCCCTTCAATCAGGCAGATCATGATGCACCTAGCCCCCTTTGATCCCCTCGGCACCGGTGCATAGTCGGGAAACATGCCAAACACGCCCCCAATGTATGTACATGGTTGACATTCGAAGTCCAACAGCTCGGCTGTGGAACGATTTGCCGGCCTCTGTGTTTCCTCCCTCCTAAAACATGGATCTCTTTAAGACCCATGTTCACTCCTTCCTCTCCTCAAAAGGACTCTCCACACAGCATCTTCAAGAATGATAAGGCCCTGAGGGAAATTATTTTTCTCAGGGCCTCCTGTGTGGAGTTTAATGTAAAAAAAAAAAAATACCACATTGAAATAGCTTTTTAAAAAACCTCATCCCCAATCGGGGTATGTTGCGAGGCTGAAGGCAGTGGGGACGGGAATGGGATGGGGAAGAGGAAGGTGGGGAAGTACCTGGCTATTCAGATCTGGTCACCAAACACGGCTAAAACCATTTCAAGCAAAGTTTCAATTCTGAATGGTAGTCTCACACCAGGGTAATACTGAGAGTATCTTCCACTCTGAGATGTGCCGCAAAACTACATATTATTTCAAATGAATTAGTTGTGAAATAACACAAATTAATCAAATAAGACTTATTTGCCCATGCCGGGATTCGATCCCGCGACCTTCAGATTGCGAGTCAAGAGCCTTACCCTTCGACCACGGAGGCCGATAATATGTACAACCAAAAAATAGCAGAACTTTGAAGTTACTGTGTAAATCAAAAAATACATTTTATAAAATTGTTACAGAATAATTAACTTACAAGTTCTTCTGCTTTGCGACTTTCTAAATTTGTGAAGAACTTGAAGCCTTCTTTTCCGTATCCTTTGCAGAGTACAAAACGTGCAGATGGAATTCCGTCTCTAGAAAACACAAAAACATCTTGTAATAGAAAAATACAAACAAGACATTTTAATGCAAGAAGTTTGCATTTTATAATGTACTCCTCAACTGTGTAAATGGTTTTTGTTATTATAAATCCATTATTATCTATATATTATTATGTATTGCTATATTAAGCATAGGAAATGTTTGAAACTTTCAAAATATCTTCTTTCCACCCTCGCGAAGGTTTCTGGATTATAACCCCAGATTCCTACCCACCCTTTAAACCCTTTTCCTTCCCAGAACTCTCCCCTCCTTCCTTTCCTTAAAAATAAAACCTCCACACAGCATCCCCAAAGATGACATAGGCCCTGAGGGAAATTATTTTCCTCAGGGCCTCCTGTGTGGAGCTCATGTAAAAAAAAAAATTACAAACATACAACAATACATCTTACAAGTTTTTCATCATTACAAAAACTCTTACGAAAATGTCAAAAATGTCACAATTTAAGAATGACATTTTGCAAACCATCAATCAAAATCAATTTTCGAATAAACTCTTTAAAATAATGAATTTAATTGAAGTACTCACCTATTTACTAACCAAAATCGAAAACTTTGAATCTAATCATGAATTATGTGTATTTAATAGGTACTAAAAAAAAACAAATTGATTGATTTTCTTATAATACACAAAAATTGTAATATTTGAAAAATTAAGATTTGTATAAAAAAATTGCAAATA
This sequence comes from Glyphotaelius pellucidus, assembly GCA_936435175.1. Classification (NCBI taxonomy): domain Eukaryota; kingdom Metazoa; phylum Arthropoda; class Insecta; order Trichoptera; family Limnephilidae; genus Glyphotaelius; species Glyphotaelius pellucidus. The sequence goes on from OW386547.1 coordinate 31,297,594, forward strand.
GGTGGCACACGAGCTGTTGAAAACTGAATGTACTGGGACTGAATATATGAAACGCAGGAAAGGGGAGGGGAACGCGGGGGGGTTTCGCGGGACAGGGGAGAGGGAAGGCAGGGAAGCAGGAGAGGGAACACATGAGGGTAAGGGGACACGGAAGGGGAACGGAACGAATGGGAGAGGACGCAGGGAGAAACTATTTCTTTATTAAGTGGCACTGCAAAGCATGCCGGGAACTTGCTAGTATATTAAAAGTATGTAGGTATCTTTAATTTAATATCGTATTTTTGCAAAGCAAACTCAAATTATTTGTAGGTTCAGTTTCTTTAAAAAATATTATGTATTCTATAAATTGAATTATTACTTGGTGGCAGTAGACAAGCACATAGCGTTAGGCTCAAGTATTTTATCATTGCTCTTGGCTTGTTCGAACCAGGCGTGGAACTGTCCAAAAGGTTCCTTGGACACCAGGTGCTCCTCTAGGAAGGTGTCACTCCTATCCTTGTACCTAATCCTCATACCTGGAAACATAAAGCAAACAATGTCAGTAAGAGAAAACTATTATGTACTATTTACTACTAACTTCGTTTATACAATTTCAAATATATGTACATATATCCGCATACAGTCTAGCTAAAAAAAAACACATCCCAACAGTTAAATGGTATTTTAGTTACACATTGAATAAAGACTGTACAAGCTCAGATTCGATTTGGTACTAATAAAAAATGTCTTTAACGAAAGAGCTGGCAACATTGCATTACAGCAGAATGACATTTGAAATTCCCCTCCTGAAAAATGGGGTTATTTTGTGAATTTTATAAGAATTCTATGTATTAAGTGATGTTTATTAATAACATAAATGTCTTATGCATGTGATATAACATAAATCTTAGATATCAATGTTCATATTGCACAAACAATTAATCCAAAAAGGTATTTTTTTTGGTTTATCTCTGGGAAACATAATTACCATTTTTAAACATATTATTTTTATTGTATAAACAAGATAAAAAGTGAAGTTAGAATTTTTTTGCAAATTTCCTAAATAAAAGGAATGAGTTTTCTAAATTTTGTTTTTATACGATTTTTCAACATTTGGAGTAAAAATATAATGTGTTTTTTTTTCAAACAATTTTTTTTTCAAATGTTTGCATTTAAAATATTTCAATTTGTAAATATAAAAATGTATTTCAAATACATCTATTAACCTCTCAGGCTAACTTTTTCAGTTTTTTGGAACAACTCATAAAGGTTTCGTGGAAATCGTTGCGTCTCCCTTGCTACCATGATGAGAAATGTGATCTAAAAGGTGTTAGAAAGATTTATTTTCACCACGCTTTATTTTCATATCAAAAAGTTAACCGCAAAATAATTAAAATGTACACCTTTATGAAACCAAAGTTTCAAGGTTTCAAAGAAATAATAATTTAAATAATATATTTTTTTAGTAAAACGAAGCTACATTTAATTATTATAAATGACTAGACCAGTGGCGGTACCTGAGTTTTCAGTACGCTAGAGAGCTAAGATTGAAAAATACGACGTTATTGATGTTGTAGCTGAAAACGATTTTTTTTTTTAAATTTCAACTTTTTGTATGAAGATTTACTTAAATGTGGATGCGGCGCTTTCACATTTCAGTACATCCTGAAAATCTTCATACAAAATATCAAAATTTTGAAAAAAAATAAAATTCATTTTCAGCGACAACAACATCAATAACGTCGTATTTTTCAATCTAAGCACTCTGGTGCACTGAAAACTCACAGACCGCCACTGCTCTAGACCCTCCGGTATCCCTTCAATTCTCTAAGAAAAATGTTGATAAAAATAAAAATGATTTAACTATCAATTATAACATTTTTATACTTAGTACTTAGAAAATAGGTAAAATAAGTATACTATTGAATTAAAAATAGGAATACGTCGAGACTAAAAAAAACGATCTAAGTCAGAATCTCGGGTGAAAATCACCCAACGTTAAGCTCAATGTCACAAATTTGAACCTAACGCTTACCGGGTTAAATAAGAAATATTCCGCTGCCTGCCGCATTTTTCATAACAGGTTATGGAAATTACACTTCGTTTTAACAATTACTACAAGAAACAAGTATTTATATGCACAAAATAGGTTATTGGTTAGGTTTAGTTTGGGAAAACTAAATAATTAATGCGTATTTAGATTGAAACTAAACTCACCCAAATGTCAAACCATACAAAACAATTAAAATGGCAGCAAAGGAATCGTTTCATATGAGATTTTTTGAACTTTGAAAAAAATAATAATTTCAAGGTTTCTTTTACCATCTGTGTAGTTATTTCTTGAAGTAATTGAGTTGTAATGTAATTTCCAAAATCTGTGCCTAATAAAAGAGCAGCGGTTGGTGGAATATTTACCATATTCCATATTAACCCTCCATCCGCCTATGGGCGAACCGGTATCAGGCGCACCCGGCCTGAGAGGCCACCCTCCCCCCACCCCCACTATATTAATTCTAATACAAAATACTTGTTGGGTAGTATTTATTAGGACTAGTGGTTGCCCAATGGTCGAAATTCAACCATAATTGTAATGTTTTTTTTAATTGATTGATTGAATGTATGTATATACATTCTGCACATTTCTGCACACTCTGTGCAGAAACGGGCGGTCCGTTTGATAGATTCTCCTAATTTAACTAACGGATTGCAATCTTTAGAGCACAGGCGCCAGGTGGGAATGCTGTCCTTGTTCTACCGGTATTACAATGGAAGATGCTCCGAGGAACTAGCGTCATTGATCCCCTCTGCACCGGTGCATAGTCGGGAAACACGCCAAACGCGCGCTCAACATTTGTACACGGTTGACATTAGTCACATGAGAACGGGTCGTTTCTACGACTCGTTCTTGAGTTCAACAGCTCGGCTGTGGAACGATTTGCCGGCCTCTGTGTTTCCTCCCTCCTACAATATGGGTCTCTTCAAGACCCATGTTCACTCCTTCCTCTCCTCAAAAACACCCTCCACACAGCATCCTCAAAGATGACATAGGCCCTGAGGGAAATTATTTTTTCCTCAGGGCCTCCTGTGTGGAGTTAATGTAAAAAAAAAAAAAAAATGTATGCATAATTTAAAAAAAATATTAGCATTCTGCACTCCTTCTCTATATAAACTATATATATATTTTTTTTTTAAGAGCGGAGACGGTTTACATATATAAAGTTTTTGTGAGCACTTAGGCCATAGGCCCATTGTGCTATCTCCCATTTTACCTCATTCCTTTGACAGTAATCCAGTCCTCTTTACAAAGTTCACCAGGATTGTCATTGGAAATGAAGCTATATCTTCTGGTGTGACAATGTGTCTTCCCAGGTCTCATTTCTCCTCTTCACTCCTCCGTGGTTCCCTGAAGGCCCCACGAGGGAAGAGGGCTTCATCTCTCCTCTCCACTCCTTAGTTCACTGAAGGCTCCACGACGGAGAGTTCACCTCCCTTTGGTTCCCTAAAGGCCCCACAAGGGAAGAGCCCACTCCATCTTGGCTCCCCGAGGGCCCCAAGAGGGAAGAGGATTTTAAACTATAAGTGTGCGAAATTTCATACTCCTCTGTCCAAAGGGTAAAAAGGGGTACAAAGTTTTGGCTTCACGTATTAATATACTGATGATGATACTGATCTATAGAAAAGAATTATACCAAATTTAACACAAAAAAACCATTTTTGTTATTGTTTTTGGGGTGTTATGCCGTGTTTCGCTACCTCCTTCTTTAGCCAACGTTTCGGACAGCGTTACAGTGTCCATCATCAGGGCAGATGAGTGACTGCCCACTCATCTGCCCTGATGATGGACACTGTAACGCTGTCCGAAACGTTGGCTAAAGAAGGAGGTAGCGAAACACGGCATAACACCCCAAAAACAATAACAAAAATACTTTTTGGCCGTGAAAACCTAAAAACATACCTAACAAAAGAACCAGTTTATTAAACATTACCAACCATAAACTAAAACAAACAATTTTTCTAAATCTTCAACTAAAGCTGGATCTACAGAAGCATCATCATTGAGGAGAAGCTTCAGCATATCAACATCATTTGGTTGATAGAGAGCATATTTTCTAGCCATACTAAAAAAAAATTTCAGAAAAACCTGCGTATAAAATGCCTGAAAAGAGGAAAACTGAAATTAGAACCCAACCGGGCGCAGGCGGCCTGTGTAGCCAGGGAGGTTGTATGTGAGCTGTGTAAAGGGGCCATCTTTGAGAAGTGGAGAGGGAAACAATGTCTTTTGTTGGCCTCTGAGGCCGGCTGCGCCCGACGGAGGGTTAACCGTGAGGCGGAGTATAATAAGTTTATCGAAATCTGAATTGAAATAGAGGAGAAAGGAAATTTCTGAAGACTCTGGATTAAATAGTAATTCTCGGTTTTGAAGGTACTGCAGTAATTTTGAAATGGTCTATTTTTTTGTAATAACTGAAAAGAATGACTTACTTCCGATATCGACGGACCGGACGGCATCGCCGCTCATCTTTCTGCCTGCAATAAATCCGAAAGGCCGCAAAACGTAACTGCGAGTGAAAATAGACTGCATTAATATATATGTATTACAGTTATAAACTACCAAACAATTACTTTCTTATCGCTGAAAAATGGCTCTGCGGTAACGTAAAAAACAACAATCAGTGACGAGATTCTTCTGGTTATGAAAACGGAAACTTAGTTTTATCTCTAAATTGGTTATCGCGACAAAAAAACATTGGTGACAGCCATGTGACAGATTACATTGTATCTATTTGTTTATGCTATTTAACTGAAAAAAATGATTCTAAAATATTTACACACCTGTAAATGCTGTAATATTTAAGACGTAATACGTGAGAATATAATTAAATGTGCTATTTACAATTATATTCAATATTTCACACACAATAAACCAAATTAACTTAAAAAATAATATGCAAAATACGAAATGTCATCAGCGGCCATAGATACATAAACAAACCAATCCCTAGATTGCCCTAGATGGATATCTTTGGATATCTTCTATCTTCGGGCCTTTTCTAGGTACAAATTTTGTCATCAACTTAACCACGGAAAACCAAAATGGACCAACAGGCAAGTCATTTGTCTATCATAGACAAAATAATTACCTATAATGACCTACTCCGTTAATTCATTAGCCCAATAAATTATTAAATAATAACGAAAAAAAATACGTATTTTATTAGGCAAATATATTAAAAACGTTATCGTCAACTCACTTTATTGTTATTTCATGTAAAAATATTTAATTAAAAAATTCCCAAAGTTTCACAAATCTTTTTCAAATTGCGGTCGGAAACTTTGGTTTCATAAAGGTGTAAGTACATTTTAATTATTTTGTGGTTAACTTCTAGATTTGAATATAAAGCACGGTGTTTTCTTTTTCTAACACCATTTAGATTATTTTCTAACCATGATAAAGGAGACACAGTGATTTTTATGAGTATTTAATTTTTATTTTAACTTTATGAGTAAAATCTCAAATTGTAATATTTAATTAAATGAAGACAATATAAGCGAAACTCAATCGAAAATCTGAAAGCAGAAAAATCAGAAAAAGATATTGACACCTCTGGGACTCGAACCCAGGACCTCTCGCTTTCCGGGCGAACGCGCTAACCATTGCGCCACGGTGTCGATATCCAATTCGGTCATTTTTAACTGTATCATACTTCGAGTAAGAACCACCCATATTATCTTCATTTTTCTTAACACATATTCTATTGGCAGCTACCTTTATGAATGATTGCAAGATTCAAACCCGAACTAAATGCAATCTAGATAGTGTCTGGATAAGTCTTTATCCATTTTATTTAATATGTGACACCTATTGACTTTTCTGCAAGTCTAGGATGAATATTTAATTTTTATTTTAACTTTATGAGTAAAAATCTCAAATTGTAATATTTAATTAAATGAAGACAATATAAGCGAAACTCAATCGAAAATCTGAAAACAGAAAAATTAGAAAAAGATATTGACACCTTTGGGACTCGAACCTCTCGCTTTCCGGGTGAACGCGCTAACCGCTGCGCCTTCTATACCTTTTATCTGGTACAAACTCAGATTACTTATAAACACCATCAAATCAATGAAATATAAAATATTTTTTAATTATAATATGTGGATCATAATTTGTATACAACATCATTATCACCAGTGAGACATCATGATCACCTTCGGAGAGTCCTTTCATTACTGCCAGTCTCACCTTGTCTCCCTCTCCCGATCATGAAAGCTAGCGACGGTTGACTGGACCTATATTAAAGAACTTAAATGTAACTGCTAACTGCAGATAGAGTACTGTTATTGTAGGACTTCGGAAACAATCAAAAAAAATTCTGGAAAACTGTTGGCTTTATGAATGAACTTTTACTTATGTGTCAATGTGGGGGGCAGGTTTGGGTACCTGGGGGTAGGTTTGGGAAAAAAAATAAAAATTAAGTCCCGATCTCAACTAAATTTTGAACTTCTGAGTTTAGGGGACTGGCGTCCAATGATATTATTATATTTTCAGTCCATGTCCAGTATTATATTATATGTTTCACATTCAAAGATACTTATCCTCCTCTCTCTTCATTTAGTTTTTCTTTGGGTTTGTCATTTTTTTTTTTGCTTTATGAGTAAAATCTCAAATTGTAATATTTCAAATGAAGACAATATTAGTGAAACTCAATCGAAAATCTGGATATCAGATGAATCAGAAAAAGATATTTGCACCTCTGGGACTCGAACTCTGGTTTTGAATCTTGCAATCATACTTAAAGATAGCAGCCAATAAAATATGCGTTAGGAAAATGAAAATGATGTGGATAGTTCTTAGTCGAAGTATGATACAGTTAATTAAAATGACCGAATCGGTATTGACACCTTGGTGCAGTGGTTAGCGCATTTGCCCGGAAAGCGAAAGGTCCCGGGTTCGAGTCCCAGAGGTGCAAATATCTTTTTCTGATTTTTCTGTTACCAGATTTTCGATTGAGTCACTAATATTGTCTTCATTTAATTGAATAATTTTTTATGTTGACCATCTCTGTTTTCAGTAATTTTTTTTTACATTAACTCCACACGTATCATCTTTGAAGATTCTGTGTGGAGGGTCTTTGTGGGGAGAGCAAGGAGTGTACATGGGTCTTGAAGAGATCGGAGAGGGCGGAAAATTGTTTCACAGCCGAGCTGTCTGTGTAGTCACAGAAGCGACCCATTCTCATGTGACAAATGTCAACCGTGTGCGAATGTTGGGGTCGCATTTGGCGTTTCCCATCTATGCACCGGTGCCGAAGGGATTAATTACGCTAGTTCCTCGGAGCATCTTCCATTGTAATATCTATAGAACAAGGACAGCATACCTTCTTGACGCTTGTTATCTGAAAATTTCAACTTAAGATAGGGGAATCTTACCAAATGGACCGCCCGTTTTTGCGCAGAGTCAAGAGTTTTTTTCAGATATTCCAGACCAGAGGTGGCTACCAAATTCAGCAGTGGGGCGCACTTGCGATTTATACAGCATTTAGTCAGCAGTTGTGTATTATTAAAGTATCTGCGGGCCCTACGCAAGCTAACTCGCCTCTGGCTTCGATGGAGACCTCATGCTTGAGCTGGTCGCTTATAGTTACACCAAGCATATCAACAGAAGGCATGTTGAGGCAGATTGCTTCCATTGAAGGTTTCGTTTTCTGATGTCAAGGGGAGGGAGCATGAAATAAAACAACAGCAACAGTGGTGAAATAATATACTTCTTTAGCCACCTGGAATTGGTCCTCCTCTCCATTCTTTCAAACGGAACAATGTGTAAATATCAATAAAAGAATAAATTAACACTTAGTCTTTTTTATACTTATGTACGAATGTATTATTTGTCCATCAGTTAAATATATTTATAGATTAATACAACATATTATTCTACAATGCAATTAAGAATATAATATTCAATGATCTGTATAATATTCTAATATTATTCATATCTGAAACTGCTAACTTATAAAAAGGGGTTTAGAAAATTAACAAGTTGAAATAACAATAATATTTATTGTATTTTTAAACAAATGGATCATCATAAACCATAGTGAAACACACTTTTCGAAATTTTTGAGTTAGAGCTTGAAATGAGGGCTCCAATTCATAATCTAGCTCTGCCAGAGTATCAATCAGAGAAATGCTTTATATGATTGGTCAAGACAGTATTTCTCCGATTGGTTCTCTCTGACAGAGCTAGATTATGATCTGGAGCCCCCATTTCCCACTCTAACTCAGAAACTTCAAAAAGTGAGTTAGTACACTGTGGTTGATGATCCAAATTTAACAAATATGACACATTTTGATTTTTAGATCAGCAATATACAATATTAAGGCACGAGTATGACATAAAAAATACAATAGTTTAAAGCAATTCCTTAATTATTGGTGCTGTATATTTTGTAATAAATAAATGGGAAATGTCGGCTCTACCTTAAATATTTTATAACAGAGAAGTAAAAAAAAATCTGTTTTAAAAGTAGCTTTCTAATACTGCAATGACATAATCAACTAAAATTAAACAACTACTGCCAAACAGAAAAACGAACATCTTTCTAATTTAGAAGTTTGTGTGTACGTTCTTTTTTAAATGCTCATTAAGGTGATGCACCACTTCAGTAAAATTCAGAATCAGACCGCCAATGATAACACTCCTTATGTAGATGGCGATAAGGTTTAGATTACCGTGTAACACCAGCCGCCTGTTTTAATTTATTTAAGATAAAAACTTTTTCTAAGTGATTTAATAATTATTCAAACCAAAATCATATGATTTTGCATTGCTTAGTAATTTATTTCCTTAAATGCAAAACTTTATATGATGCAAGAGCTCTGTCCATAAAATTTTAATTTTGAAACAATGGGTACTAAAATTCAATTGACAAACATATTTTAAGATGTTATTTATTGGATTTCTTAGAATGTACACAATTATTTTAATAAAGTTCTTTTAATGTTAGGTACTTATAATAAATATTTAATATTAAAATACAAATTAATATCTGCAAGTAAATAATATATTCATGTGTTCACGGATGGCTCATTCCTGTTTGGCTGCAGCTATTGTAATTAGTCTTATGGTTCAAATTAAGTGCTGAAATACAAATCTAATGTTAGTCACACATTTTTGTGGATCACATCTTACAAAAATAATACTCGTTTCAATGTGCCATTCTTCTGCTTGTAACGAAGATTGAGAATTTAGATTTGTTAAATGAATAGCAAAGAGGAATGAAATTCAACAAATTTCCAATCTTCGTTCAGGCATTTCCCAACGGTTGAGCAATCCATAATAACCCAACAAAGACAATCTTCTCAAAATCCTCACATTATAATCAAATACAACCCGATTGTCAGTTTCTTGTCAAAATACACATTTTACAATATCAGTTATGCAATAGAGATTTTGCAATAATTATTACAATCAAGAAAAACGCGTGCAAATGAAATGTTGCGACATTTTTGCTATTTCAATATTTACTAATAATTAATATCACCGTTAGATTGTTTATAAAATTGACGGGCAAAATTGAGGCATTAATAAATAAAAAATGATTCTGCACAAGCTCTATGTTGTTCCGGGCTTAAATTATTTAATTTTCTTCTTATTGGGCTCTAAAAGTAATGTGCGCAATACATTATTTTAATACAATACACTCAATTTCTACAGCAGCCTATTTATGCCTTATAAACTAAATACTATGTATTATAAATAAATAGAGGAATTACACGCCGGAAGCGACTCCCGGCAACTTTACTGACTGGTTATGTGACTCGTCAATGTCTCGACTCTGTAATGTTAGTGTTGCCGTTTGAGATGGTGTGGCCATTCTGAACATTACCGTTGGTCTGGCCATCGTCAGGACCAGCCTCCACCCCCGCCTTTTTGTTCCTCTTCTTGAGCGCGTTAGACTCGTCATTGGCCGGGTTGTCCCAAGCCTGGCGCTGGCCGGAAGCGAAGATGTTGTAGAATGTACAGCAGAACACGTATATGGCGGCCGCAATGAAGAACACTATCCTCCAGGATGCTTGCGTGGGCTGGAAAACAAAGACAACCATATTATTACATCTGTTAGGTTCACTCAACACTATACAACTATTTATTCACTCAGTTAGGTTAAGTATAGTCCTTGCTGGAGTCAGTTTGCCAATAAACACTGTGATGATTATGTGAATTGTAGCGAATATTAAAACCTTTTAACTTTGCCTTGATTGTAAGTTACTTAAAAAATGGCAGAGCAAAGAGGAAAGCAAATCATACATAAAACGTTTTTGGCAACAATGAGTAAAAATCATCAAAACATGAACTTTTCAGTCAAAATACATTATTTGTGCATTTCGATTGTTACCGGTTAAGCTAGTAAATTTTTTTGTAGATTTGTTGCAGGCCTAACATCCTGTCACTGGGAGCTTCGTTGCAACCTCTTTCTTCTCATAAAAGATGCAGGAAGTGATTCCTTCATACCAGTTAATGAGTCCAGCAGACAATCTGATTTTATATTTCCAATTTGAAGGAAACATTGATCAGAAACTGAATGTGGCTTAAGAGGAACAGCTGCGCGGCTCATTTCGACCCATTTCAAAACTTCATTTTGGATTTGATGCCAAGATACCCAACCAAACGGAATAATAATTTTTATTTTTTTTAATCAAAAGTTATATTAAATATCTAGTATGGATGTGTGCTTTTTTATTTATTTTGTTTCAATTGATGATATTATATAGGTAATTAAAGAAATCAATTTTGTTTCATTTTGGAGGCAACTTTGGAATTTTTTTGCGAGTTAATTAAAAAAAATATCTTGCAATACATACAAATAAATAAAGTAGCACATATCCCCGTACTCTAAACATATTTGATTTACCTTTTCATTACAAAAATAATTTTTTAGTTTGGTTGGATTTTTTGGCCTCAAATCCAAAATAAAGATTTGTATAAAGCCTTGCGTGCATTCCCCTTAAGGAAATGACGAGCCTTCTGAAATATTTCCTTCGGCTGGGACGGTTGAAATTGGATAGTATGTAGACCCCATAAGATTCCGTGGAACCGACATCAAAATAATGTTTTACCTTTCCGTCAATGACGTATCCCGCAACAATGGGCGCCAGCAGGCCGATGAGATTGGCCGTGCAGTTGGTGAAGGACATGAGGATGCCGGCGAAACGTGGCGAGATGTCCAGATGGTTGACCTTGAAGCCTGAGTAGATACCACCGTTGAGTCCTACGCCGATGGTGAGGATGGCCACCGTTGCCATGGGATTGCAGCCAGTGTAGGAGGCCACTATGAGACCGATTGCAGGACCGTATTGACCTGAACAAATTAAATAAAATCATTGCAATGTTAATAAAAGAAACTTATGATGTACATAGTTGTTAAATTAGATTCTAGATAATATGTCATTGTTATTTTTATACATATGTGGCAATTGAGCTCCTTTAAAAATTAATGCATTAAAATTTGTAAAAACTGAAGATTGTAAATATATGAAGTTAATAAAAGTACAATGTGATGGGTAACTATCAGAGATGTTAACTTCTCAGGTTAATTTGTTCGCTTTTCATGTATGTTTATCACATCATATAAATCATTGTGTCTCCCTTACTATTGCAGTTAGAAATAAGATCTAAATGGAGTTAGAAAGAGAAAACACCATGTTTAATTTTCAAATTCAAAAATTTACGACAAAATAATTAAAATTAAAATGTACACCTTTATAAAATCAAAGTTTCCGACCGCAATTTGAAAAATATTTGAAATTTTTTATAAATTATTTTTACATAAAACAAAAAAGAGTGAGTTGACGATAACGTTTATAATACATTTGCCTAATAAAATATGTGCTTGTTTTAATTTTTTTTCATTATCAATAATATTAGTTAGAAAAAACGTAAGGTGAGCCACTTTTAAAACTTTTTTAAGTTTGCATTAAAAAATGTTATATTTCAAAAATTATATGTTTATTTCGAATAATAAAATTTGAAAGTGTATCTCTTCACCTTTCCAAAAGAAATTTCAGTTTTCAGATGCGTTTAGAAATATTTCATTTATTGGATTTTATCGCGCAATGGAAATATTTTGACCTTCCGGCAAAAAAGGCCCGAGGCCTATTAAGGTTAAGTTGTATTGCTCTGGTAAATGCTGAGGTGCCTATTACCATCAGCTCTGTTGGATTAATGATGGTGTAATGTCAGCGCATCGCCTAAAAAAGGTAGTTTTGCTATTTACCAATACTGTTGATGATCTTCCTGACTTGGGTGTGATTGAAGCGCTTTGACTGCAACATCCAGTCAGCAACGAAGGCGATGAATATTGAGAACAGCCACATGGCGAGGTAGGGTAATGCAGATACAAATCCATTCTGAAAGTGAACAGTAATGAATAAAATAACACATTATTACAGGCATTAATCATTTTCTTGAAATATGAATACACAACACAGTTCTTCTGGTTTAACTAGTATCAAGAAGGAGCATTCACACCCGCATTTGAGAACCACTTACATATTATCAATATTACTGCTGCAGACCCGCAAAAAATTACAAGATAGTCTGAATTTTTGACAAAACAGTTTAAATTTTGAAAATGACAGATGAAATAATTTTCTCTTCAAAATATTTTGGGTACCTAGGTACTTTATCGCTTGTCTGAATTCGTCATAAGAAAGTTCCAGCTTTGAAAATGACACCAAAATTCAAAGCAAATCTGAGTTCTAGAGTTCATTTAACCGATTGGCCACAGAATTAATGAGCTAAAAAATTGGCCTTCACCACTGAATTAATCTTGTACCAAAAATTGAAAACCTGCCTTGATGTACTAAATCCATTGTAACTTTTGAACTATTTATACAAATGAATTAATTTCTTTAAATTTGTTTTTATATTAGAATAAGATAAAAGAAAAACATAAAAATAAAAATTTTAAAAATATTAAAATCATGCAAATAAGGATACAAATATAACCTTGTCTTTTTTCGTAGGTTTTTTTTCACATTTTTATTCATAAAGTTACAAAAAAACATAATATTCATAAATCGAACATTAATAATTTTTGTTTTTTACCTGCATGTATACTAATTACTAATAAAATAATTTTGTATGATAGTCCCCAAAGCAATCAGGGACGTGCAGGGTCACTGCCAAAAGCCTAGAACCACTCGCAATTTTGAAGAAATTAAATGGCGGCTGGCTGCATACAAAACTTGGAACACAAATATCAGGGAAAAAACATAAGAAACATATTATTGCCTATTCAACGAAATGAATGATAAATTACCTACAGAGCGTTCGGCATTTAATTTTTTTTTCAAAAAAGTTACTGTCGTGCTGATTTATCGTTTTTTGGCGGACCTACTCTAGGCCGGCGGCTCGCCGGGGTTTGTGGTTAAGTACCTGAGTTGCACACCCGGCGAGCTGCCGGGGTTTGTGGCCAATGGGTTAACAGGACAGGACAGGCACGTAATCTAAACCCCGCCTCCCAAATTATTTTTCAAAGAACATACATGATACAAATGATATTTCTCTGAATTTTGATATTTGATGTATATGATATTTCTCTGATATTTGTATGTATCGTCAAGTCAAAGGATTTAACTAAATATGTATGTCTTGAAATAACTGAACCTTTAAGAGTTAGCTCAAACTTAGAATGACTCAACAAATAATAGATCATAGATTGTGTAACGGCTTTGATTATTATTTCAAAGGAAATTCTCAGATTGATATACATAGCTTTGACATTTTGCAGATGACACTACCTTAATATTTGAGGGTAAAACTTGGGATGAAACTTTTGACAAATGTAATACAGGTTTAAGAGTGGTAAATAATTGGTTAAATGATAATATTTTAACTTTGAACAAACAAAAAACAAAATATATCACTTTTAGCATTTCATGCAAAAGTCAGCCTCCTGCCACTCATAATTTGATCATACACAGTTGCTCGCAAACCTGTAACTGCAATCCTTTAGAAAATGTAGTTAACATTAAATACCTTGGTGTAATAATAGATAAATTTTTGAGATGGAACGATCATATCAATATGTTGGTAAATACCACAAGGAGACTTACCTATATCTTCAAAGAACTCAGACATATACTAGACAAAGAAAAATTGAAAACGGTTTATTTTGCAATAATCCAGTCTATGCTTTCTTATAATATAGTGTGCTGGGGATCCTGCCAAAAGACCTACTTAGAACCACTTAATATTGCCCAAAAATTGATTCTTAAAGTTATGTTCAAGAAAAAATTTAGATATCCAACTCATTTACTTTACAAGGAATGCAATGTCATGAATGTAAAACAGTTATATATTACACAAACGCTTTGTAGATTTTTTAATAATATTAATATGGCAGAAAGAACACAGCAAATTCGTACTACTAGAATTGGCTCTGGTCTGAACTTTGTTGCAATTCAAACTAAAACTTCTTTTGGCCAAAGAAATTATTTTTATCAGGCTCCGCTCATTTTTAACAGCCTTCCAGAAAATATCAAGTCATCTAATTCCTTGAGCACTTTTAAAAAGATTGTCAAATTATTTATGTTAGCCGAGGATTGCCAATTGATTTTTTCAACTTTGTCCTTTCTAAATTATTAGCTAAATGATTATGTTTATAGTAATAATAAGCCAAATTAGTATTAGCATTCTTCTGTCAAATTTAAAGCATATTATATTATATACATATATTTATTATTTACAACTTCATCGTTAAAACAACAAAAAAAAAACTTTTATTTTTTACTTTAAATCAGTCCTCAAAAAAATGGTCACCCTACAAAAGTCTACATGTTTACATGAATGTACTACCTAGCGCCAGCAGTTTAGATTTAATCTCAACCTGTAAGAAATGCAACTTGAAAATTGTTAACCTCAACACAGGCTTGTCCTAGTGAGGTTGCAAATTGTTTTGTAAACATTTTTACCTGCAATGTAAAGATACAATAAATAAATAAATAAAATAAATAGCTACAAAAATATTATTGTAAAACTTACATCTTTCAGTGAGAAATGCAGCACTTGTTTCATAAAGGTTGGTAGCTCCGTCATGAGGGTTTCATATCCGTAGTTCTGTCCCATGTGCGCCAACATGATGGCCCAGAAGGGCAGCGACTTCAGGATGGATAACCATGGAATAGGTGGAGACTAAAACAATGGAAAACATATTATAGTAGGTATTCACACACGAGAGGTATCTATTGAAATATTTAATTGGCAATCTTTTCTGAAGAAAATAACAGTAGATCATCCAGGATTGGGGTGCTTCTACTAATAAAATTTGGGGCGCTTCTATTAATATATTATGCATCGGTAATGCATTTATAGACATCAGTAATGTTCATCTCATGGAATATTTCAGATAATGTTTGTATTTGCCACTTTAAGTTGTTTTTTTTTTTAAATTGAACATCTATTTACATACAGTTAAAAATAGTTTTTTGTATGTCTGTAACTGTAAACATTTCCAGTGGACCATAGACAACAAAGAAAAATAGTAATATTCAATACTGCCGAAAATAAGTACAAGATGGGGCAGTGTAGGACCAAAGGTTCCATATTAAAAAAATATTAATTGTAAGTGTACTCACGCTGGAGCCAGCTGCCCCCCAGATCTTGGTCAAGATGAACTTCTTCTCGTCTTCGCTGATCTTGGGATGAGACTCGGGATCTTCGTGCACCAGGAACAGGAAGGCCACAGACCAGATGGCTCCGATAATGCCAAACACGTAGAAGATGGACGGCCAGCCACCGGCAAAACCGTACTGAGACAGCAGGCCAGACAAAGGCATGGATATAACAGTTCCAAATTGGGCACCTGGAAATAAATAATTCATTTCTGTAATGGAACTGGGCTACAGTCAAAGAAATTATGTGAAACATGGGAGAGAGTGCAATGAGCCTATGTCCTAAAATTATTATGTAGACTGACTTGTATCCAAAATAATAAGTAACTGGGAGCTAATTAATGATACACCATAATATAGTCAGGTATTAATGCTTTTTCTTGGCCAAAATATAGTAAAAAGCATTCCAGTGTTAAACTGAATAGGTGGTTGTATAAATGTTTTTTGAGATTGACAGTTGTTGTTGAGCAGGTCACTGGTCTGGTTTAAAAACAATATGCCCCATTTCCAAAACAAGCGATGTGAGAAAACCAAGGCTTTACAAAATTATTTTATTAGATTTTAGACTTACCAGCGTATACGGCAGCACCCATTCTGCTCCTCTCGTTGGGGGGAATCCACTTGGCCAACATGGCGTGACTGCAAGGTACAATAGGTCCCTGGAAATTAAAAAAAAAAACATCACATTATTAAAAACGCTACAAGTTTTTACAAAATACCTTTAAATAAATATTGAAAAGAGGATAATTTATGTATTGCAGCTGCAAAATGCTGACTTTACTACCTTTATTTGCTAAATAATACATGAAACAATTTTTCATTTCATTATTTGTAAAATAAACGCATATTTCAAAGCGTGCTTATTATGAAAATTAGTTTGCAGGCTGAAAAGAGTTTAACTATTGACCTACAACTTCCAGATAGAAAGAACATTGTTTATTTCACGACTCCCGGAGCTAGCATTCTAGATTTTTTTTGCTACTTCAGACAAATTAATGGCTTTATGGTTTATATTATCATTTAGTTTAAAGGAATTCAGTCGCCATAAATAAATTAATATGACACATTTTGCAGCGGATTAAACAACAGGCCCCATATCGATTCAACAAAATCGATACTCCATTAATCGCAGGACAAGAGATCACAGCTCTAGTTACCTGACAAATGTAAGTTTTACACCATCTCTTTTTTCAGCCCGATTCCTGTATAGAGCAAAGACAAAATTTTTCACTTTTATCGATCTCTATTTTCATATCTACGATTTCAGTTGGCATCACAGCAAACAACGTGGTTCATATGGTAAAGAAATGCTGTGATAATGGCGCCCTTTTATTTCTAGTATAATTTAGATTCACGCGTAGACTTCAGCTGACATGTGCTAACATTATGCATGCAAGTAAAAACCTTTTCTTTTTTAACAACCTGATGGAACAAATTATTCGAGTAAGAACCCATCCCTGAGATATTCTTTATTAGAGTCAGTAGCTTAATCCAAACAATTATCATTTTATTTACAACTTTGTTATTGTAATAAACCTTATATCTAATGTAGTTTTATTTAATGTAGTTTTATTAGACTTTTATCTAATGTAGTTTTATTTGTATTATTTCCTTAGTTTCAAAGTATCTGTCAAATTAAAATTACACTACAAATCATGTAAAAGCCCTCTGGGCGTCAAATAAATAAATAATGTTTTTTTATTCATTTATAGGATTGACACAAACTAATGCTTTCTTTAATGTTTCTAACTATTAATTTCTAATTTTAATAATTTAACGGTTACAATTTCTTAGAAATACAAGAATTTTTTGTCCCACGATGCTTGAGCTATATACTTGAATGATACTTGAAGAAATAGGGCTATAACATGTGACTGTAATATATTATATTGAAAGATTATCTTAATCCATGCATGCGATATAGTTTACTGTTATAATACCTACCTAGTTCTAGAATTGCGCAGATTATGTCAGTAAAGATAACAGTGGAAATTACTAATGGTCATGTTATGTTTTCCCTGATTAAAATAAATAGAAGCGCTTTAAGAGTTGAAGACTATTAAAATCTAAGCAGAATAAAGGTTTCAGTAGTTGGTACTTGCCTCTCCGAGTCCTTGGATGAATCGGACCGCAATGAGCCAACCAACTCCATGTTCAGCAGCGATGGGCACCAGAAGCCCAAACAAAGAGTTGACCAACATGCCGACGCCCAGGAAGTACCTGGCTCCGTACCTCTTGGACAGGATGCCGAAGGGAATCTGCGTTATCACGTAGCCATAGAAGAAAGATGACAGGATGTATCCTTGCATAGGTGAACTCCATACATACTCACCGTCTTGTTCATCATGCTGTAATCAAAATTATACAAACTTATGAAACACTCTGCTTTACAACACATCGACAAAATGATGATTGCTTTGACTATTGACGTTTGTCTTTTTAGCTATTTTGTTTATTTGATTTATAAAACCAACAATTTGTATTCCCCTTTAGTGGAATGTGTTAAGCTCTATACAGAAACGAATATTTACGTCTTTTGAGAGAACTTTTCAGATTGTTAAAAACATTTCCGGCTTCTGAATAAACAAGGGTAATTCAAACACGTGCTAAAAATGTAGAAGAACGCTGTCATTAAGACTGCACGTGTGCAAGTATGGATTAATAGATTGTTTCTCAAAAGCTGAAATTGTTATGTGATCCTCAAAATTTTACCCTAAATTGAAAGAGATTACCACCATATTGGAACCGAGATCAAATGTGTGAACACATGGTTTGGTCAGTGGCAGTGACAGAGAGAGAGTGACAGTGATGTTCGGGAGGTGCCTCAGAAACAAGATGTTGCCAGAAGCTGCTAATGTCGCAGTTGAGGCAAGTGAGGAAAGAGGATCAGCGTCCTTGTCCTCAAGTTAACCTGAATAAACAATAAGCGTCAATGCACAGGAATGGTTAAGATGACAGTTGGCAGTCAGTCCACAGAGTGACCCGTACATTCATATGATACTTACATAAAATCATCCACGCTCATAAATGAGTATGCCAAGTCGATAATCTCCCTATTAAGGAGTCTCCACAAGCTTGTCGATGGCATATTAAGTCTCGGCTATTAACCGATCCGTACCATATAATGCTGAAACACAATTTCCCAGGTTCAGATTAGTTATGTACTTTTAAAACACATGCAATTATACTCAATGTGCTACTAAATAATATCAATTGAAAACCCAAACATTTTAGAAGCATGATTAAAGTACTTATTGCAAATAGTGTAGGTAAGAACTAAAAAATAAAATTATTGTTTTTCTTTATCAATTATTGCACAATGAAGTTTACAAAATTATGCGTCTATGTGCGATAGAAACCATGAAATTAAGTTAAATGCAAAAGCTAAATGGGTTGTTTATTTTGTAATTGCCAAACTCTGAAAAAAATCATACATATTCTTTATTAATGTTTGTTTGTATAAAATAAGAAAGAATTTTTTTTACCAATTTGGTGCTGGCCCAGCTACGGGTAAAAACTGAGAGAAAATCATTTATAATATATTAAATAGTTTCTTATAAAATAATTCCATTAACATATACACATAGATAAATATTTAAAATATAATAATGCTAACTTCAATTATTCAAAAGCATTAGTCGTTATACCTCTTTAAAAGACAAACGTCAATAGTTTGATGGTTAGATACCTACTTAATACTAAGATGGTAATATGGTTGGAAAATGGAGTTAGTTTGTGATAAAATATTAAACACTATTTATTGGAGATAACAGAATATAAACTTTGTAAGCAATAATAGTGGAAAAACGAACCTACTGGTAGATATAATTATGAATTTCTACAGGATATAGGATTACAGTTAGGAATTTAAAAAGTTTAAACTTTTAACACTATTGGTTCGGAAAAGACAAAAATATTGCACCTTATTATTAATAAACTGTAACTCTAAACCACAGGGGCCAGACGTTTCACAGAATTTGAACAAATCATCAAATTTCAAAGTTAATTTTCAAGTTCTGTAAAGGTGTTGTTCAAGTGCTGTTATTAGTTTCTTTATCAGTTTTTTTCGCATGACTGAAATAATAACAGTAGGTACTTAAAAAAAACTTTAAAAAAAACTTGAAAATTAGTTTTGAATTTAATGATTAGTTCAAATTTTGTGAAACAACTGACCCCCATAAAATTTACACCTTCAAAAATATCAGACGTCCTAAATAGAAAATATCTGAAATCGGAAGCCTGTTATTTACAAAGGCACAAATTGATTTAAAATCGCCTCTAAAGAATCCCTTTCATATAATATCCATCAACTCTGACTTGTGAGGGACGACAGGCTTTAGAATAGAGAAGGCAAAATCAACCACAATAATTATTTGCTCACATAAAGGATGCCATACAACGGCAATGACAGCACGACCGGCGGAAAACACGGAAAAGCCAATTGATTACAAGTAGCGAAGCCTTAGTTATTGTACTTGAGACTGCGAGATAAATCTATATACACAGAATTAAAATTACATCCATTCGTGGGTTACTACCTACGTAAGAACTGTGTAGGAATAACGCCTTACAATGCCCAAAAGAATGGTTTTACGCAGTCAAACTAGAAAGAACGATTTACAAAATGCATTATACCAAAACATACGGTGTTAAAAGCAGGGCGTTAAAAACCTTGGGCTAAAATTTTCCTTAATAAATTGATTGATTGATTGATTTTCCTTAAAATTTTCCAAATTGATTGATTGACTGATTTTCCTTAAATTTTTTCCTTAATAAATTGATTGATTTTCCTTAAAATTTTCCTTAATAAATTGATTGGTTGATTGATTTTCCTTAATAATTTGATATGTAAAAAAAATACATTTATATTTTATTTGCTCTGTAATCTTAGTACTTGACTGTATCTGCGCGAGAAAGGATCGTACCCATTTCAGGTCAGCTTTAAAGTTTGGCGCGCGCCGTACGAAATAACGTTTTTTTTATGGATTAGCAAAATTGGTTTTGAAAGTAGGCAGCACTGATTGAAGTCTTGCTTGTCTGTGCGTCCTGCGTAACTCTGGTTCAATGAACTCAAATTTGCTTTGAATTTAAGTGTCATTTTTAAAAAAATAACTCAACGTGTGAATAACTCAGAAAAGCGATAAAGTACCTACCTACAATATTATATTTTTAGCAGAAAATTATTTTTGTCATTTTCAAAATTAGAACTGATTTGTTAAGAATTCAAGTTATCCTATGATTTATATGACTTGCGGGATTTCATTATCAAAATAAAGCCCATGTACCTGCTTATAATATAGATGGTGACCCGTCAACTCGGAATGAAACCAACTCGGAACTATCTCAGATAAGTCATTTAGAGTGATAAAAAAACATATATTAAAAAATTGACTAAATAGGTTACGTTAGGTTAGGGTTATCGGCTAATTTAAAATATTTTTTTTTCATAGCTTTTAATGACTTTTCAAGGAGGTGTTGAGTTGTCTTTATTCTCAGTTGGCATGGAACCAATATAAGATAGGTGTAGTACACGCCAAACGTTTGCTGTGCTTTTTTCTCGTAGTTGGAAGTTATCCTAATTAGTTTCGAGCGAAATACATATGCTAAAAAAATATTTACCGTTCCGTAAATAGTAGGTACCTAACAGTTGATGCCTGATTTTGAAATATCTGTCTTTATTGCAGTGAATTTTCCGTCGAGCCAAATCATAACGGACATTTGGCAATTTTGCAAACTCCCGGCAACATTGTCCACAAGCATTGTGTGTCAATCAGGATGACTTTGAATGGGACGCAATGTCAGTAATGTTACGGATGCACAATACCAAATGGGCGACAATGGTATTTTTGTTATCAACAAAAGGCGATTGTTTAGCAGCTTTTCATTGTCAATGTCGCCGGTGAATCCGACACAGTCTGCCGCTTCCGAAAATTACACATTATGCGCTGATATCAGATGGCGGGTAATTGTGACGTATTTTTCTGAATTTAGAAAATATATTACGAACGATCTTTTTGATACTTTTCGTAGAGTTCAACCATTTTAGATGTGACTGAATTGATGTGGCGCCACTGGCGTTTATTAGCTACTAACATATTGTAAATATAAACGGAGACCACCAGACCATACGTGAAGCGTGCAATGACCATGGAGCTTCATCGACAGTCATCCAGAGGAAGACCGAAGAACTCCTGGTGACTCAATGCTCCAAAATATTACATAGAAACGGCCTGGATGAGAGGAGGCCCTGAGGAAAATAATTTCCCTCAGGGCCTATGTCATCTTTGGGGACGCTGTGGGGAGGGTTTTTTTTAAGGAAGGGGAGGAGAGTTCTGGGAAGGAAAAGGGTTTAAGGGGTTCGTAGGAATCTCAGTGTGTCCTGGTCATCCGCCTCCAAGACCTAGACAAACCTCACCCATGAACCCTGGCACCCCTGCTAAATCACCAAACGTAGCGAACCACTTGGGGTGACCTGCGGCAGAGGTGTTGGTTATCCAATAAAGGTTCCCGGGGCGGCGGTACCCATTCCCGCCTCCCAAATTGATATCCAGAACCGAAGAAGTTATAGTCTGAGAACGAAAGGAGCCGACCCCAACAGCCTACCTAGGCAATGAGTTGGGACAGTGCAAGGAAAAAGAAGATATTGTAAATATAAACTAAGTAATTAATTACAGTGTACAACACTCGAACACTACAAAAATCGGTAAATATTTACCATTGTAGATAGATACACACAATTAACGTTAATACGCATAATTACCAAAACACAATACTTTGTAAGAAAAAAATATAAAAATTATGTGAAACGGAAAATAATATTTTGAGCTTTTATTTCTAATTTCGTTCTATTTGGCAGTATATATGGTACACACCAAACTTTAATACCGGCCTGACGTTGATACAGAAATCGTCGCATTAGGCGTGTTTAAGGTCAGAAAAAAAGGCATGCCTCCCCGCCCACGCTTGTCTCGCGTATGTTTTTACGCATCTTTCTCTTTCGCTTACGATAGTACCAAGTTCAGGCCGGCATTAAAGTTTCGCGTGTACTATACCTACCGCGCGTCAAATTTCACATTGATTAGGAAATGGCATTTATATAAAGCCCCATAAAAATTTATGATGCTAATTTTAACAAACTAGACGGAAAATTATCGGTATAAATATATATATAAATAATATAGTTTAAATAGAATCGTGGCTCCCTTATCAGGCACAAGAGCTCCTCTTTTTGATAAGTTATAGGTTCATGACCAATGATGACCTTAAATATAATATTTTGTAAAATATGTATGTATAAATTTAACTCATATTCTTCATTAATAAAATTATTATAATAAAAAATAAAATAAAAATTTGAACGAAATTGCTTTAAGTGAATTATTTTCCATTTCCGTTACTTTTTTAAAATATTTTTTTCTTACAAAAATGTAATTGAACCGAAGTGATTGTGTCTAGCGTAAATTTAAAAAAAATCACGGTTAGTCTGAATTCTCAACAAATCAATTCCAATTTAGAAAGTGTCAATTAAAATAACTTTCTGTTAAAAATATTTTATTATAGGTATTTTATCGCTTGTCTAAATTCTCCCAACACTTCCAATTTTGAAAATGATTCTTAAATTCAAAGCAAATCCAAGTTATAGATTTCATTGAACCGGAGTTACAGACGGGGTCACAACTCACAACCGATTTTAGTATTTTTAATTGTATTTACCAAAAAATCAAGCTGTTTTCTCAAAGAGTTCTGAGAATTCAATTCGTGAAAGTGAAGGGTACCTGGTAATGATTTTTAAAATAGAAATTGTGCCGTTAATAAACTTTCTATTAAACTAACAATAACAACAACATGTTTACCGACAAGAATGCTTACTGCGGATTTTATCACGTTTATATTTGACTGTCAATATTTCTGATTACTTTTGCATTATTTAATAGTAAACACATCAATACACGGTGCCTAGCATAGGGTATCAATTTATATTTAAATGCGATAAAAAAGAGGGGCCACGGTCGACTACGTCAGCCTGTTTATTTGCAACTCGAGTCGGGGTTATCTGCGGCCAATAATAATTATATTAATGTCAGTCAAGTACATCTGCCAAGACTAGTACGTTACCTCAATTAGACTGAAAGGTTCTAACTAGCATTTTTCATAAATGACATTTGAATGCAAAACCATTTTTTTGCTTATTTCAACATCAAAAATAATTTTCAGAGCCATCTGTGCTGTATTTTCGTAGATTGACCAATTGGGCCGAAAGGTTCTAACTAGCATTTTTTTATAAATGACATTTGAATGCAAAACCATTTCTTTTGCTTATTTCAATATCAAAAATAATTTTCAGAGCCATCTGTGCTGTATTTCCGTATATACTTATGACTTATGACGAAGTTCTAAGTTATTAAAGCTTCAATTTATTTAATAAGGTTCTAACTTCACTTTGAACCTTTTGAAACTGCCTTTTTGTTTGTATCTGATAGTTGATCATTTTTACGAGGCGCAGTGTAGTTCAGATAGGGTTCCAATTTCGCCTTACCATGTTTTGAGGTGTCAAAGTTTGCAAAGACGAATTCTCATAATCTACTCTGATTTTGAGGTTCGAGCGTGTGTAATTTTTTTTAGTTTAACCCTTAGCGGAACTTTTGACTTTTTTTAAATTCAAAATTTTGAACTGAATGACACAAACGTCAGTAAATATGATGTTATTAAAAGCTTTTGACTAGGGCAAATATTTAGCAGTGTTAGTTAGTTACTTCAATATATATGTGAAAATTTAAAAAGCTCACTGCTACACTAGGTTATAATTATTTTGTATGTGTTATCACTGGGATACCACAATTCCGCTAAAGTTTAACATATTTTAAACGAAGATATTTAATTAGAATGTGGCCCTATCATTAGGGAAATATAGTTAGAACCTTTTGCAATGAATTATTAGGCCCTAGTTGGTTGCACATGGTTCTATCTGCGCGTTTAGGTATTTTCTAAAATGGTAAGTATACGTCCTATTTAAATAATTTCCATATGTTAAACTAAAATACTTAACACACGATTGAACAACTCAAAATCAGAAATTGGTAAAGAGATTGTGAGAAATTGTCTTTACAAACTTTGACACTCATATCTCGGAAGTTAAAACTCTTTCCAACCAAAGTGATGATTAGTATCTACTCGCGAATTATTTATTCCGTTATGATTGGTCATAAGTCTAATACATGCGCTATTCTGATATATATTTGAGTTATTTATCCTGCCTCACAAAATTCCTCAATTGGGGGTCCTAACGTCCGACACTATTAGTCCTATTGACTTTGAGGACTAGCTCTAGTATAGTGGTTTAAAAAAAATGTACTTCTTCCACATTGAATTGTTTACCATAATTTATTGATATTTAAGACGACGAGCTACGAGACGACCTGTATATCGCTTTAACCAAATGAAGCTTGGTTTGCAATTTCCATCAAAACATTCTACCAAATAGTACAGTTAAAATTTTTGAATATCACACAAAATGTTTCTGAAAAATTATCGTGATTGATAAAATGATTAAAATTGTGATTAGTGGGTAAGATTTAAAAAAAATCAGTAGATATAAGTAGTTACATAACATCGGAGTTATAATTTATAGGTGAAATAGATGCGGGATATAAAAATAATATGAAAAAGGTGAGAGGTGATGGGATGTTATCTGTATAAAGTCGACAGATGGTTAAATCAGATCATTGTCATAACAATCATATACATATACAGACACAGACATACTGCTTATAGCTTCGTTGGAACTTCTATCTCTTTCGTACAAATGACACGTGAATCTAATAGTAAGAGAGGTAACAACAGAGCTCTCAGTAGCACGATCATATTGCTTTTTGGCCTCACTTTCAAGTGCCATGCCAAATTTTATCGCAACAAAGCGAATTTACCGTAATCTGCTGCGCGACAGGTTCAATAATGGATTTATGTAGATTAATTGAACAAACAGGGTAAATATTTTGATTAATAATATTTGCATATGGAATCTACTTTAGGTATAGAATAAATAGCACTAGAAGCGCCTTGTGGGCAGTTTCGTGAAACAATTGGTTTTTTCGGCCTATAATTGTTTCACAACCTGATTTAGGCCTGATTTCCACACAAAAATGTGTTTCACCTTGATTACAAAACTGAAACGTAAGAGACAGGTCGTGTAATTTCAGACAAGTGTAAGAGAGACAGACCATGCTCTGAATGGTCTAGAATCAAAAGATACTAAGTCAGTGGCACATTTGTTCCATTCAAATATGTACTGAAGACATTTCCAGAGTTATATTATTTATCCTTTGACCGTAGGTATGACCGTAGGTATTGATCAATGAGTTCTTTCATTTTAAGTCTGTGACTATGTATTTTTATTTATTAATTTAATTTAGGAAAGTTGACAGCAAATCTTAAATTTTACATGCATTCAGTAAAA
Organism: Glyphotaelius pellucidus; assembly: GCA_936435175.1. Classification (NCBI taxonomy): domain Eukaryota; kingdom Metazoa; phylum Arthropoda; class Insecta; order Trichoptera; family Limnephilidae; genus Glyphotaelius; species Glyphotaelius pellucidus. Next base: position 31,323,698 of record OW386547.1, read on the forward strand.
AAAATAGTTAATTATGCCAATTATGAACCTTCCACTAAAGTAATAAATTTATGATCGAAGGCGGAAGATTGTAGATTGAAGATCCGATTGCAAAATGAATTATAATTGAAAAAAAATTTCCTCGACATTTTGCTTGGACAATGATCGATTAACCAACTGTTGACAATCCTAACACGAAGCAGAGTTTGTACGACGGAACTGGGCACACACGTTTCAATACCGATAGGAAACTTGAACCGGGTAAGTCAATTTGTTGAGTATTTTCACGATAAGTCGTTATGTTTACCTAATGCTTTACGATATGCAGCAATACGCAATCAACGATAAAATCGTTTTGGTTTTAAACAATGGGAAATTTTCAAAATAAAATTTTCACTGCGAAAATCACGTGAACTATTGAATTCTTTGAATACGTTAACTAACTTACTACGTTAACTAAATAATTCTTTGAATACTAAATATACTATATCAAGTTAACTAAATAATTCTTTGAATACTGTATGTCACGTTAACTAAATAATTCTGTGAATACTGTATGTCACGTTAACCAAATAATTCTTTGAATACTAAATATACTATATCAAGTTAACTAAATAATTCTTTGAATACTGTATGTCACGTTAACTAAATAATTCTTTGAATACTGTATGTCACGTTAACTAAATAATTCTTTGAATACTGTATGTCACGTTAACTAAATAATTCTTTGAATACTGTATGTCACGTTAACTAAATAATTCTTTGAATACTGTATGTCACGTTAACTAAATAATTCTTTGAATACTAAATATACTATATCAAGTTAACTAAATAATTCTTTGAATACTGTATGTCACGTTAACTAAATAATTCTTTGAATACTGTATGTCACGTTAACTAAATAATTTTTTGAATACTATATACATCACATTAACTAAATAATTCTTTGAATACTATGCATCAAGTTAACTAAATAATTGGAGACTTGCTTTCATGCAATGGAAATCGGAAGAGTTTCCCGAAGCTGCCCGTGATTTTAAATAATCTTCATTATATAAAAATGATTTTTTCCGATGTGGTAATTGAAAACTTGTGTGCCCAATTTCATCTTCCGCCCTCCGCGTCCGGTCTGCGTGGACCAAAAGACCAACCTTCCCCGAATCCCCGGCCGCGCATTCGTTGTCCACCACCTCCTCGGGGTTCTGCAGCGCCGTGTGGTTGACCATGGCCACGATGGCCACGGACATGTTGGTCCTCATGATGTAGGCGTTGGCCATCCCCAGGAACAGCATGAAGGTCACGAAGTGGCGGGCGCCGAACATGCCTGGAACAACAAACAAACAATACTGTTAGTAAACTACTGCAGAAAAGTCTGGGTGAAATCGATAGCTTTACAATATATCGGATCGATAGGCGTAACTTCCGGTGATTTTATATCGACATCCCGTACTGCGTGGCGGGCCGGATCAGGAGAGACCGCTTGAGGCAGACATAATCTAGACCTCTCTAGCCGGACTCTCTCAACCCGTCGCCTTGCACTGCAGTGGGAGGATGGATTCTTACGTCCGTCAGTCCTGGACACTTTGACCCCCAGATTCCTACCCACTCCTCATATCTTTTTCCATCCCAGAACTTTCTCTCCTTCCTTCCCTAAAAAGACCCTCTACCGAGCATCCCCAAAGATGACATGGGCGCTAAGGGATTTTTTCCTTAGAGCCTCCTGCGTGGAGCTAATGCAAAAAAAAACACTGGGCTTAAATGGTGCATGGTTCATCTCCATTGTTTCTATTGTCTGTGATCACGTCAGACATTATACAAAATATGGATTCTGATAAAAAAAATCCATGTGTACATTATGCTTATCTCTATATTATATCATCTGCAATATTGCGGGTATGGTTCATTGCATATCGTATTGACTTTGAAATTTATACCAATGATAGACGAATGGTAGGATCCATTCATAGAGCGTTCGTTTGACAGCGTGGACCTTCCAATATCATATCAAAATAAAATAACAAACAAAAAAATAACAGGAACTTTGATTCATGTTAAATAACATGAAATATTTTTATACAATGTTCACCCGTTTCGTTCGAAAAGTATACGTTTAAAATAACTGTACAGTATTTACATAAAATTTAGATAAAAGTTATTAAAGATACTCGAGAATACGACAAAACTGTAAAAAAAAACACTGACGAAACTGGGTATGGAACAAATTATGCAACTATACAAGTATAATAACATCACCTGCAGCAGGTTTCAAGTTTTCGCAAGTTCTTGCAAGTTGTGCTGAAGTGCGTGTTTGAGATATGCCGGAAAAGGTTAATGAACTCCAAAACACGATAAGGGAAAAGTAGAAAGAAGAATAAAAATATACACACGGAAAGATAAAAAATCAAAAAGAGGATCTTAAAGGTGCGTCTAAAGCACAATATTTACCAGCTAAGAAGCTTAGAAATATTCTTCATATTAACACGTAACCTTGAAACATGATATCGGTATCCCCTACGACAAAACATTAGAGGAACAAAAGGAAAGAGGACAAAACGAAAACTCGTGGAATAATAGGCACAAAAATATACACTTTGAACAAAACGGACACGAAGAAAAAAGTGAATCGTGCTACCAGACGGGAACGAAGAAAAGAAACCCACAAACACACATTTTCTGAAAACATAAGTATATTACTTATCCTAATGCAAACTTCTTTCTCTAGGTACCCTACTCCAAGTTACTATTTTTGCTTGATCTTGGCTATAAACTTTGTTTTGTTTTTGTGGTGCGTACGATTTGATAATCTAAGTATTAGAATACGAGTATTTTTGATAATCTGGGATACGATATATCTGGTTCAGACGTTTCAATTTTAGAAGATAAACTTTTATTGAGTGACAAAATTGTTTGAAAACCTTGTCCAACTTTGTTGAAAGAAGGTTCACACTTGTTAATATGTGAAGTATCGAGTTGATCAACTAAAATTAAAACGTCTCAACCCTCTGTTAGCGAGCATAGAAAGCATCTGAAATATAGGATCATAGTCTGTTGATGAAGTCATTAGTTAATGATTCTTTTGTCTGTTACGACGTCGCGCTTGACTTTATTCTAAATTGTCAAAGAACAACTAAAATCCACACGTCCCCTAGAGAATATATTTTTTTGGTTCTGCCTCAAGGCAGTAAAACTTTTACATTAATAGTTGCGGTAAAACTACAAAATAGAACATCGTCGAACGATTAACTGGTCGCTCTTGGCAAACCCACACCGTCAATGCATTGTAACGGCTATGAAGTATAGAGTATAGACTATACGTATCAGGCTCCCGGCTGAAGACATACCTGCTGAGGCACATGGTAGGTGCCCACACTGCCTACATGTATAATAGTATGTAGATGTCTACATCAACCATCACGTGAACAGAGCATGTTCTGCACATGGTGACTGTGTGTTAAAAATTTTCAGGAAGGACTGGCGGCCACATATTGTCAAGAGAATATAATTTCAATATTTTGATTCGCGGTATGCTGGTAGCAAACCGCGTATGCGGGTAGCATAGTTTGCGAAAAGAGCGTTGAATCTCAGTGAAGTCTGTAATTAAATAAAAATAATAAAAGCAGTACGAACGCAAGTATTGGCTAACCAAAACAAACTAGATTTAAAAGCCGATATTGGTGCCAGGTGCCAGGCGATAAAATTCGCAGGTAATCAAAACAATTTTCTAACGTCATGATCATCTACTGCAGCACGTGCCACAGAGTTGCAATCACAACCATTGATCATAGAAAAAAACATTAAATTTCAGTGCCAAAATGTCACCGTAATTCTGCCTCGCTCGTTATTCTCATTAGTGAATGATCTTTAGATTAGCATCCTTCAAGAAAAGTTGGAAAGTTGCCGCGTTTTCGTTTTCGCTCAAATAACCTCCCAGACTCTTTTCTGTCACTGTAACTGTCAATACTCAATACGCAAGTCTTATAAATTTTTTGTAAGGCTTAAATATGTCGTAAGAAATTTCCAGGCGTTGATGCTAATTAAAGTTTTGTCGGTGGCAATCATAGCTTTCAATGAATTTGCTATATTAATCAAATTGTTTTATCTAATTACTAATTTAAAAATTTGCTCTATTAATCAAATTGTTTTATCTGCATATCATTACACATCTGCAAATCTGTTGCTTCCTGTATGTTATTTCCTATTAGTACTGTCGTAATATTTTAATATAGTATGTATTTATTTGAAAAGATCCCAAAATAGAACATTTTATTAACATTTTAAATTAGCATTTTCTGTCCTGAATATATGTGTATGTTCGAAGGTATAATTAATTACACCTAGTCTTAGTGGTACATAATATAAAGAATTCCAAAGAGCATTCCACAGGGTACGGTTTCTGGTCCGGTATTGTGTACAAAATGGCACGTGAACCAGCCCACTGCTCCACTCCAGGTGTTCCAGACTTCGGAATACGTAATATCGTTTTTGCGCTGAACGAATGTTAATGAGCTATGATGATACCAAGAGGGAAGCAATGAAGCAGAGAAAGATGTTCTAAAGTAGAAAAGATAATACCAGCACAAAGATAAAGCTAGACAAAAAACTAAATATAGTATTGAAATACTTGGCAATCTTGGCTTCTGACTGCAAGATTTTGTTTTGGGCGTGCGAAAAGATTTAGGTCGACTGCTTTTTATTCGATTTTTTAATGAATGTACGTTGATCATGTTACATGTTACACGACGCGTGACATCACCCACGACATCATACGACATTTCCAAAAGAACGGTGTTTCAATTTCAATCAGATTATATTTTAACACACTATCAGATATAAAAGCAAGAGATTGCAAAAGACGGCAAGTTGGTATTTTGTTTGTTTGTTCTGTAATAATTAGTTATTTTTTCTTACAACGACCCAAATACTTATTGTTATGTGCGTATTTATTTATCAGATCTTATATCAGAAGTTAAACATTGTTCAGCACCAAAAAGCAAGAAAAAATTGACGAGAAGATCATTGACACTGTTTGCTCTTGGGGTGGGATTGTTGCGCTTTTTGTTTTGAGTGAAATCTTATCTTATCAACTGCAATTCGCCCACAACTTCTGTACAATAAACAAAAGGATACACGTGTTTCTGTTTACGTAACGAGTTCTGGAAAATTGCCAAGTCTGCCCACATGTTGTTAAGTGTATCTTTAACGTCAGCGAAATTATTCCATGTCATTCTTCATTACGTCTTCGAGTCAGTTTTCCAGGGCGATCCTGTTACTGTATGGGCGATTGGTTGGTCGTCATATACCGACTATGGTACAGAAACTTTTATAAATTGTTTTTTTTGTAGATTATGATTTAATAAATGATGCAATAGATTATTTACGAAACTCTCTGGAATTTAAATTGGTTCCGAGGAATTGCACGTCCAAGAATGCACGTAAATGAAGTAACGTCAGAGTTATGCAAATATATATTTTCATAAAACAGGTAGAGCACCTGTATTTAAAACATTTTCATGTCGCTTCTGACGCAAAGAATAATACAATATATCTAGTCATGATTATCATTTTTTTTCTTTATTATCATTCAAATCTGCTAAACTTCTTGTGTAGTTTTGTCATCAGGCACATTCAGAAAACGTTTTATGTAATGACAGGGTAAAATTAATATACTAGTATAAATGTAACGGTTAAAAATATGATACCACGATTGGACGGTAATGTAAAAATTATGATTCAAGTTAAGTAATAATTGAAATGTATAAAGAGTATTGTAAAGAAGCTGAATTAAAACGTCAATCCTACAAATGAATAAAAGACATATTATGTTAATACAATGTAAAGTTTATTGCAAAATAATAAACAAGTTAAGTATAGTTAGTAAAGGATTAAATAACACTCTATTTAAAATAATTATATCAGGGCGTGAATGAATCTCGAAGTAGAATTCATTAGTTAAATTTAAAAGTCATATTGTTCTAATAATTTTTCAGTTAACACAAATCCATAATATGAGCAAACAGTGTCAATGATTGATTGTATTACAAAATAACAGCATAAGCGTTATATATGCGTTAATTTTGCTGAATTCTTGAAAAACTTGCTTTCGAACAATTTATTCATGATCAAGTTAATAATAAAATCAACATAGTAAATACCTACACGTTCCTCAATAACTACTTTTAAAGTATCTTAAGCACTCTTCTGTTTTACCATTATTACACTATGTAACTTTTTAACTCCTTTGTACAATTTTAACGATAACGAAACTACATACCTATGTTCATATTATACCTGTTTGTATCCTTAAATTACAGTTTATAATGTTATATACTTGCTTACAATTATACTCCTGAATAACATGTGTAACTTTAATAATGTGATTCTGTAAAAGCCCTCAAGGCGTGTATGAATAAATAAAATAAATAAATAAAATAAAATATAACAATTAACAGATGAATTATTGGCGCTCATAAATTTTAATGTGCCAGCCAGAAACACAAGGTCAGTACTACCGTTTTATTGTGGCAATACTGCGACCATGGCCCATTTCAATATACCACTACATAGAAATCCAAATTTAGGCAATATGTATTCGCACATAGACGTATGGAATGTGTCGCTGATAAAATTTGAACACGAAATAATGAAATCATCTATCCATAATTCAAGTACTCACTAAGGAAGTTTTTTGGTAAATTTGTGAAATAAATTTACTTAATATATTTATAACATATCTCTACGCATCGTATCGTATAAACGCATCTTATGTGTATTACTTTAAAATACTTTGGGCACAATATAATTTAGGGTTCTTTCACCGTATTGGTACACTTTGGAACTACCAGTCCTTCATTTTGAGATAATCTTGTAACATGTTATGGAAAACTCTTTCTTTATAATATTAATTCCGAAATTTTATGTGCTTTTTATCAGCTAAGTATGTCTTCCGAAATGCGTCGAAGTGTAGACCGGCTTTAAAATGTTTGTTAATCCTTTAGTTGCCGATAAAAAACCGAAAGAAAGAAATCTAAATGCTCTGATCGATTTTTTTAGATTCTCTGTGATGTAGATTCAACATTTTCTTGCTATACCACTAGTTTCCGCAAACCGTTTATAATAAATCGTTGCTACGAATATTCCATATTTTCATCGATATTACGTGTCCCTGTCAGATGATATCGGTAATTACTTAAACACATCAAGGAGTTCAATAAATATTTGCCATATATAGATCGTGATTTATTTATTACATTTCTAACTTTAATAATGATATCACTGAAGACATCTTTACGACTATTTAATGTTCAATCATTTGCTTCATAAATAAAAGGGCAGATACGCCAGATACATTATAGTAGTAGGGATATTATGAAGATTTACAGAACTACGCACCTCGGGGTAAATCGAGGCTTATCTTAGGCTTTACTCGGAACTGTAAAATTTGCGGCGCAATTCTTGAACTTAAACTGTGCCATTGTAAATAATATTAGCTGTGTTTGTATTGTGCATGTGCTCGCACATAAGATTAGGTTTAATGAGCATTTACTTGTGTATACTAGACTTGCTTCAGTAATAATACAAAGTAGATTTTCAACATTACCAGGTGGGTTATTTGTTAGTTAGAATTAAAAGCTATAGGTACATTGTGGAATTACAAGCTGAATTCAAGACCGATAGGGCGAAGGAGCCTGGGAAGGCCATGAATAAGATGGAGCGACAACATCTTCAAAGACATGGACATGGGGCTTCTAAACTGGAGAGAGCAGGCACAAAACCGAGATGTGTGGAGGAAGACTCTCGAGGAGGCCAAAACCACCAGGGTTTGTAGAGCCAAGACTGATGATGTTGATGACATTACAGTTACATGATAATTAACAATGACAACACTCTCAAAGCACTACAAGCAATAACAATGTGCTTTAATCCGCCATTGCGTGTAATAAATTATCTTGAGGAGGCCAAGACCCACCAGGGGTTGTAGAGCCAAGAATGATGATGATGACGTACATTGTGAATTCATTTTGCATCTGTATTTTCTGAATCTTCTCTTGTGTTGTGAAAAGGTTTGGTTTAGTTCAGGGCAGAGCCAAAAAGTCACCATTTGTATCTCGAAATTCTTCGCTTGTATGCAGTAATAGGTGCAAGTAATTTAAAAAAGACACACTTTAGTCGAACGACAGTGAAAAACCATTAGTCTATTCTGTCCTATTTGTTTTTCAATTAAAACTCACAGCACGGTTTTAATGTAGGTACCTAAAAACACTTAACAAAATCGTCAAAGCGCAAGCAGCCTCAAAAAGATGTGCTGAAATTTGGGTACGTACTGAAAATGATACTGAGGTTATATTTCACCAAAAAAGGCTCTACGATTAGCCAAGTGTTATTTTTTAATTTAAATAAATGCTTCATAGTAGTGCATCCTATGCGATGAAGTCTTCGGCATCTCCCGTATTTTAATTATAACACATCATTTTATTTTATAAAGACACCGAGTAATGCTACACGATTACAGAATATCTTTATTCTTTGTACGCGGTAGTGAAAAATTTGCTACAATGTATTAGCACTCTGCGCCAGAGTTATTTGAAATACTGCCAACCTTGTGCAATTAACACTAAGGTCGAGGATTCTGATTTGGCCATGACAGTGAACGTGGCTAACTAACTACCACAGCACCAAACACGACGGACATTCACCAGGAACACCTCTTCATTCTGATTTCCGAGGGGCACGCGCCAATTTCTATTAAAAACGACTTATAAATAAATGCTATATGAAAGAATACGAATGTTGACGGCATAACAGGAACACGCTTATGCAGAAATGAAACATAATCTATTTTAGGATCTACCAGCGCTGATATATATTTCATGTATCGATAACATTTAAGCTCTGGGTGAATCGAATTTGTTTCATTTCATCATTTGTTCGAACAGACTTGACTTTTGATTGATTGGAAACTAGACTATGTTGAACCGGCCAAGAGGGAGAAATTCTAAATTACAGGATACCACCAATTATGAGCAAATGGGTGCCCCAGTGGAAGTGATCCAGAAGCAGGTCGATAAAAGAGTGGACTGCATGTGTGGAAAAGGATTGGGGCAGGATGAGAGAGAAAATTGGATAGAGACAGTAGTCGGTGAACAATAACAAGGCATAAGGAAGAGCAATTAGGAGAAATCCCGTCATGATGTTTCAATTGTAACATTTTGAAATAGTTTTGACGAAGATGTGAAAATTTCAGTCGTGGTATGTTGACGACGTTCCGGTGATTTTGGCAATTACATGGATTCACTAATAATATATTCAAATTAGCTATATTAGCCATGCAAGATTAACTTCACCGGCAAATTTATGATAATATTTTCAGCGTAAAAATATTCCAAAGTATTTTGATTGCGTATGACATTAAAAATTGATGCATAATATTCAAATAGCGATGATGATACTGCAATATTTAGGGGTATTTTATTTATAAATTTAAAATTTTCGGCTAAACACTGAAATGCAGGTATATATTTGAAACATTTACCTTTGTAAATGCTCTCATCGTCCCAATATCCCCTTTCCTCAGCTGGTGGAGCACTTTCCTTTTCCGCCTCACTATTCTTCCTATCGAAGGAGGTGTACATCTCGCAAACTGTTGGTAACTGGCACTGGTACCTCCAGATGCTCTACATTTTATAAAACCTCATGTTTATTACATTGTGTGTTGTCTGCAAACTAAAGCCTGTGTTCATCTCGGCAATAAAGCTTAAAGCTTGTGAGATTTCGACAGCAACACAACACGAGGTAACCTTGACTAGGCTAAAGGTAGATCACCTATTTGTTTATGTCAAAAGGTGTAGAGATCACGTTGAAGATATAAACAGAGTTATCCAAACCTTAGATTCTGCATGCAAAAACCGTCGAGTTATCTCATCTTTATCTCAGACTCTATTTACCTGTCCGCTAATTTGTAGTCACAGATAAAGTCGTTATTATCTTTGCTTTACACACCTTTTTAAACAATGTTATAAGAATCACCCACGTTCAAACAATGTACGAGTATTATTCATTATTATTCGTAGAAGAAAACGTAGGAAATTAGCACGTTCAAATGGAAAATTCAAAGATTTAACCATATTGTTGACGCTTGCATCAAGTATGAATTTTTGCTTGTTGCAGATGTACAATTCCAAGAATCTAAATAAATTCTTTTAAAAATCGATTGACGTAGTGAACGCCCAGAGATTCCGCGATAAGATTCAAATGCAAAATTAAGATTAACATCTTGAAAGATTTCTCGTTTCCGAAAGAATTCTCGCATTCACTGTTTGAGTGCGTGATTGTGTAAACTAATGCAGCAAACATCGAAAAGGTCTCTTCGACGTGTCACGTCATATTTTTACTTTTTTTTTATCCTGCTTTCTTTCGTAATTTACTCCAGGATTTTTTAGAACCCAAATTACTTCACACTGGACCAAGCAACACCACTTTTTCCATAATTTGGTGAAAATTTAATCTAACCCAACTTTTCGTCCGTCGATTAAATTGATGCGTTGTAAGTATAATGCAACATTGCGTGATCCGTTATTCGTACTGATTGCAATTAATTGAAGCCTAGTTTACAGGTCACACGATGGCCCGAAAGATTACCGCAACATCAATGGAAAATTCGATAATAACTTGACCTTTACAGTTTTAACCCCCCAGGCTTTGCGGAACAACTTATATAGGTCTCATAGAAATAGTTGTGTCTCGCTTGCTGTCATAATGAGAAATATGATATAGGCGGTGTTAGAAAGAGAAAATACCATGCTTTATATTCAAATCTAAAAGTTAACTATAAAAATAAGTAAAATGTACACTTTTATCAAACCTAAATTTCGGATCGCAATTTGAAAAATATTTCTGAAATTTTGGAATTTTTCATCAATTACTGTTACAAGAAATGACCAAAAAGTGGGATGAAAATAATGTTTATAATACATTTGTCTAAAAAAATATTTACTTTATGTTTGTATATTTTGAAGTGATAACGTCTTATAAATCGATGAACGCCGGCTGCACTCGCGAAAAAAGATGACTCATTGTCACGTTCCGCTTGAGCCGAGCGGAACAAGCGTTCGGCCTAAGCGTTCGGCTTGTGACGCATCTATCTCTCTTCCACTCCATCGTTATTATATGACGTTATCGCGTAAAATTATCGTCCGTAAACCGACTTAACAGACAACCATTTTTTTTTCATTATCAGTATCGTCAGAAAAAACCTAAAGTGAGCCATTTTAAAAATGTTTGTTTTGTTTGCATGCAAAAATTTTATGCTTCACAAAAAATATATATTGATTTTGATTTATAAAATTTTAAAGCGTATTTTATCACTTTTCAAAAACAGTTTTTAATTTTCGAATATTTTCAGAAATATTACATTTATTTGGATTTTATTGCAAAGCATAAATATTTTGACCCCCTGACAAAACATGGTCGAGGTCTAAGGGGTTAAAAGCAAAGATAATGATTATATCCAAAATAGATCAAAATCAATACATTGATTCCAACGAACACATCCATTTTCAGAACTATAAGTAATCGTAAAATTTAGAAACACTCATACAATAATAAATTTACTATAATCTTCAGACAAATCATACAAACGTAGACGCTTCATATCGGAAATTTATGATTCTTATGAATTTTAAGTACCGAAATGATCATTTCAAATGTAAAATGTTAACACATTGTTGAAACACGCCGAATGACGAAATAATAAAATATGACATGGGCTTTTTCCATATCTTGTCCTCTACAAGATACATCGTCGTGGGCCATAAAGATACCAAGGCGACACCTTTGTAATTATATATGCTAAACAAAGGTAGTGTAAATGGATTACATTATTTTGTCTGATAATTTTATGACTTCCCTGCAAAAACACGATTAGAAAAATGTCTAATCGGAAATTTGGGATAGTTAAGATAGTTGCGTCAGCTTAACCACTGGAGCGACAGCACAATTTAAAACTTTTTTCCTCGATTGCTCGACATTTTTTGGCGATCATTTTGAATATTTTCCACCCAAATTAAAAAAAAATCATACCTCCAAATTTTAATATCGAGACATACAAACTGATTATAGTTCTATACGGCCAATGAATTCACCTATCTTTTTTCGATTATCACATAATCGTAGGATTTATAAAAAAAAATATTATAAAATCGTAAATTTCTACTTAATAACTTACAAATAAGGGAAAATTTGCCAAAATTGACAGCAAAGCAATTCAAGGTATTTTAAATAGTGTCATATTGTGGCAAAAAGCACTCCAGTGGATAAATATTTTTTTCTTTAGCTCCGCACAGGAGGCTCTGAGGAAAACAATTCCCCTCAGGGCCTGTCATCTTTGGGGATGCTGTGTGGAGGGTTTTTTCAGGGAAAGAAATTTCTGGGAAGGAGATGAAGTTCTACGAAGGAAAAAGTGGTGGTAGGTGCTAAAAGGGTGGGTATGAATTTGTAGTTCTAGGAGTGAAAGACGTATGAGTCCATCCCTCCCACTGCAGTACAAGGTGATGTATCGAGAGAGTCCGGCTGAAGAGATAAAAAAGAGAGGTGGGCAAACGCATATGCCGCCAAGACCTAGGCAAACCTCACCCCATGAACCCGGGCTAAGACTCCAAACGTAGAGAACCATTTGGGGTGATGATGGGTGTTGGTTATCTAATAAATGGTTCCCGGGGCGGCGGCACCCATACTCGCCTCCCAAATTGCTCTAAATGAATGTTTTTTAGTGGATAGTTGAATATGTATTCATACGAACAGTGACTTGCCACAATGTTTCCGATGTAGCCCTAGATTTAAAATCCCTGGAATACCAAAATCGCAAAAAAACGATGATAAATTCATTTAAATAATTGTAAAAATGTTCAGAAAAACAAGTTTCCGTTTTATAATCAATATTTTCACTAAGTGGTGAGTCAATGATTGCAAGAAAAAGTGCAAAAAATAATTTACGGCTGTTTGTACATTCAAGTTGAAAAATGTAAGTGGTTTGTCAGAATTCGATGACTTGGAAAATAAGTACAAATCTGCTCAAGTGAAAACTTCACACGAGAAGAGAACAAAGTTCAACGCACTCTTATATAAGTGTAAGATGTAAGATGTAAAACGATTTAAATAAGTAATAAAATTATTTATGACAACACGAACGATGCGGAAAACGAGTTGGTGGCCTGGGTAGGCACTGATACAATAGTAATAAAAATACAAATTAGAATCTGCGAGTGGATATTAACCCCACGGGCTAATTTGTTCGGTTTTCGGAACAACTCACACACAGCTATAAAACTGCGAGCAGATATCTATTGAACCGCGAGCGCTTATAAGTTTTGTATCGCCACACGACGCCATACAATATTTCTTCCTATGGTAGGAGAGGGGGTCAGATGAATTAGGGAGCGGTCACAGAATGCATATTTCTTTGTACTGAATCTGTCAACTTGACATCTGTCATCCGGTTTGGCAGCTCCGCAATTAAAATGACCCCCTCTCCTGTTTTTGGCGAAGAAGAGGGGTGCGTAACTTTTCGTATATCGCCTCAGGAGCGGTTACGGCGAAGATGTGTATTGTCTATGATTGATCTGCGCATAAACTGCTTAGGTGTGAATGGTCTGAAGGGATTGTATGGAGAGCGTTATTCGGCGTGCGATGATCTTTTATATTTTATAGCTGTGTGTGTACACAGCTTAAAGGACATTAAGTCAAGAGACTAAGAAGGAGGCGACTTTGAAAGCCAGGATAGTCTTCGGGAACGGAGGTGTATAATGTTCCATTCACCCTGGACGTGGACCAGATAGGACATTGAGTCAAAAGTCAGAAAAGGAGGTGCCTTCGAAAGCCAGGATCGGGTTCAAGAACGGAGGTATATAATATTCCATTCACCCTGAACCTGGATCAAATAGGAGATTGAGTCAAGAGTCAGAGAAGAGAGCGACTTTGAAAGCAAGGATCGTGATCGAGAACGGAGGTGTACGATATTCCATTCACCCTGAACGTGGACCAAATAGGACATCGAGTCAAGAGTCAGAGAGGAAAGCGACTTTGAAAGGGTGAGTGAGGAGGTGTGTGATTGTGATGTTCCATTCACCCTGGCTACTGGCTAACCACTCCGTAGAATTGGCAAGATGTTTACTTATCAATTATGTTAGTTTTAGTCGGTTAGTACTTGGTGCGGGTCACGCATATGTCAGGCAGGAATTAATTGACTAGCCATGCGGCAATTCATGCAGTCGCCTTAAAATGTTCACATGGAAACAAGAACTTGATTCAGTGTCATGGGTTATAAAAGTAGGATTCAGTAGAGATGTTGTTTTAATACATTAGACCAATTTAGCAGAAGGCATGTGTAATAATATGTAAATTGTTATTAACATGGCTGTCATAAACTGGTTTATTAGTGGAATGTGAATTAAAATAAGATAAATTATTGTCGGACGATTTATCTTATTTTATTACAACTGTAACAATTAAAAGTTTTAGATAAATCGGCCACCATAATTCGGGCATGTGCCTGGCATGGTGGTCAAAAATCCACAAATTATGTAACCATCAAAGCAATGAATATAGAAAAAATTTAAAAAAAAATCAAAAATATACCAGGAAATCAAACAAAAAAGTCGTATGTACCAAATTATATATATAATTTAAGTGCCTACTTAAAACGCTGTAAAGGATAAAATGTTAATTGTTCTGAAGAGCGAAAAGAAAGTTTTTTATTTTTTCAAAAAATCACACTCATGTTTTTGTAAGCCTATAATTATGATTTCTTATTATAAAATAACGTTAAATAGATCTTTCAGAATTCTTCTAAATTTGGTCAATAACATTATTTTTAATTTTTCGAAAAAAACCCCTAAATTCACGTCGTAATTTATTTTTATTTTCCTATAAATATTTTGGCAACGCAGGTCAAACGAGAAAAACCAGAGAAAAATGAAATACCTGTTAAACAAATTTTTGGATTTATTGTCATTTACTGAATTTAAAATTTCCGCTATCGATATGTATGTTTTTCTCATATATCTGATTGCAATAGTCAGAAAAATTACAAATAATAAAAACAAATTATTTGATCTTAAAGGTTTTATTTCATGATTTCTGAACTATGAGGAAATCAAATATCAGTCAATTAGAATCATTTGGATGCATTTTTTGGTTTGTAATAAGTAGGTACCGCAGACGCGCCGACCAAAGAAGGGAATACTTGCACTCTTTGGTTATCCTCTCGTAAACAAAAAAAGCAAAGCAGAGAGTAAAAGAGTGGCAGATATGCTAAAGGCTAGGAGGTCTTTTCCAACAATCACTTAGTTTTTTCTATCTACTAACACCTCGAGAGCAAACAATTTGCATTTAGAACCATTTATTATATATCTCTCGAATGACGCAAGCGACTGACGTACGAAATAGGAAAAGTCCAATATGATTTTCTATGAAAAATGTGTTGCTACCGGCAGGTTCCTTTTCCGATTTTCACGACTGTCTAATTTTTTTGTTTGTGAAAAAAATTGTCAGCTATGCTGTTTTATGTGAATACCGAACAAGAGTCCCAACTGTTCCCGTCTGGAGCCAGTGAGACTACGGCATCCCCAATTGGGGTATGTTATGAGGTGGTGGGGTGGGGAAGAGGAAGGTGGGAAAGTACCTGGCTATTCAGATCTGGTCGAAGAACGTTTCATTTCTGAATGGTGGTCTTACACCAGGGCGATACTGAGAGTATTTTCCTGGAACACGTCGCAAATATACAACATATTATTTTTAATTAAGTAATTGTGCAACAACATAAATTAATCAAATAAAATTTATTTACGCCCGCCGGGATTTGAACCCGCGATCTTCGGATTGCTAGTCGATAGCTTTACCCCTCGACCACGCAGGCCGTGAATTAAGTGGTTGTAAACCAAAAAATATCGAAGAAAGCATGTGCAGATAATGTTTTACAAGTAGATTTTATATAACTCATTGTTGCTGTGGGTACAAAAGCCGAGAGTTAACGTTGAATTAATTTATTCATGAACGTGATAAGAGCAACCGTCCTTGGCAGGTCAAAACTCCCTGGCACGATCAAGTTATTAACGTATGGGTGTAAAAATTAAATCAATATTCGAGGAAACATTTTTAAAAAATCTCAGAAATCTGTGTGTGATTTAAAATAAGGAAATACAAATATTCTGCGAAATAATGTTAATTTATTGATTTTTATCATTACATCGAAATGGACTAGATGATAGGTGAACAAAAAAGATTGTTTAACAAATGTCACAATGAAGCCTGATGTAGTAAGTCTGCAGCAATCTTTTAATTATCAACGAGTATTTTAACAAAAATATTGTTTAACAATGTGGAAAACTTATTGTCTGTCAAATAAGAGTAGAAAATAAAAAAATTGAACTACAAAATTTGTAGGCTGGCAAAACAAATTTACCTGTCAAATATTCTTTTAAAGTGCAATGACACTGAAAATACAGAACACTGTAAATCACATTTAAAAAAACATTTTTTTGTCCTTAAAAAAATATATATAAATCGAAGAAGCACTGTTGTTAAGGTACCTACTTAATGACATTGTGTTTTACAAAGTGATTGGCTTTCATTTAATTTAACATAAATTTGAATTTAATAGTAGGTAGAAAAGAAAGAATCACTAATGGTGAGTTTAGTTACATTGCTTTTAGATCTGAATGAGTTAAATATATTCAGATCGAAAATTGGAGACATGATCTAAAGCCCGGGCAACGCTAGGTACCTACCTAAGCTAGTATTAAATGAATCTGAGCAATTTCTAAACTGTGCTTTATATTTTATTACAATATCGTTATTCTTCGTTATGTTGACACAAAATTGCAAAGGCTTAATATACCTATAAGCAATTCTAATTTTGAGATCAGTGGGTATCTATATTGCAATGAAAAAATTTTTTTTTCACTTTTAAGCCTTTTTAATTAAAAAAAAAATTAGGTTACACAGCATTACATTACCACCATGAGTTATATCTTTAGTATTGCCATTTGAACAAAAGTAGCGCTCTCCTACGTTTTCTACTCTTATTTGACAAACTGATATGTTTACATTTATTTGTTTTGCTACGTTGGAGCATATTTTAGATGATTCAACTGTTGTGTTAGTAGTTTGACAATGCCAAAGAAAGGCGAAAAAGCTGTCATGTGCAAACTTTAAATATACATAACAGTGCAAATGCAGAAAAAATATCAAAGTAGCAAACTGAAGTAAAACGTTTACAGTCATACTTTGCCGCACATTCTCTAGCGGCGCTTTCCGAAAGCTTTCCCTGTAAAATTAAAGTTTTGAGTCCTCGCGTGTGATATCAGTTTCGACACTTCCGACGCGCATTCTATTAGCGTACTTCGGCGCCGCGCCGCGTGGGAGCCTTGCTATTTCTGCATCTAGCACGTGCGTCATTATCTAAGAACCATGCGTATGTTGCGCATGCGTCACCCAACCGGCGAATGTCACGTGCGCAGTGCGGAGGCGGTCTACACTCTAACAAGTGTTCTTCATAAAAATAAAGATATCTCGTTCAATGTCCAATAAATTCTTTTCAGACTTAGTTCGAAATACACAGTGTTCCAAATTGGGTGATTTCATTGATAAAATGCGATGAACAGCACTGTTGTCTTTTTACGTGAACGCTTTTAAGAAGGAGAAAGTACACTAGTCCCAGGGAGAGATCGTAGTATGCACGTCATCCTCAAGCCCTTTATAAAAAAATTCTCACTCACACGTCTTGTATGAAAAAGAAGAAGATACTATAGAATGCCGAATGTCTTTAATCATATTCAACATTTCGCGAACAAATGTTTCTCTCGAATGGTAAAGCTGTTATGGTATTGCCAGATACAAAAACAAGCAAAAAAAAATATGGTAATAAAATTCGCACAAGGTGAGGTAGAAATTTAACATTAATTAAATACTTATTCGTTAGTAATGTTAGCGTAAAATCGATATGATACTAGCAGTTAAAAACCCTCTCCGCGGGTTTTTTCTGCTAGACCCTGCGGGCGGCTTTTCGTTCGGCTTCGCCCAGTTTGAGTATTGGTGACCGTATTATAAATCCAATAGGAACTGGTTCCAAAAATAGCCAGTTCCTTGGATCCACTGTGATCAAGTGACGGCTAGTCACCGGGTCAAAGTAAGACAGGTAATGTCGTCATATGTAATATATAGCCGCGTGGTACTATTATTCACAATCACCAGTTACAATAATAATCACATCATCGCCAATCTCTCCATTTCTGGAGAGATACACAAAATTACAAATCCGTAGTACTTACGCCTGCCAGGCGATGCTGATCACGCAAAATGTATAACTTGTAAAAAAAATTATTACCTCTTGATTTTTTTTTGCGAAAATGTTATTTAAAGTTTTTTTTTGTTTATTATTTGTAGAATAAAACTAATAAAATTTTATTTCAATACAATTTTACTTTAATATAAATATATTCATAATTATTTCTTCAATCATACATTTTCGACTTAGCAATGATTATGAAAAAAAAATTCTTGTATTAACCAGCGTTTTTATTTCGATTCCACAAATTTAGTTATGAATAAAAAATTATGGTCAATGTTGATACTTATTGATACTACGTTATTAATTTAAATATATTATATTGTAAAGGTCCCGCCAATAATAGAAAAATGATCATCAATATTATGAGAAGCAAGTTACTATGCAAGTTCCTTTCGAATGTTCTATGATGACGTGCGTACAACCTCTTACTGATTGTATTTTACAAACTAATTCACGTAATAAAACGTCACCATTTTTATGAAGTGTAGATATACAATTGAGTTTCATTTTGTCATTAAAAATTGAGTTTATTGGGTTGAGTAGTAAAAAATTATAAAACAGGGTTTTCCCGCAAATTATTTTCACAGATTTTAATCTTTATTAACTAGATAACTACTTTATTTCAAAGTAGCGGTAAGTCAATATTATCATAGATATTTGAAATATTCTTTTTTTTTTAAATATTGTCGTGGTTTTAGAAATTAATAAAATAGATGTTTCTAATCTAGATGGGGTAATGTTAGAGATACGATCAACAAATAAATGTTCCATTGCACGACTTTCCCCTAGTTATTGCAATTCCGCCATTTCATATATGCAATCAGACGGTTGCGATTCTCAGAAACCTGCATAATATATCAAGTATTCTAGTGCAATTGATACAATGTGGGTAGACTCTAGACTTAGATTACAATGTATTGATCCAACATTCGGTTCCGAGACTCGACTCACAAGGAGCACAAATGACATAGTTTATGTCAGGTACGCCTCATATGTCATACATACGTCTGGTAATGTTATATTATCGTGAAAATAAGCTTATGGGTCCGAGTGGTTTTAAACAGCATACTAAACTGTTTGTCCCATAGGAGTTCTTACACCATTCCGATTGCGATGAAACTTTGGTTTGTGATGATGTTGTAATGATGTCCGCGATGGTTTATATATATATATATATATAACAGTGAGTTCTAGCATTATGAAATTATTTCCTACTATCTGGTACCCGGCATGTGTTGCAATGCCATTTAAAGAAATAAATTGATTCTCCCTGCATGTCCTTTCCCGTGCGAGCCCGTTCCCTTCCCCTCCATCGTCTCTTCCCTCTCCGCGAACCCTATTTTCCCCCTGCCTTTCCTCCCTGCCGCTAAAATATATGAAATACACACATTTTCATTTATACAAATTTCATAACGCCAGAGCTTACCATTATATACATTCTGTGCTACTTGCTGATAATGTAGCTTTCTATTGGTGAAAGAATTTTTTAAATCGGTTTAGTGGTTTAGGCGTGAAAGCACAACAAACAAACGCACTCACTTCCGCATTTATAATATTATAAGTATTGATACTATTCACCCGATTCCGATGAAACTTTGATGAGTTGTGCGCACGCTCTTGAAGGTTTCTATATATACTGGTGAGTTCTGGCGTTATGGAATTTGTATAAAAAATTATCAATAAGGGACGAGCAAAATTGTTTGAAAAATGAATGGATTTCACCTAGTTTAGCGATGGAAAGGGAAGGCGGAAGGGGGAGGGGAATCCGGGAGGGGCGGAGGGAACCGAGAGTGGATGGGGAAGCCGGGAAGGGGCCAAGGAAACAATTCCTTTTTTAAAAGGCATTGCAACGCACGCCGGGAAATTGTTCTTCATAACTTCGAGTGTGGCCATAGTATCTGACAAACTAGGATACATTAATGTATATTTAATTAATTATTATAAACAACTATTGCGAATTGGTTATTTTGGTTATCCATCCCTAATTTGAGGTATGCTATAAGGCTGAAGGAAGTTGGGAGAAGAGGAGATGAGAAAAGTGAAGCTTGAGAAGTACCTGGATATTTATATTTTGCCACCAAACCAGGCTAAAGCCAATTCAGGCAAAGTTTCGATTCTTGATAGTGGTCTTTCAGAAAAAGATTATTCAATTCAGCGTCACTAAGCTTTCGTAACATTTATAGAGACCAGAAGACCAAATTTATACTACGCAGAAAAATATATCACATCAAATCAAACTCACAACCACTCCGATTCACAAACAATAAAAAATAATAACCTATAAATAACAATGCCATTGACCGACAACAACGTGGTTATTTTTATATCCGTACAACCTTGATCATGAAAACTGTGAGGGTGTTTCTATACATTGTTTTTTGCTTGTAATGATTTTTGCACCTCTCAAAAGCACGGGAAGACATTTTTGAAGTGAAAACTTCTTCAGCACCGTTATGATTTGAAACTTGATGAAACGAAAAATAGCTACACTAAAAAGAGACAAACACATACATCTGTAGTATTTAGCCTGCGATATAATGAGATAGAGTGCTTTGTAGCCTATCGGTCTCCTCTTTGTGCGTTGCTTCCTAGCCTCCCCACTCTTGTCCACTACTCTAGTTTTCTGAAGGTTTCACTTCTAACCGCGTGTGAACTGCACGCTCTGATTTTTTCCTATTTCATCCGCACACACATATTCTCTGAATTGCCATCCTTTTCTTATTCTTTTCGTTTTAGTTCTCCCTACATATTATAAAACAAAGTCCTCCACCGCGTCTGTCTGTCTGTCTGTCTGTTCGCGATAAACTCAAAAACTACTGATCGGATTTTCATGCGGTTTTCACCAATAGATAAGAGTGATTCATGAGGAAGGTTTAGGTATAAAATTTGTCAAGGTTTTTTGTAAATTGTTTGAAATATATAACATATAAAGGGCGGTGTGGATTTGATGTGTATGCAGTTTTAAGCCGAAGTTGATGAAATTTTGCACATGTAACCTTCAAAATAAGAGGAAGGTCACTGTCTACATTTGATTTCGAAAACTCTGTGTAAAGCCCGGGCATCGCCGGGGACTTTAGCTAGTTAAAGATAAAACTAGAACGTTCTATATTTTTAGTTCGAGTAGTAAGACTATATTAATATTTGTATTTACTTTGCCAGAGGTTGAAACGTCCATAGTTCTTTCAATTACGAGAAAATTGTTGATCAAAAAAATTAGGCTTGAAGGCGTCCCAAAGAAGTTTAGTCATTTATTCACATAGTCAAATTTCTAACAATTGGTTGGAAATACTAACAGGTAATTAATTATTTGTGTACTTAAAATATTGAGATTTGTCAAAAATTGCAGGTTTAGTTTGAGAAGACTGAACATCTATCTAGGATTAAAGATTCCGTTTTTGTCTTGCCTTGATTATCCGTCCTGTTTTTATAACGTTTTATCAATAATATCTAATGTTGTGAGTTGTTATTGTGGCAAAATAAAACCATCGTGTGTTTTGCGGCGCCACTGATGGGGAAAGGTAAGGGTTAGGGTGTGAATTATTCATGTCATGATCATTAAAAAACGTTGAAAAAACATCCCACAACAACAACAACACGTAAGAAAAAAACATATTATTCGTGAAGCGAAAGGGCTTCTCACAAACGTTGTTCCAATGGGGAATTCTATTAAATATATTTTGAACGTAAGAAAAACATGCACCCTTGAAAAATGTAAATAGTACCTAAATATTGTTTTACTGCGAATAACTTAACTTGAAAAATAGAAAAAATGAAAAATTTTCCATCAACAGAACCAAAAATAATGTTACACATTTCAAATATAGAATCAAAACAGAAACATCTATAAAATATTACAATAATAAATTAAAATGCAGGTAGGTAGGTACTTTACCGCTTGTCTGGATTTGACAAGTTTATTTATACAATTTGAAAATTTTAACAATTTAGGTAGGTACCTACATTCGTACGCCCAAGCAAAACACATCGTATCGTGAAAAATCACAGGATAATAAGGAATTCCAGTCCAATTTTTTTATTTTTTTTATTGAATAATGATCTTCTAACTTAAATAACTGCATAATTATTTTTATAGTTAGTTTTAATAGTTAAAATAAATGTCAAAGTTTTAATTTTTCAAGATCCCCGAAAACCACCGAATCTAGTGTGACGTCGTCATGACCAACCGAAGTATGAATTTTGTAGGCAACTGGAATCAGCTGATCATCGCCGGCCATTTTGAATTTCAGCATTGGAGCGTTTTATGGACGCGGTGACGTCACGCCTCATAAATTCAATAATACCAACTTGACAGGGTGTTTTAATGAACTGTTTTAAAATGGACTTTTTAATATATTTTTTTAAAACTCTACGTTAAATATTATTTAATACAACTTATAAATTCAGAATCAGCGTTTATTGATCTATATGAAAATATTTTTTTAAAGCCATAATATTTTTCACTGGAGTTCCTTATTGTAATTTTTTTATTTATTTTTAAAAATAAGTCTACTTTTTACTGCGATTTATTTTTGGGTATTTATTCCATGTTGCGCTTCCTATTTCTTTGGCTATCATTCCGGATAGTGCTTATTGTCCATCATCAGGGCAGAGGCGTGGTCCATCAACATTATAAAGTATTTTTTTAATTAATAATCAAAATTAAATCAAATTTAAATATTTTTTTTAAATTTTAAACGAAAACATAAATTATACATCTATAAATAAATTTATTTCATACCTACCTATATATTATAAACAGTATATATTTTTTAATCAACCGCTTGTAAGGCAACTATGCTGACCATTACACCACACCACCGTAAGAACGGCTAGAATATGTACTGAAAACGAGAAATATATATATTTGAATTTTAGAACGTTACCTAGGTAGGTACCACACATCCTATATAATATTGTTAAATTATTTCGTATTGTTGTCAAATACAAAACAATAATTTGATAAGGTAGTTAGACACTATATTGACACCTAGCATTGTAAAAAGATTCTAACTAGGTCCATATAATAAACTATTTTAAGCAGATTTAAAATACAGCCAAAAAACGTTCCGGTTCACATAATCCTAAACAAATATAATAAAAAGCAGACAAAACCCTTCTGCACTTATCTAATGACCATGAAAACCAAAATAGACTAACATAAACGTAAACATACGCCACAAAAACACCTTTATCAGTTTGAAGTTTTGTGTTCGGGAATTTATTAAGTACCTAAATGTAAATATTATAAAATTTTCATTGAAATAACTCTAGTTATAATAACTTTTGAAGGTTATAACCGTCGATGCAAAATATTATCATTGAAGAAGATAATAGGATTATCTGCCATAGGTCACCCCAAGTGGTTCGCTACGTTTGGTGCCCGGGTTCATGGGGTGAGGTTTGTCTAGGTTCTGGCGGCGGATGACCCCCAGATTCAACTAAAGTTTTTTTTTACATGAGATCCACACAGGAGACCCTGAGTAACATAATTTCCCTCAGGGCTGTGGAGGGTTTTTTATGTAAAGGAAGGAGAGGAGAGTTCTGGGAAGGAAAAGGGTTTAAGGGGTGGGTAGGAATTTGGGGTTCAGCGTGTCCTGGTCATCCGCCTCCAAGACCCAGACATACCTCACCCCATGAACCCGGGCAACCCTGCTAAATCACCCAGTTGAACTGAACCCAGATTTTCCTTCCCAGAACTTTTTGTCTTTCCTTTCCTTAAAAAGACCCTCCACACAGCATCCCCAAAGATGATATAGGCCCTGAGGAAATTATTTGTCCTATGTGGAGTTAATGCAAAAAAATAATAATACTAATAAATCTAAACGAAAATATGAAAAAGAACAAATGAACAGAAAAAAATAAAACTAATAAATCTAAACGTAACTATGAAAAAGAATAAGAAACAGGAAAATAAAAATATAATAAATAAATCTAAAAAAAATAAATAATAAAATTAAAATAAAAAAATAACTAATAAATCTAAACGAAAATAAGAAAAAAACAAGAAACAGAAAAAAAATAATACTAATAAATCTAAACAGAAACCTGGCTGCAATTTTTCCATGCAAACGTATTCCTCAATTTCCTCTCTGGATTTTTGACACCAGTGCAAAAATTTTTTAATATAATATAGATATCGATCATTAGCGTGTCGGTACGTTTTTTTTTAAAATTATTATAATCAAAGCGGCGAATGAGCGCAGTTTGACGCTTTGCGGGTACTGTAATTCGTCATTTCCGTTTCATCCGAATATCAAATCACAATGGGGCTAAAGAAGCTTCACTTAAAAAAAAGCCTAACTTACAGATATTTTGTAGAATAGAATTTTATTCCTAGTGCAGTTGATTAAAAAAATATTGAAAATAGGTCCAGCTTTTCAGGGGAAAAATTTTCAATGGTAAATATTATTGTTTCGTGACATATTGTTCGCTTCTACCCAGTCCGGATCACGTGGCCGGCATTAAAAATCAATAACACTCCATGGCCTCACTGACACGCAATTCTTAGGCGGGTGCCATTGAGGGATATATCTTGGTCGATGGTGGGTGTGCATTTTGTACGGGTATACCGCCGATAAATCAGTCGGGGGCTCTCCTTCTTTCTCATAAACGACTCATGTGGCAGAAAGAAAAGTTACAGCGAACTCTCAGCGGCAGGGCGATATAATTCGAATCTACTGCAATCCAAAATCTCACAATGTAGATTACAAAAGACGATTAATTGCACCGAAATATCATAATTATCAAACAGACTTTTTGTTTGTTTGTTTTATGACGGCCGGCGTAATCTAGCGGTAAGGCTCTTGACTTGCATTCCGAAGGTCGCGGGATCAAATCCCGGCGTGGCAAATAAATCTTATTTGATTAAATTGTGTTATTTCACAATTTATTCATTTAAAATAATGTATGGTATATTTGCGGCACGTTCCAGAGTGGAAGATACTCACAGTATCGCCCTGGTGTAAGACCACCATTCAGAATTGAAACGTTGCTTGAAATGGCTTTAGCCGTGTTTGGTGACTAGATCTGAATAGCCAGGTACTTCCCACCTTCCCCCATCTCCTTCCCCTCCCCACTACCTTCAGCCTCACAACTTACCCCAATTGGGGATGCCATTGTCTCACTGGCTCCAGACGGGAGCAGTTGGGACTCTTGTGCGGTATTCATATAAAAAAAATAAGAGCAAACACTCCCAAACAGTGAGCTGCAGCGTTACGAATTTTACACAGTTATTATTTTTTATGCACATAATGTCTAAGTTAATGCAAGTCTGTTTAGACCCAACCCAATTCACCTAAATATCTATATTGTAGATGTCACAACTGGGATAACCGATATAAGATCATGTGGCACCTCGAGAAAGTTAAGTTGCCTTCCGGTTCTACCCGCGCATCTTCAAGTTTATTTTGTAAGATATCGTCAAATCTGTTTGTTTTTATATTTCCATCACGAGCTTAAAACATTAAAATATTCTCTTACACTCCATATACCCACACCATGTCTGGTCGGTTAGCTCTAGAAGAGGACATTTTTTTATTTCGCAGTAAATACGACTGATTAAATTATTTTAGAGAAACACAATGCTAACAATAATATTTACACGATATAAAAAAATGATTGCCATCGATTTAGATGATATCAGTTAAAATGTATTTTTGATCATTATCAATAAAAGCAATGCCTGAATTATTTACCCAAATGTTCAGGTGACAGAAAACCTCTTGAACTAATTTTTGGAAAAACATATTTTGATTTGTGTATAGATATAATATTTTATTCTGTTTGTGACATGTCGTTATATTATCAAGTGGCATAATACTGATGCTTTTTTCAAAATTACTTAAAAAAAACAACAATTATCATTTATAGGTATATAAGACTATTAAATACTGCCCGACCTTACCCGAGTTTTATCACATTTTTATTAAAAAAATAATCTTCAAACTAATGATTAATTTAAAATTAATATTGAATTAAACAATATCCTGCCTTGTCTTGGTAAACTTTGACAGTTGTATGGATTTTATAGAGCTCTATGGGTCACGATGGAAAATACTGAGCAAGCTGAAAATAGCTGCATTGAACCACAATGTATATATAGACAGAAAAGCTGTGTAAATTTCACGATACTAGAGCTGACCGTTCGAAAGTTTTTAGGTCCTTACAGCTTGATATTATAATCAGATAAAAACTACTTTTGTTTTGTTACAATCCGTTAAAATCCTTAAAAATCCGTTTAGGTAATCAAATGCCTACATAAACAAATAAATATAAAAGCAAGATAAGATTTTTTTCTATTCTTCGTTCTGTAATAACAAAAACAAAACTCAAGTACAATCACCGCCTGAGACTTTGCACATTTGTACTAGGGAAGTATGTTTACGAGAGATGGAATGATATAAAAATGAAAGAAGGTAAGTGCAAGAAACTCCATTAATGCAGAACTTCGGACTTGATTTGCTCGACAACGAAAACTCAAAAAAATAAAAAAGTGCAACGAAATCGACGGCAAACGTGATATAAATTCACCAGTTTCCTGTTTGTACTACAAGTTTATAAACGTGTGTACCTGCTCCAACAATTCGAAAAGTGTTTAGTAACATTTAATGTAGGTACCTACCTAAATTAATTTTCAATTATTGGTATTAATTTCAGAAAAATGGAAAATGTGACTTTATATTTCATTTCTAATTTCTATCTTTAACTTTGATTGTTGCAATATGTTACAGTTAGAAGGGAAAAAGTACACTTATCTTATCACATCAGATGGTCTACGAGTTCTTATTCTTCAAATGTACTTACACTTCTTAATGCAGACAAAAAGATAAGTGGACAATACATCAATGATGCAACTATCGTGTACACACACATTCATTTATAAGTTCAAACAAACAATATTATGCACTTCAAGTAGTTACAATGTATAAATTACGCTACTTAACAAGTGCTTTTTCAAAATTCATGTATATTTCAGCTTGAAAATTTTCCATTCATAAGAAAGCAGGTTATGTTGAATAAAGTAAACAAAACAAGATTCGATTGGTTTAATTTTTGGATAACAATTTTTTGAAACGGTTTTCTAAACCCTTTCCCAATCAATTGGTCTATACTTTTTGAACAATTTTTATTACTACGGAATGGTTTTTTAAACCTTATATTAAAAATGATAATATTTAAGCGAAAATTGTGAAAATGTTTAATAAAACACGACTCGTTTAAAATAGAGCAAAAATCTCGTGGGTATTGTCTAAAATAGCATTAAAGAAACACTGTGAATTTTTTCACGTATAACTTGTAAAATAACTGAAAACACGTGTTTATATTTAATATATTGAGATTTTTTTTCTATCGAAGGAATTTCATATAATTGCCGTTTCGTTATGGGGAATGTATAGATATTATTTTCAAGACTAAAGTATATTTTTAAGAGCTTTAAAACTTACAGTATTTAAGGAAAATATGTAATAAATCGGTACAAACAGATTTGATTGGTTTATACTTTTTTGGAAAACAATATTATACATTAAAGAGGTTTTCTTAACGCTTTCCCAAACAGAGTTGATTGTTTGATAATTTTTGTATTTTGTTGTGGTTTTATGAAAACGCGTTCCAGTCTTCCGTGGTAAAAAAAAAGATTCAGATAATAATAAATAGGTAATACAAACAATCACATATGATTATTAGGTAGGTTCCTACTTACCCATTTCGATACATGGTCTATTAGGTAGGCAGGTAGTTAAACATCATAAAAGTGGTCTCACCTGTAAAGAAAAGAGAGAAAGCAATTAATAAAGGGTTTCTAATATTAGTTTTTTTTAGACGATTATTCAACAGAGGCCTAACGAAATTTCTTCATCCTTTGCGCAAACTAGCTAAGTTTTACTAATTTGATCTCTAGGTGAAAATAATATGTTGCATCTACCTGTATGACTTTTAGAGTAGCGATATTGAGCACTAGAATATTATTCAATTCTTCGCGTTCTAAACGCTTCATAGAAATTTTTGACGTTATTGACAAACTGAAACATCGAAATTCATGTTGATGGCCACTTGGCTAAAAGCGCATTTGGTAGAGATTCTAAAATGGTATGAAATATGCTATTTATTTTTAGAAACAATTATTACTATTACTTTGCGTAAGGAGCTATTTATCACAGAATTATTTTTTATTCAAAATCATCTTTAAAAAAGATATAGGAAGGTCAACTGCGCATGAAATCTTAAAAATATATTATCAACTGATTTCTTTCCACGTCATGTGCATCCATGCATGCAAACCTTAAACTTAGGAATTCTCCTGGAAAAGTACAAAATCCGCGGGACTTTTACTAAATTATGATATTTAATTGTCGGAACGGCCTTGGGGTCCCCCATGGAAGGTTGAAAGATCATCACTACTTACCGGACACCCTGTATGTCATCGTAAACGTTTTGCATTGAAAATGTCAGTTTAGAGAGAATTTACATTTACATTAGCTAAAGTCAACAGCACGTGCCGACAGAAATGTTACACATCGACCATTTTCCAAGTAAACCATTAGCTATAAGTAGCGACGGACATGACTTTGAGCGCTGGTACTTCTTCCTTCACCATCGTCCACAAATCAGCTTGAATTAAAAGTGACGTGGATCGTGCAGATAGAAACGTGACATGTTTAAATTAGTTTGATAAATTATGTAAATACATGCATCCCGTTAATCTAATTCTAAAAGCCAGCATCAATATTGACCTCTAGGGGGCAGACCCCTTCATTTACATTGCAGAGAAATTGTGACCGCGCGCTGGCCACTGCAAATGCAGTATCGTCCTTGTTTGTACATTTTGGCTTCGAATGTTACCTTTACTAGACATTTCAACAGGAATTCATGGTTATCTCATAAGTTTGATTCATTCAATTGAACGAATTTTCTTAATTCGGTAATAATAGTCGTGGTGAGTATTTGATGTAGAGTTTTTCCCACGACAACAATGGAAAAAAATAATATGTCTCTCCCGGTGACAAACTGAAACTTGAAACTCGATATATATATAATATATATTTAGAGCAGTCAAACATCATGTAGGAATATCAAGAACGACCGATTCGTATTACAATTTCCATTAAATCGGTTAATTTGACTCTAATACGATGATTCATCCAAATACAACAAAATAATCCAAGAATGTAATTTATCCACTTGAATGCCAACATATTTTTTTTAAAATGCCTTGAGCGCTACTTACTCGGGAGGTACTTACTTTGGTTTTGGATTCGCCGAAGCTCATTCAAAAAACCATACCTACAAATATTGATACGGAAACAGATAAACGGCTTTCTGTCAAGCCATTGAATTAACCAATATTTCGTCATGTATCATGTTTATAAAAAATAAATAAAAAATCATTAAATTTACAAACGCATGAAAATTGTTCTTTGTTACCAGAAATCGTCCTAAATTGAACTTATTAACATGTTTTTAGAATTCGTAATAGAACTAGAAATGGGGTTTTATAACATTCCACGTTTCTATTTTTATATGGAGAATTTTACAATATATGTTTTTTCATTTTGTCACGTTGACATATTATCATTTTTCAATCGCAATTAATCAGACAAAAAATTATCCTAGAATATTACAAATTATATAAGTTTCTTTGCTTTGAATAATTTAGATTAGAATATTACATCTAGTATTAAAAAATGAATAAAATAAAACACACGGCGCCCTGGAAGCCAATGACAACTGCTAAAAACTACAATATAACACTGTATTTTAATCCAAAGATTTTAAAACAGCTCTAAATTAGCAGAGAATTCAATAACGGATACATTGATATTATAGTACAATACAGAATTTTCATAAAACAATCAACAACGGGATTTTTGAACGCTACAATACACCGCCATGAAAAAAAATAAGTAAAAAGTTCTATTTTATAGGAGCCATAGTGATTATAGTGAACAACATAATAATATATTGATACTTATGGAAAACTTGATCGAAGTGACGAACTGCTTCATTCAGAATTCGGAAAAAACTTTGCTATCATAAAGCATATTATATCATGAAACGTGACAAGTTTTTACTGTCTTTTCCGTCATTAATGTCATGAGTTACGTTATTTATTTATGACTTATTACTTATGACTTATGACTAAAAGCCAAAATTAAAATGCTATTTTAGGCAGGCACTAAAACTCTATTGTAAAATGCGTAAGACTATAGGAATGGTACCAACATTGCGATGTGCCCATTCATATATTCATATTTTTATCAGCAAATTATTTTTAATTAGAGAGGAAAATCGTGGAAGGAAAAAGGCAATAAAGCGACGTTCTGATTTAATTTTCGCGATATCTCATAATGCGTCATAATTTGTAATAGGCTCGCTGGAACTGGTTCCATGTCCTTAATTAATTTTTGCATTTTTCACATGACAAATAATTTTATTTTGTATTTACGCGATTCGTTAAAACATAAATAAAGAGCAAACAAAGCATTTGCATTTTCTGTGAAAACAGAGCCTCATTCGTGACATTTTGTCGTACATCGGAGAAATAAATCTAGAAGTGTGAGATGAGCGAATAACTGAAGTAAGTCCTCAATTTTTGTAAAATCGATCATACATTTTCAAGTTTCGTAATTCAGCTAGTTAAAAATGAAAAAAATGTCGTAATTGGTGTCGAAAAGTGGTGTGTGAAAAGAGGAAAGTGGAAAGTGGTGTGTGAAAATACATACAGATGATTCGAATTCCCAAGTTCCAAAAGATAAATAAAATGAATTTTAAAAATGCTTACAATCTGATTACTTAAAAAAGTACGCAGCAAAAATATGTTTTTCAAGTCCTGTTATTGTTAATTGTAATGATCAACAATAAATAAAAAATTTAATCAGTAGGTAGATATACATCAATTTTTTTTCCATTCAGTATCTGACTAGTGTTTTTGTCAACATGCAATAGACCAAAAATCAACAACAAATTTTCTTTTGAAATCATAAGATTTGCAAGTAGATACTTAAATACCTGCCTACCTAATTATAAACAATACATTTTATGTGGTTCCATGCCAACTGAGAATAAAGTCAACTCGACACCTCCTTGAAAAGTCATTAAAAGCTATGAAAAAAATAATTTTAATTAGCCGATAACCCTAACCTAACGTAACCTATTTAACTAATTTTTTACATATATTTTTTATCACTCTAAATGACTTATCTGAAATGGTTTCATTCCGAGTTGTTCGGTCACCATTTTATGTAACATTTTTAAAAACTTCAAATATGAAATTATACATTTTTTCCAAAGAAACTCCACTGTCTCAATGACAATTCTTTTTTCAAACTTTCTTTCAGGCAGGTACATAATATTGAAAAAGTTGTGAATAGGAGAGTGACGATTTCGCATTTTAGAATCATCTTGAAACGGAAAGAGAAAGTATGAACAAAATTACAGACCGACGAAATGCAAAACGGTCGAGTTAAAACCGAACTTCGCCACGCTTAGTCAATAACTGAAATGAACCCAAATACTTCATACAGAGTGGCTTGATAAATGTATGGCGTATTGGATTTCTTTCAACTCTAAGAGCTTCGTTAGTGCATTTCCATTCATTTATAAGCTAGTTGTTTTGCATCAAGAACGACGTTATTCAAAATGTTTTGTATATTGACAACTTATCTGGCATTCAGGGTTGCTAGCACGGTCGATCGATATAGGTTTTATCGATAATATCGGTAACTTCTCATCGCTGCCGAGCACGACTGCAGACCGTTAACGAACAAACATCAATTCACAACGACTAAGTGTTTCTATATTATTTGACGAGAACTGTTGTTTATTTGTTGGTGATATGCAATCGTGCTAGGGAACGATGACAAGTTACCGACACTATTGATTTATCGATCAGCCGTGCTAGGACACTACGATACAATTTGCGGCGTTAAAATTTATCAATGGGACTCTAGGATAAAAATTGCGGTGTTAAAATTTGTCAATGGGACACTAGGATAAAAATTGCAGCGTTAAAATTTGTCAATGGTCGGTCGGTATATCTCTTACCAATAATTGTTGACCGTGTTCACAAATATTGATAACTGACCATAACACGGATTTAGTAAAAGCCTGGTAGTAAGTATGGTACGAGTGTAGTATGGTGTCGAGTCGGGACTCATCAATGGCGGCAGCGATAGCCATGATATTTATATACAATGCGAATACTTGGACTGATTAGGAATTCAATTATGTGGCAAGGAATTCCAAACAGCAACAGCGCCATTGTTTTCAGTTTATTCAGTCATTTTGTTTACTTAAGCAAGTGCCCACATATACAGTACAAGAGTGATATTATTAAGTGATTTCAAATAGTGTATTTCTTTTGACGGTTATTGTTTTACAAATGCGCAATATTTTT
The DNA here is from genome assembly GCA_936435175.1 of Glyphotaelius pellucidus. Lineage (NCBI taxonomy): Eukaryota > Metazoa > Arthropoda > Insecta > Trichoptera > Limnephilidae > Glyphotaelius > Glyphotaelius pellucidus. Next base: position 31,356,409 of record OW386547.1, read on the forward strand.
TGGAAAACTTTGTTGAAATTTTATGCAAAAGTTTTATAGGTAAATACATAAATATTCGGTAGATAGATACCAACCGAATAGATAAATCCTAGAAGTGTACAAATACCGATTGGAAAGAAGCCATAGCCATGACTTTACAATTTTCGAAAAAATGTTAAATGTAAAATAAACGAGGGAAATGTTTCGATAAAAACAGTAAAATAGTAAGCTATATACCTAGGTAATCATTGATTTTTGTGCAAGTCTGCAGTTTTTTTTCCGAGATTGATGAAATTTTACACACTTGACCTTCAAAACAAGAGAAAGGTCGTTGTTCACATGAGATTTCGAAAAACTGTCCCCGTTCCTTTTTCCCACCGCTTAAAGCCAAACGTCGTTACTTCTTGATGAAATTTGCGCACTTGACGTTCAAAATAACAGAAATTTAAAAAGAAAAATCTGTGTAAATCCCGGGCAACGTCCGGGACTTCAGCTGTAGTAAATAAAAAAGGAAACAATAATGAAACCTTGATTGTGTCAACTAATGTAAACCTATATGATTTGCCGGAGGTATTGCAAATATTGGAAACATACATAAGTACGTATTGCAAATACACAGGACGTATTGCAAATATTTTGGTTTGCAAGCTGGTTCGAATTTTTGGTTTGATTGATTTGAAGTCAAAAGCTTTGGAGTAGAGAGATTTAGGAACATAGACAGATTGTTTATAATTACCTTTATTTTTTTCTTCATTATTGTTTTCTAGACCAGGCTGATCCCACACCAGGATGTGCCCATTGCGGGCTCTGTCTCCGGTGGACCTCATCTTCAGACCTTGCTCTTACTTAACTAATCTAATATCACAGGTTGTAGTATCAATGGGACTTAAAGACTGATGCAGCACGCGTGTTGTCCTACGAAGACAGCAGCAGCCGCGGAGATCGTCCTCCTCTTCGTGGGTAATCCTCGAATTCGACAGATTCTAAAAAATAGGACTTTGAAAACTGCAAGACAGCGAAGTTGCCTTTTACTGGACGATAACAACAATTACCCAAAGTATTCCCGCCAAAAAATACTAACACTTTGGTTTTATGAGGACGATAATACAATAGACTCAATTTCTCGAATAAATACTATGAAATACGATGCTCGTTTTGATACGAAATAAGTTAATAATAATATTGACACCGGCAAAATTAAATAACAGCAATAAACGATTCTTAAAACTTAATTTATTTTGTAACTTGACCGCGAAAATCTGCGATTCTTCTGTAAGGAATTTACGTCATATTACAAACGGTGTATTTGAAGGAGATTTTAACAAAAACACACGCGATGCGGGATTTCATCTCGAGAAATAATCGCTTGTCGGTTTAAACTTGACTCGTTTTTAACTGCGCTGTTCACTGCTGAACGGGCGAAGAGGTAATAAATGAATAAATCCGAAAAGGTAACGCAGCGAATTCTGCAAACTAAAAGCCGATTCGATTTGTTTCAGGTGGGAACAAGAATAGTGCTCTACTGAAACACCAACGACATCTGTGGTCTCCTTTATAAGATTTCAAGTTTGCAGAGTTCCCTACGATAAAAATCTACACACTTGAAGAATATTACGATTGTATTACAATAATATGCCCTTTACGACACAAAATTACCTGTGCGTGAACATGATTCTATTAAATCTAAGAATTGTTATCTTTTTCCTGAAATTTTAGCTAAGTTTATTGCCCTGAATGGAATACTTATTCATGATATTTGATGTGATTTATTGAAAGCGTGGCCAAACGGAAAATCTCCATAAAACGATCATAAACGATAAAAATGGTATCTTGCGTCTACGTTTCAGTGAAATTCTTGATGAATAATAAACATTTTGTTTAAAAACATTTATCATTTGCTTCCCGCATCCCGCGTCACCTAGGCATTATCTCACGTAGATCTCGAGGAATCATGTATTTGTTCAGCCTTTGTACTTATCATAAAAAAATGATGTTGACTAACTTCTCGTGTTTTAAATAATTTCCATGATTCACCAAAAAATTACCAAATCTGACTGCAATGAAACCTCTGGTCTAATATACAAAGTACTCACATTATCTATTTTCATTTTATACAATCAGAAAATTCTGTGTAATAAAAATGATTTAAAAATTTCTTGTTTCAGTGTTTTCAATTTTTTGAAGGAATTTTAAAAAGTTGGGGGGCGTTCAAGTATTACGTAACGCAATTTTTGAAGATTTTTGACCCTCCCTCCCCCCCATGTAACGCGCCGTAACGTTTTTCTGTACCCCCCTCCCCCCTCCCCCTCCCTAAATGTTACGTAACACCCAAGTGACCATTTTTATTTGATTTTGACAACGAAAATAAAATAAAAATGACGTACAATGCAATCGAGGGATTCCCTGTAAAACATAAACGAAAAGGGTGGCCAACTTGGGAGAACAAAATAAAAATTACGTACGAGTACAATACAATCGAGGTATTCCCCGTAAAACGAAAAGGGTTGCCAACTTGGGAGAACAAAATAAAAATAACGTTCGGTACAATCGAGGGATTCCCCGCAAAACATAAAAGAAAATGGTCAATTTAATGAAAAACAAATAACTTTGTGTAACACCACTATTTAATTAACAATATCAACATGTTTCGAAAACTATGTTTTCTTCGTCAGGATAATAAGTTAATAAGAAATAACAAAAGACAAACAAGTATAGACTAATTAGAACATAGACAAAATATTAGAAAGGAGAGGTGATTAATTACCTAAAATATATCATAAAAAACAATTATATAAAATAAAATATAAAAATTATTTTAGAATGGGTAAAAAATTACATTAACATAATAAAAAAATCTTTTAAAAACAAAACAAGAAGTCTAAATAACAAAATAAATTATTATAAATATAAGTATTAATACGAAAATAAATGTAAAAGATGGCTGTTTTTAAAAAACGTCAACAAAATAACGTTAATAATAACATAACCAAACCGGGACGTGCGCGTTTTCCAATTTCTTTTGGAAAAAGAACTAGTTGAAGATAATATTAATGATTCTAAATATTTGAAATATGAGATTGACAAATATGACGGTTTGACAGAAGGTGGCAATAGCGAAATTGGAAAACGCGCACGTCCCGGTTAGACGAGAGGTCTGGGTTCGAGTCCCAGTTGCGACCATTGATTTTTTTCTGTTTTTCTGTGTCTTGTTTTCTTTCATATTTTCATTTAGATTATAAGTGTTATCTTCTTCTTCAATGATATAATATATTTTTATCAAATTATTGATTCCGTGACAGTCATAAGAAAAAAAAATGGGGGGCTCTAGAAAAAAAATATATTCTCAAAGTGGGCGATGGGCAAAAAAGGTTGAAAGCCTATGGTCTACATCTACATGAATCCAGCTGATCGGAGTTTGTAATTTTTCGTAGTACCTAATGATAAAATCATCTTTGGTGTTTACTGAGTTTCCCGAAAAAACTATTCCGTAACAACGAGTTGCGTCCGTAAATTTCATATTTTTTCCGTGAGAATCCAGTTGGTTTTCTATTTGGTATTAAAAAAGTCGGGTCACCATGACGTTTTTAGGTGAGACTATAAAAAAAGTATGTAGGAAGTGATGAAGGTAAGTATTCCTCATAGTATTTTTTAATTAATTTTCATAAAACATAAACTGTTACGGTTAATGTTTTTCAATATACCTAACGAAAGGTTTTTATTTTTTTTGACGTTACCCATTAAAACCATTTTACCTAAAACAGCATTAAAATGTTTAAAAAAAGTTGTGTTTGTATCCAAAAGGCAATTTCAAAATCTTACATCGAGTAATTTTTTATGAAAATATATACTTCAAAAATATCTGATGGAGACATCTATCGTCGTATTGTTGAATTTCCGCTCTTGAAATAAATACGGTAACGTAACAAAGGAATCACCAGCAGCATCTGTTAACATTTTGCAAAGCTCAGATAAGGAAACAAACGCACAGCGTAGATAATAGCGGTACCTACAACTATAAATAAAAGTGGTTCGAATATTAGCAGTTGCACCTGTTTGCCTGAATTTTTCACAATTGTAATCATATAGGTAGGAGACGAAAATTATTTTGGTGTTATTTTTAGTTTCGGAAAATGCTCACAGATGTCGCTAGTGTAGCTTTCAGGGTTGATATCGTGTATGACTAGTTTACGACGGCGCAATTATATTTTACTGTTGTGAAAATACGATGTTGTGATATTGGAAAATTGGTAGCAGTTTTCATGTCAACCATATTAAAATTGCGGAAATAAATTGACTTCCGCGGAAAATATTAACATCCAATGAATCCGTATTGAAAAAGTAGGTAAGCACTCGCGTAAATTATTTACAAAATTCAGATAGAGGTTGGAGGTAAAAAAAAGATGATTGAGTGATCATTATCTATATAAATGTAGCCTAAATTATGATTTAAAATAAAGGCATCGAAAACCAAAAAACCTGCCTGTTGTGTTATTTTGAAAATCTATATATTATTCACATTTTTTCTCAATAGCAACCATTTTTCGAGTATATTTAAAAACGTAGTACAAGTGTACACAAGTGCACAAGTATATATACACAGGTGTACACAAGTGTATGTACAAGTGTACATGAGTGTACACAGGTGTACACAAGTGTATATAAACTTGTACTATTTTTTTTAAATACTCATAAAAATGGTTTGTTAATGATATAAATGGGTTCTGTGAAAGTTCCATTTAAGTTCTGTTGTTATTTCATCGTAGACACTGGTTGCTTCACTTTCACAGAACTTGCATATCAAAGTCAAAATGTGTCGTTATTTCATCATGGGCTGGATGCTTGATACGTGAAAAATAATAACAGAACTTGAATAAAAGTTTCACAGAACTTGAATTTTGACTTTGAAATTTGGTGAATTCAGACGTTTCGTTGTTCGTCGTTTTACAGAATTTGACAATTCATCAAATTTCAATTGACAAACACAATATTGGATTAAATCACCGATACAATATTGTATTTGTTAGCCTTTCTTGCAATATTTGAGTTTTTTACGGACAAAACTGTTTATTCATATTCATATTGCGTATGTACGGGCGCAAACAATTAAATCATCTCAATATTTTAAATCTTGACTTGTAAAAAAGTCTTTTTCCCAAAATATTTAAACTCGTGCCATCTATGAAAGAGAAATTATGATTTCTTCTATCAACTTAAATTCTGGTATTATTTCATCAAAGGCTGGTTGCTTCACAGTACGTATGTGGATAATAACAGAACTTGAACAGAAGTTTCACAGAACTTGAATTTTGACCTTGAAATTTGATGAATAGTTCAAATTCTGTGTCCTAAGTATGTTTTGATTCACAACTTGCAAATGCATTCCATTTATCATAATTTTTCAATTAAATTCTCTTTGAACGCGAGTCGGCATAATGCCTACAGAACGTGCTAAACGGCGAGCCAATTCTACCATCCGGCCAAATCATTGTTGGGTAGATGTGAGCATTATTAATGTTATTTCCACGGACACTGATTGGATAATGGCTTGTTCATTGTCCATTGAGTGGACTGGGTTCTTGGATTTCACCCCCGCGATGATGTGTCCTGCTTATCCCACTTACAACTCACAGAGACGTGTCCAAACGACGATTAGAGGAGTGTCAATCCAATGTCATCTTCCAGATAATCTCTATTTTTTTCAGCAGTTAGTCACTCAGACTTACTGGAAAGGATATCACAGCTTTGATGACCGATAAAATGTCAAGTTTTAGTGTTTTAATGCTTGAGAGCAAGTTGCTTCCCGGTGCTTACGATTGAGGAAACAATTAGGTTTCCATTGGGAGGACCGACATAGGTGTTACCTGTTTACCGTAAACCCATGAACTTATTGTTAAAGTTATTGTTAAGACCACACAACACCCTAAAATATATTCAGACGTAAGTAAAGAAGCCGTGTATACAAATTGCGACTCGCGACCCGTGTATTGGACGGATCTACTGTCGAATTTGCCGTATCAAAGAAAAGAATCCCTCAAGTTATAAATTCATCGTCTAGAAAAATAAAATCTTGCGCTCACCTCTAAATTTTTTAGTTATATACGAGAAATGAAACTTTAAAACCGTTCTACGTAAAATATATTAATGATGAGATGTTGTTTTTATTCCGGGTCGCGGTTTGAAAAAAATGTTATTATATTTACGAATTCTTCAGAATTTATTAAAATGTGAGCCTTGAGCAAACCCCAAATATTAAGGTATTAAACACTGTCTTGCTGTTATTGAACTGATATAAATACGTGTCATACTTGCAAATTGATTGCACCCAAAATAAAGACTACTAGTGTTCACTGTTAAAATTGTGTGATTATTTAATTATCCCGTTACAGTTTAAAAACCAACAACAAGTGTATGAATGAGAGAAAAAAATGACTACGTCTAGATAGTAGACACAGGTATCTGCATCACATTAGCTACGTCTGACCTAAAATTGCATGACAATAAATGGTTAGATCAATTTAAGCTTATGGTCAAAATCGATCGAATTACTCTTCCATGCACTGCAGTCAACGAGCTGTAATTTGGTGTAATTAGAATAAATAGAGACGCCTTTGTTTTCGGCAGTTCCTAAAGATGGTGTGGATAGTCTAATTGCAAACCAGTTACGTTGCATAGTACAGTTTTTGTTGTATTTTGATAACTTGAAAATTTGGCTTCTAGAAATAACGCGAAGAGTTGAACGGCTATGCGGGTTGATCAACATCAGTCTTGTTTTTTTCTGAGCGTGTGGACAAATGTCTTGATTTAGCAGATGGCTCCAATTAAACAATGATTAATAAAAACTGTCAATCTCAATAAAATCTGTCAGGACTGGAGCAAGGATGGGGTGACCAGGTGTGCATAAAATGGTATTTTTTTTACATGAGCTCCACACAGGAGGCCCAGAGGAAAATAATTTCGCTCAGGGCCTATGTCATCTTTGGGGATGCTGTGTGGAGGGTATTTTAAGGAAAGGAAGGGAAGGAGAGTTCTGGGAAGGAAAAGGGTTTAAGGGGTGGCTAGGAATCTGGGGTTCAATGTGTCCTGGTCATCCGCCTCCAAGACCTAGACAAACCGCACCCCATAAACCCGGGCACCCCTGCTAAATCACCAAACGTAGCGAACCACTTGGGGTGACCTATGGCAGAGGTGTTGGTTATCCAATAAAGGTTCCCGGGGCGGCGGTACCCATTGAATTCTAAAGTAATACCGGCGGTATTACTTTAGAATACAAAAAATGTGTCAATAAAAAATTGGTATTTTTTTCATTTGTTATGTACACAACAGACAAGGTGAACGTAAAAAATGATTACAAAGAAATAATTTTTTTTTAATATCTCTCCAATTGGCCAAAATTTGACCAGCAAGCGCTCGCGCGTGTTTGTAATTTGGCCAAAAAGTGGCCAGTGGTAATAGAGGGAAATTTTTGTACCTACTATCTTTATTCAGCCACTAGCAATAAGCATTTAACATTGTTTTGATAATGTTCAACTCTGATGAAGCCATTTTCTAAATTATTGTTCTTAGATGGATTTTAACACTTTGTCCATTTTATACGCTAAAATAAAGATAAACTACAAATTCGGAATATTTACATGAGAACATTTCTGTTGCATTTTTTTAATTGATTATTAAAATGGTCGATCATTACTAAATATAAAATCTCGAGTGCAAAGTGCCAATGCCACTCCACTTCTCAACTTTTTCAATTTTCATGTGAATAATGGCTACAGTTATACGTAGGAACGGCGATTACGTGAAGCCAACCTTGTAAACGTCTTTTTCGACACGGGTAACTGAGACATTGCAATGAAATTACACTCATTTATACTAATATTGATAATTGTTTTCACACACAAAGGGTAATTTAATAGGATTTATAGTGGAAATAAATTATACTTCTTTACTACCAAAAATATTGCAAAAAGTTTTTTTACTTTAAGTTTTAATCTTACCTACAAGAAAGTACATACTCAAGAATCTACGTATTTCTATAAAAAAAATTGATACCCGGAAAGGTTCCTAAAGGCCCTTGAGGTGATTTTTCACAAAAAACGGCCCTCTACAAATTGTCCAATTATTATTATTATTATTAAATATGACTGATTTCTTAGTAATGAACAAACTCTACAATTTGTCAAATAAGAGTAGAAAACACAAAAAGGCAGCACTATTGTTTAAATGACAATACTAAACATATAACTAATGGCGTTAATGTAATGCTGTGTAACCTACATTTTTATAAAAAAATTAAAAGGCGTAAGAGTGAAAAATGTATTTTTTCATTGCAATATAGATGGTATCTATTAGATTTTTTTTATTTTTATATGAAATACCGCACAAGAGTCCCAACTGCTCCCGTCTGGAGCCAGTGAGACTATGGCATCCCCAATTGGGGTATGTTGTGAGGCTGAAGGTAGTGAGGAGGGGAAGGAGATAGGGAAGAGGAAGGTGGGGAAGTACCTGGCTATTCAGATCTGGTCACTAAACACGGCTAAAGCCATTTCAAGCAACGTTTCAATTCTGAATGGTGGTCTTACACCAGGCGATACTGATAGTATCTTCCACTCTGGATACCCACTGATCTCAAAATAAGAATTGCATATAGGTATATTATTATTATACCTTTGTAATTTTGTGTTAACATAATGAAGAATAACGATATTATAATAAGATATAAAGCACAATTTAGAAATTGCTCACATTTATTTAATACTAGCTTAAATATCTAGCGTCACCCGGGCTTTAAATCATGTCTCTAATTTTAGAACGGAATATATTTAACTCATTCAGATCTAAAATTGGTGTAACTAAACTCACCATTAGTGATTCTTCCGTTCTATCTACTGTTAAATTCAAATTAATGATAATTTAATGGAAGCAAATCACTTTGTCAAACACCATTTAATCAAATGTAAGTCATGAAGTAGGTACTTTGACAACAGTACTTCTTCGATTTTAATTTTTTTTCTAAATTTCATATTGGGAGGCGGGAATGGGTACCGCCGCCCTGGGAACCTTTATTGGATAACCAACACCTCTGCCATAGGTCGCCTCAAGTGGTTCGCTACGTTTGGTGATTTAGCAGGGGTGCCCAGGTTCACAGGGGGAGGTTTGTCTAGGCGGATGACCAGGACATACTGAACCCCAGATTCCTACCCACCCCTTAAACTCTTTTCCTTCCCAGAACTCTCCCTCTCCTTCCTTTCCTCAAAAAAAAAACTCTTCACACAGCATCCCCAAAGGTGACATAGGCCCTGAAGGAAATTATTTTTCTCAGGGCCTCCTGTGTGGAGCTCATGTAAAAAAAATGTATTTTTAAAATGTGGGTTACTGTGTTCTATACTTTCAGTGTCATCGCACTTTAAAATAATATTTGACAGTTAAATTGGTGTTGCCAGCCTACAAATTTTGTAGTTCTATTTTTAATATTTTCTACTCTTATTTTACAGACTATACAACTTGACATAGGTACTTATCTATCGTTCGATTCCTATCTCGGCACAAAAATAGCCTCACGGATTTATTCAAATATCAATATATCAAAAAATAACATATGAAAGAGTGATGAAGTCTGTATTAAAGGATTATAAAACAATTAATTAATCAATATATCTCATTTAATATTTTGCGTGTGATCGAAACCAATATGATATTAATTTTTATCAAATCTTATTTTATGTTTTATCAAGAGCACGCTTACCTGTGTCGTTGAGGGAGGCTATAAGTGGCTAATTAATTACTGAAAAAATCTATTGAGAAGATATTAATAAAGGAAAAACCAAAATACTTATGTGCGGATTCACACTGTCGGCTGCTCTCGAGTACATTTCAATTGTCACAATGATAGTTGAATTAATATATCTCTTAATTAGCTGATACATCTGATGTGATAAATTATGACTATTAATATAAATTTATATTTATAGCAGCGATGGTTTTTCGAAATCTGTAAATCTAATAATATAACTGTAGATTTGCATAGCAACCCACTCAAAGAGTGTTCATAAGGTACCTATATATTTTATAGAATTTTCACTGACTTGGTATTTTTATATAAAATTCTAAATGATTTAGTTGAGAGTCCAGTATTGCTTGAACTTATAAGCTTCCGGATACCACAACGTAATACCAGAAGTCAGGATTTATTTCAGTGCAGAAATTCTGGGACTAACTACCATATGTATTCCTCTTTGCCCAGAGTACTACTGGAAGGAAATAATTATACCAAGTCAGTGGACATCTTCAATTTATCTTTAAGCAAATATAAAATATTGTTACTGAGACAATTCAATTAGGTATGTACAATAAATACTGTATATTTCTTATTATTCTTGTGTAAAAACCCCCAAAAAGGGCGTGAATAAATAAATAAATAAATGTGTACGGATGTTAAGGGACGTACCTACTTGACTTGTGACAGTGATTAAGGTGAGGTTTTTTTTGTTCATTCATTTTTACATACAAAGATATAAACTCACTAAGCAACGTGACTCGAACTAGAAAGTTCAATCCCTATTATATTCCCGTCCTTTGCCTCTTAAAATTATAACCGCTCATCTTAACTTTAACGGCACAAAGCACTATTTTTAGGCTGAATTGCCTGATGGCACATACATCGTCTGTCAGTGAGTAAATTGGCAAAATTACACATCGTAGTATACAGGTAGGTACCATTATATCAGCCACTTTTTAAAAAATTTAAAATAATATCGGATGTAATTAAATAATACCTTACACTTCTAACCAATAATCGCAGCATTGCGAGTTGCTGCTAGTTATATACTTCTCACTTCAGATTTAAAATGAAAACCGATGAAACACACCGATTTGGCAAACAACAGGCCGTAAACCTAGTCCGAATTTGAATCTATTGTTATGTTTGCCATAATATTACCGCGTGTGGTCATTTGAGGACATAAAAATATTTATGGTTTTTTACGTTTTACTCACGTAATCGTTGTCACGCCCGATTTTCAACACTGTTTTTTCAATAAAATATATGAAACCAACAATTTGACTTATCGTGACAAATTTTAGGTTAATTAGACGTTGTAAACCTTAATAGGCCTGGTTTATCAGTCAATTCATATTCTCGCTATGTACGTCATTCCTCGCTCAAATGTAAGCGGGCTAAATCAAGCCTTGCTGTGAGGCAGAATAGTTCTTTTTTTAGATGCCAATGCGCTGGCAGTCGCATGTCAAATCTGACATAACTTGAATACTTCCATATCACCGAAATTTACGTAAATTGCCCAATTTTGTAAGTACGGACTATTATACTCATCGAGCGATGAGGAATGTCGACGTTATCAATCGATTATTATTAATTTATTATCAATCTAAAATAGTCTGATAAAGGATTTTAAAAGTTTCAACGTTAGGACAGTTTGTTTTCAGGGGTGAATTTCATGAATAGTTCACGACTCCGGCAAACAAATACTATTTAAAATTAGTATTCTCATATTTAGCACCATGAAGTGGGAGACTTTATCAAAAATCAACTAGTAAAAAACAAACCCTCCTTAAAATATTTTAAGTTCATGAAATAAACTGCCTTCATTGACATTTTGAAAGATCGCAGTGATCTCCCGATGACAGTAGAAAGCATAGATGTACAATTCACGTAGACAGAAGTTTGGTTCAAAGAAAAAAAAAGCACGTGCCTCTATTACAATCATAGACATTCCATATAATACTAGTGATATCTAGGCTTGCGACCTGCATAGGGTTATATACTAAACCGCGCTACGCTCAACATTTCATCCAAGCCGTGCTTAAAATAAACAATAATAAACCCCCTTTTTTGGGGCTTTATTTGTGCCTAACCAAGCGTTTTTTTTTTATAAATGACAGCTTGCGTCTGCTGTCAGTCATATAAAAATGTCATAGGTGGCTGCATTTTCTTCAGTTTTGTTATTTAACCAGAAGTTACTTCCCGGTTTCGACTGAGTTTCCGGATACTTTTAAGGAAATATTTTTCTATTGATTTTTGTAAAAATATCCTATAAACACGGGATGGTTATATATGACATTATATACCTGATCTGAATTACCTACCTAGCTAGGTACTTAACGTATCTAAGAACAGATATTTACTTACATAAAATAAAAGAAATCTCTGTTACAATAATAGTTTGCCAAATAATCCTTGTCCGTTAAGTCTTGCAATACTAAACGAATCAATCGATTTCTAATAATAATTTCATCACAAAGTAAGTACTGCGAAATGCGATCGTGGTACTTTACTTGTGTTCTACAACTTCGAGAATTTGTATTAATAAATAAATAAATCATATATAATAATAATATGTTATTGTCAATGATAAGTGATAAGGTTTTTTGTTATAAAATGTATCAACAACAAGTTTAGAGCTTGCCTCAATTTTAAATTACATAGTTTTAATTTTAATTTAACATTCGAAATCCGGCCGCTAACAATAACACTCCTAGGCTAGACAGCCCCAGATCTAGGAGGGGGGAAGGGGGGGGCACACCGGAGCGCCTGCCCCCGAGCGGCAGTTTTAGGGGGCGCCAAAATCGTAATTTATATGTTTGATTGAAAATGAAACTTGATTCACTAAAAGCCTGGCATCCAACGCACATTGTTCTATCGATTTTTCATTTGATTTTAAAACGCCCAGTTAGTTTTTGAACACATCCTAAGGTGATTTATGAACGTATGAACGCGAACGTGATGTCTTTGCCAGGGGAATCCCAGTCGAGCATCGAACGTCAAACGAAGTGACGATCACTCACCTCACGAGAGAGAGCGCCACTCATCGAGAGGGGGCGCCACTATCAAGTTTCTGCCCCGGTATGAAAAAGTCGAAAAGTTTGAAATTTGAAAAATCAGGAACGGTTTTGATTTACACAAGATTCGTCAAAAGGCGTGTTTTATTTTATTTTGCGAAGTTCATGCACAAATATTTAAATGTTTTAATATCATTTTAGGGGGGGGAGGGGAGTAGAGAAGTGTGACATTGTGTGACAAGGGGTATGGGGGGGGGGGGGTCATCAGCTCTGTGACGTCACGTGTAACAATCTAAATATTTTTGAAAAAAATAATTTTTTGAACTACTGTTTTGACTGTAAAATTGCAAAATGTGACGTTACACTAGGGGGGAGGGGGTCTCACAAATGTGACGATGTGTGACAGAGATGGGGGGGAGGGGGGGTGAAAAAATCATGAAATTCGTGTGACGTAATTTAAGGGTGGCCCCTAACTGAAAAGGGGTTTGTAAGTAAGTAAAAAAAAATAATAATAAGGTAGGAGACTTTAAAATTAAAGCAGTTTTTGTAGGCCTGACACTGTATTTCTTTCTGGGTTTGTACAAAGACTTGAAGATCATTCATTGCTTTTTTTCAAAGGCAATAAATGACATGTACTGCTCGCAGTATTTAATTAAAGCATGTAACCCATGTTTGGGTGATCAAATTTTCAAACCAAATCCCACGATTTTGGATTATTTCGTGGTGCTTCACCTTAAATACATATATTTAAATACCACTTATTGTTTTATCTTTTGCATGTTTATCAACGAGGACTCATTTTGGTCAAATGACATTGAACTAGTTATTTAATGTTATTTTGCAAAGGCGTGGTGCTTGTATGTAGCTATAAAACAGGTCTCCAGAGAACGAAAATAACATCAACACTTTGGAATAAAAAATTCGTTAACATTGATAAAAATTCTACTAAACTAGAATTTATTTTCTCTGTTTTATTAGCTGTGGAAACCGACACCAAACAATGACTGTACAAGGTTGAATAATTTTACTTTTATAAAAATAACGTCAAGTGCCCGTTTGAATGCTGAATTTGAATTTTATTTGGTTTCTGAAACGATTATTTAATAAATGCATAAAAACCTTTTTCGTAGTCTGCACGCCATTAGCGAAAGTTTATCGAGCTTTGCGTTTTAACAGAATGGACCTTACCTGCAAGAAAAATAACAAAATTAGTACAACGAAATACTAAAAATAGTTTTAGAACTCATCAGTAATAAAGAGGGTGTATATGTATGTGCATGTATTTACACATATATGCATGCACACATTAAAACTGGAAAGAATAATTATGTATTTATATATGATCTAATTCTTTAGCATGTCTTTTTCTATTTTCTATTTTCTGTTACAATTTTTCGAATTTTCATTATAATTTTTTAACCATAATTTTTCATGTTTACATTTTTAATCCATATTTTTACACTAGAGTAACTAAATTCCATTGGTCATCATGAACACGCAGCCGCCTATAATGTGATTTAATGTATCATATATATGTAATTTTTGTAATGTATTGTCAAGTATTTTATGAATAGATAAATAAATAAAAAAAAGAAGCCCCCTGGTGGTGGGACGGGTAGCGTGGATTTGATTTTTTGACGTGACGTCTTATAAATCGATGAATGCCGGCTGCATTCACAAAAAAGCATGACTCATTGTCACGTTCCGCCTGAGCCGAGCGTGCAAGCGAGAGCGCGGAACAAGCGTTCGGCCTAAGCGTTCGGCTTGTGACGCATCTATCTCTCATCCACTCCATCGTTATTATATGACGTTATCACGTAAAATTATCGTCCGTTAACCAACTTTACAGACAACCATTTATTTTTAATATAAATCTACTGTTTTATTACAAGGTTTAGGAATTAAACCATATAAAAAAGGATTAAAAATAAAAAAAAGTATTAAATATAATATTTAAAGCGGTATAACATATACGATCCCCAACGAAATGATTTTTTTTTACAATAAACATACAGGATGCCCTCAAGAAAACAATTTTCCTCAGAGCCTATGTCATGTTTGGGGATGCTGTGTGGAGCTTCTTTTTGGGAAAAGGAAGGAAAGGAATTTCTGGGTGAAATCTGGGGGTCAGTGTATCCAGGAGTGACGGACATTAGATTGAAAAATCGAAAAATGTCTAATAATTAGAAGCTTGCTGGAATTAGACGAAAATTTATTTTGAAAATTTTCACGGCCGTTTAAATTTCTGGTGATTGTGTTTTTGTTAAAAGTCTTGATCTAAGAGATAATATGTATCTATCTCTATTAAAATCAACACCTAATTTATTCAATTTCAATATTTTCACTTCAATTTGAAGCAGGTATGGATACCGCCGCCCCGGGAACAATTTATCGAAAAACCAACACAAAAACCAACCAAACAAACCTTGGTTCGCTGTGTTTGGTGAGGTTTGTCTAGGTTCTTGGCGGTGGATGCGTTTGCCCATTTACCGCGCTTCGGGCCGGATCGGGTGATACTGGTTAAGGGAAACCTTCTGATTTCTCCAGCCGGAGTCGTTCAACCCGTAGCCTTGTACCGCAGTAAACGGCCGTGAAAATTTTCAAAATAAATTTTCGTCTAATTCCAGCAAGCTTCTAATTATTGGACATTTTTCGATTTTTCAATCTAATTGTCTGATAATTAGTCAGAGATTTAGAGATATTCGCGTTTTACAAAAATCCAAACCCGCTTCAAACAAGTATCAGCAAGGTAAATGTACCAGACAGGTTGATGATAATCAATTAGATGTTATCGGAAAACAATAATTGATCGATTTCAAAATACAATGATTGTGTAATGTAATAATTATCAATAACAATACGCAATTAGATTGTTGCTAAAATATTGTTTTAATAAATCATCGGTAATGGTTAATAGGGTTTTATGAGGGAAATAAACGGATTAAAATATGTCAGTAATAATTACGAGGAAATTGATTACGAGAAGTTTTACGTGAAGATAAATAAAATAGAATTTGTAGACAATCATTTGTGTCAAATCATAATTATGATATAAGAAGAGTATTGACAATATGTTATTAATTAATAGATTAGTTTTTGATTAACTACATATACGTACATGGTGTCTGAAAACTCGTAGTATAAGCGGGAAACTGGTGAATCTACGTCACATTTAGAGTCGATTTTGTAGTATAACTCTTTTTGATTTGAGCTTTCGTTTTCGAGTTAATGGAGTCCAAAGTTGAAAATTTTAAAGTTAAATTTGAAAAATATCGATCGCTAAGGGTTAATGTCAGCTGTAAGGCGTGGTATAACAGCTCAAAAAGAAGAAGATGGAGAGATATATTAATACGAATGTTAGAAAGAGCGCGCTAATGTTAAAATCGATAATATTTATGCGAATATTGTGAAAATGTTTAACATAACACGACTAGTTTAAAAAAGATCAAAAATCTCGCGGTGTTTGTATGAAACAGCATTTAAAGAAACAATTTTTTCATACATTTAACTTGAAAACTAACTGAAACAAACGTGTTTATAATAATTTTCGGAGCATACTTTACGATTTTTTCTATCGAGGGAATTTCATATGATTTGCGTTTCGGCGTGGAACGCATCTAGATATTATTTTCAAAAATTGAGATATTTTTTTTAAGAGTGTTTAAGGTACATATGTAATAAATCAGTAAAAAATGGGGGACGCCGCGGCTTAAATATTTTTTGTATAAATAATAAAAATTGAATTTGAATGCTTCTTTTACATGAATTATCTGTGTGGTGGCTTGTGGAACATTTACCAAAACAAATTCGAGATGCTCAGACCCTCGTTTTTTTGGATTCTTCATGTGATGAAGATTTACCAGTTTCCCGCGTGTAGTGCGTGTTTCTGGACACCGTGTACACCCACCTACCTATATAATCCACGAATAAATTTCTCGGCCTCGATGGTCCCTTTCTTGGCATTTACACTTTGAAAAAATAAATTACTGTCGTTCGGTGGCACAATCCATCACGGGTAAATAAATATTAAAACACCTGACAAGGTAAAAAAAGCACATCACAATTCCATCTTCCCATTTTACTAATATTTAAATCGCGTAATTCGCAAATTATGACAGAAGTTAATAAATATTTTCACCAACTGTCTTAAGATACCAAACTGTCAAATTTTCGAAAAAAGAAAAGTAGATAAATTTTATTTATTTATTATGTGTTTCGTTGTTGAAAATATGTGTAGTATATATGACCGTTCCTACTCTATTCAAAATGAATCTAATTTATTTATTTATTTATTCTTCCTTCCGTGATTTTTTTTGCTTTCAAAATGACAATATTTATAATAATTCTTGTTTAATAATGTTATAATTAACACCATTACTTCAAATTATCATTAACGGCTGTAATTATAGCTTTATTTTTATCTTTTAATCGTTGTCAACGCGAAATCGCAGAATTAAGACAATTATTTATACACAAGTGATGATATCTCGCAGTTACGTCGTAAGTTCCACAGTCGGTGGCGTAAGTTGAAATGACGTAAGTCAGGAGGGATAACATCGAAACTAAAGGGTTAAAAATAGATATTTGGAATGTGTGAATTACACAATTATCTTTTTGACTGTTTTACGTCATTAGATCCACACAGGAGGCCCTGGGGGGAAAAAAACCCTCAGGGCTTATGCCAGCTTTGGGGATGCTGTGTGGAGTGTATTTTTAAGGAAAGGAGGGAGAGGAAGTTTTGGGAAGGAAAATGTTATGTGGGGTGGTAGGAATCAGGAGGGTCAAGGAATGAATTCATCCCTCCCACTGAGATGCAAGGCGATAGGTTGAGAGAGTCTGGCTAGGTAAGTCAAAGAATCTTCCTCAACCAGTCTTCCAATCCGGCCCGCCACGCAGGAGGCGGGCAAACGCACCCGCTGCAAAGACTTAAACAAATCACACCCCGTGAACCCGGGCACCCCTGCAAAGTCAAACCACAAGACGGTGACCTACGGAAAGGATGTTGGCTATCCAATAAATGGTTCCCCGGGAGGCAGTACCCATACCCGCCTCCCAAAATAAAGAAAAAAGGAAAACAATCTTTTTATATACATCATCGGCTCTTTGTGATAACTGTATTTTGCATAATTTTATCTGGTCTGGCTCTTCGTTATTAGTTAGAGTCCAATAGCTCCGTGGCAATTAGTATTTAAAACAAGTTCTCTTTTTTGCTGTTTCGTATAAGTGCAACTCATCGCAAGTCGAAGTGACGTAAGTCGGGATACAATAACTTTAAGTACTGATATATAAATAAACACATTAGGCATTCGGTTCGATCATACTCAAGAACAAAGCAAATATAATTATAAATCTTTTCCTAATTAAAAGAAAGTTGCCTATGATAAATATTCGAAGTATTTTTTGAGTGCTCGCACTCGAATGAGTACATTCGGTGATACTTATCGGACATTCCTTGTAAGCAGTAATAATTACTTGCCCAAGAGCATAAATTCAGTACACCATCATTGCATTCAATTCATTCCATCTAAGTAAATGAGCACCTCGTAAAAATGTATGAACAATACAATAGCTGCATAAAATTACACTGATACGTCGTGATTAGATCTTTTTGAATTGTGCATTGATACTATCCATAAAATTATGCAAAGCTAGGATTAAGCATAATATTATATAAACAGACATGTTTCCGGGAGAAAAATGAATGATACAATGAGTACGGTAAAGTAAGACACGACTGCAAAAGATCTGTTTGTTAGTTTGAGAGTTTTATGTTATAGGTGTTTAGAGTTTAATGCTTTCCTCGAAAAGACTGTTGCTTTACTGTTAATGAGTGTAATAAAGTCCGCCATTTATCCGTGCCAATAGCCTATTAAGTAGACGAAGGGAAAACTAGTTTGAAGTCAATGTCAAGAACAACATGGCTTACACCAGACTGCAAGACGACACTAGGAACAGATGTGCAGCCTTTCGGTGTTCTGATAAGACAGATATATTATGATGATAAGTTCTCATTAACAA
The DNA here is from genome assembly GCA_936435175.1 of Glyphotaelius pellucidus. Taxonomy (NCBI): domain Eukaryota; kingdom Metazoa; phylum Arthropoda; class Insecta; order Trichoptera; family Limnephilidae; genus Glyphotaelius; species Glyphotaelius pellucidus. The sequence continues at coordinate 31,375,195 of OW386547.1, forward strand.
TTCTTTCAAGAAAAGCATACAAATTCAATATTTTACCGGCGATTCAATCCAATATTGTATTTGTATGCCTTTCCTGAATTATTTTAGACCTCTTTTGAAAAGTCATTAAAGGTGATGAAAAAAAATGTAAAAAATTGGTTAAATAGGTTACGTTAGGTAAGGGTTATGGGCTATTCTAAAAAAAGAATTCATAGCTTTTAATGAATTTTTAAAGGTGTTGAGTTGACTTGATTCTGAGTTGGCATGAAACCCCCAGAGGCATAACGAAGAACACCAAGACTCGTCCGAGCGTTGATTTCCCCCATATTTCTCTTAAAAGAGAAAGTTTTTTTTATATTACTGCTATAAAACTAACCAAAATTATAAAAAAAATAACAAACATGTTCACAAACTACTTCTTGGGACAATTTTTTGTCAATAATCAATACTTATAGTATAAGGGAAGGGCCTCCTTAATTGAGTATTTTAACCGGCCGGCAAACTCAGTTGATGATGGCGGGTGACACACGAGCCACGAACTCACCTGAAGTCAGCCAAACGACGCGACATAATTAACGAACGCAGAGTTTCGGTGCGGCAGATTTTCTGCCGAAACCGAAACTGATGCCGAAACTAGATTTTTTTGCCGAAACTTACCGAAACCGAACCTTCGGTCGGTCACTATGGAAAAAGTATTTTGGACAGGTGGCATTCATAAAAAAAAAACAATTAAAAAAGCGCAGGACAGCGGGGAATGGAGGAGCCATGTCTACCATCGAAATTAGAATAGGAGTCACGATCCTCAACAATGAAGAATCAATTTGAGAAAAAAAAGTACCTATACCCTTAAAGACACAAAGGCATTGCTTTGGGGTTCAAGTATTTTGAACAGGTGGCATTCTTAAAAAAAAAAACAAATGATTGCTGATTGATGCTAACGGTTTTACCCAAGTTTTACCACTGTCAAGTTAATTATCAAAACATCCGCGTTAAAGAGCGATTTATATATGCATTCTCAATTTGTCTTGATCAAAACATCGTTAAATGCTGATGGTAATGCCGGGAAAGCCCCGAAATTCACAATGACGTCGCAATTTTTACAATATTTTATTTTTACTCAGCGTTTACAAACGGTATCCGGAAACTAGTGGTAAAAGCGGGAAGCTAGCAAATCTTTTTTGAAGGGAAACTTCTGTAGCCCCGTTGTGACTTGGAATTCGGATGAAACAGAAATGACGCACACATCACCTCCGAAGCATCAAACTCCTAACAAGGCTCCTATTGGTTGAAATATAAAACAGAAATGATGCTAGGTCTGAGCTCATTGGCCGATTTGATTATGACCTCACTTTTCAAGGCACCTTGGTTCTTCATTGATTGAGATTGTTTTGGTAAAGTTTCGCTTCTACCGCCTGTCAACTGCACTCGATTTTTTTTCTAATTTTAAAAAAAATGTTATATGTAGGTATAACACATAACCTTTACTAGAATGTGACGTCTCTTGTGTAAAGGAAAAAAATAAAAATTATAACTTAACATACATGTATAACAAAAAAAAATTGTTTTAGATATAAAGTCAGAAACAAGAAGAGAAAAAATTAACATAATAATATGGAATAAAAATAATGTTAAATTAATACATTAAAAAGTGTTAGTATCTATATATAAGAAATTAATGTGATACTAAGTGCTTCTAAAACCTACATTACACCATCTCTTTTTCCAGCCCGATTCCCGCATTGAGACCAAAGACAAAATTTTTCGCTTTCCGGGATCGCTATTTTCATATCTACGATTTCAGTTGGCAGCCAACAACATGGTTCTTGTGGTGTTTGCAGTGATGCCAATTGAAATCGTAGATATAAAATTAAAGATGAAAAAAGCGGATCACGTAAAGTGAAAAATTTTGTCTTTGATCTCCATACAGGAATCGGGCTGAAAAAAGAGATGGTATAAAACCCACATAAGTCGGGTCCCAATCTCATTTCTATTGCTAGTTGATTAAACCACACCATTCCATCTACATACCAAGAACCCAAAAACATATCTTATACAATCTCAGCATTTCGATTGATTTATTTTTTAAGCTTTTAATATACTTTTTCAAAAGGTTAAAATAGATCTTGGAGAAAGGTCTTAATCGACGCATTTTAAAAGACAAATTAACATCTTATACTACCTAACCCATAGTGACCGATTTTTATATTTTTAAATTTGACCTAAAAATTCCAACTTAGGCTCGATTTACTCGAAAACGGAAGCTCAAATAAAAAAGGCATACCTTATCATCGACACTATTCGCGATATAAGTTTATCAGTTTCATCACTAGTTTCCGGACACTGCGTATTAAACATAAATAAATAAAAGAGTAAAAAATTTATGATTGTGGATTATAGTATTTAAAAATATTGCTTGGGAATCCCTCGCAATTAACTCTACGTTATGAGTTCTTTTAAAACAAAGTGATCAATTTTCGAGATTAATTTTTGATTTACTATGCCGTGTTGCTCTTGCTCCTGCTTTAGCAAACGTAACGTTTTGGATAGCGTCAGAGTATCCATCATCAAACCAGATGCAGACTTGTGTTTATATGTGTAGATGTGATACAGTGTTGCAAACGTTAATACTCTTAAATGTGTTTTAAGGTTTTCACGGCCAAAAAGTATTTTTGTTATTGTTTTTGGGGTGTTATGCCGTGTTTCGCTATCTCCTTCTTTAGCCAACGTTTCGGACAGCGTTACAGTGTCCATCATCATCTCATCTGCCCTGATGATGGACACTGTAACGCTGTCCGAAACGTTGGCTAAAGAAGGAGATAGCGAAACACGGCATAACACCCCAAAAACAATAACAAAAAAACTCTTAAATGTGGTTTTCTGCGTTTAGTTTGGTGTAGTCAGGGTGGTCAATAGCTTCCTCCCGCCCCCGAATACTGGGCGAAAGGAAAAACTTCACCATAGTCAACCCAAATAAAATCGTAAAAACCGAATTCTTGTATTCTCCATTTTTCTTCTCTTTTTCACTGGACCGATTTTTAATATTTTTTAAGATTTTACCATAAGAAAGAAAAAAAGAGATTTGAAAGGCAAGAGACACAAGAGAGACAAGAAAATCAGACATGCAAGAATGATAAGAAATACAAGAGGAAGAAATATAACAAAGACAAGAAAGACTAAGATTTTTTTATTGATTCGTGTACAGACAATGGTTTTCAGTAAGAATCCAAAATTTCAGTCGGTTCGGTGCCAAAAGGTGCCTAAGAAAACGACTGCTGAAGTTCGACATCTGCCATTTAGCGCCAAAAACGTCAAAATGGTTATAAAGTGCCATAAAACGTGGGCGCTATAAAACTTAAAACGCTTAAGGCGCCGTATCCTCGCTCGAAAAGAAAAAGATGGAGAGATATGTAATTACGAATGTTGGAGAGAGCGCGCTAATATTTAAAACGATGAAATTGAAGCAAAAATTGTGAAAATGTTTAATAAAACACGACTCGTTTAGAATAAAAATTTCGTTGGGGTTGTCTAAAACAACATTCAAAGAAACACTGTGATTTTTTTTCATTCATATAACTAGTTAAATAATAGAGACAGACGTGAAAATAAACATTTACAGAGCATTCATTCTTCAAATTCGGGTAGCGGCGACTTAAATCTGCCATTTATCGCCAAAAACTCCGTCTATTAGAAGAAAATATTCTTTGTACATTTTGCTTTTTTAATACATTGTCCAGTTTTATACTGAACGTCTGTTGATGGTGTTCAAACCAGGCAATTTAGCGATTTTTGAAAGATCCTATCTTCTATAATTTATCAAAATTAAAACGTGCCGCCACGCTAGTGTTCGATATCTATATTAAAACATATTTGCACTAGTGTCAACATCCTGAGAGGAAATTGGGGAATATGTTTGAACGAACAAAACGCCGTCCGGCTTCCTCTTGAAACCTTTGCATTATAACGTGTTTTGAGATGCCACGCTATTTGCGAGTGATACTAATTGATTTCATCGCATTTAGTCCACGTGTATGCGCAAGTAACGATTAGGGTAAACATAAATATCTTGTAGGAAATGACACTTCTAGGGAGTGACACAATTATGTTAGTAACGCCATCAATTAGCACTGACAAGGAAAAGCGTAGAAAATAATGCAGGCACGTAGAACGAGGAAACCAGAAATGAGTTTTGAATTTTCAAAGTATTAACAGTGACTAAATCATACGAATGCGATGTGACACTAATTCTGATGGGCTAAAACAAAATTTGTTATTTTCTTGTCGTTAGCGAAGGTATCTATAATATCTGTATTAACTTAAAATCACAAAATCTGTTTGTATGTTCGGCTAAAAGCTCTTAAATTAGCTCAACCGTGAAATTACATTAGTACACAATTTTTCCTCTCAAGCATAAAATGTAAATTTGTTTTACATTTTAGCAAACTTATGAAAATTTACGTTATAATTGTGAAATTGTTTACTGACTCTTCAATAAGTCTAGACGCAGGATGATGATAACCAATTTGTTTATTTTCTCTCTATTTTACAATATCATCCAACGGTGACCGGATAACTGAACAATGTACGACTTCATCACTCCTTTGAAAAGTCATTATAAGTGATAAAAAAATTGGTTATATAGGTTACGTTAGCTTGGATTAAGGCCTATTTTATTTTTAATTTCATTATAATTTTTAATATCCGTTGTACACAACGGAGTTACAATACGTGTTGACTATTTAAGAGCTAGCCTATGAGAGAGCGAGTGCTAAAATTACAATCCTTTTCATACTACAGCATCTGCTATCTCGCTCGTGTACCCTAGTGGTCAAATTAGCCACTAAACATTCTTACAATTATGTACACATCAAAACCTTTATATTTACATCAAATTAATATTATTTTCAACACGAGAGTTTAAATACAAATGTCTTCAGTTCTTACAAGCAAGTTATAATGCCTTGTATCTGGTATCAATCAAATTCTATATGCTTAGATGAAATACATGTTGACTATCTAATCTAAGGGGAAAAGTCATCGTTGTGTCCAGACTGTGATATTTGTTCACCTGGGCATTATGGTAATAGTTCAAAACATCATCACAGCTGATACTTCCAACCTTTAGGCCTCGTGTTTCGGTTCGTCTAACTCAAAGGACATTGAGTGCGAAGTGAGAAATCTACCAATCAGTACGCAACAACAACGCTAATGATCCGAGACGACAATCTATAAGAAAAACCACTGAACTGTTGAAGAATTATGTATTAGCAGAGATGTGCCATTTTTGTATTTTTGTTATTAATTCATAAAGTTCTGTTGACACCTTTTTTATTATAAACTGTGAAGGTATTCTGCGAGTGGTAAAAACTCTATGATTGTAGACATATAAGCCGAATGTAGGTACATTACGCAATTAGTTGCGCACAAGTTGTTTCATGATGTTAATTGCGCTGCTAGTTTCACGTGTAAACATAAAGTTTTATCATGCATGCATTTGTCATTTTCCACGAAATTAGAATCGCGCAAAATTGCAGCACCACTAGTGGTATGCAACTAATTGCTTTGTATAAAAACTTGATGCAACTAGTGTCGCGAAACCATTTCATCTGAGTGGAAGTGTGAGTTTCTCGTAACTGTGTGAGATTTGTGTATGCAGTGAACACTGCAGAAAAAAGCTTTGAAATTGATGGTACCATGATTGCTGTGATACTGGTGGTTGCACGACACTAAATTTGCGCAATTTACACCATTTTTTTGGTGTCATGCAATTATTTGGAACATGCGTGCAGCTAGTTTTGTAATGTAAATTCGGCTTCAGGAATCCCGTTTAAATTTAGACTTGCGATTTAATTCGACAATATACAAAAAGATTTCAATTTTTTTGGTTTCATTCTTCAGCTTCTTAACAAAAACCAAATTATTATTAAATAAAAATATTTTTTATCCATATAGCACACCACGACACAAGCAAGGGAATGTTTAGATTTATTTATCTACCTGAACCTAGTTTTGATTTTTAGTGAAAAATTGAAAAAAATATATTGTAACAGTCAAAAATGTGTCTGTTCCTTCGATCAATAATGGTCTGTTCAATAAAAAGTAGATATTATATTCCATATATTATAAGGCATAAAGTTCCACGGAAATATCAAAATTATTTATAAACATGATGTCAAAAAAAAGTGATGAACGCCTTACTCATGAACAGTTATTTAACAATGTGTAATCATTACACGTCAGCCCTGATGATGGACAGTGTAATGTAATGACCAAAGAATGAGGTAGCGCAATACGGCGCAAAAACCAAAAATAAATCACTTTAATACTTTTGGTCGTGAAAATCTCTTAAACTAATCAAAATCAAAACTAAAAACGTTATTATAATACCTGATCCAGTCCTAGAATGTTATAAAACCGTATTCAGACTGGAGTAAAAAATAAAAAAAAATATCTTATAAAGATATCCTTTACAAGGTAAATTAAACATTTTAGAGGTGTTAAACAAGAAATATAAATAAAACTTCATGTTTCATGAAGAAAACCCTTCCTCTCCCAATGAAACAATAGGATTCGCAATGTATTCGTTTAATAATACTTATAATATGATATATTATATATTCAAATAAAACAATACATAGTAGGCTAATAATAACACATAAATTCGAATGCCATTAACGATGCTGACTTCTGGTCAACATTGATCACACCACATATTTTTACAATAGAATGTATTTATAGCTTTTAAGTAACACAGTGGGGAAACTTGTAGGGTTGTAATTCGTAAATGTAATTGAGGTCATTGGAAATTAATTGAGACATTACTTAATGGGTAAGTATTTATACATTTTCTATGAATAGCTCTCCCGTGGCGTACCATGGTATTTATATTTGTGAAGAATTTTATTTTTGAGTATTTTGTTCTTGGAATTGAAAGTAAGTATTCTGGGAAAAGGATTAAGTGGCTTTTAAAATTAATGCAACCATAATAACTTATGCTTTTGAGAAAGCAATGTTAGGGTAGGTTTACACTCGTAAGTGAAATTTACTACTTAACGGAAGTTTTTGACAAGTTACTCACAGGAGCATTTACATATGCTTGTGGTAATTAATGCTCACGGAAGTTGTTCCGAAGTTCGATCTGTGTAAATGCTCATGCGACCGTTTACATCTGTAAATTTATTTGCGGTGAGATGGCTTCCTTTCAACAACGACCTGCAACTGTCAAATTTACGCAAATTTTTCAATAAAAACGAAAAGGCCCAAATAAAGTGTTGAAATAGAATTTGGCTTTAATTAAACAATTATCCACGTGCTTTTGTGCCATCAAAGGTAGAAATTAATGGATTTCTTTCATTTTATCCGAATGACAGCTGCCTGACAGCAACCTAAATTGAATTCAAACACGTAATGTTAAAAACAGAAACATTGAGAATGGAAAGGATTGGACTGAAAATTGAATAGAAGGATGCCCATTTTCAGAAAACTTAAGCTGCCGCTATCCAAATTTCTACCGATTTCTTACATATCTCCCTTAAACATTTGAAGTTTTTAAGCTCTTATTATTATGTTATTTTTGAAGATAATATCTAGATATTTTCCACGCCAAAACGCAAATTATATGAAATTCCGATATATTATACATTCACGATAGAAAAAAATCGCAAAGTATGCTCCTAAAATTATTTAAAACAAGTTTATTTCTATTATTTTACAAGTTATATTTGTGAAAAAATTCACAATGTTTCTTTAAATGATACTTAAGATACCTTACACGAGATCTTTGCTCTATTTTAAACGAGTCATGTTTTATTAATCATTTTCATAATTTTTGCTTCAATTTTATCATTGAAGATATTAGCGCGCTCTGTCCATCATTCGTAATTACATATCTCTCCATCTTCTTCTTTTTGAGCCGGGAAGCGTCGCCTTAAATAGGTGTAAATAAATACTAGTTTTATGCGAAAAAAATCCTACGAAAACTGTCTTTTAATTTTTGACATCTAGCAAACGGCGCATTTTGGTACCATTTCTTGCGGAAAGTCTCTAGCTCATTAAACTGATTTTATGAGCTTTAAGAAGGCTGGAAGTTCGCGCGGACGCGATTAGACCTGTCAAAAAACTTCCGAAAGAACAAATTCTGTAACTTGCTAAAATTACGTAGAGTGACTTTTGATGTCGTTTACATTGGTAATTTGACCATAAATCGCTTACACAAGCGCATTACGAGAAAAAACTTACGAATGTAAAGGCAGCCTAAGAAAACGAAGAGTGTTCATGTAAGTCAATACCGATAGATACAGTGATATTGTAAAATCAACTATCGGATGGTATTTGTTGTTATCAAGTTTCATTTATAGGACTGTATTTAATTTAAAAGTTTTTTTTGTATGTGTATATCAATAATGTTTTCATTCTATTTATAAAAATTGTTAATTTATAAATAAGTTCTGTTGTGTATTTACTATTACACTATTATTATAGCTGTTTCGCTCCTAGACATGACATGTCTAAGCCGAGTTTAATTATTAAAGAATACAAAAATACTTGTTAAACCCTTGAGTCATCAAAATTGTTCATTTGGAAACACCTTACTCAAACGACATTTAGTCAAATCTTAGCAATGCAATAAGTGGGGAAACTTTAAAGGGAAATTATTTACTATTAATAATTTACAATATTTTAGTCATTAATCAATAATGGCATAGGTAATAAAAATAAAATCGATTTGTTTACCGTTATAAGTAACTGCATGGAATTAAAATAAATACATCGTTTGTATGTGGCTTCATCACAGTTTGATAATGCCTTCAGAAGGCTAAATAGCTGTCACGTGTAATAATAATTATACAGGAGAACTTATTTCAAAATATTTTTTATAAATCAATAATAATATTATTGAGTATACATACAAAAGAAAAACTTAAATCAAAAACATGGAATTTGCGATAAAGATCGATGTAACTATAGTAATTATTGGTGTGACTTATTACCTAATCAATTGAATGGTCACTTCCTCCAAAATTCTAGGTATCTTGATTGATTGATATTTGGTATTTGCACTTTTCTAAGATTTCTTATCATATATACGTACTATTTAGATATTATCGGACTCACACCGTGTTATAGACAATGATGGATTTGTCTTCTAAGCTGTCGATTTGCTGTATGTGTGTATCATCACCGTCATCATCAACGTAGCTACAATCTAAAATCCTTGGAGATTCCCGATATCTTGATGGACCTGCCGTATTCCTCCAATTTGGTGTTGGTATCCACACCATTAAACCACTTGAGTTTAGGTCTCCTCCCGTTAAATTGACCTGCAAGCCTATCAGCCAGAAGCCTGACTACACATCCTACCCAATATAGCTGCTCCAGGTTTAAGAATCCTGCTATCGGCATTGAGCTCAATGGATTTTGGCGACACTTCAAACAATTAATGGACTTACTGCCGTTGTTCCCAACTGTTGTCCGGAATTTTGACTCGATACTCCTCAAATGCGTAAATGCGCTCTTCCCAATGCAACTTTCCGACCAACAACAGGCGAATCGAGCAATACTAAACAAATCACTTAGCTGATCGGAAGCCTAGATTGATCGACCGAAAATTTGGAATCAACGGCCATTAGTTCGTGATCGCGCCTTGTCTTCGTGTTGGCCAGAAAAGCTTTTTTCTTCTTCAAAGAATCTAATATCCTTCCACTATTGTTTATACATATAGGTCCAGCACAACAATACTGATCTGATGAGAGTTTTATAGTGCTTATATTTAAAAGTATAATACCAAACGTAATAATTGCGTGTTTCTAAGTATCAAATTGGAATTCTTGGTTAAACTGTTCAATGGATTTGCAAAACCTTCATTGGAAGAAATTAGCAATCTTGGTTTATTAACCCGGCGAAAGTGTGGCAGGGTATGTGATACCCACCATGTTACTTATTTGCATGTATTTTTTATTTGTGACCTTCAAACCTGTTGTTGCTTTGATTAGTTGAAGTTAAAGGGGTGCAAGAGAGGATAGTGGCGTGATCGCAGTGTTGTGGCAGCGTGCGCTCGAGTTGTAGCTTGCGAACTGCGTTCGGGTATGTGATACCCTGTCATATCGTTGGTGTATACATTTGGTGACAAAAACTAACATTACGTTTTCTGCTATTTTAACTTACTTTCTTTGTTGCATTGTAGTTTTTAATAGAAAATGGACGTTGACAGTGAAGAAACCCGACTTCGGTCAATGCTGGAAGAAGTATTAGAAAATGCACTGATTTGAACTCCAGTTCCTAAGATTTTTCTAATATTTTTTGTTATTGTTTTAATGTTTCATGTTCTATCATATCTTTAATTTTTTTTCATATAACTTGTTTTCTTTAGTTCCTTTGTAGTTTTTTGGACAGTGAAAATTTTTGTTGAAAATTCATGGTGACTTGTTTCCATTTAAGTAAAATATAAAAATTGTTAAAATGGCGCAAATGTTTTATTTCCAATGCATTAAATTCTAGTCTTGCTACAATAAAAAATAATTATTATAATGCTTTTTCTTAAGAATCAAGTTTTAGAGTCAAATATGAAAAAGGGTATGTCATACCCTGCCACATACATCTTGTTACATTTTTTCACCACACTCTCGCCGGGTTAACTCGAATACTTCATTAGGAATCTCCTGAGTCAACATGGGTAATGAATGTTAGTACAACCAATCAATTCATTTAATATTATATAATCGTGGTTTAAGTGCCGTGGTTTTATTGACTCAACATGGTAAGTAGAATAATACATTGCTAATTATGGGAATTATCCTAGATTGATTCACTACTGTTGAGGTATTTTTAAGTAATTGCGTTTTACGCTCTTGGGGTGAAATTGCAATAATTGCGGTTGACATAATAATTGTTAGTTAATTTGTAGCGGAATTATTGTATTGGTTTCAATTGAAATACAGTACAAAAAATTAAATATTTCTTTTTGATTATTCCTTAAGTAAATGTCCATACGTACCTTTCTGTGGTTCTATTTCATTCCGATCATTTAACTTAAGAGGAAATCCGGTCACCGAGATATTTGAACAATAGGTAATTTACCAAACTGTTGCTATAACTGTCGCTCTTACTCCCCCAAATACTGAGCGAAAGAGACTTCAGCACCTCAGGCTGATAATACTTAAATAAAATGATTAAAATCGAGTTTTTGTACTCCCCATTTTTTTCCTCCAAAACTGGACCGACTTTTAAGATTTTTTTATTAACTTTATTACAAGAAAATACTCTCTGTCTGTGTTTTTTTTAAATACATCGTCTAGTTTGTAAACTGAACGCCCGTTGATGGAGTTCAAACCAAGGCTCCTTATAGGAGTAACTTATCAAAAAATGTGCGACTCCTAGTGGCTGACATCTTTATTACATTAGGGGTCGTCCATTAATTACGTGATTTTTTTAGCACCCTTTTAACCTCCTCCCCCTCCCTGGCGATATGTGGTGAGGTTTTAGACTAGTCCCCCCCCCCTTTTTTTTGTACAAAGTATATTGAAATATTCAGAATATTGTTTTAAGGCAAAACATACGCGGCAAAGATTTACGCATGTATTCGGCGTCGAAATCACAGACTTACTGGCGACTGGTGAGCCGAGCGGTTGTCGCAACGCGCGGGGAAATCGTTGCCTGGCAACGGCGAGTCAAGGCCACGCGCCGCTGTTTAGTTTAGAAATCGTGCGTTCAACGAAAAATAAATACACGTGATATCTCATTATCCCCCCCCCTCCTTGTGATATTTCGTGATTTTTTTTCCGAACCCCTTCCTCCCCCTTTCGAGCCTCACGTGATTAATGGACGATCCCTTAAAAATGATTGCAGTAGTGTCAAAATCCAGAGAGGAAATTGGGGAATACATTTGTATGGACAAAACGCCGCCCGGTTTCCTCTTAAAAGAAACCATAAAACTTTATTATGAAATCTCTCCGAAATTAGTTTATTTTCAACGCGAGTAAAATTTATTCAAATCAATGAGGTCTGCGCACATTCCTTTCTCCTTTCTCAAACACGTACTAAAGGTACCTACAACAATTCAGTAATATAATCAAGATCATTTTACCACGTCCAAAAAAACATTGCCGTCACAATAGTGTGTCGTCGCTCGGTGAAAGCATTAAAAAACCACTGTCACGTGTCGGAATTTGTGAAAAAAATGTATAATATCAATAAGCAATCGTCGATGAAATCGGTCAACATTACATCACTAAACGAGAGGAAATATTAGCGTGGAAAATTGATGGCGTAACTCAACAGTCGCCACAACAACAAAAAATAATCAAAACTTTACAAAATATTTGTCGACTGGTTTTATTCAATCAGACGTATCTACTTAGGACAACGATATACCCTAAAATATATTCAGAATCTTAAAGACGTAAGTAAAGAAGTCGTGTATACAAACTGCGACTCGCGACCCGTGTATTGGACGGACCTACTGTCGAATTTGCCCAATAAAAGAAAAGAAGAAGAAAAATAATGTGGGAATCTTAACGACGTAAGTGAAGAAAGCGTGTAAACAAATATACGCCGGCGGCACGGCGTATTGAACGTACGTACGGTCGAATTTCGGCCTGGAGATTCGATCTTTCCGCCGCGTTCATTTTAATTTTTTTTTTTTTTTTAATCTTTATTTTTTCCCATTATTATAAACATTTCAAAATACACATATAAGAAACAAATAAATCAAAAGTTAGGAATAATTAAATCTACGTAAAGTAAAAAGTAGGTGATGGGAACCCACAAAGGCACTGCCTGTGCGTGGGTAATATAAACAAAAATGCATACATCAGTAAGTACAATTAACAATAGTTATAAGTTATAAAAAAGTTATATGAGTTAGAATTAAAATGAAAAGTGATGTATTAAGGTTAACATAGAATTTATAGCAAAAGTGTTTTAACATCTGCACCATAAAGCCATAATTTTAATTCTTTTATGTAGAGTGATATTTTATCTGTCGTTTGAATGTGTTTTGGTAGAAGATTAAATGTCCGAGGACCAATAAAGCTGCTATGTGTTTGCATTAATTTGGTATTGATTTGAGGGGTGTAAAAGATATTATTAGTCCTTTTGCTAATTCTATTTTCATTTTTTTCGAAACAATTTTTGTTTTTAAATACATATTTCATTGTCTGCAATATAAATAATTTACGGATGTTGAATATTTTAGTATCTTTGAAAAGTAACTCAGTCGAGAATGTTTTAGTTCTATTGTACATAACTTTAATAATACGCTTTTGAGTGTTTTGTAAAGGCTTAAATTAAATTAATTCTGAAGAACGTGTTACTAATATTTAAGATGTCTCTAAACGTTTCCCTCCTGAAGTTATTAATTGATCGTATGGAAAAATAAAATCTGTTGCTTACCAATAACTTTATAGCTGAAAAACGGTTTATAAAGTTTTAAAATCGTTGTACGTAAAATATATTAAAGGTAAGATATTGTTTCTTTTAATCTTAAATATAAAGAACTTACTTCCCCAGGGGTCTGTTGGAATAAAAAAGTTATTTTAGTTACGAATTCGACGGAAATTATTAAAATGTGAGTTTTGATCAAACAAAAAATATTGGGTTGTTGCGCCGCCTTAACATCGTAATCGTGATAATAAATCGTAAAAAGGACGTGAATGGTAGAAAATTTAACGAAATAATAATTTATTTGAATCTTATGGCACCTTTTAACCTCTCCAGCAAGTCTCTCTCGGAATATAGTCTTGCACTACTGTGGGAGGGATGGATTCATACGTCCGTTACTCTTGGACACACTGACCCCCAGATTCCTCTCTCATACCTTTTTTCTTCCTTTCCCTTCCTTCCAGAACTTCCTCTCCTTCCTTTTCCCTAAAAATACCTTCCACACAGCATCCTCAAAGATGACACAAGCCCCGAGAGAAACTGTTTTCTTCAGGGCCTCCTGTGTTAAGCTAATGTTATAAAATTAATGTATAAAAATGTGTTCAAACTTTGACGAAAATGCCCTCGTGCAGTACGTTACATACATGAGAGAATGTTGTTATTATGTTGGTTCCATGTCATTGATATTTGCACCTTTTTTTCAGCGTTTTTTGCAACTTTTTTGTAAGCTTTTTGCACTGTCATCGGACCCGTCAATTAGTTCGCCAAGCTTCTCGTCTGTTTATTGTTCCTATTTGATTCGGGTTTTCAAATAAATTAAAAAGTTTTTGTTGTGGTAGTTTTTTTTCTGGTTAATTACTTGCAAAAAGTAAGACAATTGACTTGAATGATTATGATTGAGAATAATAGATATGTTTTGGACAGTACCCGGATTGAAAATTCTGCACTCGGATCGTTGTATTTAGAATGCCACCATGGAGGTAGCATGAATTTGAATTTTTATTTATTAAACTATCGACAAACATATATGTATTACGACAATTTAAGGCTCATTCTTTGAAGAACAAAGATGTTAAATTTTATAAATTTTGGAATAAAACCGTGGATTTATATAAAAATCAAAGCCACGCCGCCCGTCTGATAGATAGATAGATCTACAGATAAATAGACAGATAGATAGATAGATAAATAGATAGATTAGATAATTATTTATACACGGTTCTACAACCGGGGAACTGGTGAATCGATATCAAAAAAGGAAAAAAAAGAATGAGTAGGTATTAAATTTTTAGTTTTTCACAATTCTCGTCAATTAAAGGGTTAAAACAACTTTTGGAGCTGGGTCTACGTATCGCCACACTTTAAAATACATTTAACAGCTGATTTTAAACCCTCAGCGATCGACTTTTTTTACTTTGAAAGAATTTCATCTTCAGAACCGATTTACTCGAAAACGATAACTCAAATAAATTTAAAAAATTGCATATACTGCATAATCGACTCCAAATATGATGAAGATTCACCAGTTAGCTGCTTGTACTACTAGTTTTCCGATATCATGTATAAAATGTAGATTATTTATGCCTCACTCTAGATATGAAGATACTCAAAGTATGGCCTAGATTAGATACCGAATCAAAATCTAAAATTTGCTAATTGATATTTTTATTCAATTTTGAATAGAACATCTCTTTTTTTACAACTTTCGAAGGTTATTTCCATCAATGTAATATATATCATTGAAGAAGAAGATAACACTAATTATCTAAACTAAAATATGAAAGAGAACAAGACACAGAAAAATAAAAAGGTAATAGTTGGAAATGGAACTCGAACCCAGAATCTCTCGTCTTACCGGAACAAACGCCTTACCAATTCTACAATTCTGAGACCTCTTATCTAAACGTATTTTTTTGTCAATCTCATATTTCATATTTCAGAATTAACATTTTTTTTACATGAGCTCCACGCAGGAGGCCCAGAGGAAAATAATTCCCCTCGGGGCAAACCCTCCACACCGCATCTTTGGGGATGCTGTGTGGAGAAAGGAAAGGAAGGAGAGTTCTGGGAAGGAAAATGGTTTAAGGGGTGAGTAGGAATCTGGGGTTCAGTGTGTCCTGGTCGTCCGCCTCCAAGACCTAGACAAACTACACCCCATGAACCCGGGCACCTCTGCTAAGTCACCAAATGTAGCGAACCACTTGGGGTGACCTTTGGCAAAGGTGTTGGTTATCCATTAAAGGTTTCCGGGGCGGCGGTACCCATTACCGCCTCCCAAATTGATTAAAAGTGATGTATAAAATAATGGTTAAACTGGTAACGTTAGGTTAGGTTACGGGCTATTTTTAAATTGTTTTTTTTCGTAGCTTTTAACGACTTTTCAAAGAGTTGTTGAGTTCAGTTGATTCTGAGTTGGCATGGAACCAATAGGGCGACCACGTATTTTTCAATGCAAAAATTTAGACCAAGCGTGATCCATTTCGAAAACAAGTCCGTACAAGGATACTCCATTTTTTACACGTGCAAAAAACATAATCGATATTCTCAAAAAAATACTTCTCAGGGACTTTGTAACAAGGAGATAATTACACACTGTATTCACTTATATCCGATAAGATCATAATCGTAAATAAGACTATTTGCTTATCGCTCGCTGTCATGTTTGATTTTTAACTAATTATTCATTATTATCTTCAGACGTACCTGTATTATTTACAACCAGTTTTACAAGTGTCTGATCATCGAATAATGTTTATCAAATGATCGTAACCCACAATACAATGAGAGCGTCTAAATTTAAATAAAATCAACCTTGTAGAAATATTTTTTTTTGTACTATAATAGATTCAACTTTTTTCAATTTTCGACCTAGTTACGCCGTTATTACTCGTATTCATCCCGCGACAAAATATCCTCCGACGAAATAGCTATTGGGAGTGGAAAACACCAATAGATGTTGAAAATGTGAAGAGGATGAATTCACTTATGGTGCCAATGTCCTGCCCTGGTGGGAACTAGACTCAGAGACTTGGGGAGACATACTGTAGAACCAGAAGACAGCCACATATCCAATGCCAACCCTGGTGAACTTTATAAAAGAGACTGGGTTTTTGTTTGAGGATTGAGGCAAAATGGGCCTATGGCCTAAGGGCTCACGGGAACTAGTCGTAAACCGTCTCCGCCAAAAAAGCCAACGACAAAATATCCCCGATAAAAAAATATCCTACCGACAAAACATCCCCCAACAAAATATCTACTAAAACGTAACCTAACCTAACTTGACCTAACAAAAAAATGGGATAAAAATAATACAGACATCCTGGAAAGACAATAAATTATTGTTCAAAAATAGTAAAATGGCAAAAATAATACAGATAACAATAATTTATTGTCTTTACAGGATGTCTGTATTATTTTTGTCCCATTTTTGTGTTAGGCTATGTTAGATTAGGTTAGGTTAGATAAGATTAGGTTAGGTTAGGTTATGTAAGGTTAGGTAAGGTTAGGTTAGGTTAGGTTGAGTTTAAGTAGATATTTTAAGTCGATTTGGATTGGGATAGTTAATTTTCTAGTTGAGTCGATTTGGATTTGGGTGGGTAGTTAATTTTATAGTTGAATCGATTTGGATTTGGGTGGGTAGTTAATTTTATAGTTGAATCGATTTGGATTTGGGAGGGGAGTTAATTGTATATTTGAATCGATTTGGATTTGGGTATTTAATTTTCTATTGAGTCGATTAGGATTGGAGTAGCATGAACTGGTTAAGCTAAAAAAACGCATCTCACTAGAGATTTTACCGCATCCGGGATTTTTATAATTTGCTGCCTATGCATTTACGAATCGAGACACGAGCTGAGCAAAAACGTCGTTTGCGCTTGCTTCGTTCCTTTCCGTATTTTTCGTAATTCGTAATTTCTGTCTGCGACAGGACATGTGAACCACAATGTGGTCTCCACGTGTTTGTTAAACAATAATAATAATAATATTTCCAAAGATTTACTCCAGTATTAAACATTTGAGTATTTATGTACTGCTATAACTGCTAAGTCCACACAGTCAACAAACGGATGAATTTATTATTCTACTCAACATTGTGTTCGATGTTTGGTTAATAAATTTATAGAGCTACTTTTAGTGCGTGTTCTGACGCTATTTCGTCTTATTTTATATTGATTTAAAGCGTTTTTCAGAATTTTTCTCGACAACTGTGGCTATTGTGTGCGTCCTGTAGTGTCAGCTTTACAAAATGCTAACAATACAACATCTGAGTAAATTGAAAAGTTAAATTTAAATTATTTTTCTTAGCGACAATATCATTTGCCTGGTTAGGAAAATACTAGATCAATCGGTTTTTATCGACTTCTGACATTTAATTTTGGTTTGCTCTTTGCTTTAATGTACATTTTTAATTGAACCGCTGATTTTTTTAAATTTATTTTATTCCTAAAGTTTCATTCATTATGTTTTCTAAGCGATGTAACAACAGATTTCCAGAAAACTTTAATAGAAAAAAGTAGCTTCCAAAAATCCGCGGACAACATCACTTACCCTTTTATCGAATACAATCTAATACAGACAGCTCCATAGTGCTGTGAAGTGACTGCTTGATCGATTTTCTAAACAAAACCATCCTCGAGTTGCGGATGACCTGTCTATATATGAATTCCTATCAATTTTTGTTAGAACAACTCTTTTTTTATAACTTTTGAAAGTTATTCTCATCAATGTAATATTAGTAGATGACCCGGCTACGCGTTGCTGTGGCTAACGAAGTACAACGCCATCTACTGGATGGTTACCCAACCTTTATAACCAAGCTTTATTAACTCACACCGCCATCTGTTAATTTGCATACAAATGAAATCCACACCGCCCGCCTGCCAGCCCGCTCGTCCTCCACATACAGACATTCTCTTTTAATTATATATTTCAACCAATTTACACAAAACCTTGACAAATTATATACCTACCTAAACCTTCCTCATGATTCACTTTGTCTTTGTCTATTAAAACCGCATGAAAATCGGTTCAGTAGTTTTTGAGTTTATCGCGAACAGACAGACAGACGCGGCGGAGGTCTTTAATTTATAATAAGTAGAGATGTAGAGATTCCCATCAATGTAATATTAATAATGTCCCATTTGCGACCGTTATCTTTTTATTTTTCTGTGTCTCGTTCTCTTTCGCATTTTCGTTTAGATTATTAGTGTTATATTCTTCTTCAATTCCTATCACTTCAATCAAGATCTATATCAAATTTTCGTTTAGATTATTAATTTTATCTTCTTCTTCAATTCCTACCACTTCAATCATGAGCTATAATGATTGTAGCTTCATCTGTGATGTATTCAGTTTGTACTTTAACCTTGCAAGGCTTTCGGAAACGTAGAAAATGTAGAGGAAATGCTGTAAATACTATAAATACACCCACCAACTACCAGCTTTTTACACTTATAGCAACAAACCTTTTTAATGTGCCAAAAAAAAAATTGTACAATGTTGTTCTTTTATTGCAATGTTGTGATTAGGACTTTATTGTTAATCTTTTATTACATAATTATTCGATCGTAATAATTATTAATATTACATACGTCCCAACCGTAAACAATAAAAAAATGTATTATATTATTATCTACCATTATAGTGATCGCTGAAGTGTGAAAATTGACAATTGATTGACAACATCAATCATTAAAAAATACCTTTTCCTGAATTAGAGAACAGTAAAATTGTTTTAAATTTGTCGCTTTGGTAATTCTTTCCGTGCAATAATAAAACCCCGTTTGTTTGTGTTTATATAACCTTCACTCTATGTAAACATCGTCATTAAAAATTATTACAACAATCAAACCAAATTAAGGAAACTAAATTACCAGCCAGCGCATAATACTTTATTGGCCCTAAAGCAAAACCATGAACGCGAAAATTTAATTTAGATTTGGTATCATTGTAAGATTCCTTAAATAACAAAGACTGTGCTAAAAGATGCCAGGTGACAGGATAAATAAAATATCATATTTGTTGATACCACCCCATAAGAAGCGACTACGAAGCAGACCAAGAAAGATGGTGGATAAATATAATTAGGGTCGGGAGCCAGAAAAGAACTTTAGTAAACGAGATCAAATCCCATAATTGGATTCATTGAATGTTATTTTGAAAATTCATAGCACGAAGACTGTGAGGGACTGGTTGAAAGAATGCCATACGATAGAACACCAATTATCAAGAGTTAATAAAGTCTCAGGAGGAAACGTCACAATGCAAGCAAATGAAGAAGTAGACCAACTGCCTGGAGAAGACTAGACCATGATGGCAACGTTTAGGGAACTGGAAAAAAAATTCTAGGATCAGGAACTATTGGAGGGTTTTTGTTGGCTATATTGAATCCCATACGGCAGGAGGCATGGAAAAATATCTGACTAATTAAACATCACGCCGTTTAGTAGAGGGAACGGTCCGCCAAACGTCTTGGCATACACTATTTGCCTCATTCATACATCGCATAATGCATACTCTACTACTATTCTGACTCTTAATATGGCCGGACTCAAGTATCTGATTCACTTCATCGTGTCATGTCTTCTTCGGGCGTCCCTGACTTCTACCATTCACATTTGCGACATATATTCTCCTTGCACTCCTTTCTTCGCTCATTCGCTCTACATGCCCAAACCATCTTAGGATCCCTTTCTTAGTCTTACTAATTACGCTTACATCAGCCTTGCATTATTTGCGGATCTCCACATTTCTCACACCATCATGGATGATTTTACCATGTGCAGGGATCTCATTTCTACAACATTCAGTCTACTTTTATTCTTCCTCTGCAAGTTCCATGCCTCACTGCCATACATTAGTAAGTTTTAGGGTAAGTACCAGCACACCATTGTGGA
The DNA here is from genome assembly GCA_936435175.1 of Glyphotaelius pellucidus. NCBI lineage: Eukaryota > Metazoa > Arthropoda > Insecta > Trichoptera > Limnephilidae > Glyphotaelius > Glyphotaelius pellucidus. The sequence continues at coordinate 31,395,444 of OW386547.1, forward strand.
CTGCTAGCTTCGCTTCTTTTGACAGTTTTTTGTTAGCTCCAACGGCATTCAGCCCTCCATTAATAGAGTTACCTGCATATACCCATCTTTCATTATCTCTATCAGCCTTTCCATCTCTCGTAATACCTGACAATCCAGATATAAATAATGTATTCAATTGTCACATTTGCGTATATTATTCAAAGCACGTTCGCACACTTTCGTCATGGCCTTGATCAACGTCAATAATAATGATATTTAGCATTTAATGTGAAGTTATTTTCCATTTGCGAAATATGATTCCGTTCATGCATAACTATTCTACTTTTGTTTACATGGGGTTGACTCACTTACCTTTGCGATGTTAGTACATAACAACCTTATTTGTTCAAAATAGGTTTCTAATTACAGTAATTATCGGGAATTTAATGGCTGTTATGTAATACACAATGAATGATGACTATTCTAATATGTTACTCTATGCCTCATCCCCTGACGTGAACTATGTAAACTACAAAGCTTTTTGAAACTAATTCAATCGAATGATTTTTTAAACGAAATGTAATGGGTGATTTGGCGCATTGAATCATCTTCGCACCAAGTAAATCGATCAGCTGCCCACATTTCTACTTCACATTTTTGACAGTCAAGGAAGAAGCAGATCACGTTGCTGACTTGAGTTCAGATCTATAGGATGTACTTGCGGTTCTCAGAGGAACCAAACATGGCATATACTTCGTAACCGTAAATTACGAAGCAAATGATGGATAACTCTACAATAAATGTCTCAGTTGGTTTAGTTTATTTATTTTGAATTTTTGAAACGTAAAGTAGGGCGTAAAAAATTACCGTGAAAACTTTTAGTAACTCGTGAATAGTTTAGCTTTGGAAATAATTTTATTTTATTCGCAAATTTCGAAGAGCGCCGTTAAACATTAACTATGCTAATAACAAATGTTTATATAGAGCGAAAAATTTGACTGAATAAAAAAATAAATTTACAGCTGCGTAACTTAGTTTAGATTGAGCTATGATTAGTTTAAAGTTAAATAAACTACGAATAAACTAGCTTACCTCAAAAAGATTACTGTGGTGTTAGGTTAGGTTATTATTATAGTTATATATAGCATAAATGTGACTAATTCATAGATCTACCAGCATTATCTGCGTGTTTTACCGTAGGCTAAGATGGTCATCGACCTAACTTAACCTTACAATAAGTTTAGGTTAGGTCAGATTTTGTTGTTATACGAGTATGCGACGTCAATGTGCAATTCATGAAACTACGAACACGTTATTGACCTTACAATGGAACGTACAAGTATTATTTAAAGCTATGTACCACGGCGTGTGAAATTCAGAATCAGGCCGCTTACAATAATACTCCTTATGTAGATGGCGATAAGGTTTAAATTCGCGTTTAACACCAGCCGCACGTTTTGATTTATACAAGAAAATAAAACAGAACCAAAGAGCGTTCTTTATTTTATTTTGCGAAGCTCAGGCACAAATATTTAAATATTTTACAGTAATTTTCAAAATAATTAAATTTTTAATATTATACAATAGAACCATAACCGAAAAGGGGTTGGTAAGTAGGAAATTTTTAACTTTAAAATAGTGTCTATAGGCCTGATACCATATTTTTCTGGGCTTAGAAAATACTAATACTGAAAAAATCGAGTGCAGTTTACACGCGGTAGAAGTGAAACCTTCATAATAACTTACACACAATCTCAACCAATAGAAGCTTTCAAAAATGAGCTCATAATCAAAGCGGCCAATGCGGTAAGGTTTCATTCTATCTCATTCTCTCGCGGGCTAAATCCTATAGAAGTGTGTGTTTGTCTCTTTTTAGTGTCGTTTCCGTTTCATCGAGTTTCAAATCGCAACAGTGCTAAAACTGTTTCACTTTAAAAAAAACGATTATTTCAAAGGTAAATGTGTATTTAATTAAAGCATTTGAAATATTTCTTAGAGATCTAATTTTCAAACCAAAATCACATGATTTCGCATTACCTGGTATTTACTTTCCTGCCACTGGAAAACTTACCTTCAAAGGTAATGAATTATTGCAGAAGGTACTACAATGTAAAGGCGTAGATAACAAAACTACAACCTCTGTTGTTGGCTTTTGTTGATAGTGTAATTTAAATATTATCACCTGTAAATGCTATTTCAGCTTCCCCGCCGAAACCAATTTGACAACAAATTGGATTTTCAACCAAGGACGAGTCTGATAGATTAGATACATAAGTAAGGTTGCCTTATTTATATCATTTATATACCCAATGTTAAATACTGTACAGTGTACAAATTCACAATGTAAAATTACAGCACATTGAAACATCTAAATTCTTTTGAAAAATTGTCATTAACACAGTGAGACAACGTAAACACTGGAAAGTTTTAAATATTGTTAGTAGGTACTAACTCGCAGGATTTGTTTGATTAGTGATTTAGCAGTCTTGTGTTAAAAAGAGGAAAACGGGCGGCGTTTTGCCCGTAGTATTCCCCAATTTCCTCTTAATAAATTCCCCAATTTCCTCTAAATATATTATATATATATGTATTCCCCAATTTCCTCTTTGGATTATGGCACAAGTGCGAATATTTAATATAGTATGTATGATACAAAATATATTCTATATATAACTAGCAGACCCGGCCACACGTTGCTGTGGCTAACGAAACACAACGCCATTACCCAACATTTATAACCAACGCCATCTGTTAATATGCATACGTATCAAATCCACACCGCCCGCTGCCCGAATTGAATCTTTGAATTTCTCGGCTTTTCTCTACTAAAATATACATGTATTATACATATTAACCTTCCTATCGAATCACTCTATCTATTGGTGAAAACCATATAAAAATCCGTTGCGTAGTTTAAAAGATCTAAGCGTTACACATGCAGTGAGAGCGATATAATACGGATATCGACCACTAGCGTAACTATCTCTATATTATATACTTATTTTTTGTTTGCGTTGGTACGTTTTGTTTTTTTTTTTTATATAAGTTACTTCTTGTAGGAGTTAGGGCCCTCCAAAAATCGTTAAAATTGCCTCGTTTTAATGTCATCAACAGACGTTCAGTACGCAAACTAATGCATTTAATAAAAGCCAAAGTGTTCTTCCCCCTAAATCAAAAAATTAAAGATATTTAAATACCTACCTACTTAATTATAAACTATATTAAATTTAAATCAATAATTTTTTTTTAAAGAAAGACTAACATTTCCAGGTTACAATAAATAACCTTACAATATTTGAAAATCTCCACCGCCACAGTTAGCGGAAAATCTTGCTAGTGTCGTGATTGAGGACTTAGCCAGCCGAAGAATTGAACACGCGACGCCGGGGTGGAACCCAAACGCGATGCCAACTCAGCCACTGACCGGTCAAACTTATACCAATATTTTATTTAAAATAAGGAATTATACAATTTGTCGAAAGAAACGTCACAATTACTAAATATTCATTTTTCAAACTTTCTCTGTCAGTTAGGTACAATAATATTGGAAAAATGTTATCAAGAAAGTCTTTGGACAAAAAACGTCAATTTCACATTTGAAAAAAGATTTTTTATTGAACCATTATAACGGCCACCACCTTGACACGAAAACGGAACATACAAACAAGTTTACAAATAGAAAAAACGTGAAATGTTCGAGTTAAAACAGGACTTCGGTACACTCAATCAATTTCTTTCAACAAAAAAACTCCTCAATATCAACAGTTTATTAGTACTTTTATAAGTAGTTTTACTTTGTACGAAGCTAATGTACTTGTAAATCCATAGACAGATCCGCTAGCGTTGCCATCATTTCTTATTTATTCCCTGTCAATATCGGTCTGGCTATCAACAGTGCGGTCGTGCTCGGGAACAAGGTATAAAATCATCTGTAGTTACGCCTATCGATTCGATATTCTAAAAATATCGATTTCACGGTTCTAAACCCGCTATTTTATTTTATTTTATTTATTTAGGAAAGTTAACAGCAAATCATAAATTACAAAATAATACAATAAGAAAATAGTTCATTATGCCAATTATAAACTTCCACTTATGTTAGTAAATGATGTGTGACATAATAAGGTGTTTTCTGAATAAGTTTTTTTTTTTGTTACAATATGTGAGAGGGGGATGAGGAGAAATAAAGGATGAGGATTAAGAGGCTAAGGATGGGAATAGAGAGGGGGGAGGGGTAGAATTGAACTTCCTAGTTTGAGTCATGTTGTTTAGCGATTTTTCGTTTTACGTCACGTAACGTCGAGTTAAAAATGTCAATGTGGTTATAATTTAAGTTAAATAAATGAGTGGATCTGTAGATAAATGAATTCTGTTTGGAGTTGGTCTTTCAAAGAGGGAGATTAAAAGTAAGCGACTGTCTACTGTTGCGGTTTGGGACACGGAATGATAGGCGTTGAAGCAGATCAGGACTATCGATTAAGCTTTGTGTAATTTTAAATAACATTACCAAATCCGCTATATTTCTTCGACAAGTACTATACTATAGTTTCTATACCTACGCTATTCAATTTCACTACGACAGCGGCATAACCAAAAACCATCCCCCGTTCACAAATGATAAACCTTTTTCATTATACAGAGACAACACAGGAACAAACAAATATAACAAGAAAACTCGTTTTTCAGAAGAAATCAAATAAGAAACATACGTACGTGGTACAATAGACGTCTTGACATTGTGGCGTACCGTTACATTGCCACAAGGTCACGGCTCATGGGGTTTGATCAATATTACTTTTTTGTCTTTGTTCGTTGAAAAATTCTCACCCTTACAAGTAGGCGCCATGACTAACTAACCTTTGTATTATTATTATTAGACGAGACGTACCTTTTTAATGAAAAATTTAATTCATATCGAAATAATCAATTCAGTTCATGAGGGTTTAAATTGAACAGAAGTTTTACTTTAAACTTATTAGGTTACTGGCGATTATAAATATTATAGGAAGGTTTTATTTACGTAGTTAATTGATTGCTTTGTTTATTATTGAAACCCTGACCTGTCGCAGTAGGGGAGTGTTTATTAAAATCGACTTTGAACATGAAGGTCGCAGGGTAGATTGCGTTATGGAACAGAAACTGTGAGTTATTAGTTATTAGATATTAAACTGTTATTTTCAGTGACCGGCCAACTCAGAATGAAACCAACTCAGAACCATATCAGATAAGTCATTTAGAGTGATAAAAAAATATAAATAAAAAATTGGTTAAATAGGTTAAGTTAGGTTAGGGTTATCGGCTAATTTAAAATTATTTTTTATCACTCTAAATGACTTATCTGAGATGGTTCTGAGTTGGTTTCATTCCGAGTTGGCACGGAACCGTTATTTTCACCCCTACCAAATACCAATTAAGTGTTTTAGGGCATCTGTTTGGAGTCAATAAGCTACTAACAACATTATTTATTAGCCTTAAACATGCACACTTAAAAGCTATATCGCCCGGTTGGTTGTACGTGTAAAAAATCATGTAGTTATAAAATAGTAGATACAATTATATTTTCAAATTTTCATCATCATCATCATCTTCGTCCCCTTATCCTATTCGGGTCGGGGACCCATTGCATCGACAAGGCTCCTCCATACGTCCCTGTCTTGAGCTGACTGTTCGGCCTCCGTCCATGGCAGTCCCATCCTCTCCTCACACAGTTTCTGGAGTTGCCTCGCCCAGCTGTGTCTGGGGCGGCCCTCACTGGACGTCTAACTCTGGAATCGCACTTAGTATCTTCCTCGGAATTCGGAATGTTCCCATCTTCATTGACTCCTGATGATGTGAACATTGTTCATGAAACATGTAGAGTATAAAATAAGTATACAAAGTTATTTATCTTTTAAAAAAACAAATTAAATAAAAGAAGTCGTGATGTTGTTTTTTTTATTATTTTCAATAGACGCTAAAAAAACCTTAGCACTGTTCAATGCTAATGAATTTTATTGCGTAGTATCTAAAACGATTATGCATTCTGAAAAGTTAATAAATATCTAAAAACGGAAAATTTTCTCGGTCATAAAAACGTTGAATTACCCAACGACGTTATTTTATATAGATGCACTGTAGAAATCTCAAAGTGGCAAACAAAAAGTAAGTCAATTGTAGTGTTTTCGATTTCATAGTTTTAGTACCAAACTGCCAGGCATAGCATAAGGTCATGTGCTACCTCTAAGTAAATTGTATTTAAAAAAAGTGCCAAAATGACCTCAAATGTGATGAGAAAATATTTTCATTACTTTGCAAACACTTATTAATATCGATTATTACAAGTAATGCGATTGTTTTCCGCCTGAAGATCATCGTAAAAAATGCAAGGCCTACTAGAATACGGGGTATGGACGCGCAACAACCAAATTACGAAGTCAGTGCTGTCGCTAAGTAAATTGTTTAAAATAGTCTCTATTCACTCTCGGTTCATATGCTTGCGGTAAAACAATATACAAATCTGTTACTACAAACTACAACGAGTACAACAACAATCGCAGCCATTTGCAAACTGTCGTTGATCTATTATAGCTTGATCACTTGACATCTCAAAATACATCAGGCGCTCAGGCCTCCTATTCTAATCGGCATTGAGAACTTTTGAATACGAAATCGGTCCTACCGTTTATTTTTTTTTACATGTAATAACGTTTTAATTAAGAATTAACTGGAACATAAGTGTTTCTTACTTGCCACATTTTGTCTTGAGTTTGTGAGGCAATAGCAGGTCTAGATGTAATGTAACATAATTGAAAGTGCCTACTTAATTTATTATGACTACAACTGCGTATATGAAATGGATGCCTAACTGTCAGAGATTTTACCTTTTAATTTGTAGTGAAAACACTTTCACCTTCTTGTTGACAAATATTTAGTTGGAAACCAAGGGATAGCAGTTATTGATTACGAAACAGTCCGTACTTTATTCACGTTTTTCCGGAACTACACTTTAAATAACAACAACATTTGCCACACGCTCCAATACTAGCTGGGTTTACATTTCCAGTGAGAGGGCATAACAGTATTAGTTCAGAAAGCATTCCAGAAATCGTGTTCATTTCACCTGATATTTTTGTGTATTGATACGGAGACTGTCCAAATTTCCATAGATCCTTCTCTCCCGTATTTTGCTTTTTCCTTTAACCCTATCCTAGACCCTTTTGGTAAAGGTGACCAGAAGAGCTCTCTATCTTTTGTGAGATCGAGATAGATCTCAGGCGAGATCTTCTACCAGATTTGTGTGATTTTCTACGGTTGTTATTTGCTTTTTCTATGGGCCGATGTCAGATATTCAGCTGTGAGCTGTCACGTATTTTAGTTTAGGCCGTTTTAAACACGAATTCCTGCAAGTATGCATGATTATTTATTCATTTAACAGGCGTAGAAAATTACACAAAACTGACAGGAGATCTCGCCTGAAAACTATCTTGATCTCACAAAAGATAGTGAATAGCTCTTTAGGGTTTTCACGGGATGTTTGAAGATGTCTCCAGGTTCCATAGTGTCGCTACCAAGTTATATGAAACCCTTTAAAACTGATTAGGTGAATATTTAGGTTTTTATTGATAACTCTCTTTGAATTTGTTCCTGAAGTCCTGGGAAGGCCTAAAACGCATCGAGTACGCCTACTTACAGTCATTACGGAGGCAATTGAATTCCACAGAAATCTCATTAGCATTAATAGAGACGACGGCTAAGCTTCATAATAGCTCTTGGCATTCGTAACTTGACGGCTACACCAAAAGTAAACGCTGTAAACCACATTGACAAGTATTATTATATTGAAATGCCGGTCCTGAAGAGATTAACGTGCACAACACAGCACCTCTTCTTCATGCAGACACACACTTACCACCATCTACACATCTGTGATGATTGACACTGTAACGCTGACCGAAATGTTGGCTAAAGAAAGAGGAGCGTAACGCGGCATTATAACCCAAAAATTAATCACGATAACTTGTATCTTTGATCACTATTCCCAGTTTTAAATATTTATTTTATCCAATGTTTGATTGGTAGAATGTTTTTCTATTGTTATGAGAGCTATGCCATTTGCTTTTTAAAAAGTAATACTTCACCCATACCTGTAACCACCAAACATAAACGGCTTCAAACATTTGAACACCAATAGCATCAGTACTTTGAGAAACCGCAAATCTGGAGAATATTAAACAATATCATAACACTGAGGACAATATGTTGATTTTAACACAAACTCATTATTTATTTATAAATTGTAAATAAGCCATACCGTATATTTTAAATGAGAATTTCCTTTCTTCTACTCACAAAATAGAATAGTTTTGGGACAAAAGATGCAGAAATAACTGCCCTTGTTACCAATCCTACTGATCAACTGTTGAGCCGAAATTTTGGCTCAAAACTCCTCAAATGCACAATTTCGCTCTTCCCAACGCAACTCTCCGACCAACAGAGCGTTGCTAAACAAATCACTTAGCTGATCGGAGACTCAGATTGATCAATCGAAAAGTTGGGAACAACCCGTAAGAATATGTGGTCAACAAACAAACTCGCTTTGATGGAACCAGAATACATTGCCAAACACCCAACGAAGTTCAAAAGGGACCAGAGAATAAGATGAAATATTGGAAATAGCATAATGGGCCAATTGCCCGAGTTCTCATGATACATTTGCAAATCTTCTCCGTATCAACAATAACAATAGTCTTGAGCCGATTATGTCGTCTTAGTCATGGCAATTGATTGAAGAATCCGAAGTGGGTACTAATTATTGGTACCCATTATTACGTACCTAATAACCAATGATTGCAGCATTGATTGAAGGCTTGGGATGTATATTATGCGCCTAATAGTGCAGTACTTTTTTAACCTTGCGAACATTTTTACCTTGCATTTTTTTATTGCTAGTTTTTACTCAATATTTATTTATTGCATTCGTGCGACGTGCGACCACCGATATTCAATAAAAAATACTGCAAACATGCTTCTTTGATATATTTTATTAATTTATACAAATTGTCACGTTTCCAATGCAACAGTTAAGGTCGCATGCATTTTATTCATTCGTTTAGTTACTGCAGTTTTGATACAATTTTATAAACAATAAATAAGTAATATCACGACATTATAGCTGACCGTGGCAAAATAAAAGGAAAATTTGTGAATTTTGTTTTTCTGAATTTAAAAAATCCATCCGCGATTTAAATAAAATAAGGCTCCATTACAAAACCAGCAAAACGTAGGCAAAGTTCTTACCCCTTTTTAACAACCGTCAGGAGGTCGTATTAAGAAAAACTATTCTGAAATAATTATTAAATATTCTATATTTTTTGTCTACAAATACGGTTTTAATGTGAACTCGAGAACACTTATCAAGAATCCAAGCTCTTACTTCTTTCTAATCTATTGATGCAATATTTACTAATGTCCCTTACTTGAATTTGGAGACACCATCGTAAAAAACTAATCAATTTTCACGCGGCACTAATATAAACAAAACCTTTAATTTATACAAACAGGTTCCATTAAAATCCGTTCTTTAAATCGATTAATAATAAAAGAATAACGGCTGTTGTTCCCAATCCTGCTGATCAACTGTTGAGCCGAAGTTTTGGCTCAACACTCTTCAAATGCACAATTACGCTCTTCCCATTGCAACACTCCAACCAACAGGTGAATCGAGTGTTACTAAACAAATCACATAGCTGATCGGAGACTCAGATTGATCGATCGAAAAGTTGTGAACAATGGCCGTAAGAATATTATACGACTTATCAAATAAATATGATTATTTATTAGCAAGCCCACATATTCCTAATACAGTTGTGGATGGAAAGTTCAAATTTATTGACTGGGCGATTCAGTGAAAGCTGAACGGGGAATCAATCAGACATTTCATTTTTCCATTAGAATCTGCGTACTTCATAAGCTAATAGTTAAACAATTATAAGAATACCGAGCTTCAACCATAATTTTGAAGCAGAAATTCCAAGCAAAGTTAATTTGGCCCAAATTTGTTTTAGGTAATGTGTACCTATTTTTTGGAGTAAACATACAGTTGACGTATTGGATGTTTACTTGATTACATCAACCAGTGAAATTTACTCGATTCTTAGTCGAAAGCCTTACTCCTCGACTACGGAGGCCATCAGACAGTGAAACCTGCAGTTTGTTCTAGAAACCAGAACCTACCTATCTGACACCGGGCAGTACTGCAAGTACCAACCATTGCAGTGGTGCATAATATTTGTGATAGTATGGTTAAATAATTCATTTTCAAGTTATTCACTATCCGTCGCAGAGATTTTCTCCAATGTTGAATCAATTTTTTTTTTGACATAGCGGTATTTCATAAATAATTACTTTTCATCTTATTCATTGATAGATTTTGAGTTTTTCTTACATATCATTTGTTATTATTTGCAATTTTTATTATTTACCTTACTTACATGATTTCATAACTGAGCCAGAATCCCCTCACCAAACACAAAAGCTTTGACTCTTTATGGTGAGAAATGGCTACTTTTATATTCCTTCATAACACTGTATAACATACAAAAATGTATAATTCTTGTATAAAACTAACAAATAATAAATAAAATAAAATAATTTTAAAAATCTCAGCAAGTGTAAAGAAATTATCTTAAAATATAATTTCATTTTTGTTTATTTATTGTTATCAAGTTTAATTTGTAGAACTCCATTTTATTTTTTTCCTTTTGTATATTCAATAATATTATTATTCAATTTATAAAAACAGTTTATTTTTAAGTTCATACATTTTACAGTTCAATTTTTTAATTTAATAATTGGTATAATTTTAAGATTGGAATAATGTGAAGTGTTCAAGGGAAGTACGTTAAATTGCGGTATAAATTCGAAATAGTCCTGAGACATTGGTAACGACAAGCTTCCGGAGACACCATCGAGTGTCCGGAATTTCGGCAATAAAGATCCGAAAATAAGTAGATAAATAAAAATCAATGTTTTATGGAATTCCATAAATCCGCCAAAATAACGTTTCGGCGTATTTTACATCAAGAAATCGACAAATAATCGCCTTTCCTGGGTATAGTCTGTCAATTATTAGAACATATTAAATTGGAACTACAACATTTGTAGGCTGGCAACTCCAATTTAACTGTTAAATATTATTTTAAATCGCCAAGACACTGAATGTTATCACTGTAATCACATTAAAAAAAAACATTTTTTTTAAGAAAAATTTTAATTGAAGTAGCACTGTTATTAAGTTACCTACTTAATGACATAAATTTGATTAAATTGTGTTTTTAACCCCAGACGCAAGGAGCGATGTTATAAGTTTGACGTGTCTGTGTTTCTGTCTATCTGTCTGTCTGTCTGTCTGTCTGTGGCATCGTAGCTCCTAAACGAATGGACCGATTATGATGCAATTTCTTTTTGTTTGAAAGCTGACGTAATCGAGATGGTTCTTAGCTACAATTCATTAAAATCTGTTCAGGCGTTTCAAGGTTATCAGCTCTTTTTTGTGTCGGGGGTTTCTTAAAATTTTGTAAATTTTACTTGTACTTGATTGGGCCGCACGCTGCCCGCGGGCCGTTGGTAGTTCATCACTGGAATGGTCATAGTACTAACTAAATACTAACTGGCAGACTTTTTAATATACCTGAGCCGGAAATCTACTTGACAATTCGGTCAGAAGTGATTAGAGATCCAAATTAGGCACGCGTAATTACATACAATAATTCATCACCCGGGTACAAAGTGCAATATACCAATAATTCCGATGCAAATGACTAGAAAAATATGTGAATACCTCACAAGAGTCCCAAATGCTCCCGTCTGGAGCCAATAAGACTGCATCCCTGTTGTGTCTCTTCATTTCCAATATTAATACAACTTAAGCTGTGTTGGGTATTTTACAAATAAGTTGCAGGTTGATGTGATTTCTAGTTGATTTATTAAGTTATCGTAAATAATTACAATGAATATGAAACTTGACTAGATGCCCTTACTAAGGCTCTAAGTAGTTCTGCCGCTCCCGTTTGTACACACGACACGAACTACAATAGATGGCACTCTTATGATATCATAAGATGGAGCAAAACTTCGTTTTACTAACTATGCTATCGACATCTATTGAAAGAAACTGAAACTACGTGAATAACCAATACACCACAATATCCGATTGGAGTATGTTGTGAGATTGAAGGTGGTGGGTAGGGGAAGGAGATGTGTGATAGGAAGGTAACAAATCTAAGCAAAGTTTTAATTCTGAATGTTGGTCTTACACCAGGGTGATGGTGATGATCTTCCTCACTAAAAGCCGTGTATTTTTTTAAATGAATAAAATTAATAAAATAAAATTTATTTTGTCCAATCTTTGTTTAGTAGAATCTATTCAAACCCGCGACCTTTGGATTGTTAGTCGAGAGCCTTGCCCTCGACCACGGAGGCCGTCGAAAATCATTGAACTGATATGCAATAATGGATTTATTTTGGTATCTAATCACATTTTTATTTATTTAGAAAATCAAACAAAATATTTACGTAAAAACCTCAGAAAAAATATTTCATTAACAATTGGCGTCATATTTCAAATAATATATGTTTAGCTATAAAAAACAATGTTTATTTTTCTACTGAACTCGGTGCAGACAGCAACATGGCAGTAATATTATTACGGCTAAACAAATATGTTACAATGTTGAAGACATAGAACTACTCAATTAGAGGCGCTAGCGCGTACTAATATCACGTCAAAACGTGACCGGATTTTGCAGTTTCCAGTCGTTCGGCGTTAGAGCATTGGATTAATTGTATGTACAAAGTAGAACCTATTTTTTCGCTTCTTTTCTCATGTCATCATTATTTTCCTTTAACTCCACACAGGAGGCCTTGAGGAAAATAATTTCCCTCAGGCCCTGCCTTTTTTATACCTCCCATAATTTTGCACTGTTAACTCATACAAAAGCACCAATTTTTTTACACAATTTTTGTTGTTTTTGACGTGAGAACGTCTTATAAATCGATGAACGCGTATCGAATTATACCACGCACCAAAGGAGGCTTGCGCGTCGTGACTGTGGATTTATCGTATTATATTGGAACCGAGTACCCGTGAATAAAATAAATATTTAATTGCCATCTCATTATCTCGCAGGCTAAATCCTACAGATGTATGTGTTTGTCTCTTTTAAGCGTTGTTCGTTTCCGTTTCATCACGTTTCAAATCACAACGGTGCTAAAGAAGTTTTCACTGCAAAAAGTCATAAAATACAGAGTCGGAACGAGGGTGGAGCAAAAATGGTATTAGCGCCGGGCGCGATACATAATAGTTCAAAACTGCCCGAAAATTTTTATTGTAGTAGATTTAAAAAAAAAATGCTTTAACTAATAATAATATTACGCAGTAATGTATTAAGCAGGCTGCACCGTGCATTTCAGTAATGATAGATGACAACACCAAGATCTTGGAAATGCAAGCAAATAAATTGCACCAATGTCTACTTTATTGAAAGAACTGAAACTAAATGCATTTTATCTCAATGAAATAGGTATTTAAACTATTTATTTAATTATTTATTGTGGTAATTATTATTTTCTCTTCCCGCATGAATAATAAATATATTGTACAATACTTCAGTCGAGACATATAAAAGATCTTTTTTTCTTGTTTGATTTTATAAATACATAGTTTAATAATATAACAATAAATATCATCAAAGTCAATTAAATCCTCGTCAATTTTTTACTTTTCACAGTAAGACATACTCGTATTTTGCCTTTATATGTCCTTATGAAAGCTTTCGAAAGGTGAATAGTAAGTAATTACGTACTAATTACTTAACCCTCGGCTCGTCGCGTGGGCCTTTAAAAGCCCTAAAAGAAATGCTAATTATGTACATTTTAAATGTTCCCACTGATTCCATTTCTATTTTAGGTAGCTTCCTAAAGGGGACTATACTAGACGCTAGCGCCGCTGATATTCAGTCTGCGCATGTGGTTGTGAGACGCAGACATTTGTTACGGCGTGAGGCTCAACAAAATACAATGAAAAACCAAGTTTATATGTTTTTTCATGTATTTTGTATTTTTTTTTTTGTAATAATAATAAATCTGTATCAATCCCAAAAAGTTATAAGTCTGATAGAAATTGTAAAGATTTTTTAAAAAGTATTCTGTTAAAAAAGTATGATTCAAATTATTAAAAAAATGTTCCTTGCTGAATTTTAAGCTTTTTTATTGAAAAAAAAAAACTTATTTTTTATTATTTATGTTTTATCTCGATGCAGGCCCTATCACCTGACTATAATCAGTTAAAATAAAATAAAAAATGTATTCTTCAACAACAATTTAATCATATTTATATTTGGGGTCCTTGGCGACCCAGAGTGACATCTCGGAGGGTTAAGGGCCTTTTTAGGGTTAAAAATAATAGGAAATAAAATTTGTGAAAAAAGACAAAACGCAGAATCCAGTTCTGTCCGTTAAAAACACGGAAATATAAGACTACCAATCAAAAATCTCAGCAAAAGCAAGGGAAAAAAAACTGAAAATTAATTTTTTTCTAAAATTTTGTACTGAAAAAATTTCAATTTGGAAAAATGCAGTGCCTACGCCATTGCTACATTTCGAACCCTGGAAATTTAAAACTTATCTTTTCTTAATTTTTTATATCAATCTTCATAAATATTCGTCTTTCTTAATAGAGAACTCTAGTCCCAATGGCTCGGAGGGCTTTGAAACAAAGAATGGACGGTTACCTCGAGAGTGTTTTCTCTTGGGGTAAGAATAACCTCGTCGAATTTAATGTTTCAAAGACCCAATCATGTCTGATTACGTCTAAAAGGGATCGGAATGATAATCTAGTCTCCTTCAACGGAAGCAATCTCCCGAACAGGCCTTCCATTGATATGCTTGGTGTAACTCTAAGTGACCAGCTCAGGTACGGGGGCTCCATCGAGGCCAGAGTTAAGTTAGCCTCTCAGAAACTGGGCGTACTGTACAGGGCCCGCAGATACTTTAATAGTACACAACTGCTAACCCTGTACAAATCGCAAGTGCGCCCCACGGTTGAATTTGGCAGCCACCTCTGGTCTGGAGTCCCAAAATACCTGAAAAAAACCCTCGACTCTGTGCAGAAACGGGCGGTCCGTTTGATAGATTCTCCTAACTTAACAAATGGACTGCAATCTTTAGAGCACAGGTGGGAATGCTGTCCTTGTTCTACCGGTATTACAATGGAAGATGCTCCGAGGAACTAGCGTCACTGATCCCCTCGGCACCGGTGCATAGTCGGGAAACACGCCAAACACGCGCTCAACATTTGTACACGGTTGACATTAGTCACATGAGAACGGGTCGTTTCTACGACTCGTTCTTGAGTTCAACAGCCCGGCTCCCTCCTACAATATGGGTCTCTTCAAGACCCATGTTCACTCCTTCCTCTCCTCAACAGCACCCTCCACACAGCATCTTCAAAGATGACATAGGCCCTGAGGGAAATTATTTCCCTCAGGGCCTCCTGTGTGGAGTTAATATTAAAAAAAAAATAGTCCAATTTTTTTTTATTTTTTTTTTATGAATAATGACTTTCTAACTTAAATAACTGCATATTTATTTTTATTTTTATAGTTAGTTTTAATAGTTAAAATAGATGTCAAAGTTTTAATTTTTCAAGATCCCCCGAAAACCACCGAATCTAGTGTGACGTCATCATGACCAACCGAAGTATGAATTTTGTAGGGAACTGGAATCAGCTGTTTGACTCCCGCCATTTTGAATTTCAGCATTGGAGCGTTTTACTGGGCATTATGATCGTTTTTTGTACAGTTAGAGTTTTTGAATATTTTAAATAATATAGATAAACTAATAGAGATACTTTATTTTTGATACTGAATTATTTAGGCCTTAATAATGTTTCACTAAAAACAAAAACTATTAAATGTCCAAATCTCTATAAACCAATAACACGGAATGTCGAACGGCTTGCGTCTTTCATTTCTATTGATTTCTATACAACTTTGACCCAGGTGACGCCACGCCGCCAAAATCCAGCAATACCAATTTGACAGGGTGTTGTAATGACACGTTTTAAAATGGACTTTTTAATAATTTTTTAAAAACTCTACGTTAAATATTATGTAATAAAACTTATATATTCAGAATCAGCGTATATTGGTCTATATGAACATATTTTTTTAAAGCCATAATATTTTTCACTGGAGTTCCTTATTCTAGACTTAAAATTTGTGATGAGAGCAGGCGCTCTAAAACATGACCAGTTTATAATAAAAATGATAACATGCATATAATACGCAAACAATCTCACATATTTCAAAAAACAAATTATCAAACTCCACCATGACACTTCGTGGAGAACAGTTATGAAGCTGCTTTATTGTCGTACCCTTTCTTTCTTATTTCTCTTTCTCCTCAGGTTATGTATTATATTTGACACTACTATGTTTTATATTTCATTTTGATTATCATTATTTCTGTTATCCGTACAAGCATTTAACAACTAAACATTGATTACTCATGCTGTGAACATTTCTATGTACATCCCAACGGCAATTCTATTATCAATCATCAATAATTAATACGTGAAGCCAAAACTTTGTACCCCTTTTTACGAAAATTGCGCGGACGGAGGAGTATGAAATTTCGCACACTTATAGTTTATATAGAGGAGGAGTGCAGAATGCTAATATTTTTCAAAAATTATGCATAAAAATACATTAAATCAATAATAAAAACATTACACATACTACCATGTATTTGACACACACTACCATGTATTTGACACACACACTCACGTCTTTACTCTATTGTTTATTGAGTCTATGGTCAAATTGAGAATAGATTAATATTGTTTGTCTTTAAAATTATTTGTCTATGGTCTTACTGAATGTCAAACATAAAAAAAAACATTACAATTATGGTCGAATGTCGACCATTGGGCGACCACTAGTTGTAATAATTGTTAACACTCTGTAAATATTTCAAACAATAAATAAATAAGATAGTTTTGATAATATCTTTGATGTTGGATCTGTTTTGGCTGGTAATCCGGGACTTGGTTTCAGATTTATATTTAAGATACACTGTGTTTTGTCTAATGACCAGTCGAAGTACATCTACGTTTACGTCGAGTAAGTCCACGTTTCTTTTGTTTCAAAATGCTTTTAGAAATACAACTACTTGCTAATTCGTATTGTGTCAAACATAGTTTAAAACGATTTCAAAAAGAAGTACCTAACCTAACTACTATTGTAGTTGGTCGCAGAAAAATAGGCTGGCGTAACGTCTTGAAATCAACGTCTTGAAAAGACAATCTAAATTATTAAAATTCGCATTACCATTCGAATACGTTCCGATTTGAGATTTCCAAGTGTGACCGACATGCTCGCCTGAACTCAAAACACTAGAAAATCGATTAGTTTCCAGCTCGTCTGAACTAGGGTTTGCAAATTCCGCACCTTTTTCAAATCCCGCGGGATTGCGTGACAGAATTTAGAAAACCCGCGGGATTCATGGAATTTTTATTTAAGTTTATTAAATTTAAATATTGGCAACATTTTTTATTATTTGATATCGATTTTCTTTGACACTAGTGTATTTATTATAAAAAAATACCTTAGCCCCTCAGGCTAATTAATTTGCTCGCTTATGGGAACAACTCATATGGTGAGAAATGTGATCTAAATGGAACTAGCAAGAGAAAATACCACATTTTATATTAAAATCTAAAAGTTAACCACAAAATAAATAAAATGTACTCCCGTATGAAATCAAAATTTCCGACCGCAATTTGAAAAAAATTAAATGAAATTTTGGAAATTTTTAAATTAATTATTTTTTATATGAAACGACTAAAAGTAAGGTGACGATAACGTGTGCGTGTTTTTTTTCGTTGTCAGTAATTTTAGTTGGAAAAAAACGTAGGGTGAGCCATTTTTAAAACTTTTTATGTAGGCATTAAAAAATTTTATATTTCACAAGTTGTTTATTTCGAATTATAAAATTTTAAACCGTATTTCATCTTCATTCAAAAGCAGCTTTTAATTTTCGGAGACTTTTTGAAATATTCCATTTTTTCGGATTTTATTGCAAAGCGGAAATATTTTCAGCTGACAGAATATGCCTGGGACCTGAGGGTTAAAGGGGCAAGATAGTATCAGATTCTAGAAATAGTATTAAAAAATGCATTGACAAAGTAACGTGATGACTATTTTAACGACTTTCATAGAAAATAAGATCGTAAAAACCATAGACTATGGAGAATCCAGTCACGTTCACCTACATGTGAACAGACATTTGTGTATAAAAGTCCAACATTGGAAAACGATTTTTCTCTCTGCTTCAACACTAGTTGGTGGCTGTCATCACAGCGTTTTTTTGGTATAAATTTAGTATTTTTTCAATCCCGCAAATCAGACAAATGAAAATCCCGCAAATCCGAGGGATCAGATGTTGCTCAAGATCCCCCAGGATTGCGGTATTGAGGGATTGCAAACCCCTAGTCTAAACCTATTGCTTAACCCGTTTGCAGCTATAGTAGCCTAGCACAGCTCTTCCAACAAATACTGTTATAATATGTACTACGCAGTAGGTACTAAAATAATAATGCATTTTTGCTGATCATATTACAAAAGATTACAAAATCGAGTCCGTACTTTGTTGTTTTCTACGATTCCGTACCAGAGCTAAATAATTATTTAATTAGTATGACGATACTCCTTTTTAAAAAACAAATATGAGCGTCTACGGCATCCCTAATTGGGGTAGGTATGTTGTGAGACTGAAAGAAATAGAGAGGGAAGGAGATGGGGAAAAGGAAGGTGGGAAAAGATCTGGATATTCAGATCTGGTCTCCAAACACGGCTGAATCTATTTCAAGCAACGTTTCAATTTTGAATGGTGGTCTTACACCAGTATCGACTTACAGCATTTTCCTCTCTGGAATGTGCTGCAAATATATTATTTTTATTTTTAATTCATTAATTGTGAAATAACGCAAATAAATCCAAAAAATTTTTTGGGATTCCCCGGGATTTGAGCCCACGAGCTTCGGATTGCTAGTCGAGAGCACTGTGGATTCCGCTGATTTCCGAAATAGCAAATCTCTCGAACTGTGTGAAAATTTGTGTGGATTTTTACTGTCTGGAATTTCTAGGTCATTGCAAATATTTTCAGCAAACAACACGTTATTTCGACAGTCAGAGATGGAGTTTTGAAATTAAAATGCATTTCTGTAAAAAATATACAATTTAAGTAGTTACTCGTACTGTATATATTTTATTAAAAAAAATCATTTCTTGAAAATCTATCTTTTACTTTCAAATTAAAAATAATCTGGCCACCGAATTTATTGTGTTACTAGCGAAAACTCAAAAATCCCGGAATATTATAATTGTATTGTGACGCTGAAAGTATTAATAAAATATTTATATAATTTCCTTCCAAAAAAATAATTAGAGAGACCAACAGAAATTTACCTTTCGAATGAACACCGTTAGTAAATTACGAAATCTATCAAAAATCTTATCAAAAGAAATACATATAGAATAATTAATTACTTGAAATATAATAATTTTGGAACCCGCTTCATCGCTTGCCTGAATTATTATTATTCACCCAATATAAAAGCAATCCAATTGAAAATGAAACATTATGTAATTGCTTTGTTTAGCAATCATTATATCTTTTCTTTCTTTCTTTCTTCTCTTTCTCTGTACTATATACTTTTTTTTTTTTTTTTTTTTAAATGTAACGACAATATCAAGTAAAGTAAAAATACAATGCAAGGTAAATTAAAAAATATATTATTATTTATTATTTTAACTTTATGAGTAAAACCTCAAACTGTAATATTTAATTAAATGAAGACATTATGAGCGAAACTCAATCGAAAATCTGGAAACAGAAAAATCAGAAAAAGATAGAGATAGAGTTTCCTACAACCCGGAAAGTAGGGAGGTCCTGGGTTCGAGTCCCAGAGGTGCCAATATCTTTTTCTGATTTTTCTGTTTCCAGATTTTCGATTGAGTTTCGCTCATAATGTCTTCATTTAATTAAATAAAAAATATATAGTGAATTAGTTTGTTCTCAGTCCTCCTCACTACGTTTTCCTGTTCCGAGGCGGACTGTAGGTAGTTGTATGGGTGTTGGTCATAAATTCTTCCTCATCTAGTATTATGTTTTATATTTTATTTTGCCTATTATTGCTGTTATTTCACTTTTGCCTATTATTGCTGTTATCTCCACTTAAAAGCAACTAAACCATGATTTACGCATGCTGTGAACATTTATAGGAGTGTCAATATATCTATGCACATCCCAATGGCAATTTTATGAATGTAATAATTGTTGACATTCTGTGAATGTTTAAAAATAAATAAATAAAAACAAATTTAAGGTCATTGAACGCGAAAACATTCACCCGGGAATAACTAACGCATATCACCACAGACAACTAGAATTTGATGGAAGTCCTTTGTTCTGTTCTAGAAATCTACTTGAAGTAGATACTACCAATTATTATTCTCAG
Organism: Glyphotaelius pellucidus; assembly: GCA_936435175.1. Lineage (NCBI taxonomy): Eukaryota > Metazoa > Arthropoda > Insecta > Trichoptera > Limnephilidae > Glyphotaelius > Glyphotaelius pellucidus. The sequence continues at coordinate 31,415,962 of OW386547.1, forward strand.
ACATTTCTAACGACATTGTAAAGCAGGTACCTACCATTTATCAGTAATTAATTACTAATTAAACATCAGAGTGTGCGGGTAAATCCCTTAAGATTATTATATCACTTCGTATCATTTCATATTAACTGCAGATTGGACTGTTCCGAACTCCTGCAACTTATAAACCTACACATTCCCACTAGAACAACACGATACGATACTCTATTCTACCGTAGCTAGAGAATACAATCCCGGAATCCCGGCCCATTTTCGATCCCGAAAATACCGGGATTGCACTTTGGCTAATCTCGGGATTTCCGAGATTGCCACAATCAGGTCTAGTTTGCATTCCGTGATCCGTTGCGCCTTGACTTGTTCAGAAGTTATGCGCGTACAAACATTTCGTTTTTATTTATATGGATATATTGATATATTTATACAAATATATCAACATAGTTACCAAGAAAACGAGTTGTTTTGCTTTTCGTCTGACGTTATCAATAACTCGCTTTTGTAAGTGATAATAAACGTATAATAAATATAATATATAAATATTAACAATTTCGTAACGCCAGAGCTTACCATTACAAACAAACACACGCATTTTCGCATTTGTAATATTAGTATAGATAAGTTGTCTTGTGTAACAAACAATATTGATAAACAATGTTTAATAACTTACAATCTGTGCTTTTATTTTATTTTATCCCAATTATTAACCACATTTCCTAACTCCAAGATAGTACCAGGATCCCGGGATTATGCATGGAAAATCCCATAATCCCGGGATTTAAAAACATGCTCGGGATTGTATTCTCTAACTGCAGCGTACATAAGCGCACCTCTATTGCCCATTCCCCGATTGAGTGGTTTCACACTATGGGAAACCAATACTTTTACTTGATGATTTTAACATATTTGATGTGAACTTGGCGAATTTCGTCGATCACATCAAAAAGCTATTCCAACCCTATTTTATAAAGTGGTTTCACACCATGGGAAACCTATACTTTTACTTGATGATTTTGACATGTTTGAACAAATTTCGTCGATAATATTAAATACCTATTCCAACCCTATTTTTAAGCCTTTGGATGTCTCTTTGTAAACCTATCTGATCTCTGTACCTATTTAAAAAAAAAATGTTTCTAGAATTTTATTTCATGTGTGTTATTTTTCGTTCCATGACAACTCAGAATCATGCAACTTAGGCCCAGAAGGCTTTTCCACAAATATAGAAAGTATAACTTTTAACGTGAGAAAAGTATGATTCATATTAAATAATAACAAAGGTTGTTACATTAAATAATAATATTGTGGAATAGAGTACCTACCCCTAACGGATAGAATATGTAAATGTAATCAATAATAACGGACTTATTAAAGTAAATCGCACTTTTGTTGGCACGAAGAATTAGCTCGATCGGCGCGTTCGTAAAAGAGATACAGCACAATATGCACGCAGTGTTAGTCGAAACGACTGATAACGGTATTCTAAGGTTAAAATATCTCTAACTTTCACTTTAATTATTTATTCATATTAATTTATCGATGGGTTAAATACATCGGAGACAGTTACGTTAATACTAAGAATTTAATAAAGCAAAACACACTTGTCTAAAAATTTACACAGACAACTTGATATTTAAAGATGTGCGAATGGTAACACCGATAATAACACAGGTACTTACATAATATCAACCAAAAAAGAAATAATGATCACGTACCTAATGTCACAGTAATGTATCTAAGTATTCAGCTAAGATTTACTCGCAATTTGAGTCGCAAGACTAATAATAGGCTAGAAATAGGATGTGTCATCCATTTAGAATCAGTACTTTGCTGCACAATAAACCATTATAAATAATTACTCATAGACAATAACAACATCGTTACTATTGTGTTCAGTTCTGAAAAACATATTTCAGCTGACGCGATTTAAAAAACTTTAGAAGTACCTGGCCAACGTTAAACAAGTAAACATAAATTATAATATATCTATTCATTATGTTCATGAGACTTTTTTTATTTATTTATTTATTAAAAGAAGTTTATGCAATGAACCAAAAAAATTGTGTTAATTCATCCGCCATGCTAGGGATGTCCCTGTGTTATGGCGGATGAAGTTTACAGATTGGGTAGGTACAGTGTAAAGTCATTAACTTATGCAATTCATTTAAGTAGTTTAAGTAACAAATTAAGTTAGTAATTTAAGTAACACATTCAATTAATTTAAGTTACAAGTTGTTACTTACATATGGAACTATACACAATGCAAACATTAGCGGGCTATACACAGTAGTTTCACTATTATAAGATCCTTAACTAATGCTTTTATGGAGACCGTGTCTTAAACCCACGCGTAAGTATGTGTCCGTTCGAGACACATCATGTAGATAGAGGGCAGCAGTACACGTTTTCAAACACCTTTTAAACGCATTTCGAATTTTTTGTTTCAAATGATTCGTTAACGAGTTATGATGTTCACCGCATAACACCTTATTTTCGAGATGCCTCTGGAGATTCGCTCTCACGGACTTATTTATTGATATTTTTAATTAATTTTTTTTTCAAAGATACTTCAGATGTTATACTATAACGTGTGCATAAAATAAATTAAACGACATTATTCATATCTCCAAAAAGAAATCATGAAAATATGCTTTTTTTTCGCCTTTAAAACCTTACCGCTCTCCACCCCCCTTAAATAAAAACTTCGAGTAGAACTCATATTTGCCTTGCGAACCCGTTTTCGGTTATGATTTTTTAGTATAACGTAAAAAATAATTCTTTAAAAATTATCTAAAACACGCTTTTTGCAATGTTTTTTCGTGATTAAATCAAAACTGGCGGCTGATGTTGGACGGGAATTTAAACCTTATCGACTTCTACGTAAGGACTGTTAATGTTAACAGTCTGATGCCGAATTTTACGCGACATCACTTTAATATAGTTACGTCCAACAATGTCATACGACAGTTGTCAAATAATATCCACCATCTTGTCATGTACGAAAATCTGTACCAAAATATCACAAGTCCTTTTTTTCATCCCGAATAAATATAAAAGACGACCATATTAGTAAGCGATGAATTCTGAGATTGTCAGAAAATATATGTTTTATTTTCAACAAAAGTAATTTCCACTTCTCTACTACTTTTTGATAAATTCCTTGAAAACTATATTTCTTACCACCATTTTTTAGCAGTTTTTAATTATTTATATCTTATCAAAAGTAGGTACCTACCTATCTAGTTAACATAAACTCTCATACAATGTATGGGTACTCTTTACATGTACATTGATACCGTTAGTTCAGACACAAATAAATAAATAAGATAACAAAATACGATAAAAGTACTTCAATGCGACAAATGACTTAACTCGTGTTTAATGCATATAAATATATAAGTTCAAAATAAAATATACTAAGTGCTACAAAGACTTCTAGAGCATGTGACGGCCTCCGTGGTCCCGAGGTAAGACTCTCGACTCACAATCCGAAGGTCGCGGGTTCGAACCCGGCGTGCGCAAATAAATTTTATTTGATTAATTTGTGTTATTTCACAATTTATTCATTTAAAATAATATATAGTATATTTGCGGCACGTTCCAGAGTGGAAGATACTATCAGTATCGCCCTGGTGTAAGACCACCATTCAGAATTGAAACGTTGCTTGAAATGGCTTTCGCCGTGTTTAGTGACCAGATCTGAATAGCCAGGTACTTCCCCACCTTTCTCTTCCCTATCTCCTTCCCCTCCCCACTATCTTCAGCCTCACAACATACCCCGATTGGGGATGCCATAGTCTCACTGGCTCCAGACGGGAGCAGTTGGGACTCTGTGCGGTATTAACTATAAAAAAAAAAAAATGTGTACAAAAGATTAATTTCCTAGAATAACCAATTGTCGCACTTCCTTTAATGATTGTAACAATGACTCATTGGAAAATGCGAATATTATTTTAAAACTAACAGACCCGGCCACACGAAACACAAAGCCATTATCCAACATTTATAACCAACGCCATCTGTTAATTTGCATACATATCAAATCCACACTGCCTGCTTGTCAGCCCGCTGCCCTCTGCCTGAATTGAATCTTTGAATTTCTCGGCTTTTCTCTACTATAATATGCATGTATTATACATAAAAACCTTTCTCTTGAATTACTCTATCGATTGGTGAAAACCGCATGAAAACCCGTTGCGTAATTTAAAAGATCTAAGCGTACAGACAGCGACTTCATTTTATACTATGTAAAGATCCTATTCTATTTGAAAAGCATGGAATGTTAAAAAATATTTCGAACTACTGACTTGTGGGTTTACTGGATGACCAACACCCCTACCAGGTTAGCCCAAGGTTACCCCAAGGTAACCCAAGCGGTTCGCTACGTTTGGTGACTCAGCAAGGGTGCCCGGGTTCACAGGGTGAGGTTTGTTCTAAGTCTTGGTGGAACATGCGCCCACCTACTGTGTGGTGGGCCGGAGAGGGAGAGACTGGTTGAGAAAGACCTTTTTATCTCTCCTGCCGGACTATCTCGATCCATCGCCTTGCACCGCAGTGGAATGAATGGATTCGTATATTTGTCACTCCTAGACACATTGACCCTCAGATTCCTGCCTATTCCTCATACCTTTTTCCTTCTCAGAACTTCCTCCCCTGCCTTTACCTAAAAAGACGCTCCTCACAGCATCCCCAAAAATGACATAGGCTCTGAGTGAAATTGTGTGGAGCTAATGTTAAAAAGAAAGTTCCAAAGCCACTAGCCATTTTGCCTCAAAGGTCGCCAATTTTATTAAAAAAATATTTTTGGTTTATTTATTTTCAACGCCATGATGGGTTTTTCATAATCAGTTTATGATACAGAGACACAATTTGTAAATAAAAAACGTTTAACTTAAAGAAAGAAAAATAATATTATAGTGCAGGTTAATAAAACAAAACTTTGGTTTGAATAATACATGACAAAGTGCATGATACCAACAAAAAAGAGAGGAACAAGGTATTACATTGTGAATAAATAGAATCAATAGACAAACATGTGCAACAACTCCCATGCGATGCTTCTTAATTATAAAAATATGCTAAGTACATAAAAGATATCATTCATATACTCTTAAATACTTGTAAACTTATTATATGAAATATATCCATACTTGAAGTAAATTTGTTTTCAAGCAAGGAAAAGATGCAAGCAAGTATGTGGTTGTTGGTCCCAGAATTATTGTTGCATTGTTGCGGATTAATATGCCTAGTTGCTCGATTTGGCCGTTTGAAGTGGATGAGATGCATGAGTTCACAACAGTCTAAATTCGGAGTGAATAATTTTAAACAAAAAAGTCAAGTCACTTACTTTTCTTTCTTTCTTTTTCATTTTTTTCTTCTTAAAAATGAGACAGATTTTAAACCAAAAAATTATTTTATAACATATGGATATATTATGTACCTACGTAATTTATTGTACCAACTTATCACGTCGTTATTAAAATAAATGATTGAACAATTCTTAATCAGTTTTTTAATCGGTTAATACATTATCTACAGCTTATTATGTATTTAAGCTTCTAATCAGTAGACACTAAAACAATGCAATAATAAATCAATTTAATTTATAACTCGACAATATTTCGTATAGACTTTTTACTTATACAGTATGCCACAAAACTATATTCGTAGTTAAAAAAAGAAAAATAAAACGTTAAAATCTCATACACAGCCAAGGTATTGTATCTCTATTATTTCAAAATAAACAAACAAAAAAATGGATCTCTAAAGTAAATAATTATGTAAATATAGGTAATGGTGTACTTTAGAGATCCGATATTTTTAAACGAAAAAAATTCTTAGAAGAATTTAGTTCATTACCGCCAAAATTAAAGATAAGGACTTAATCTTTATGCAAATGACATGTAAATATTACACGAGTCTCTGAAATAAACTACTAACTTTTCATTGAAGAAGAAGATAACACTTATAATCTAAATGAAAATATGAAAGAAAACAAGACACAGAAAAATAGAAAAAGACAATGGTCGCAACTGGGACTCGAACCCAGACCTCTCGTCTAACCGGGACGTGCGCGATTTCCAATTTTGCTATTGCCACCTTCTGTCAAACCGTCATATTTGTCAATTTCATATTTCAAATATTTAGGACGGGTTGTTTCAAAAAATTTGATGGGTTCATCAAATATTTGAAGTTAATTTTCACGTTCTGTGTAAGTTCTATTCGAGTTCTGTTATTTTATCATCATAGGCCAGCTGCTTCATTAAACTGAAATCATCACAGAACTTGAATAGAACTTACACAGAAAGTGAAAATTAACGTCAAATATTTGACGGATTCGTCAAATTTTTTGAAACAACCCATCCTTAGAATCATTAATATTATCTCCAACTAGTTCTTTTTTCCATATTGCGTTGATGGGAATAACCTTCAAAAGTTATAAAAAGAGAGTTTTTCTCATAAAAAATTGAATACTAACTTTTCGATTGTTTTAACTGAAAATTATAGATCGTAACTTAATATTTAAACCGTTCTAAAGCTATTGAAACAAATACGAGAAAATGACATTTTTCCTTCCTGTTATTTTCCTGAAAATAACTAAATGGTATTGTATAGGATACGAGTGGTCGAATTTAAAAATTACTTCGAAAACAAATTGCTACCTTACTTAGGCAAAGGCTTAAAGTTATGTCTTGCGTTGTTTCAAACATCAATAAGCCTGTGACGCACACATTTTGGGTTCATCAAATTCGTTTCGAGTCATCGAGCACGTCTTCAAGACGTTGGCATTGTTGTTCTGACCATCGCTTAGGAGTCTGAACACGCACTTGGGATTGAGTCTAACGACGACAAATAATTTCTCAGAGCAATGATACTGCAATTATCCGGTACATTACTTATTCTTATTATCATACTGCTGATATCTCTGTGCTGCTGGTATTGCAAAACTTTTTATGTTTGAAGGACAATTCTTATGAAACGTTTGAAGGTTCCTATTACCTACAAACTACTTAGAGACAGTAAATATTTTTATTCATTTAACCAGCCTACAAGTGGTTTTATATTGATAAAAAGATCAACAAAGTTAACATTTTCAAGAAAAAGATTTTTTTCCCATGTCTTTGATCTTCGACCCAAGGATTCCTACTTAAACGGTCGTTGTTCCCAATCCTACTGATGAACCGTTGAGCCAAAATTTTGGCTCAACACCCCTCAAATGTACAAATACGTTCACCAACAGACGAATAAGAGGGTTGCTAAACTAATCATTTAGCTGATCGGAGAATGAGATTGATTGATCGAAAAGTTGGGAACAACGGCAGTAAGAAGTCAATTTTGGGGTTTTATTAATCACAATGTTAGACAAATTACAGTGTTGTCAATCAATTTGCGGGTTTCTTATTGAATATGCTTTTTTTAATTTGCATTATACCCCTTCTCGGCAAGCACAATATTGTAAAGACGACAGTAAATTTCGGAAATGGTTTAATTTGGCACAAAAGATTTCCTAAAAACTTTGAAATGTCACCGGCGGTAATCTAGCGAACCAAATTTAAAACTCAGTGAATGGTTTAAATATAGTACTTTTTTTAGAGAGTTTGAGTTTAAAACGAGTCCCAAATACTTCATTGACTTGATCCAAGATACGCTCTCTCCAAACCTTTTGATATTTGGGGCCGTTGGAAAACTGTGGCTGCGGCAACTTCATCTAAAATTTACACTAACACATTTCATGTTCAAATACAAGAAAAAAACTCTTTTGCATCACAGTTACACCACCAGAACAATAACCAAACGACACTACAATGTTCCTACACCACGCACCACATCAGCTCAAAGACATTTCATGTACCTAGCTCCTAAAATGTTTAACCTTCTCCCCGAGAATCTAAAATCCGAAACCCAACCCCATATCTTTAAAAAAAAATTATCAAAATGGATACTTACATTCAGTAACGATGATGAGTAAAAATTTGCTATTTTAATTGAATTGTAATATAATTGATACAACTTGTAACATAAATTAATTTAATGTGTTAATTAAATTACTAACTTAATTTGTTACTAAATATGTTACTTAAACTACTTAAATGAATTGCATAAGTTAATAGCTGTACACTGTACCTACACAATCTGTAAACTTCATCCGCCATAACACAGGGACATCCCTAGCATGGCGGATGAATTAACACAATTTTTTGTTCATTGTATAAACTTCTTTTAATAAATAAATAAATAAACGTTTTGAAGGATTTATTGTATTACGCCACTTTTTTTATAATATTCCTCCTGGATAGCTTGAGCGTGGACTCGATGTATGGCTGTGAGCTCTTGGGTGGAGCTTGATTGTATCATGATATTGTATGATATTGGTATCATCTGCAAATGTACATATTTTGGTGTTTGATTCATTTGTCCATTCATTGGTCCAGGGATGTCTCTGGTGTATAAATTAAACAGGATGGGGGCTAATATTGAACCTTGGGGGACACCGGCGGTTAGAATGCACCATCTAATTTGTGTGTTACAAGGACTTATTTATATGATTTTTTAACCCCGCCCAATTTCAATTTTTATTGTGCCTAAAATTCTAGTATTGAATTTGCAAGGCGGTCTATGTACAGATTGCAGTTTATATCAGCCAAGGTTTTTTTCTCTAACACGATTTTAAAAACTTAATTCATTGTTGAAAATATAACACAACTCACCAGGGTATTACTGAAAACATATTCTGCATCGGATAACTCACGGGAAGAGAGAAATATTAATTGCATACATTAAATGCAATTATCTGATATTAGCGTAAGCGTGTTTAACCTGAGTACTTGACTACAATAAAATACCTTACTTTAATAGTTTTTATTACATTTAACGTGAACAATTAATATTAATTACTACTGTTCGGTCAGGCAAGCAATAATTATGCATTTATATAAAATAATATTATTATAGTTGTTGATAACACGTGATTTATGCAACTTACCATAAAAGTAAAAATATGAAAATTAGAAGAGTGGAAAGTAAAATTAAAATATCTCAATATATAAATATGAATGTTTCTTTGTTGGTCTCTTATGCGTTCCTCAACCATTCATCCGATTGCAACTTTGGTAATTTGATGTGAGCATGCCTGCGATGGTTTCTATATATAATAGTGAGCTCTGGCGTTATGAAATTATTTCCTATTATTACTATTTTCCGTTTGAAACTTTGGTGAGTTGTTATGCGCACGCAAACGAAGATTTTTATTTATACCGGTAAGTCTGGCGTATGAAAATTGTATAAAAAAATTGCAATAGGTGGCGCGCGAATTGTTTAAAAATGAATGTAATTCATATAGTTTAGGACAGGGAGGGGAAGGGGACGCGGGAAGGGAAGGAGATGCGGGAGGGGAACGGGGACGAATGGGAAAGGACACGCAGGGAGAAACAAATTCTTTTTTTAAGTGGCATTTCAACGCACGGCGGAAACTCGCTAGTAATCTATAAAATAGAAATATTTTGTCTATTTTCAAAATTTGCATTACAACTTCAAATTTATAAAATTTCTAGAATACAACTGATTTTTAAAAATACTTTTATTTATCAAAATATTAATCACGATACCATAGTGATTTTTGAGGTATTATGCCGTGGTGCGAATCCTCCTTCTATTTTCAACGTTAGCATTAGTGTCTATCTACCATGTTACATTGTTCGTTACGGTGTACATTTCTTGCCCTCTGCCCTGATGATGGACTGGCACAAGTTGTGTAATGTTGGCTAAAGAAGAGACATAATAACCTAAAAATAAATCACGAAGATACCGTAGTGTTAAAAAGTAAAAAGTCAAACACCTACTAAAATAATTTTTCAAAAAACTTTCAGAACAATCTTTAAGAGTGTCGAATAATGTTTGTTTGAAATTGCAAAATATTTCAATCTTATAATGTTATACTTTTATTTCGTAGTGACGTAAGTTTTGTTTTCTGGTTGAAGTCGAGAAAACAAGTAACACGTGTTCCACGTAATTACTTGTATTGATTGTCGCTAAAATCATTGGCATGTCTGCTTCACACATAATAACTGTAAATATTATGAATAATGAATTTACGCGATAAGTTGGAATTTTTTTAAGAGAAACGGCATCGCTGCCATTATCGTACAAAACTTAATTTTAAATTTGAGACCTAAATACCAAACCAAACAGAATAACTAATTATAACGCGGTAATAAATAAATCGAACAAAATGAAAACAAAATGTAACATTGAATTATTTGGTTTAGAAATGAACAGGAAGAAAACATTGAAAACGTCGTCAAATAAATTGCGGCAACAGAGATATGATTGACATCCAAAGAAGGAGGTAGTGAAACTCGGCATAACACCCCAAAAATAAATAAAGATAATATGAAATTGATAATAACACCCCCTAAATTAAATAACGATAATACTTAAATAAATACGAAATTTGGCCGTGAAAAATTAACATCATTACCAGAGATAACATATCTTTGAAAAGGTGTGGCTTCCGCCAAAAACGATTGGAACAAAACTAGCAAATGTTATTATAAGTTCACACGACAATTCGATAATAAAAAATTAGTTGTTTTAAGGAAACAAATTAAAGGAAGACAAATAAATGTTTTGAAAACGCTTTGTAACTAATGTAGTACACCTAGACACTTATTTAATCTTAAATATGTTGTTTTCACCAGATTAGACTAAATTGACATTTTTATTGATTTATTTAAACCAGCCCTATTTTGCGACACTGCAGTTAAAGTACGTACCTATGAATGATGAGTATTGGGAAATAATAATAACTAGCAGTTAAAAACCCGCTCCGCAGGTTTTTGCTGCTAGGCCCTGCGGGCGGCTTTTGGTTCGGTTTCGCCCGGTTTGAGTGTTGGTCATTTTAGTAATCCGATAGGAACTGTTTCCAAAAATAGCCGGTTCCTCGGATCCACTGGGATCCAGTGACAGTTGGTCACCGGGACAAAATAACCGCGACGGACAATGACGTCTTATATGTTATATAGACGTGTGGTATTATTATTCGCAACTGCCAGTTACAATAATATTCATACTATCGCCAATCTCTCCATGTCCGGTGAGATTCACGAAATTACAAATCCAATAGTACTTACGCCTGCCAGGCGATGCTCCTCACGCTAGCTGTTAACGTAAGTGGCGCCATCTTTTGGCATTGCTTTAATTCGGATCTATTACAAAAGCATATTTGTATACAAACTCCACGTACGAAAACGGTTTTGCGTAAGACGCGGCGTCAGAGTTGTATTCTTATCCGGATTCTTAAATTTCAACCGTAGCCAGCCAGGCTATTAATATCTACTGTTTGATGATGATAATTAAAACAAAAATTTATTTAAACGAAAAATGATACATACTTATTTTAGTTGTGGGTTTATCTATGGGTTGCTGCTGTAAATAGGTTTTCGTGATTTTTGTACATCATTTTGCAGCAATTGTCCTTGTTCTTTCAGCTTCACAAATTCTACAATTACAATTTCCCGTATTTTTTCACTGATCTGCGTTAGAATCTATCAAATTTGCTCAATACTCGATGGCGGTTTTTATTACAAAAAATCATTGTCAAAGAGTTCAGATTTTTTGCAAATAAACACAAATTGTAGACTCTGGCTTACACTTGCGGCTTGTAAAGAGGTGGATGAACCTGAATCACGTATGTATGAAGATATTTCTTCACCAAAATTCTGATTCGTTCTTGTGAGACTCACTCATTTAACTTGATGAATTGCCAGTACAAATTCGCACGTAGAATTTGTTAAGGAAATTTGTTACATACTTGAATAAGTTTTGATTAAATATGTTACTGGAGAACGAATAATTCTGACTAGAACGTGACAGGTGAATTGATATGTTACATCAAGATACGTCATTTGGTGATGTATGTAGAACCGATTGATTGAATTAGAGATTTTAATAAACAAGAAAAGTATAAAATACGTATGTATTAAACTGTACGGAGTGATTTTGCGAATAGCAAAAGACTGAAAGCAACGGTGTATATATTATATCACTTCTTCAAATACAGCAAACTTATTTTGTGGCACCATTTTAATTCAAAATTAAAAATAACTTAGTTTTTACCTACTTTTATTTATAATTAGTTAGTAAACCCTGAAAAAGTGAGCTTAGCTCACGAAATGTTGGTTTTGTAAACAATAAAAGTGGTAAAAACTAAATTTATTATTAATTTTGAATGTATATATATTATTAATATAAATATTTTTTTACAAAAGTCGATAAAATGTGACCTTACTGGGGTACCACGTTCTAAGGTTACACAGTAGGTAAATTTATAATTTTGAATTAAAAATTAGGTGAAGTTTTTTTTGTAAAAATGTTGATTTTTTTAAGTAAGTTTTTGAAAGTATGTTAAAATATAAGAAGAGGAAAATTTTAAGGCAATATTTAGAATAAAACATAAGCCTTAAAGGCTTAATCTTTGTTAGGTTGTAACATTGTATCTATGTATATTCTTCCTTCCCATGTCCGTAATGCGCATCTTAAAATGAAACTATACGTGAAATCCTATTTAGATTCATTTTTACGACGAATCGGTTTACATTATGATCATCAAAAAATATGCTACGGATAAATTGAATCTTCTTCTAGCTTTTTTATGTATTAGAATGAATAACAATAAAATTATTATTTACATACCAAAATTATAAGCGTAAACCACTAAAAAAATGTTTTTTCATGACTTAACTGTGAAGAAACAATTTTTAAAAAATACCCCTTTATGGCTAAAACTATTTTTGAGGTTTTGTATGTTCTAACTTTTTTTCATTCTTATAAAAGTATGCACAAAATAAATAAAAACCGCTTTTTCGCTTACTTGCCTTATGCAAATACTACGCGCGATTTAAAATTTTGTAGGCATGAGAATCGAAAAATTTCTAGCAATAGGGGGTTATTTTTTAATGGTTTTTATTGCAAGAGGGAGGATATTTAATAATTTAATAGAGGAATATTTATAAGTAAGCCAAAAGAGAAAAAAATAAAACACGACATCTAAAAAAACACCACGATGGTTTACTTTCGAAATAACTCTTCAGTTTTAATTGTATCGGCATTAGACACGGAACACAATAGGCGTATTAGTAACAAATCAATTAAATTTCCTGATCACAGATGATTGACTAGCCACAAATCGAATTACCGTTTTCAACATTTCCGCGTACAAAATATTTACTATTCATTGTTTACAGAAACGGTCGTTGATAAACTGCAGAATGGTCGATTCAACACTATTGACCACGTTACGGTTAAACGTGTGTACACAAGAAATCAAATTAAAGCCAGGCGGAAAAATCACAAAACACTTATTATTAATTAATTGAATGTCGTCTTACCTTTTGGTCTCTGCACATCTTCCTCCACGATGGCTTCCTTGCTCTCACTCATCTTTGCATCTTCAGGTTTGAACCCTTCTCCTCGTCCCATTTTAAACTGTTTTTAACTCGAAGTACAATAAGAAATATCAAACTGATTTCCGCTAGGTGCTGCTATCTTCAATACAAAAACGAGACAATACCGATTGAAGATTATCGCGCTGTTAAGCGTTACTGGTTGCTATCGAAAGATTTTAATTGCTTTTAAATTGGATGTTTTCAGGTATGATTGGGATGAAATTAAATAAATTTAACTGCTTCTAATATTTCCGCATCTTGGATGGTTGTTTGAAGTATTTGTCACGCGTTAAAATTCATGAGTGAAGGAATTAAATGTGGATGAATTTGAGTTTTGTCAATACGACATAATCGCGAATTTGAAAGCTTTGTTTTGTGTTGTTAAAACATCACGTGTGCGTTTGGTTGCGCAGGTGAACCGTCGGTAGACGCGACCTGCTCGCTGTGAGTATCGAGTCAAACTGATTTGCCACCGTAGAGGCTTGTCACTTTCATGTGGCCATTTCAACAGGTGTGGTGGGTGGCTGGTGGGGGGGAGGTACGAGGGAGCACCTAGAGAAAAATAGTAGGTCTGATAGTGCTATCTACCATCATCGAGAAAAGTCTTTTCTAGCTGTACCCCAGAGGATCGCCCCTATCCGGGAGGCTGTTGTTTGATTGGATGACCGTATAATACACCGTTATACGAATTACTCACGTGTGCAATTAATTTATGATCATGTTGGTAAATTAATTCAACTTATGAGTAATCGGAATAATGCTCCCATTTCCACTCTGATGTGCGAGCATTTGTTGTGTTGTTTTCGGCTTGTTATGTTAGAAGTGAATAATAATTATTATTTCAATCAAATTCAGTGGGTTTTTTTTAGATTAACGCTGCCAAATTTTCTCATTTTCGTAATTTTAAATTAACTCTTTACAAAAAGATTCATTTTCAATGAGGTTATATTAGTAATTATTTATTGACCAATGTTTGTTTGTCTTGTAGAACTCTTCATTATTTTGGGCTGTTTTTTTAAAACTCGTTATTAGAACTTTTTTAAATTCAAATTTGTCGTAATATTTCTAATTTTTGAAAAGTGAAAATGTTGACACACCATTCAATAAAATAATAACATCCAAGCTAACAAACTATCTGTTTATAATTCGTGTTAAAGCATAATTTAATTATTTTATCACGACAAGTGCTAATCATTTCCTATGGTAACTAGAAGCTAAACTTTTAAAAGCAGCCATTTAAGCCCCCGCATTCCGCATTTCTACCGATTTATAACATATTTCTTTTGCCCTTTTTCAGTTTTAATGTTCTTAAAAAAATTTATGCTCTTTTTTTAGATAATATCTGTAAATTTGTAGAGCCGAAACGGTAATTATATGAAGTTCCCTCGAAAAGTCGCAAAGTATGCTCCGATAATTATTAAAAATATATATATTTTTTTTTTACCTAGCTATGAAAAAACTCTTAGTGTATCTTTAAATGCAAAGCATTTGTCGAAAGGTTTTCGCTCTATTTTAAACGAGTCGTGATTTATAAAATATTTTCACTATTTTTGCTTAATTATAATCGTTTTTTTTTCATATTAGCGCGCTCCTTCAACACCTTTTCTGCTTCTTTTTGAATGCTTACTATCGGGCCTTAAGAGGGAATAACCAGACAAAACCGGAAATATGTCATTTTTAGGCGTATTGACTCTTTTCCACAAAAAAATATAAATTGATTTCGAAAGACTGTTATTTTATCTAGTAAAGCTTCTTTTTAAATTTTGAGAAAATATTTTTATTTTTAATACAACAAGGTTTCACCGTAGGTCATTAGCAGATTTGTTAAATTTTCAAACAAAATTTTGTATTATACAACATACATTTCAAATCATATAATCATGCAATAAATTAAATCAATAAATTATTTGGGAATTTCAATTTCTTTTCAGAATTTTAATTTTAGTTCAAATGAAACCACAAAAAATTCCACGCCCTTGTTTTGTGACGAAAATACTTCAGTTTGTCTATTTATTTACGGTCTTACAAACTTATATATTTAAAAAAAAAAATACATTCTCATTTTGCTTAGACATTATTGAAAAATTACAAATACTTATGAATAAACAATAATTACATAAAGTACATAATTTTAATGGTTTTATCATCAAAGCAAATTTGGAATGAAATAAAATCAAATATTGAGTCATTATGTTAAAATGCTGGTATAGAGAATAATTAATCTTTCTCATCGGAACCGCCGTATACCATTGCAAGGGTACGATAGCAAGATCATCGTTTGACGAAATTAAAATTCTCGGCCGTTGGTTAAATGATATTGAGACTCAAAATCCTTCATAAATGGCGTTTTCGTACATTTTTTACATTTCTTGTTTTATTTTACGAACCAATGTACTATTTTACTTTGTCTTTTTCTTATTGCCGCCGCCCCGGGAACCATTTATTGGATAACCTACCATAGGTCACCCCAAGTTCCGGGGTGGTTGGGTTCATTGCGTTTGCCCACCGTCTACGTGGCGGGCAGGATTAGGAGAGTCCGGTTGAGAGAAACCTAGATATCTCCAGCCTGACATCGACCTGACTCGACCCACCCATACCGACCCACACCGACCCACACCGACCCACACCGACCCACACCGCCTTACACCGTATTGGGAGGGATGGGTTCGTGCGTCCGTCAATCTTGAACATATTGACCACCAGATTCCTACCCCCCCCCCTCATACGTTTTCCTTCCCAGAATTTCCTCTTCTTCCTTTCCCTAAAACGACCCTCCACACAGCATCCCCGAAAATGACAGGTCTTGAGGGATTTTTTTCTCATGGCCTCTTCTTTGGAGCTCACGAATAAAAATCTATTTTCTTTTCATATTAAATCAAAATATGGAATGCAAACATTCTGGGTATGAATGTATTCAACTATTTTTAAAGTTCTTTTGACTTTATATCCGTGTTAAATCTTCCCCACAGGAAAAACTAAGCCCTTCGACACACTTTTCCACAAATGATCATCTAGTCAATCCACGCTATGTAATTGCACTGTATAATTAAAATAAATACAAAACAATACAAGAACAAAATTTCAACCTAACAGAGACCAAATGGGAAAATAATTCACCGACGCCAGATATTTTCATATCAGAGGGTTAGGCTCGGTAGAACTCCTGACTGATAAATCCTACTGATCCCTCTATTTGATACTAAAATTTATATTTTAAAAATATTATTATTATTACTAAACAGCGGAATTAAAATTTAACCATTTAACACTAAGTTATTTATTTAACCATTGCCAGAAATTTAAAATCGCAAAGGACCCTGGTATTTATCAGTAATCATCAATATGTTATATATATATATATAAAAAGAAACTCGTGTTTTCCTTTCCGCCTAATTTTCTTTACAACTAGCCACTGCCACCCTCCGGTGGTTATAGTGGTAGACAGGTGTCAGTCACATCGAAAGTAAGTAATTGACTGGTCAGTGGTTGAGTGGGCATCGCGTTTGGGTCCCACCCGGGCGTCCCGTGTTCGATTCCTCGGCTGGTCAAGTCCTCCATCACAACACAAGCAACATTTTCGGCTTTCTGTGGTGGTAGTAGGAGATTTTCAAACATTGTAGGGTTATTCGTAACCCGGGAATGTTTGTCTTTCTTTTTTAAAAGACAAAAAAAAAGAGAGTTTGGTGGGGGTGGATGAGCGTGGGTGGGAGCGGTTGACGAAAATGTGCTTGCTAGCTGAAGAACATTGCTTTTCATGAAGATTCTCGTATGCCCTAGAAGGTTCTGGAAGGAGAAAGTTCGAAAAGGTTCTACAAAGTTTCAAAATGAGTTGCGTAGTGTGTCAGTGAGTCTAGAAGGTTGCGAAAGTTCTAGAAGGTTCGATAAAACTCTGGAAAAATCTGGAAGGAGAACGTTCTAGAAGATTTCCGGAAGGGAAATATAATTTTCCCAATTACCTAAGTAATTTTTCAAACTACCTCATGATTGAAATATCATTGAAATCTGAAAATAACTGTGTTTAACTAAAAATTCAACACAAAAAATCCTTTATATAAATATTCTCTTGGACGGTGAGCTCTGGCATCATTAAATTTGCACAATTTTAGGTGTTTTTTTGGCTATTTTCAGTTCGCAACTGAATTTCCAATATGAACTGTGGACTTTTGAACTAACTGTTGAAAACTTTTTGAGGGGTCGATTAGGAAGGTAATCCAAGTTTTTTTAACAATCAATTAAATTTATTAATTAAAGCATTAGTAAGTGGCAAAGCCAAAATAACTAGAGTTGAGGGTTTTTTAGGGTTTTCTATGGAAAGGAAGGAGTGAATAAGTAATAATACTTATAAATCAGGCACTTAAGGGTCTACTATTCGTATTTGGACCGATTTCTTACATATCTCCCTTAAACATTTGAAGTTTTTAAACTCTTAAAACAATATATGTTATTTTTGAAGATAATATCTAGATACGTTCCACGCCAAAACGCAAATTATATGAAATTCCCTCGATAGAAAAAAATCGCAAAGTATGCTCCGAAAATTATTTTAAACAAGTCTATTTCTTTTATTTTCAAGTTATATTTGTGAAAAAATTCACAACGTTTCTTTAAATGATACTTAAGATACGTTCTACGAGATTTTTGCTCTATTTTAAACGAGACATGTTTTATTAAGCTTTTTCGCAATTTTCGCTGCTATTTTACGAATTAAAATATTAGCGCGCTCTGTCCAACATTCGTAATTACATCTCTCCATCTTCTTCTTTTTCAGCGCCGTGCGTTTCAAGAGTGCCGCCTTAAGGCGAAACCCGAAGTCAGTGAGTAGGTATCTCCGATTAAGGCAGTCCTGATTACTAAAGATAAATGATTAGGAAAGGAAGGTTACGCGTTTTTATTAACTTACTACGTGACCCGGCCACGCGTTGCTGTGGCTAACGAAACACAACACCATCTACCGGGTGGTTATCCAACTTTTTAACTCACACCGCCATCTGTTAATTTGCATACAAATCAAATCCACATCGCCCGCTTGTCAGCCCGCTCGTCCACCACATACAGAAATTTTTATTAATTTCAACCAATTTACACAAAACCTTTACAAATTATATATCTAAACCTTCCTCTTGAATCACTCTATCTATTGGTGAGAACCACATGTAAATCTGTTCAGTAGTTTTTGAGTTTATTGCAAACAGACAAGACGCGGCGGCGGACCTTAATTTTTTATATGTAAAAAATTCAAATAAGTACTCATTGTGCATCTCTGTATTTCACGTGATGTACTATATAAACAGGATGAAAATATTTCGCTTATTTTACCTCAAAAAGTGTTTTGGGTTTTTACCAACTGTGAGCCCAAATCTAGATACATCCGCTTGAAAGATTTATTTATTTAATCGAATATTTGTTTATCAAACATTTTGAAATCAATAAAAATAAACATATACATTCAAAATAATATAGTGGATAATTTGGTTTTACCAAATACGCAGGAACCTCTTACATCATGAAAGTTTAAGGAAAATCTAAAGTTAAAAGCTCGCGTTTTTGTCCAAAAAGCAAGCATTTTTTATTACAGCCTTTTTAGCGAGGTATTTCTAAATGATCTTAACCCCTGATGCCTCAGGCATGTTCTGTCGTAAGGTCCAAAAAAGCGAATAAAATCCAAATAAATTAAATATTTCTGAAAATAATCGAAAAGTATAGACTGTTTTTAAAAGGTGATGAAATACTCTTTCAAATTACATCATTAGAACCAAACACATAATTTTTGAAAAACAATTTTTTTTATGCAAGCGTTAAAAAGTTTTAAAAATGGCTTACTTTTTACTAACTAAAATTACTTATAACGGAAAAAAATACGCACACATTTTATTAGACAAATGTAAAATAAACATTATAGCCACATCTCCTTTTTAATGTCGTTTAATGTAAAAAAAAAATTAAAATCCACAAAATTTCATAACTTTTTCAAATTGTCCAAAACCCTCGGTCTCATAAACCTTGGTTCATTTTTTGATTCTTCTGTTGTTAACTTTTAAAATTGAATATAGAACTTGGGTTTTCTTTTCTAACATGTTTTTAACAATGATACGGGAGACACAACGATTTCTATGAGAACTATTATTACGGGAGACAACGATTTCTATGTGAATTATTATTACGGGAGACAACGGTTTCTATGAAAACTATTATAACGGGAGACAGCGATTTCTATTAGAACTATTATTACGGGAGACAACGACTTCTATGAGAACTATTATGAGGTGTTCCCAAAAGTGAACAAATTAGCCGGAAGTGTTAAAAATCAATAGATTTTGGATCATAAATCATCAGATCTTTATAAATCATCAGATCTTTTGAAGCCAGCGTAGTGTTTGCTTTTGACCGTTAATCCACAGAAATCGACAAAAATAAGCTACAAATAAAACACTTCCACGCCCTCACTGGGCCATCTCATTGCCCCCTAATTTTCTGTGGGTCTTCTACTGCCCTCCTAAAGTTTCAAACGCCAACAAGGGAGCGTTATAGCCCACGTTGAGAACCTATGAGCTAGACATAAGTAACGCCATTTTAGCGAAGATTTTAGAGTCCTATCACCCTCGGTTGCGGTTGAATAATTATTTAAGAGGAATATAAATGCTAGAAATATTACGATTCTCTTGCCTATAAAATTTAAAATTGCGCGTCATTTTTGCGCGAGGCAAGTAAGCGAAAAAGTGGTTTTATTTATTTTGTGCACAATTTTATAAGAATGAAAAAAAGTTAGAACTTTTAAAACCTCAAAAATAGTCTTAGCCTTAGAGGAGTATTTAAAAAAAATGGTTTCTTATATTAATTACTTCACAGTTAAGTCATGAAAAACATATTTTTTTAGTGGTTTACGCTTAAAGTTTTTGTTATGTAAGTAATAATTTTATTGTAATTCCAATACATAGAAAAGCTAGTAGAAGCTTCAATTTATCCGTAGCATATTTTTTGATGTTCATACTGTAAACCGATTCGTCGTAAAGATGAATCTTAATAGTATCTAAATGGTGATCCAAAATTTTTTTTTATATTTTTCATTTGGCCACCCCGTGAATTTGTTACGTGTATTTATTGTTTTAACATAGTAAAAATTCAGCGAGATAGCATAAGCAAAAAGGGGTGCTCAAATGAGTGTTGTTTTTGAATTTTTTTTGTAAAATTCTTAATTTTTACTTTTTGTTCCATGACAGTTTCGCGTGTTAAACTTTTAAGTATATATATGAAAATAAACCAATGAAGAGTTTTATAGACAAATTTAAACAGTTTTATTACTTATTTAGTAGACTGTGAAGTGAATCAGTGTAATAAAATGTGTTCATCTAATCGAAAAAAAGACGAAATTTTTCTACTTGGGGTTCGAGATATTGAGCCATTGATGAGGCTTCACCAACTTCCTACTCTTTGGCAAGTTTTACTTCGTTATCACCACATACTAAATGAATCCAAAAATGTGAAAGATTCCGCGCATGTACTTATTCAAAAACTTATAGAAGTATGGAGTAAATCTAGTATTCCGATCAGACAACAAAATAACTGCAATGGAAAAACTGATTCAAATTCATAAGAATTGGCTGCTATTGAAGAAAATTAGAGGAAAAAATTCTGAAGCACAAAGAAAAAGAGAGTATTTGTTTACAAAAGAACTAGATAAACTTTTTGATATTGCTCAGGCAAGCGCTTTGAATTTGATAAAAATTGCAGAAGACGGTAATGGTTGTGAAAAACTATTACCGTCTATTACTAGGAGTACCTAAACTTACTGCGGGAACGGGGAAAAAATATCTGATGCTGTTTTTGACACAATGCAACAGTGGAATGTCACAAATAAAGTCCGGACTATGAGTTTTGACACTACTGCTTCTAACACCGTTGCCAAAAAAGGGGCTTGCACACATTTAGAAGAAAAGACAGGACATGATCTTTTGTGGCTTGCTTGTCGTCAGCGCGTATTTCAAATAATGCTTTCAAAAATATTTATTCTGTGTTTTGGGCCATCAAGCTCTCCTCAAATCCCACTTTTCAAAAGATTCAGCGATATTTGAGAAACATTATCGAAGAAGCACTACGATTGTCTTGACCTATATAAGAACGCAGAACAGTTTGCTGAAAATACTCTTAAAAGTCTTACAACCGCTCTATCTGGAGGGAATCAAGTTCGTGATGATAACGAAGAGCTAATAAAGCTATTAAATGACTTACTATTTTGGAAAGCTTAAAATTGTACGAAGCCATTGATTCGGAAATCAATATAGCAGCTAGGGGTATCTTAGAGCGTCACTTATGATATTCGTCAGATGAACAAGTTGCATTTGCCTTACTTTCTGACAAGCTGTCTGATGCTGCGAAACAGGCCATTGTTCAAAAAATAAGTTCTGTTGGCGGTAATCGTTCGGTATGAGGTGATTTTGGTAAGCTTGCAGAGGTTACATTAGAAGCTTTTACAACACAAATAACGCTGAAAATGCTCTTAGTTCTCGATATCAAGGAATCTTTCTTGCGATTATCTCTTGAGACTTGGAATGACAATGTTGATTACCTACAAGGCAAAAGCTGCCTCAAAAATTTGCGTGTTGTTAATGATACAGTGGAGAGAGCTGTTAAACTATTAGAAGATTACAACACGTTATAGAATGAGGAAGAAAGGCAATTTTTACTTCACATCGTTGAACAAAATAGAAAAATCGTTTCTACTGAATCATCCAAAAAGAGTTAACAAACATAGTTTTGAAAGATTGTGACTAAAATTATGTAAATTATTGCTTTGGTTCCCAATTTGGTTCACATTTAAACACTTAGTAAACGTATTTGATTAAAATACTTGTAATATAAATAAACCTTAAATTACGTGTTTTACTTAAAATCCTGAACTTTTGTCAGAAACTTCTAATTCGATGAGCACCCCCTTGTATATAAGATAGGGGGCTGAAATTTATTACACATAATAGAAATGTTACGTGTAACAAATCAAGGGGGTGGCGACACCTACATTTGAAAAAAAAAATTTACTATGATTTCACGTATAGCTTCATCTTAACCCCTCAGGCCTCGCTAATTTTGTCGGAAAAACATTCAAAATATTCCGCTTTTTTAAATCCAAATAAAAGGAATATTTATGATCGTATCGGAAAACTAAAAACTATTGTGAAAGGTGATGAGATGAGTTATCAAATTTTATAAATCGAATAAACGTATAATTTCTGAAAAATAAAAAGCCAACCAGACCCGCTGGAGTGGGCTGAAAGCCTGGTTGGCGTTTTTCCGCTAGCGCGATTGTAATAGACTAATTATACCATTTGTATCATGTTATGTTGATATTAAAAATGAAATATTATTTAAATTTATTGCCACGCTTATATTACAAAATAAATAAACACGTGGAATTGTAGACAGACGCATAATAATTTACATTATTTACAACCGCGTAATAATAAGTCGATATGCATCGCTTAGTTACCGTTAATTAAGTATCATTTCTTAAAATAAAATAACGGGACTATAAAAAGAACGCAGAAACAAAGAAAAATAAAGTTCCAACGTGCAATTATTATCCGATCGGAGATAAGAAACTCATCAAATAAATAGCTAACATAATTGCGTTCACATTACGATGTAATTGAGCGCTAATTCCCGGCGTGATCGATCACTCGCCGCCCATCCGTTCCTTGTATCTGACCAAATGTACTAAGTTTTTATCGAAATGCCTATCTTTTAGCGCTCGGATCTGATATGATATTTGCGCATTTGTCCAAATTTCAACATAATTAATTTTTTTATCGCGCTGAGGACGTCTGAGAAAAAAGCGTCTGGGATTTTTATTTTAACAAGATAAAGATTTTATTTTTATTTTAGTTTATTAGGGAAACAAACAGTTATACATATTTTATTAAGGTAATTACATATTACATGCTTGCATAAACCAGGGTAGCT
Source organism: Glyphotaelius pellucidus (assembly GCA_936435175.1). Classification (NCBI taxonomy): domain Eukaryota; kingdom Metazoa; phylum Arthropoda; class Insecta; order Trichoptera; family Limnephilidae; genus Glyphotaelius; species Glyphotaelius pellucidus. Next base: position 31,439,349 of record OW386547.1, read on the forward strand.
ATTCTCCAAGCCCTCGTCGAAAGTACATACATTGGTCGACGTGGTTATTCTTGAGCCAGTCGACGGAACATTTTTAGACACCAAACGCCAAAAGTCATTCGCCACAACAACGAGTGGGGTAGATCAGTAGAAACGGAGAAGCGAGTGGTTGTTTATTTGCGTGTCTATGCAATTGGCTGTCAACATCTAGTATTATCGTTTTCCCGCGCGAACTTTCGCACCCGCAAGACGTCGAATATTGTTATTAAGTCGTTTTAAGGTCGTTTTATGGCTAATTTTCCGCTCATTATTGTTGATCAGAACTAACTAGTTCTATAAGCAGTTGCTTTTGATTATTAGTTATATGGCCATTTCGAAAATTATCAACCGACCCAACAAACTTTTGTTTCACTGTTTGACGTTTGACATTTCAAAGTTACACCATAGAAATCTCAAAAACATCAGGAACATAGACAACATTTACAGGGCTACCAATATAATCATCCTTGCGACCGCTCGCCGTTCAAGAATACGTAAATATGAAACATTCGAAAAAGTTGGTCGCGACGACGAGGAATTTTTCGCTCGCAGCTGGCGCATGGCGATTAACGATTGATCGTTGCTCGGGAATAGCTACCCAGTGAAGTTTCCGCAAAAATGTGTGGTGTATATACTAAAACACAGATTAAAGCATTAAAGAAAACAAAAAGTGGTAGAAAAAGAAGAAAATAATATAAAAGACAAATAAAAAACACAGATTAAAGCATGTTGGATAGATAAAATGAAATTAAATTTTGAATCTATACAAAAGTAATACATTTTCACATCATAATATAAAAACAAAGGATAACATTTGCAAGCGCCCTTAAGGTGATTTTTCACAACAACAACAAAAAAACGGTGCATTATAAATCTTCCAAATATTAAGATGACAGAAAGGCGAAAAATTATTTATTTATTGAAGTGAAAGCTTCTTTAGCACCTTTGTGATTTGAAACTCGATGGCACGGAAACAAGCGATACCAAAAATAGACGCACATCTATAGGATTTAGCCTGCGATAAAATGAGATATTCATCAAATATTTATTTTATTCACGGGTACTCGGTTCCAATATAGTACGGTACATCACGGGCCCACACAATTCCCATTTACTTTGGTGGTATAAAGCGCCTGACGAACCTTTGGAGACACTTACCCGACTAGGGTAAGTGTCCCCAAAATCCTACGAAATCCAAAAAAATATATACTTTGTAAAATCAACATCCAATCTTCAAACCACTCCAAAATGAACAGGCAAAAGAAAACGCAAAAGAAAGCGACATCTAGCGACTCCGAAGTAGAAACCACAAATACTAATAAGATGACCAAATGTATAGGAAAAGCACTGCAATTCGATGACGAAAATATGGAAAAAATCATCCTTCAAATTGATTAAAAAGTTCTTTGTAATAATAATAATAATAATAATTTGACTATTTGTAGAGCACAGTTTTTGTGAAAAATCACCTCAAGTCTCTTTAGTTTTCTGAAGGTGAATTGCACACTCTGATTTTTTATATTAGGGGCCATCCATAAATTACGTCACACGAATTTCATGATTTTTTGACGTCACATTTGTGAGATCCCCTCCCCCTTAGTGTGACGTCACATATTTTGCAATTTTACATCTAAATTATATAGAACCCATGTAGAAGAATAGTATTACACTAACATTGATCATTGTTATTGTTGGGTTATGTTATTTTAGCATTCTTTTAATTATAGGCGACTTGCAAATCGTGATCCAAAAATATATTGGGCTGTGCATCGATAAGCATTCATTTGAATATCATATACAAGATATTAAAGATAAAATTTAGAATATTTAGCCGGTTATCATATCTATTGACAAATAAATTTTAAGAAGGTTAATATTATAGTCTCGTGCATTCATATTTAAATTACTTGATTTAAATCTAGGGAAACGAACGTGAAACAAACATAAGTAAATTTCAGGTAATAAATACAAAACAAGGTAATCAAAAAACTATCTCACTACAGATCCAAAACATCCGCATAAAAATTGTATATGGAAACAAAACTATTGACATTAAAAAAACTATATGAATACAATACACATCTCCTTATACACAAAAAAAAATAAACTCATACATACAAAACAGAATTCATTAAAACTTCGCTAGTACAAAAACACTTTACACGACAACACGGTAACATACATTTAAACACCATCCACACTAACTATGGTAAACAATCCATTGGTTACGAGGGCAACTTATATAATTGCCTTCCAAAAGATATTAAAAATGAAAAAAGGATGGGTAGATTTAAAAAAAACAGAGGGTTCAATTCACACTTGGTAGAAGTGAAACCTTCAGAAAACTAAATTAGACAAGAGTGGGGAGGTTACGAAGTACCGCACAAAGAGGAGACCGATTATACTAACTCAATCTCTCACAGGATACATCCTATAGATGTATGTGTTTGTCTCTTTTTAGTGTCGCTATTTTTCGTTTCATCGAGTTTCAAATCATAACGGTGCTAAAGAAATTTCTCTTAAAAAAAATCTATTTTTATTCTTAACTAGCAGACCCGGCCACTCGTTGCTGTGGCTTACGAAACACAACGCCATTACCCAACCTTTATAACCAACGTCATCAGTTAATTTGCATACATTTCAAATCCACACCGCCCGCTTGCCAGTCCGCTGCCCGCTGTCTTAATTGAATCTTTGAATTTATCGGCTTTTCTCTACTAGAATATGCATGTACCATACATATAAACCTTCCTGAATCACTCTATCTAATGGTGAAAACCGCATGAAAATCCGTTGCGTAATTTAAAAGATCTAAGCGCACAGACAGCGGGAGCGACTTCATTTTATACTATGTAAAGAATAATGAAACCGAATAAAATTGTATTGTAATGTAATGTCAAATGTATTTAGTTGGTATATTTCGAGTCAAATAAATGAAAATATAATTTTCCATTTTTTAGACACATACTTTAAAAAAATATATATTCCGTGCAGTTGAACACTTCCACTACTTCCAAGAAAGTATTGCAAACTGCATGCAATCTACCACTTGTGGGATCCGAGCCGGCCCACGGTAGTTCCCTTAGAAAAATCTAGCTAGACAAAAAGATTTCAACGATGTTTTTATTTACGTACAAAAACATACAGCATAGAAAACAGTCCATAGCGTTATGTTCGCTAAAAAAATAAAAAAAATTAAAACAATACGCGCTACACGTGGCAACGATGTAAACACCACACTTTGAATGTGACAGGCGGCCTCCCTGCGGCCCATCTCTTTCGGATGTACGCGCTGTTCGGTCGTTAGTGGTATTATTTGAAATCAAAGAGAAATTACGTCGAGAAAAAAATTGAAGTCCATAGCGTGTTCTTTCAAATTTATTTAATATTTAATAATTTGCTTCTTCCATATTACTTTAATTAGTCATTAAAAAATCATGAAATCATTATTTATTTATTTATTTATTTATAAATAAACGCCCTTTTTCGGGGCTTTTACATATATAGCATAGAAAAAACATTTTATTGTACATAACTGAACTGCCTCAATAACAATATTTTATATTTATTCAAAGATAAATTGAAGATGTCCACTGACTTGGTATAATTGTTTCCCTCCATTAGTATTCTGGGCAAAGAGGAATACATATGGTAGTTAGTCCCAGAATTTCTGCACTGAAATAAATCCTGACTTCTAGTATTACGAAGTGGAATTCGGAAGCTTATCAATTCAAGTAATACCGGACTATCAACTAAATCATTTAGAATTTTATATAAAAATACCAAGTCAGTGAAAATTCTTCTGTCTGACAATTTAAGCATATTCATATCGTTTAAAATTGTGTTGTAGTTTAACATATTTGCTGGAATACCCATTTTAAAATTTAGAAAACGTAAGAATTTGTTTTGTATTCTTTCAACAGCTTGTACGTGCATATTATAATGAGGATTTCAGACAGGAGAATTGTACTCAAGTTGGCTTCTAACATAAGCAAAATATAACATTTTAATACACTTTATATTGTTAAAGTTTCTAGTTAGCCTAGTTATAAACCAATGATTAAACTTTCAAAATCGTGTACCTATTTGTACCTCCAGACTAAACAATTTTTTTACAGGATTTGTCTGCTCTTACGTGCTCTTTTGACTATTACAGGGCCTCTACTTTTGATCTATATTTTTGATATTTTGGAGATGTTAGAAGAAAAAGGCGCTTCAAAGTCGATTTATGCTGCAACACGGAAAAATTTTGATTGAGAAAAACAATTTTATGGGTCTCGAAAAAATTTTACTAAAGAAGAATAGCTTCATTTCTATTAAAATGTCATAGAAAATGGAAAAGAAGAATATTCATATATATATTTATTTCATATATATATACAATATTCATTTCTATTAATATTTCATAGGAAATGGTCGAAGATACACTCTAAAATTCATTTTAAAAAAAGCAGAAATGGCTTAATACAGTTTTTTTTTCTTCCGGTAGCTACGTGTGATGATGGACTACGTGGTGAGCGAGAAAAATAATTTGGTTTTTGCTCGTTAAAAAGTAAAATAAGAAAAATTAAATGTCCTCTGAATTCTCGAAGACTAAAAGAATTCTTTCATGTTGTTTAAGTCAGTTTGAGGTCAGATAGAAAACGGGAAGCTGTAAAATCCGAAATAACCACAATATCAAAAACATCCCAATGTCTTATCTAGTGATGACTTAAAATTATTGTCGATTTCGGAAAAATATTTTTGTCTAGCTAGAATGGGATTTGGGACCACTGTGCGGCCGTAGGAGTAGCAGCTTGCCACACAAATCCCAGCACTGTAAATAATGGGAGAGGGCACCTGGAATGAGACAATCAAGTACTCATAAAAGGACCAGACCCTAGACAAACCAGGAAACTACTCAATATGGACAGAAACTGGCTGAGGGAACTGGTAGGACTACTAATGGGACACTGCCATCTCAGGAGACACATGCAGATAGATATTGGAAGTGGAAAACACCAATAGATGCAGGAAATGTGAAGAGGATGAAGAGACTCTAATTCACCTATTATGCCAATGTCATGCCCTAGTGGCAACTAGGCTCAGATACCTGGGGAGACATACAGTAGAACCAGAAGACATAGCCACATATCCAGTGACAACCCTAGTGAACTTTATTAAAGGGACTGGGTTGTTACTAAAGGAGTGAGGTAAAATGGGAGATAGTACAATGGGCCTATGGCCTAAGTACTCACGAGAACTACTTGTAAACCGTCTCCGCGTTTAAAAACAAAAAAAGCACGCAATCTAGGTACTGACGAGTATCTACATAAATGACACAGTCCTAATTAAAAAGATTTTTAGATCAAGCAGTTCCTGGTGGCACACGGAAGGCTTGATAAATCAGGGCTGATTGTTCATACTGTTTGTAGGGCATTTGTTAGACAGATTTTCTGCCTTCATTGTAAAAAAATGTACCTAAGTGTCTCCACATTGACAGAAGTAAGCGAAATAGCTATCACATTTATACCAAGATTGTTAAATAACTTGTGAAAAATGTTACGTGAATCTGTGAGCTTCATATATTTCATTTTTACACTAACGCAGTCATTATAATCGTAGGATTTACGTAAAGTATTTATAGAATGATTACTAAGGATCATTGCCTTTCATAAACAAATATTGTAATTATTCTTTAGAGAGATAAGCAGATTTACCTTACGAATGAACACCGTTAGTTAAATAATGTTCCGCTACAAAATATCCCCGACAAAATATCCTCCGACAAAATATCCTACGGACAAAACATCCCCCAACAAAACATCTACTAAAACTTAACCTAACCTAACCTAACAAGAAATGGGACAAAAATAATACAGATAACAATAATTTATTTTCTTTTCAAGATGTGTGTATTATTTTTGTCCCTTTTTTGTGTTAGGTTAGATTGGGTTAGGTTGGGTTTTAGTAGATATTTTGTTGGGGGATGTTTTGTCAGTAGGATATTTTATCAGAGAATATTTTGTTGGAGATATTCTGTTGCGGGATGAAAAATCGTGGAACCGTTAGTATCTAAGCTTGAAAAATTATGAAAACTGTCACAAATTTAAACAAAAGAAATACACATTTCAAATATAGAATTAATAATCAATTTAAAAAAATAAATAATGTAAGAAATGCACATTTCAAATGTAGAATTATTAATCAATTTTAAAATAAAATAATTTTTTGATTTCAGGTAGGTACCTGATTTATCGCTTGTCTGAATTATTATTCAATCAGTTCCAATTTTCAAATTCAAATAAATTTGAGTTGATTAAGCGTTAATAATTTCACGCAGGAAAAACACACATCACAGACAGCTGAAATTATTATATTACATATAAAATTAATTTTGGCATTCGTTAACCTAAAATAAATGCTAAAAATAACATCAGTTTTTATCAGTGCTTCATATCTCACAGCAACCGATGTAGTGGTGGTAGAAGCATTAAAAAACCAGCTCAGACCCATGAAAAATCACGAGATATTAAAATTCCAATTTTTAAAAAGACCATTAAAATAAACTTTTGACAAAATGTATTATATTATAGGTAGGTACCTACTTTATCGCTTGTCTGAATCGATCACAAGATCGATTAAAATTTTGAAAACGACACTTAAATTAAAAGCAAATTTGAGTTCATTGAACCAGATTTCACAGGGACACACAGACAATCGAAATGAATAGGGCGATAACATTGAGGACATACTCGTGCATACTACATACATTACTCGTGTCAAAGAACTCGTTCGTATTTGTACTTGCAGTGAATCCTCCAAAAAATTTCAAACACTCGCCTTGAATAGTTCAGTGGCATCAGATGATCCCGACATGGCATGTGGCATGCTAATTGAACCAACGCAAATCATTGCTTGACCTACAGTAACTCAGATAAGGTTAGACTAGTAACTATAGCAATGCGATACCGTAGTAATGGTAGATTTACAAAATGTTATGTAGATAATCTATTATTATGGAAGGCCATGGATCGATACATGAATCTAAACAAAATTATTTGAAAAGTTCACTTAAATTTATGTTTACCTTTGTTCAGTTTATGGACGCTTTAGTTATTACCCGTTTACGGTACCTTGACCGTAAAAAAGGCAATAAGCGTAAGTTCCTTATCGCTGTAATGCTGCAGCTCTTTCTTACGCATTGAATAGTGGCGAGACAAAAGATGAGACACACAAAATACGTGTGACTGTCTCCTCCAAGTACGACTTTTTTCCTTTGGAGGAAACAGATATATGCAGCATTATATGTTTAAGCATTATACGTAACTTACATTATGTTTTCCGCCAAACCGGGACAGCGAAAAAAAGATTAATAATTCCTTTTTTTTACATTAGCTCCACAAAGGATGCCCTAAGGAAAATTATTTCCCACAGGGCATATGTCATCTTCGGGGATGGTGTGTGGAGGATTTTTTTAAAGGGAATGTTAGCAAGTTCTGGGAAGGAAAAATCTATGGGGGTGGGTAGGAATCTGGGGGTCAGTGTGTCCAGGACTGACGGACGTATGATGTATGAGGTATGAATTTGCTGTAACAGAAAATAAGAAAGTGAAAAAAAAACAGTTGTACTGCAGATAGCCTAAAAAATAAAACAATAATAATATAATGTAGGTAAATTTGGGAGATTGGTATGGGTACCGCCGCCCCGGGAGCCAATTATTGGATAACCAACACCTCTGTCATAGGTCACCCCATGTGGTTCGCTACGATTGGTGACTTAGCAAGGGTGCCCGGGTTCATGGGGTTAGGTTTGTCCGGGTCTTTGTGGCGGATGTGTCTGCCCACCATCTACGTGGCAGGCCGGATCGGGAGACCTTGCGACCTCTAAGGTAGAACACTTTTAAAACATCGCCTTGCACCGCAGTGGGAGGGATGGATTCATGCGTCCGTCACTCCTAGACACATTGACCGCCAGATTCCTACCCACCCCTCATACCTTTTCCTTCCCAGAACTTTTTCTCCTTCTTTTCCTTTAATAGACCCTTCACACAGCATTTTCATAGATGACATAAGCACTAAGGGAAAATATTTCCCTCAGGGCCTCCTGTGTTGGCTTTTGTAAAAAAACAAAAATAATAATACATTGTTTACAAATGCGTAATACGATTCTATGACAACTCAACAAAATGGCATCTCAACACCCCTTTGAAAAGTCATTAAAAGTTATGAAAAAAAATTAAAAATAATTATTTTTAATTTTTACATAACCTAACCCAGGGATCGGAATTTGCGGCTTTTTGTATAGGCATCTGTGGCTCTTCGGCTCTTCAGCCGTCAATTGCAATTGCACCTCTACTCAACCAGCCTTATGAGATGAAGCCGCCGAACGATTATTTGTTTGCATTCCGAACACAAAACTGGTTTTAATTTAATAAGGAATCTATGCGCGAGTCTGTTTATAGAAACATTTAAACGGGCAGAAGTGTGATATTTCAGTAAGAATGTAGATAACACAAAGCAAATCGTAATTATCATTCCACCACATTTTTACCACAGTACGATTACAACCCTTCCCTCCTCCAACCGGTTCCTTGATATATTTGTTATCCTGTTTCTTTGACAAATTGGCTCTTCTCACTTGACAAACTGCCGACCCCTGACCTAACCCAACGTAACCGTTTTTTTTCATCACTTTCATTGAGTCGTGCCGTTGAGTAATCCAGTCATCGCGTAAGAGGAACGTATGCGCGGCTCAATTCAGCCAGTTTCATACAAATCTTAAATTTGATTTTGAGATCAAAATACTCAACTAAACTGAAAAATTATTTTTGTAATCAAAAGGTATATCAAATATCTAGTAAGGATAAGAGCTACTTCATTTATTTTTGCTGTAAATTATAAGATATAGGCCTTTAAAACCGCTCCCTTGCCGTTCGTCCGCCGGCGTACCATCGGCGCAGGCCAAAATAATCACTAAAAAATAATTTTGTTATGCAATTTTAACCCTTATGCATAAAGAAAACATATGAAAAAGAAGGTCAGAATCGCTTGGGGCATTCTTGTTCATAAGGTATAAGATACCGTGAACCCACCTAGAGCAGCGATATATTTTCTTTGAAATTGTTTATGACACGGCCTGGAACTTTTTCCCGCCGCTCGGCTGTCAGATGACAAGGGTGTCAAGTCTCGCGTCGCGGTCGATGAAATGATCGTAAAACGTATAAATTCATCAAATAAACGCAAGTAATGTTATATTTATGTATAGTTTAGTATTGAAGGAATGTGTTTCAGTAAATATTACATAAGATAGCATAAAATTAACCTGCAAAATATTACGTAAAAGTCAAAACATCGCGAAATTTTTTCGTTTTTTCCGTGGCATTTGAAAAGTAGTAAAAAGTATAAATTCATTGAATAAACGCAAGTAATATTGTTTTTATGTATAGTTCAAAGAATGTGTTTCAGTAAATATTACATAAGATAGCATAAAGTTAACCTGCAAAATATTACGTTAAAGTTGACATTTTTTCATTTTTTCCTGGCATTTGAGAGGTTTTAAAGATTTTAGTGTTTCATGATTTTAGAGGCAACTTGGGCAATTATTTGTGAGTAAATGAAAAACTTTACTTTGTATATTTTACAAATACAAAGAAAAATTAAATAAAACATTGTTAAAAATGCATTTTTTAATAGTAATTTTAATGTATAAACGACAAAGTTTTGTTCCGCCGTAAATAGGTAATTTGTATTTTAAATTTACACCTATCAATTTTTTTTTTCTTAATTTTCATTTTTTATTTTATATTTAATTATATTTCTATGATAAATATAGTAAAATTATTTGTTTATTGTTTTTCATTTACTCACAAATAATTGCCCAAATTGCCTATAAAATCATGAAACACTAAAATCTTTAATGGCCTATATCTTATAATTTAAAGCAAAAATAAATAAAGTAGCTCATATCTGTACTAGATATTTGATATACCTTTTGATTACAAAAATAATTTTTCAGTGTGGTTGGGTATTTTGATCTCAAATCCAAATCTAAGATTTGTATGAAACTGGCCAAAATGGGCCGCGCATACATTCCTCATAATACATAACAAAGTGCATGATAGTGAAAAGGAACAAGGAATAAGTAGTTTTTACAGGTGGAAAAGAAGAAAAAACATAAAAATGTACAAAAATGATATGCAGTAGACCCGATGCGATACTCTTATTTAATAATCATGTTATTATGTTAGGATCATTTTATTAGGTTTCTCAATGATTGAACGGAATAAATTGATCGTATTATTTGAATGATTTAATTCTGTGGATCGCGTATAGTGCGTATACAACTTCTTTCAATTCTAAGAGCATCGTTAGTTGAACTCCGTTCATGAGCAAGCCAGTAATTTTGCATAAGCAAATAAATGCGTATAATGACAGTTAACTCAAACTTATCTGATAGTACGTAGGCCGGGCTAAAAGCTCTGACAGCCTCCTGGACGGCCTCCGTGGTCGAGGGGTAATAGGCTCTTGGCTCACAATCCGAAAGTCGCAGGATCGAATCCCGGCGTGCACAAATGTATTGATGTATTGTAGACCTAGTAAAATTTTATAGATCTATATAAACAAGTTCAAATAATATTTAGATTTTGCCTTTTTGTTTCATTTCTTTTGTGTGCAAACTGCAACTAAATCAATATTAACACCGACGCTATTTAATCAATACGATTACGCTGAATTATGGGTGTTTTTTAAGTGTACTTGATCCATAAAAAAAGTTGTCACAAAACTGGACAGTATTTGAAATAAGTGGAATTCACAAGCTCTAAATTTTATCAAAAACTCAAAAAGATGACTAATTTTCGTAAATCAGTTAATAAAAAAACGAGTGTGCTTTAGACCACACGAATGAGAGGAAGAGATAAAGAAAATGTGCCCGCGCACTGCTCTCTCTTGCTCCTACAGTGTGATACAGACAATAGGCCTGCACTGTGTCTTAGATATACGAAACGTAACTGGCCATGAGGGAAAGAGAGAAAAATATGTGTGCTCGCACCTCTCTCCCTTGCCCCTACAGTGATATACGAAACGTAACTCTCTCTCTTTCTATCTTCACTAACTTATATCTCTCTTTCAACTTCCGTTCGCCTCGCCCGAACACACTTTTCGTAACTCTCTCGTCACGCATTCACCAGCTCACTCTCCAATCAATCGTGCTTAAAGAAGTTTAACTTCAATAAAAATTTTAATTACATTTTTTGTTGTTTTTAATTGAAAAAATATGTCACTGGAGTCTGTGGGGGACGTGCTGATACCTACATCCTGTAAACGAAATCGTCATAGTCGTTAGGTTGGCAGTCACCTGACGTAAATTATTACCCACTGATCTTTAGCGACGTATCGCTTTACCAAGTGCGATGTTTCGACGAATTGTTGGTCTAGTGAAGAAAAAACCGTTCAAAATTTGAAGGTTATTTGACGTCAGAAACGACGTAAAGTGCTTCTAACAAATTGGAGATTATGTATTGATTTGAATAGGCGCAGACTGCAACTGAATAAATATTTAATACAGCAACAAACAAAAAACACAAGGCGAGACAATATGTCAAAGGAAATAGTAGAGGCGACAAATATGATCAAGAAATAGAAATAATTCCTGAGAAGGGTCCTGAAGGTCTAGCAAGGACGATCTATAAAACCATATGTCATTATGATACTGACTAAATTCGTCATCTATGGTCAGTTATCAATATTGACAAGACATATTCCGACCCACAATTGACAAATTGTAGTGCGGCCTCCATAGCATCAGATAAACGGTTAATGTTGTCAATATACACAACATTTTGAATAATGTCATTCGTTATGCAAAATAACTGGCTTATTAATGAATGGATGTACTAATTGAAAGAAATCATATACGTGATCCGTAGATTTGATTTATTCATCTTAGACGCGGTCGATCCATTCGATCTTGAAGAAACGTAAGTGGATCAAAAATGACTAAAGACCTCATTAACTAATTAGGTGTCAAAAATTAAATGCGAACTGAAAAAGCATATTTTGTTTAATATTTCAATTCAACGTCACCAAATTTATTGTTTTATTGTTGTAAAGGTATATATTTCTCTGTGCTACCCCTGAGACCTATATCTGGTATATAGGTACGCTCGCCTTGCCATTTTTTGTACCATTCAAAAAATGTGTGGTGAACCAACATTGTTGAAGGATAACGGTACGGAAAAGGTTCCGGGAATAGAAAAACGCAGCAACTACACAATTTTTAATCATATATTTTTTAACATTAGCTCCACACAGGAGATCCTGAGAAAAATAATTTCCCTCGGGGAAATTTTCATCTTTGGAGATGCTGTAGGGTTTTTTTTTGTGGAAAGGATGGAGTGAACCTGATTCTGAGTGAACCTGATTTCCCATGTTGTAGGAGGGAGGAAAAACAGAGGCCGGCAAATCATTCCACAGCCGAGCTCTTGAACTCATCACGTGTTGTAGAAACGACCCTTTCTCATGTGACAAATGTCAACCGTGTTAGTTAATACAATAGTTATTTTTTAGCTGTCGGACTCCCTTGCCTCGGGAAAAGCATTGCTGAACGTCTTGGAGAGATCTCACCGGGCGGATTATGAAAAAAATATATACATTCGAACAAGCCTAGATAACGGATTTTTTTACACATTGAGAGTCACAAAACTCTCCCGCCTCTATGCACCTCATCCGCTTCGCTAATTATTCCGTTACCTATGCCATTCAGAGTCTTTTTTATGCTCTACATTATTCTCGTGAAAAAACTAGGCAATAGCTAAATCCACTGATATGGTATTGTTGATGATTATATCTGCTTTCTATTAAATAATTTTTCGAAAGTGAATTAGTGCGTGGGTTCATGATGTAACATGTTAAATTAAGAAGTGAACTAATTAAAAATAATGTTTTTTTATTCTACAGACGTCTCAAACATTCTACAGACATTTATAAACAAAAAAACATAAATATGTCAGGTGTTTTAGTCGTCAATGCGGGCGGGTACAACGTTTTAAATTTCTGTTTTCAGGCGTTGACCGGACCTTTTATTTTTTAATTTTTTTTTAATGTCTCAGCTATGACGTCAGACTTAATTTTATTATCTTTTGGGGTAAGGTTGGATGACGCATGCGATATACAGATTCAAGAAAGGACCCACGTTGAGTACATAAAGTTGTCTCCACCAGTTAGTGGAGAAAAATTCAACAGAATTACCAATATTATTATTTTATAATTACTTTAAAATCTACTGTACTAAAGACGTAACGACTGTGTGCGTTTTAAAAAAATATGTGTTTATATTTTTGCTGTAAAAATTACGTGACAGAGGTGTAACTCCTCGTGATAGAAGTGTATTTCATACAAATCACAGTTGTCTTTTGCCACCTCGACTTGAGTGTATTCTATAATGTTACAAAAAAATGATATGACGACATGAAATATAAAACTATTTTTACACTCCAAAGGGTATAAACTATCAAGTAACAGCGATTATTATTTTTAATGATGTTTAATAAAATATTTTTTAAAATCTCAAAAACTTGTCTCCTACAATTTTTATGTTGTATGACACCTCTGTCACGTGGGTTGTCATTCAAATAGGTATACACGCAGCTTGTGTTTGTCTCCCCCAATAGGCATTTTAGGCCTCCTTCCCCCTTGCTACAATTTCCCCTCGCAGATCCAGAGAGATTCATTTATAGTAAAAACAAAATGTGAGAGTGGTGGAAATGTGACAGAGTGGTAAAAGTTATGAAGGTTAAAAAGAAGAACAACCCAGGTTAAAAAATAACAACCCGAGTATCAAAAAATCTTACAGCAACTGGGGAAATTAAAATGTTAATCAATGAACAATTAGCACGTATGATCAATGAAACCCTATATCAATACGATATCGACTAAATTCATCATCTATGGTCAGTTATCAATATTTGCGAGCACCGTCAACTATTGATAAGACATTCCGACTGACGATTGACAAATTGTAGCACGACCTCCATAACATCAGATAAGCTTCGGTTGGCTGTCGGTATAAACAAGTTTTTGAATAATGTCGTTCGTTTTGCAAAATATCTGGCTTAATAATGAATGGAGGTGAACTGACGAAGCTCTAAGAATTGAAATCAATCACTCATAGTTAATTAATTCATATAAGACGCCATCAATTTATTCCGTTCGATCTTGAAGAAACGAAAGTGGTTCAAATAAAACTAAAGACCGCATTAACTCCCTTTTTATTGTTAAAAAGTTAATGCGGACTGAAAAAGCATATTTTGATTAATATTTCAATTCAACTTTGCCAATTTATTAATATTTTTATGTAATTGCTTGGCATTTGACGTTTAGTGAAACTGTTCTCGGGATGTCGATATAAAATGGTCGGAAGTTACGCCTATTGATCCGATATTGTAAAATCGCCTATCGCTCATTACTGACATACAGTTTGAGCATGTGTCAGAAACATACTAACCATAGTCAAACAAACCCCCTAGTTAACAAAATTCTCTACTTGTTTGGTTTTTTTTCTTATTTCTCTTGAAAGAAAACCCTTCACTCTATTATCTCTTGAAAGAATACACTACACTTCCACATAATGAACTGACTACTAGCAAGAGACCCATGTTGTATCCTCAGCACCAGCAGCTGCAGCAGCTCCATCCTCAACAGCAACAGCAGCAACAATTCCCCAGCAACAACAACAGCAGCAACAACAACAACAACAACAACAACAACAACAGCAGCAACAGCAACAATAGCAGCAACGGCAACAGCTACAACAACAGCAGCAGCAGCAACAGCAACAGCAGCAACAACAACATCAACCCAGGTTATAAACTCATAATGAAAGAGAAGGGGGCCTTCTTGGCCCGGAGCCCTGTAAGCCAGTATATCAAAAAGACCCAGTCGGTAAAATTTCCAGCTAAAAACGAGTTCTGATATTTCAATCAAAAGGAATATTTTCATGGGTTTTATTGGATTTTTTTATATGCGCTATGCCATTTTTTGCAGAAACTCTAATGGAATGTTTGAAAATTTATTTCGATGAAATGGAAAAATTCTACTAATCTGGAATAATTTGGTAGCGCCGCAAACTACCTACTAATACTTTAGTAGGTAATTACAATTATAATACCAGCGAAATAATTATCTCATCCAACCTCCACCAACAACAAAAAACGTTCTTGAAGTAAAGCAAAGTCATAGTTATAACTAAACGGCGCCATGTTAAATTGATTGATCTTGATATAGTACGTAGTAACTATAACTAATCACTTCGAAGTAATGTGTGCAGACATTAAAACTATTGAAAGACTGAAAAGCCGTACCTACTCTAAGAAAATTTTGAACAATCAAAAAAATTTGTCACAACAAAATGAAGAAAAACCGCTTTTTTGGTTGAGAATGTTTTTTTTCTAAAAATATTTTTGATACGAGGTCCTAGTCCTACCGTACCTACCAATTTTCGTTCCGAACAAAAAATAGTTATAAGTAGGGATGACGTCTAAAAAAATAACTTTGTCTTTAACTTGTGTTATTGTGGATATATTTATTTAGTTAAAAGTAGGGATAAAGCTTAAAAAATAACTTTGTCTTTGACTTGTTTTATTGCAGATTTATTTATTTAGTTATAAGTAAGGATAAAGTTTAAAAAAAAATAACTTTGTCTTTGACTTGTGTTATTGTAGATTAATTTGTTTAGTTGTAAGTGGGGATAAAGTTTTAAAAAAATAACTTTGTCTTTGACTTGTTTTAATTATGGATTTATTTATTTAGTTATAAGTAGGGATTATGTTTAAAAAAACAACTTTGTCTTTGACTTGTGTTATTGTAGATTTATTTATTTAGTTGTAAGTAGGGATAATGTTTTTTTCTTTGTTTTGAATTGTTATTGAAGTTATTGTGTTATTGAAGATTTACGTATGTTTTAATATCAAACCGTACACATGTTGTCGTTATTTGGATTCGGCGGCGTTGACGTCACACCAGGCAACTTTGTCACAGCTGTCTTACCAGCCAGTTGCGGTTTCTATGTCACAATGACGTTGTAGCCAGTTGAAACCATTTCGGAATGTGCGGTTTTTCAAATCAATAATTATGAACGAAAATTTTAAATTTACGCATTTTTAAAACATTTTTTAATATTTCTACAGACTCTCTAAAAACGACTGGTCTGAAGATGGCCTTAACAGACTGAAATCGGTTACGATCATAAATAAAGTGGAAAAAGGTTATATATTCGTTTTACTATATTATCATTTTTAGTATAATCATCAGAATCAGAAAAATAAATTTTAAATCTTCCACACACTTTTAATGGTATTCATAGTTTGTGAAAATACCCCATTGGAGATGCCATAGTTTCACTGGTTCCATTCGGTTGGGGGAAGTTGAAACGCTTGATAGGTATTCACATTAAAAAAATATATCTATTTTTACCATTAAACAATTGAAATCGTGGAAAAGCTATAAAAATATTATTTTCCTCATTTTCATCTAATTGTTCAATTCCAATGTTCTAATTTTTAAGTTCCATAGTTAACGGTACAGTTGTATACTATTTTGTTGCCCTGAAAAACTACGACCTATACGAATTTCGTTATATCAGAGTTCGAAGTGATGTTTTTTTTTATTTTATTTTTTTGTTTATTAACCAAGATAATATATACACAAAATAATTTTTATTATAATATGCACAGTAAACATTTTTTTTGGTTTTATACCACTTCACTAGGCTGAGTCTATTCCAAGGTGACATGAATTTAATCAAATTTTGATATCTTAATACTAAATGATAAAATAAAATAAAAAAATTAATTTAAATTTGAAAAGATAGATAGAATGAAAGAAAAATAAAAAGAAAAGAAAAATAAAAGAGATGAGAAAAGTGGAATAAAGGCTGTAAGAAAGAATAAAAAATATAAATAATTGAGAGGAAAAGAAAAAAGATACAGGCATTTAAGGTTGCATTAAGGTAAGATCAAACAGATTTTTTTTAATGCAGAGTTATTATTATTTACCCCAGATCATAAACCTTCGTCGAACCGACGACACAGGATTAAAAAAAAACCGCGATAACTTTTGCACGCGCGACCATTTAATATAATATAATTCTATACACACAGTCGGCTCGTTGTCTCTCTTACAGTGCGGACGGTGTGGGAAGCTCCCGAGCGCCAATTCAGCAACCAAGGCTCGTCGCATCGACGAAGGTTAGTGATAACGTGACTTTTTAATTTTTGTTTTATGTTCACCAAATGTGTATTCGTTGCTAGATTTTCACAAAATTTTTGACGTGATAACGTCTTATAAATCAATGAACGCCGGCTGCATGCACGAAAAAGCATGACTTATTGTCACGTTCCACCTGAGCCGGGCGTACAAGCGAGAACGCGGAACAAGCGTTCGACCTAAGCGTTCGGTTTATGACGAATCTATCTCTCTTCCACTCTATCGTTATTTGACGTTATCACGTAAAATTATTGTCCGTAAACCGACTTTACAGACAACCAAATTTTTATTTTATTAGTTAATTCAAGTCTTTGTTTTTGATGTTTAAATTTGTTTTTTTTTTTCAAAATTTAGTTATAAATAATTCAAATACCAACTTTTAAAATGTTAACTTTGATGATTTTGCATTAAAACTATGATCTCATTCATAAGGCTGTTGATTAATATATTCGATATTTTTGTTTATCTAAATATAAGAAATAATGTATATAAACACTGTTCATTAATAATGAAAAGAAATATGTACCTACATATTTTGTTTTAATAAAGTCCTTAAACCCCTTTTATTAAGTACCGTGGTCGAAACGACGAAGGTTTGTGATCTACGGTTAAAAGAAAAAACATATCACTGTACCTACGTACGTCTCAAAATAATTGCGCATCCGTCCTTTGATAGCTGAAGTGGGCTCTAAATCAGTCCTAACCGTCGCATCATCGCAACATCAGCAAGTGGCCTGTGTCACAATGTTCACAATGGCCACATTGCTCTCAACGGTCGACTCATTGCCACAGTTCAGTGTTTAGTAATTAGTGTGCAAATTGCCCTACAATGGGATGGGTGCAAGATTCTTCTACAGGGGACTCTGCTTGTGAAAATGATTATAGTATTTTCAAGGGGAAGATCATAGGCATAGATATCCAAATGTTGACTAAATTCATCATCTATGGTCAGTTATCAATATTTGGAGGAGAACACACAGTAGTAAACATTTGGTAAGAGACGTTCCAGCAAATATGACAAATTTCAGCGCAGCCTTCTGAGAGTTAGATAAACTGTCAAATAAAATTCGCTGGTCCGCCATCTTTTTTTTTTAGACATCAAAATTCCCCTACTTGGTGCCATAAACACTGGATTTTCGAACAGTTTAAGACTTGGTTCATGCAAATCGGATGTATAATTTTTTTTTAATATGTTATCAACCAGGTTAAAAAACGCGTTAAAAAAGTTTCGAGAAAAACGCATTCAAAGATCATTGCTGAAGATAATTCAACATACAAACTGTTTAAAACGGCTACATATGCTGTATCTCCGTCAATTTTACGAATTTCCTTGAAACGTTTGATGAGAGCACTATTAACAAACGCACCTTTCAAAAAGTGACCTGGCGCCTTAAAACTTTGTTCAGGATTTGATTAAGGAAACACGGAGGCAATAAGGAACTCCAGTGAAAAATATTATGGCTTTAAAAAAATATGTTCATACAGACCAACAAACGCTGATTCTGAATATATAAGTTTTATCACATAATATTTAACGTAGAGTTTTAAAAAATATATTAAAAAGTCCATTTTAAAACGTGTCATTAAAAAACCCTGTCAAGTTGGTATTGCTGGATTTTGGCGACGTGACGTCACCGCGCCGCGTCACCTTGGTCAAATTTGTATAGAAATCAATAAAAATGTAAGACGCAAGCCGTTCGACATTCCGTGTTTTTGGTTTATGGAGATTTGGACATACGTTTTTGTTTTTATTGAAACATTATTTAGGCCTAAATAATTCAGTATCAAAAATAAAGTATCTCTATTAGTTTATCTATATTATTTAAAATATTCAAAAACAACTGTACAAAAAACGATCATAATGCCCAGTAAAATGCTCCAATGCTGAAATTCAAATGGCGGGAGTCGAACAGCTGATCCCAGTTCCCTACAAAATTCATACTTCGGTTGGTCATGATGACGTCACAATAGATTCGGTGGTTTTCGGGGGATCTTGAAAACTTGCAGTTATTTAAGTTAGAAGGTCATTATTCATTAAAAAAAAATTGGACTGGAGTTCTCTATTACAGGCCCCCCAGAATCAGAGGCCCGTGTGATTAAAAGCTTGTAAAATTACATCAACTTCTTAAACTAGGGGGGGCCTCATTCAGCATTCAGCTTTGCCGCCCCGGGCCTCTGGAGGGATTATTCCGCCACTGTATGGGGGTCAGAGGACATCGCCTATGTACCTACTAATGGTCGAGAAAATACAAAAGAAATTTATACGATATAATTCTAAATGAGAGAATTAGGTTTTAACCCATAGCTGTTTCCAACAGCATTTATCTCGGGAATTCTGGGTATCTGCAGCCTTAATTCCAGAAGAGATTTCGCATTACTGCTGGTGGCTTATTTATAAGCTTCTAAATGGTTTTATATCGGTACCAGATTTATTGGCTAAATTAGAATTCTATATCCCGGATAATTTCACGCGAGGCCGCCAAGATAGCCTTTTAATTCTTCTCAGGTGCAGAACTAACATATCAATGTTGATGCCCCTGGAAAGACTCACTAGGTTAATAAAGCCGCCACTATTCGAATTTCTACTGATTTATTACATATCTCCCTTAAAAATTTTAAGTTTTTAAGCTCTTAATAAAATTTATGTTATTTTTGAAGATAATATCTAGATACGTTCCACGCCGAAACGCAAATTACATGAGATTCTCTCGATAGAAAAAAATCGCAAAGTATGCTCCGAAAATTATTTAAAACAAGTCTATTTCTTTTATTTTACAAGTTATATTTGTGAAAAAATTCACAATGTTTCTTTAAATGATACTTAAGATACCTTCCACGAGATTCTTGCTCTATTTTAAACGAGTCATGTTTTATTAAGCATTTTCCCAATTTTCGCATCAATTTTGTCATTGAAAATATTGGCACGCTCTGTCCAACATTCTTAATTACATATCTCTCCATCTTCTTCTTTTTGGGCCGGGAAGCGTCGCCTTAACTACCTCGCAGGAATGAGGATATTTTCCACATGTCCTACAACGATTTTAAGCGTGAAATATCTCTTATGTTTTAACTGTATGCATATTTAGTGTAAAAGAATTAATATTTTATTTTCTTAACCGCTTTTGTTTTTAAATTGTTTTTGCAAATAATAAATAAAGTTAATATAAAAATTAATATTCATCCTAGACTTGCAAAAAAGTCAATAGATGTCGCATATTAAATAAAAATGGATGAACTTATCCAAGAAACTATCTAGCTAGCATTCAGTTCGAGATGAATCTTGCAATCATACATATAGATAGCAGCCAATAAAAGAAAGCGTTAAGAAAATAAAGATAATGTTGGTAGTTCTTAGTCAAAGTATAGGGTCGGATCGGTAAAGAGATTGGCTCGAATTAGCTCAATGGTAGAGCAGAGCCTTGGCAAGGCTAAGGTTCTGGGCTCAATTCGTGTCTTTTTCTGTTTTTTCAGTTTCAAATGTTCGATTGACAGCCACTACTATTGCCTTCAATCATTAAATATTACAATTTGAGGATTACTCATTAAGGTATTAAAAAAAAATATATATATATATATACACTTACAGGTTCCATGCCAACTGAGAATAAAGTCAATTCGACACCTCTTTGAAAAGTCATTAAAAGCTATGAAAAAAAAATAATTAAATAGCCCATAACCCTAACCTAACGTGACCTAATTAACCAATTTTTTTATAAATTTTTATTTTCATCACTCTGAATGACTTTTCTGAGGTGGTTGTGACCTGGGATGAGGTGGCAACAATGTACAAGGTAGATTACTATGAGCAAAAAATGACTCGAATGGCAGATGTAAGGAGTAGGTTAATGATTTTCAAAGAAAGGAAAGTATTTTAAATACAAAAATATATTAATACAAAAATGACATCCTAACAAAAACTAAGGCTGTCTGGCAAAGGGCTTGCTTAGGTTAAAATAGTTCATGCTGATACCGTGGTAAGTTGAGATGACGCATGATGAAATCTTCTTTTGTGAAATGAATCTCACATCGTGAGAAGGGCGGGACTCCAGATAATTAGCTCCCAGCCAAAAGGACCCTCCAGAAGCAGTAGAGGCGGATGATTCTCGATGCCAATCATCCCTCTAGGGTGATTTCCAGTCAGCTCCCAAGATGGCGAATATGATGATCAGAATCGTAGCGATCTCCAAAAAAACGATCCGTCGTGTTGCGGTCGAGAGGACCGCCCAAAGCTCTCGGCAACATGGTTCTGAGTTGTCCGGTCACCATATTTACAAGAGCCGAAACGCCAAATCATTATCAGAAGATCAAGATCTTCATAGCTAAAGCGCGTAAATTACCCATAAAATGTTCATATTTTGCGATACGGAAGTGGCGAACAGCCTTGCTAAGGGATGTTTATAATATTTATATTAAACGCATTGAAGCCATACAAAGAAAATTGGTTTATCATTTAAATTTCAAGTTTAATATTGGTTATCGTGACATAAACAGCTCGTTGGACCTTTATGGACTTAAACCATTAAAAATTAGAAGAGACTCTGCAGATATAATATATCTTCATAAAATTATCAATGGTTTTATTGATTGTTCGCCCCTTTTGGCTGAGATTAATTTTAGAGTCCCAGGTGTTAGAACCAGAGAAAAATCACTTTTTCATCTTCAAAAATGTTGTACTAATCTCAGACAAAATGCTTTTATATTCAGAACATGCAATGTATTTGATAAGAATTTTAATAATATAGACATATTCTCATGTAATTTAAGTACCTTAAAAAAGTATGTCATAGCCAACATTAAATAATTTTTTTACCGTGTTGCAAGTTACCATGTTATTGCTGTGATTCCTTTCCAGTTGCATACTTGTCATTCGACTTAACTCTTGAGTTGTAGGTGTGTACAATGTACATATCATTATTATTGCTGTTGTGGAGTGAGAATACTTCATGTTGAAATTTAGTAAGCAGGTTATTATAGTTTATATTGTGTTTTTATATCTTTTTTTTGAATAATTTTTATATTTTTGTTAAGTTCTTACGGGTACAGAGTACAGGGTACGGGTACAGTATTAAGGACCCTTACTTTTTTGTTTTACTTTTTAATTATAATTTTAATTATGTGAAAATCTATCATTGGATATTATGTATATTATTAAGGTTATTATTATAAGTGTAAAATATCAGTTGATTTTCCAAAAAAAATAAAAAAAAATAAAAAATAAAAATAAAAATATCGTGCTGTTGGTCGCTACTTGGCAAAGATTTATATAAAATCACTATTTTGGATTAATCTTTATTACGAATCATTTTACATTATTATTACAAAAATATGCTTTGGATAAATTGAAGCTTTTAGGGGCGTAATTGCACTCTCGTTTGTATCTTATCGGCCCAAGAGAGAGTCGTCTTAGCCTCCTCGGACCCACTATCTCCTGAGGGTGACATAAAAAAGGGATTATTACTGGATTATTATTAGATTCAAACTAATTGCTAGAGACCCAGCGTCTCCTACTAGAGACATCCGATTCTGGTAAAACTAAGCATAAAAAAATATATATTTAAAAAATAATTTACTTATGTAGTTTTTAGAAATACAAATTCTCAAAAAAAACTTTAACCCAAAACATTTTTTTCCCTGGGTCCGAGAGGGTTATTTAGATAGTTACTCCGGAAACCCATTAGCTCTCTACAAATTATGCCCGCATTTCTACCGATTTATTACATATTTTCCTTTAAGTTTTTAACACTTTAAGTTTCAAAGCTCTCAAAAAATATAATTCTTGAAGATAATATCTATACATTATCAACGCCGAAATGCTTTAAATTTAAAGCTCTTAAAAAATTATATGTTATTTTTGAAGACAATATCCATACATTCCCCGCGCTGAAAGGCAATTATATGAAATTCCCTTGATAGAAAAAAATCGCAAAGTATGCTCCGAAAATTATTATAAACACGTTTTTTTCAGTTATTTTACAAGTTATATGGATGAAAAAATTCACAGTGTTTTTTAAAATGCTATTTTAGACATTCCCCATAAGATTTTTGTTTTATTTTAAACGAGTCGTGTTTTATAAACATTATCACAATTTTCGCTTTAATATTATCGTTTTTAATATTAGCGCATTCCCTCTAACATTCGTTCTTACATACCTCTCCTTCTTATTCTTTTTGAGCGGGTACTATTTTAAGATAAAATCAGTCAATTATTTTAGATGGAAGTATTACACCCTGTATTGTGTAGGTATAATTGTATTGTCCTGGCATTATTGGCGGAAATGACGTAGTGATGTGTAAACTGGTATCTAAGTAGGTACTTTAAGTACAGCAAGTACAGAGATTGCAGATTTGAATTATGATATTTATTTCTAGAATAACCATAATCTGCATATGTGAGTATTGTAAGCAGAAATTTTGCTAAAAAATAAATGATATGTGAGTGTTTTAAGATATTTTAGAAATTTACAATAAGAAGTTTTGTAAAAAAATATATGATTTAGAATTGTATCTACATCCCGAAAGTGTATGTTTTGCTTGGCATGACTTAATCAACGGGTAATTTACTTTTTCATTTATGTATCTTTCTCTTCTTCTGGTATTTATATTTATTTATTGTTTCTTCACAATTTAAATTCATTTTTAGCATGTAATTATTAACCCCACTAGGGTTCGCCTGTATCGGGGTAAGTTATTACTATATTATCTTTTCAGATATTCGTCTTGACTCAATAATTAGGAAAAATCGCTCTAGTACCTGTGACTAAGTCCATCCGCTCACGGGGCAACTGAAAAAAAAAACAGTCGGCAACTCAAATCGCTATTCTGTGTATTTTAATGGCGGTCCGCACACTACGCAACTTATCAAAGACTATTTTTCAACGCCGACGCCAGTCTCTCGCCACTCGCCATGCTAATCGCCAGCGCGTTTCAGTTGTCAGGTCGCCAGGTTGCCAGGTTGCCAGGTTGCCACGGTTGCTCCTCAAAACCTGTCAATTTTCGAGTAATTTACGATATGTCCGAGGAGGAAAATATCGATTTTGTTAAATTATCTTGAATTTATGACTATACTCGTAGGCTTCCTAATTATGCACGAGAGTCACACTTTTGTGATTTTAGTAATTTGTAAATTTCAATTGTAATTTGAAATTCGGTGATTCGACCTACGTCGACAGAATAGCACTTAATTCCAAACATGGGGACACCTCAGCACAGGTTCGCCTAGCGAGGTGTTCACAAAATACTAATAATTTATATGCAGTTACGGATCATTAACAATTTTTTTCTTATTCTAAACAGATATCTACGAGTATGTAAACCAATGTAATAATTTGTAAAGTGTATGTTCAAGAATAACAATAAATAAATAAAATTAAAATAAAAAATACCTACTATAAGAAAAATATAAAAAATAATAATAATATAAATATAAAAAAGGTTATTATAATTTTCTACGGAAACTATAGAACATATTATATCGGGATGTTCTGTATTAGCGCAGTTCGATTATACATTTAGAACAATCAGGTTTTAAAAATAATTCACCAAAGTTTGATAATTAAACATAACTTTATTGACTGCCGTAATATAGTACCGTATTATGAATACGAACCAAATTCATTTTTAGAAAATTAATTTTATAAAATATATTATGATGAAACTATACTAACAGACAGAACAATTAATCATAATAGACCCGATATAGTTTTACATCACAAAATTTAAAAAAATAACTCATATCATTGATGTCGCTATTCCAAATTCCTGTAATATTCAAAAATCTGTTTCTGAAAAAATTAGAAAATATACAGATTTAGGAAATGAGATTAAAAGAATTTGGCATTCTCGGACTATAAAAATATAACCATTTGTTATTTCGGCTACTGGCATTATACCTAGCTTTCTCATTAAAAATTTAGTCTTAGTAGATTTGTCAAAAAATCTATATGTAAAAATGCAAAAATCAGTCATATTAAATACATGCGGAATAACGAAAGATTTTTTAAATATTTATATTGAGGGATCAGTAGGATTTATCGGTCCAGTTAGGAGTTCTATCGAGCCGCACCCTCTGATATGAAAATATCTGGAGTCGGTGAATTATTTTCCCATTTGGTCTCTGGTAGGTTGACATGTTGTTCTTGTATTGTTTTGTATTTATTATACTTCTATAGTGCAATTGCATAGCGTGGATTGACTAGATGATCATTTGTGGAAAAGTGTGTGGAAGGGTTAAGCTTTTCCTGTGGTGAAGATTTAACCCGGACATAAAGTCAAAAGAACACTAATAAAATTACTGAAATCGTAAAATTGAGTTGCACCGGAGAAGAGAAGCTTGGTTGCCAACCAGTTTTTTCTCCATGAGCGTAGGGCCTTAAGTTTAGAAGAAGGGATTTCTGACAAATAACAATCCCAGTATTATCAGTTATCTTCTATCTACTGCCCCTTGTGCTGTGGTGAGAAATTGAAGTTTTCTTCCTTTCGTATCTCTAATCCAATGTCATAATTGTTGGCCGTTCGTTGAAAACCTCTACATTCTACTGAGAACCTCTACAGTTATCTTATCTTTCTAGAGTATTTTATGGATGTTCCTATAGAATTTAGATTATAAAAATGATTATTTTAATTCCTGGAACCCATTCCACACGTTGTTATTTTTGTTACTTTTATGTATCATTCAGCGGAAGCGGCGCGCCGTTATGCAAAATTTGTTCGCAATTCTCTAAATACTTTTCGGTCGATAAGTTGGCCCTGGATAACCTCGATTTTTGGCCAGTACGTTTACCTGATTTAACCCCCTTGGGTTTCTTGACATGGAGCTCGATTAAGTCTGAGGTGTGTAGGTTTATCCGTACCTAAGCTACGGCATGCAACATTTTCAAAATTTGAGAAATTTGGATTCATTTGAGACATTGCTAGTTTTCACATAAAATGTAATCATTCAATTTTAATTAGGCTTATAATGTTTTTATAAATTTAGCATATTTGTTGAATATTATATGAATAGGGAAACATCTGGCACTTTACTTCTTCTTCGTGATCCCCACTCTCATTTTCATGGTGGACCAAGCTCCCTACTCCTCGCGGTTCCGCGCTGCGTGGTGAGCCAAGGATACCGACGACCTACCGAAGTACCGCCACATTACGTAAGTACCCTTAAAATAATTTACAAAATAAAATATAACGTCAATAATACCAATAGTTAAGTACCAGCTGACGTTTAACGTAGGTAAGATTAATGAATTTACACTGAGTAGAGAGATTGCACTTTGGGTTGAAAAGCCCTTTAAAATTATAAACGAAGTTAAACGTAATCATCATTTTTTATTTTTTTTTATATTAATACGTGAAGCCAAAACTTTGTACCCCTTTTTACGAAAATTGCGCTGACGGAGGAGTATGAAATTTCGCACACTTATAGTTTATATAGAGGAGGAGTGCAGAATGCTAATATTTTTTAAAAATTATGCATAAAAATAGATTAAATCAATAACAAAAACATTACACACACTACCATGTATTTGACACACACACTCGCGTCTTTACTCTATTGTTTATTGTTAAAGTCTATGGTCAAATTGAGAATAGATTAATATTGTTTGTCTTTAATATTATTTGTCTATGGTCTTACTGAATGTCAAACATAAAAAAAAACATTACAATTATGGTCGAATTTCGACCATTGGGCGACCACTAGTTTATATAAAACTAGCAAACTTCCCGGTGTTTCCCAGATCAGATATTGACAGTAATTTCCGTCTTATTTTGAAAGTGTGCGAAATTTCATCAAGAAGCATAACAATTTTTTTTAAAGGGTGACAAAAGGAGAGTGGGGTGGTTTTAAGAAATCTCATGTAGACAATGATCTTGCTCCTGTTTTGAAGGTCAAGAATGACATATTGACCCCTATATTCCTACACACCCCTCGCACCTTTATCCTTCCTCTCTTTCCTTTTCCTAAAAAGAACCTTCACACACAAGATCCCCAAAGATGACATAGGCCTTGAGGATTTTTTTCCTCAGGGCTTCCTGTGGACCTAATAGTGTAAAAAATGCAGGTTTTGTTTTATATTGAAAGTATTAATTAATCAAAGATGATTTTTTTAATATTTGCTGAAGCTATAATCATTTTGGGAGCACCTTGTTTATGGAACACCTACAACGTAGCTCAGATATAAAGTAGCACATCTTATTTTTTGATGCGTGTTACCTGCTCTAGTAGCGCTCCTAATTTCAATATGGTATTACGTACCGTATTTATCACCAATCAAAGTTAAGGTGGCGATAAATATGATTTCAGTAGTCAACTCATTGAGATATTTATTTTGCGGATGCTAGTGAAAAATGGCATTCCCAGTGAGAAGGAAAAAGAAATTGGAAGATTGATTTGTATTTTCGTAGATTTATTTATTAAACGCCCATTTGGCTTTTAAATCGTAGCTACTAAAAATACTCGTATGTAAAGAAAAAAGTTCATAATATGTAATTATAATAATCTCATAAATCTAATAGGTTTGTCACGCTACTCTTGTAGAAAAACTGCTTAAAGCTGGAGTTCGTGAAAATATGTTACTTTGGTTTATAAGCTATCTTTCAAACAGAAAACTTAGTGGTAAACTAAATGGGGAATCATCAAATGATTTTTACATAGTGAATCCATTACCCGTCGAATCTGAATGGTGTTGATCTTTCACCAAAGCAATACTGAAAATATATACCATTCAGGATGGTGCCGCTAATGTACTATTACTATTATTATTTTAAATGAAAACATTTTGAAATAACATCATCATCTTCTTTCCCTTATCCTATTCGGGTCGGGAACCCATTGCGTCGGCAAGGCACCTCCATTCGTCCCTGTCTTGCGCTGATTGTTTGGCCTCCACCCTAGCAGTACAGTTTTTGGAGTTGTCTCGCCCAACAGTATCTAGGGCGGCCCATTGGAATTTTACCCTCTGGAATTGTACCTTACTTTACTTTTACTTTTAATCGCACAAATTAATCATATTAGTTTTAAGATTTATTAACTACAAACTGGTATACCGATTGAAGAACTTAATTATATATACCTAATGGAATTACTTAACATAACCGATTTGACATCAAGGCGCATAAAAAGTGATTTAGTTTGTCTTTTCAAAATATCGAATGGCAGACTGGACGCCCTCGATTTGACAAATTTTATTAATTTTCGAGTACCTACTCGCGAAACTCGGTCGAATGCATTGTATTCTGTTACCAATTCCGCTGATAATTATTTTATTAACTCTCCTATCCAAAGACTCCATTTACTCGGTAATAATTATAACTCAATCGACATTTATCGTCACCAATCTGTGTCTAAATTCAAACTCAGTATATTAGAATATTTAAAATAAAGCCATAAATATCAATCAATTGCACCTTTATCAAATTATTGATTATCGCAAAACATCTACTATATGTGAATAATAATGGTAGCTAAATAAGAACACAATTAACAACAATCCTCTCGTATTTATTGTTATAAATATAATAACTAACTCACATTTGACTTATATTTCTATTTAAATCTTGGTGTCCTAGCAATAATAATATATTAATGATTAAATTAAAATCGATGGTCTCTTCATGCTCATAATAAAAACAAAATTTAATACTTATGTAAACAAAGATTACCTAAGTACTTACCTTTTTATCCTCTCTCTCTTTTGTATTAATATTATCTTGTACTTTTTGTACCATGATTTGTACTATTTTTTACTTTTTTACTATCACACTATACACTTGTTGAACTCATCTGTATAACTTTTCAAGATATTACAACATGTATTTTTTTTCTATGTGTAGGTACTATTTATCGCTGCGTTAATTTTGCTGAATTCTCGAAAAACTTGCTTTCGAACAATTTATTCATGATCAAGTTAATAATAAAATCAACGTAGTAAATACCTACACGTTCCTCAATAACACTACTTTTAAAGTATCTTAAGCACCCTTCTGTTTTACCATTATTACACTATGTAAACTTTTTAACTCCTTTGTACAATTTTAATGATAACGAAACTACATACCTATGTATATATTAAACCTGTTTGTATCCTTAATGTACAGTTTATAATGTTATATACTTCATGCTTACAATTATACTCCTGAATAACATGTGTAACTTTTATAATGTGATTCTGTAAAAGCCTTCAAGGCGTGTATGAATAAATAAAATAAAATAAATAAAAAATATTATACAAATAGTAAACGCCAAACAGACCGATCTGACGTTGATTATAAATCGTCGAAATATACTAGTTTTAGGACCTCCACTCACGCTTTTCTCTGTCGCACGTATTAGGCATCTTTCTCTTTCGCTAACATTCATTGTAAAGTCAGTAACTGCGCGGGAATGGATCGTACCACGTTCAGGCCGGTCTTAAATTTTAGTGTGTACTATATATGTCTATAAGTGATTTTACAATACATACAGACGCCTTTAGAATTTACAAATAAAGCATTGTTAGGAAGTTGAATGGACGGAAAGACATTCATTTCATGCGAATAAACCAGAATGAATCTCTAAAATGCGTAAAGATGTTGACTTTATTACTGACTGGCATTGTTTACCCACACCTGTATTTGCTTTGGTATTACTACCTGGTACTAGGTACTAACCGACTGATTAAACGTTAATGGGCCTTATCAGCGAATTAACAATAAAATCTTCAATAATAATTGTACAAATACTTTGTAGAGCCATTTTTAAGTAAATAATAATGAAACATTTGTTTTAAATGCTGTATTTTTATACAAATCAAGATGCTTTGGAACTAACAATAGTTCCTACATTAGTATATAAATAATAATATGTATTTATATTATTCATATTTATATTTATAAATATATTATTACTAGCGAATTCCGGCATGCGTTGCAATGTCATTTAATAAAGCAATTGTTTCTCCCTGTCCTTTCCCACTTGTCCCGTTCCCCTTCCGCCTCCCCTTCCCCTAACCCTGTTCCATTCTCCTCGCGCGTTCCTCATTCACCTTTCCCACCTTCCCTCTCCCCCTCCAGCGATCCCCTCCCCTCTCCCGCGTTCCATATATTCAGTGCCGATACATTCAAATTTTCAAACAGGTCGCGTGCCAAATATTGCATGTTTTTTTACAAATTTCATTTTTCTTATATTATAAGAACAATCAATCAAATTTTTTACCTGACACAGGTTCCTATTTAAAATATCTATAATTCTTGATAAGATTCAAAGTATTCTATTATGCTTAGTTCACCCTAAGCTATATATCTGCGAGCAGATATCTGTTGATTCACGAGCGCTTATCTTTTGTGCTTTCACACGAGGCTATCAAATATTTCTTCCTGTGGTAGGAGAGGGGGTTAGTCGAATTATCGAACGCATATTTTTTGTACTGAAATCTGTCAACTTGACATTTGTCATCCACGGGTCTAGGCAGCTCCATAATTACAATGACCCCCTCTCCTGTTTTAGTCGGAGAAGGGGAGAGTTATCTTCTGGGATATCGCGTCTGGAGCGGTTACTTCTGAGATGTGTATTGTCTATGATTGATCTGCGCTTAAAAACGCTTAGGTGTGAACGGTCTGAAGGGATTGTATGGAGAGCGTTATTTGGCGTGCTATGATCTTTTATATTTGATAGCTGAGTGTGAACCAGCTCTAAAGGTTTGTAGCATGGGTGAGTACTTCGATGAAATTCGTTAATCTAAAGAGTTTATTCAAAATTAAATTTTGATTGAACATAACAATGAAATTTGATGGTTTGCAAAATGTAATTCTCAAATTGTGACATTTTTGACAGTTTCGTAAGAGTTTTTGCAACGATTAAAAAACTTTACAGATATATTGTCGTATATTGTGATTGTATTATTATTTATTCGATCTCAAAAGAAAAGTAAAAAAATGGCTAATGGATCAAAACTTTTGTATTAATATTGTTTGTAATCTTATGTATAAAAATGACTATCAGTAATTTGCTTGTGCTATATCTGTCTGTCTGTATATTTTATGCCATTGTATTGTAGTTACTTAAAAATTATTCTTCTGTATCTATTTTGTTATTGTGGTTTCTTATAATATTTTGTGCTTTAGTGTTTTATTAATATTGCCAAATTGACCTGCTGACAAACTGCTTTGGCAGTTTAGCCGGTGATTAAAATGAAGAATAAAAAAAAAAAAAAAAATAAAATAAAATAAAAAATCTAGAAACCTTCGCGAGGGTGGAAAGAAGGTATTTTGAAAGTTTCAAACATTTCCTATGCTTTATATAGCAATGCATAGACGACTCATATATAGGTATATATATATATACCCAAGCAAGCATATTTTGATTTATATATATATAACGCGTTAGGGGAAGGGGACATGGGAGTGATAGGGGAGGCAGAAGGGGAACGGCACGAATGGGAAAAGACACGCGGGGAGAAACAATTTCTTTACTAGTGACATTGCAACGCATGCCGGGAACGCTAGTAAAAAATAAAAAATAAATTGTGTTCAGTTCACAAATTTTCAAGCCCACTTCAAAAAAAATTGGCAGGTCCCTGATATTGTTAAGTCCCCAAATTAAAAGAATAGGGCAATAATACCTGAAACGTATCATTGAAACATAATCCCTTTATAGGACAAACAGATGGTAATCTTTTTAATTAATTACCTCTCATATATATTTTTTTAGAGCCCATCAATTAAACCGTATTTTTCAGCTGTAAAGTATTATTTCAAATCAATGACAGATTAGCATTAAAACGTCAACAATTCGTCAATTTAGAAGAATGATTATTCATTGTGTAGTTTTTTAGAGAGATGGCCTTGATTTTTGGATTAGAAAAGAAGAAAATACAAAAAACATATTCTTTTTTTCATCAATTACCTATCACGGCGATAAAATAATAAAACTGGGATGCTGCGTGGAGGGTCTTTTTAGGAAAGAAAAAGGGTATAAGGAGTGGGTAGGAATCCATCCCTCCACTGCGGTGCAAGGCGATGAATCACAAATTCGAACATCGTCTCATACATACTCTTTCATTATTCTGACTCTTGAGATGGTCCGACTCAAGTATCTGATTCACTTGATCGTTGAATGTCCTTCTCGGGCGTCCCCGACTTTTTCTACCATTCACATTTGCGTCATATATTCTTCTTACACTACTTTCTTCGTTCATTTGCTCTACATACCAAACCATCTGAGGGTCCCTTTCTTAATCTTACTCATTACGTTTACATCAGCCTTGCATTATTTGCGAATCTCCACAATTCTTACACGGCCATACAAGGTTTTACCTCAAACACGCCTCAGGGACTCATTTCTAGAGCATTCATCCTTCCTACACATGTTTCACGTCTCATTGCCATACATCGACTTATATTTTGCAAATTGTCAATCAATAGTAGAATGTGGAATAATTGCTTGGGGAAGAGCAAAACCTCAGCTCTCGATCACTTAGAAATCGCGCAGAAAACGATCGTTAAGCTAATCCTTAAAAACGCAGACTGACCGATACAAATATTCAACAGTTGTGACGTACTAGTACAGATATACGCCAATTATACGTTAAAACACTACTAAACTACATTTTTTACCAAAAAAAACAAATTACAACAAACACTAAATATCACTAACCGACCAGTTAGACAAGCGTACAAAGAAAATAATAACTCCGACGGTAAATACAAGCTTTGGACAAAGACACTCTAAATATCATGCTATAAACCACATATTTTCTCAAAAACAAAAATTGAACTTTCGGATAGGAATTATATCGAAGAAAGATTTAGTTTTTATTTTTCAGTTCATGAGAATATAATATAAGTTTTCAGATTTTCACGGCCAAAAGTATTTTCGTTATTTGTTTTTGGGGTGCTATGCCGGGCAGATCTGCCCTGATGATGGAAACTGTAACGCTGTCCGAAACGTTGGCTAAAGAAGGAGATAGCGCAATACGGCATATCACCCCAAAAACAAATAACGAAAACAATGAGTATTTTTTTTTCTTTATAGGTTTAATTTTTTTTTATTTTATTTGTGGATGCTTATATATTTAAGTACATGTAAACAAATATACCAATATTATTATTTTAATTTTTTTATACTTTGTAACTATTCTCAGTTGCTTTTTACTACTAATGCTATATTTAATTGCTTTATTGCTTTTATAACCTTGTACTTGACTGTGAATTTAACAATTACAAATGTAAACGGCACTTGTGCCCTCTTTCATTTAATATTAAGTTCTACCAAAAAAAAACAATATGTAACTACTAATGTGAACTAAACCAGGCAATTTGACTGTCCTAAAACGGGAAATCTCCTATTTTGACATTCAAAGTTTTTTTAAATGATATTTTTTTTGTTCAAATAAATAAAATAAAATAAATAAAAGCATTTGAAAATAAAATTGAGTAAAACAAAAATAAATTCGGACACAATATTACAAAATGGATTAAAAAATAAAAAAAGACATAACATAAAAGAACAAAATATACGTAAAACACAAAACTAATATAAAACAC
Source organism: Glyphotaelius pellucidus (assembly GCA_936435175.1). Classification (NCBI taxonomy): domain Eukaryota; kingdom Metazoa; phylum Arthropoda; class Insecta; order Trichoptera; family Limnephilidae; genus Glyphotaelius; species Glyphotaelius pellucidus. The sequence continues at coordinate 31,473,122 of OW386547.1, forward strand.
ACATTCACTTCGTTCACCCACAAACATATATATATAAATTTTTTATTTTTTTGTTAAATGTATTATGTATAAATTTTTGTATTATAAAATGGAGGCCTTAGCATGGGTAAGCCCCCAATGAGGCCAACATTACTGGATTGTCCTATGAAATATAAAATAGTGTATCAAAATAAAAATAATTAAAAAATCGGGGTAGGTACCAGCACTCCATTGTGGACTGCTAGCTTCGCTTCTTTAGCCAGTTCTTTGTTAGCTCCAATGGCATTCAGTCCTCCATTAATGGAGTTACCTGCATTTACCCTTCCTTCAGTATCTCTATCAGCCTTCCCATCTCTCGTAAACATACTTCCCAAGTACACAAACTCATCCACCTTCTCCAAGTATTCATCATTCACAACTATGTTACGCATTGTTTTCATACTCTCTCTTTCAAATACCTTGATTTTAGATTTACTTACATTCATAATTAACTCATTCTTCATACACACTTCGTTCATCCTAGACACGAGAGACTTCCATAGTGTTAGAAATCAGCACCAACCGTCAACATTCTTTCAGATTACTCAATTTTGCGTCCAATCCCATCTCTTTCAATATCCATGTGTATGTTACTGTAAAAGTCTGTGAATTGGTAAACCTTAGGTTTTACTAGTAAATTTTAGGATCTACCAACGACTTTTGCTTTAAAAGTTGGTAAATCTTTACTGAAATCTTAAGATTTACCTTAGTACGGGATTTTACAGTAACATATAGATTGAATAACCACGGTGGCATTACGCAGAATGCTTAACACCTTTCGTGATGTCAAACCACCCCGTAAAATCGCCGTTCACCCTAATACGCTTCCCTCATACAGAGACGCAATTGCCTGCGTGATATTCGTATTCACTCCATACTTGGACAACATCTTCCATAACTTATTCACGTCAACTCGGTCGTATGCTTTTGTGGTAAATATAATCGTGGCTGTTTCAGATTCGCGACAGATCGTAAGTTAAAAAAATTGCGCGTTGCTGTAAACATAATCTCAAAACACCCCCAGCAAGTATATTGGAATATGTGTTTTCATTCGTCATATTAACACGTAGTACCAGAATATTTTTATGCTACGATCAATAATCTTGTGTGAATGTATTTCAGTTGGAGTCTTTGACCTGAAGATAAATTCCAACCTACAACCCCACCACAAGTATAATATTGTGTTGATTTATTTTTCTGTAGCTATTTTTGACTATCACATCATCACGCGATAATATAGTGTTGTAATAATTGTGATGTTCAATTTATCACACAGTATTATTTTCAAATACCAAATTTTAGAAAATGATAATTTGTATGATAACAACATCAAGGACGTCCTTGTGATCATTTCATGTTCTAAGTCATGGGTCGGCAACCTGCGGCCCGCGAGGCCTCTTGGTGCGGCCCGCAAGATTCTCGCCACAACGCATGTGACGGACGACATCATACACAACAGAGTGAAAGCGGGAGCGAGAAAAGGAACGAAGGGATAGCGTTACAACTTCAAACTGAGTTTCGAAACCGATTTGCTGATTTCAAAAACATCTCACGCTCGATAGAGATTTTCGGAAACCCCTTCGCAGTGGATGTTGATAATGTACCAAGCGATTTGCAAATCAACGTGAAAGTTTTGCCTTCTGAAAAGGTTTGCTCAGCAAATAATTACTACGTTGGATACTACTTGCTCATATTTTCGAGCAAACCTTTTCAATTCCGAATTATTGAAAAAACAAACACTGTTCTCGGTTATCGGGTTCACATTTAGACGCAATATTACGCGGCTCTACTTCAAAAATGCAAGTTAATCTAAAAAAACAACTTTAAACCAAAATACAACCACAAAAATCTCATTGATTTTATTAACTACAATAAATGTAGTAAAAATATGCAAAAAGCGTTTTATGTTTAAAACTAAAATATTTGTTAAAAAATATTGAAGGTATTTTTCTTTTTCATAGGCTCCACATAGGAGGCCCTGAGGAAAATAATTCCCCTCAAGGCCTATGTCATCTTTGGGGATGGGATGTCTGGGATGGTCTCTTCAGGAAAAGAAGGAGAGGAAATTCTGGGAAGGAAAAGGGTATAAGGGGTGGGTAGGATTCTGGGGTTTGGTGTGTCTAGGAGTATGAATGTCCGTATAAATCCATCCCACTGTGGTGTGAGGCGATGTTTCGAGAGAGTACGGTCGGAGAAATCAAAAGGACTCCCTCAACCGTTCTCGCCGAATCGGCCTGCAATGCAGTTGGTGGGCAGTCCCCCCTAGATCCAGGGCACCCCTGCTAACCACCCCTGCTCACCAAACGTACCGAACTACTCGAGGTGACGTATGACAGAGATGTTGTTTATCCAATCAATGGTTCCCGGGGCGGCGGTACCCATACCCGCTTCCCGAATTGGAAAAGGTATTCTGTTATGACATGTGACCCAAGTGCGGCCCGCACTAATCCTAATGTAAAATATTTGGCCCTTTTACAACAAAAGGTTGCCGACCCATGTTCTAAGTAATTGCAGTGTCAGTATTGAATTTAGCTATTACAATTTCGTTGGAGAGGATTTGATTATCACATTTTATACCCATAAATAATAAAATTTCCGTAAAAGAAATTTCGTTATTTTTTCCAAAGAGGTTTCATAAATATTTTCATTTGTTTAGCAGTTAGATAGGTACCTACCTGCCAATAAACAACTAATTATTTTGGCAATTTAAAGCGCTGCGGAGATTATTAATTTATTCCGAATAAGTACTATGGCTTAGTTATTGGAAAATATTAAATCTAGGGTGATGTACAAATTTCAAGGCTGTGGTTCGCTACGTTTGTTGACTTAGTAGGGGTGCCTGGGTTCATGGGGTGAGTTTCAGGATCGAGAGAGACTGGTTGAGGGTGGTATTTTATCCTCTCCAACCGGATTACCTCGGCTCGTCACTTTGCTTTGGAGGGATGGATTCATACGTCCGTTACGATTGGACACACTGACCCCCAGATACTTACCCACCCCTCATGCCTATTTCCTTCCCAGAACTTCATCTCCTTCCTTTCTCTAAAAAATTCCAATTCCCAAAGATGATCCTGAGGGCCTTGATAGGCCATGAGGGGAATTATTTTTCACAGGGCCTCCTGTGTTGAGTTAATGTAAAAAAAAAAAACACAGGGGACCCTGAGGAAAAAAACATTCCCTATGTCACCTTTGATGGTGCTGTGTGGAGAGGGTTTTTAGGGAAAGGAAAGAGAGGAAGTTTTGAGAAGAAAAAGGGTATGAGGTGTGAGTAGGAATTATGAATCTGTGGGTCAATGTGCTCAAGAGTGACAAACGTATGAATCCATCACTGCTGTTGAATGCGATGGGTCGAGAGCGCCCGGCTGGAGAAGTCAAATGGTCTACCACAACCAGTCTCTCCCGATCCGGCCCGCCACGCAGTAGGTGGGCAAAAACAAAAACTGGATTCTAACGGTAAAACATAAGTGAACTACCTAATTGTATCATTACAAAACATGTTATTCCTTTTTTTGTTATTTATTTTTGTGGTGTTATGCCGTGTTGCGCTACCTCCTTCTTTAGCCAACGTTTCGGACAGCGTTACAGTGTCCATCATCAGGGCAGATGAGCCTGTATGAGCCTGTGATGATGGACACTGTAACGCTGTCCGAAACTAAAGAAGGAGGTAGCGCAAGACGGCATAACACCCCAAAAATAAATAACAAAAATACTTGAAAACCTAAAAACATACCATGTTATTCCTGTTTACTTTTCTCGTGGGCATTTCCACAACTGTGTACAAATCAAGTCCACAAAAAAATACGTTATATCGACTCGAATGAAACGTTCTAAGGTTTTTTTTAAAGTATAATTTAGGTTTTTACGTCCGGCCATAGGTTTCGAAAGGGAAATCGCCTTCCGTAACTACTTCCTTTACGTTATTTCGTAAAGCGGTTTATTACTACGCCTCGAGATATCTAAAGAAACTTTTATTACCCTTAGGTTAGGTTTAACGATTGAGTTTTTTGAAAAACAAATACATAAATACATTCCCAAGTTAAGAATTTGTCCTACTCTCACATTGAGCGGACAACGCCGGAACCCGACGCTTTGGGCCGCTTTTCCATCTGACGGAAATTGTATCCACGAATATTCATTAATCCCACGTCATCTATATATTATATAAAAATCAAAATATGCTTGCTTGGGGATGAATATATGAGATGCGTTGCGTTGCTAAACCATTCATCCGATTGCGATGAAACTTTGGGGATTTGATGTGCGCATGAACCGCGATGGTTTGCGTCATGAAATTATGCGTTGCTAACCATTTACCCGATTGCGATGAAAATTTGGGGATTTGATGTGCGCACGCCCGCGATGGTTTCTATATATAATAGTGAGCTCTGGCGTCATGAAATTATGCGTTGCTTATCCGATTGCGATAAAACTTTGGTGATTTGTAGTGAGCATACCCGCGAAGGTTTCTATACATGTACTGGTGAGCTCTGGCATTGTTAAATTTGTATAAAAAATGCAATGGGACACGCAAGCTCTTTCGAAACTGAATGTACCGGGAATGAATGTACGGAATGCGGGAGTGGGGGGGGAACCTCTGGAGGGGGGTTCGCGGGTCGGAGGAAGAGAGGGGCGCGGGGAGATGGAAGGCGAAGAAGGCGGAGTGGGAACGCGTGAGGTTAAGGGGACGCGCGATGAGTAGAGGAGGCGGAAGGGGAACGGGACGAATGTGAAAGGACATGCCGGGAGAATTTTTTGAAGTGGTATAGCAACGCATGCCGAGAACTGGTTAGTAAAATAATAAAAATAGAAAAAAGAATAGCCTCGTTTGGCTGGCTGATTATTTTAAAGGGGTTTTGAGAGGAGTGGCAGGGGTTACAAAATGGGATCACATAAGAAACACGACGATCCGAGACATCTGAACATTGAACCACTGCTACTCTTCATAGAAAAATCACAACTGAGGTGGCTTGGACACGTAGGTACTAAGAATGTCTGATGACCGAATTCCGAGGAACATACTGAGGGCGATTCCAGAGGGTAGACGTCCATTGGGCGGCCCCAGACACAGTTGGGCGAAGCAACTCCAGAAACTGTGTGAGGAGAGGATGGGAGTGCCATGGACGGAGGCCGAACAATCAGCATAAGACAGGGACGAATAGGATAAGGGGAAAAAGAAGAAGAAGAAGAAATATATTTCTCAGTCGTTTTTCACAGAGTCAGAGACCTTCGACATGAGTTGTGAATCCTGACAGCAATCAGTTAATCATTGATCCCAACTTTTGTAAAACCTTTTCTTTTGACGAAAACTAATCCACAAAACTGACCCATCTTCAAATTTGGTTTTTCTTAAGCGCTTACTTTGACATTGCTTTGTAATATTCTCAATTCCGCCGTTCAACGACCTCCGACTGACCGTGGTGAATTCACTCGGAATAATATTATTATGTGCATCACGAAACCGAACATAAAAAGTTTTACGTATCCAATGGGTATTCAATCATTTTTTTCAATCCTCGCCGTGGTTCTGGGAAAATCTGAAGAACCTAATAATATAATAATTTATAATTGATTACCTATTAATGATTGATATATATTTAAAGCCACACACGAACCACTGAGGGATTAGGGTCTTCCCAGGTTTCTTTCACCTTTGATCTTAACGCAGTTTCCACTGCGGGTTGTGTGTGTGACAATTAGACTTCCCAGGAGGTCTGTCACAGAGAAATCGATATCTTTACGATGTCGGATCGATAAGCGTAACTTCCGACGTCTTTAAATCGATATCCCGAGCACGGTTTCAATGTTGATAGCAGAACCGATATTGACAGGGAATACAGAAAAATAAAAATCGATTTACGTTGGAAACACTGGAGGTGTTTTTTTTTACGAAACATCAAACAAAAAAAAATATTAATAAAGTTGCAGTGTTATTGAAATGCTTGGTAATCTACATTTACTTTTTGACACGAAAAAGCGAGTTAATTAGTTATTGAGGTCTTTATTCACAACTTGTTATGTGGACAATTTTCGGTTCTCATAGGCCCGAATGGATTCAAATTCAACTCATTCGGGATTTCATTTTGGGAGGCGGGTGTTGAGACGAGTACCGCCGAGTGGGAGACGGGTACCGCCGCCATGGGAACCATTTATTGGATAAACAACACCTCTGCCATAGGTCACCCCAAGTGGTTCGCTATCTTTGGTGAGCAGGGGTGCCCGGGTTCATGGGGTGAGGTTTGTCAAGATCTTGGCGGCCGGCGTGTCTGTCCACCTGCTGCGTGGCGGGCCGGATCGATATAGATTGGTTGAGGAGGTCTTTTGACCTTTCCAGCCAGAATCCCTCGACCCAATGGCTTGCGCTGCAGTTGAAGGGATAGATTCATACGTCTGTCACTTCCCACTTACCCACCCCTCATACCTATTTCCTTCCCAGAACTTCCTCTTATTCCTTTCCTTAAAAAATCCTCCACACAGCATCCCCTAAGATGACATAGGCTCTGAGAGAAATTTTTTTCTTCATAGCCTCCTGTGTGGAGCTAATTTTAAAAAAATTCACTGCGTGAAGGTTCTTTCAATTCTTAGAACTTGTTTGTTCAATTCCGTTCATTAATAAGCCAATAATTTTGCATAACGAACGACATTATTAAAAAATATGTGTAAATTAACAGTTAACCTAAACTTATTTGATACTATGGAGGCCGCGCTAAAGTATACCAATCGTCGGTCGGGATATCGACCGAATTGCTGATTATCGAATTGTTGACCGTGCTCGTAAATATTGATAACTTAATAGATTACGGATTTTGTCAATATCGTATTGATATAGGGTTTTATCGATCATCCGTTTTAGACTTTCAGATGCCAATACCCCTGGGTGCAGGCAATCTGAGGGGGGCAAACCGGAGTGCCTGCCCCAGGAGGCAATTTTAGGGGGCGCCAAAATCGTAAATTATATGTTTGATGGAAAAAAAAACTTGATTCACAAAGCGCCTGGCATCCGGCGCACGTTGTTGTATCGATTATTCATTTGATTTTAAAACGCCCAGTTGCTCGAGAGTGGAATGACTTTTGACGTCTAAGTATGTACCTTCGACGAGACTCGAGAATAACAAAGTCGACCGATGTAATTACTTACGTCAGCGATTGGAGAATTGGAGTCCTGAAGTAGATATCAACGTTATTAGTTTGTCGAAATATTTGTATATTTTAGATATTGAAAAATATTGAGAAAAATATTATGGAAATAATAATTTGGATAATATAGTTTCGGGTCTCATGTTCAGGTAGTTATTTTTTAGCTACGTAGCTAAGGATGGAAATAACTTGCAAGTAGAAAGGATTTTCATTGATTTTGTATATTTTTTCGACTGACCCCGTATGTGACCAATATTATTTTCAAATTTATAACTCTGCACGATTTGGGCATCATATTAACCAATTTATTTAATGTTTCCTGAGTTTAATGCTAGCCTATCTCATAAAACCTCCCACAAATAGAGTTGTAGCGATGTTGATGCCTCAGAGAATTTATATGTTCAGTACATCCATTATATTAAAATAGGACATAATTCATAATAAATTTTATTTCTTGGGTGTTGCGTCGTCCTATTTACAATATATAACTTAATTTTCTACCGGTCATTTTATATTTAAATTTATTTTGCTTCATTTCCGTCGATGGACTCTTTTACTTTCAATTTCATGTCTCTGTCACATTTTATCTTAATTTTTATACATCAAATTTTCTTTGTATAATTTTGTCCATGCTTTTACGAGAAGTTAAGTGTCAAATCATTTAAAACTATTGTTATCAATTCCTTGCTTTTAATTCAATGGATTCCATTTCTAAAGCCTTATAGCCAGCATCAGCTGAATGTGGCCTGCTCACGCATCAGAAAACCTTCTAATTTATTCGTGTACGCGCAAGACGGAAAAACAAAAAAATGTGCTTCCAAAAGTACTTCAATAAACAGAATTAAAAAACAAACACTTTCTTTCTTTGGTGGCATGGCAACGCACGCCGGGTACTCGCTAGTATGTAATATTATTGTAAATTTTTCCAGTAAAATTCACATTTTACGACCGCACTTGAGTCTTATGTGCTGCAAGGAATTTTTTAAGTAGTTCCGTGGTTAACGATCCGAGGGGAAGCGTAATTTTGTTTTCAATTGATTTCTAACTAATATGGTACATTTGTCAAAAAAACCGAAATTTCGCTGTAAGAGTCAACCTCATTGAAAAGTATGGAACAAATCAAATGACGTCTTGCCTGATATTTTGACAGTCAAATGATAGTTCCCTAGCTCATGATGGAAAGTTTTAGAAAATACATATAGAACAAACGCCAAAGCTTGCCGTTGGACAGTTGTAGGTAGGCTTCAGTAAAGAAAATTTCCACTTTATAGTAAATAAAATCAACCTGTAATAAAATGACAATGTTTTCTTTGGCCGACTACTACCTAATATCAGAAAAATGCGTGTGTGCGGAGGTTCACCAAAATTTGATAGAATACATTGTCATCGACAATAGGACTCCCGAGTTTCTGATTGATTGTATGTCGGGAAGTGGGTTAATTTCTATTTCTAAGATTGGCTTTCATTAATTCAATAAAACAAAATCAAAATTCTAATAGCTGTATTTAACAATGTCCTGAATTTACATGGCTTCTAACAAAATCAAATTGAAGACTTGTGACAGTCGAAGTCAATTATTTGAGGCTTACGATTAAGACAACTGATAAAATTGCTGCCATAAATCGAAAATAAAGCCTATCTATCAATCATAAATGAATATTTTCATAAATTTTATTTAAAAATATACACGGCGTACATGACAAAAGTTGCTATGTTTACGATACGATTGATTAATTGGTACAATTGGACATGAGATGATTTGACGAAACGCTTCAATGTTATGTAATTTTCAAGGATTTTGGGTGCCGTAATTTGATGGTCATGAAATCGATCAACATACCTGTGCACCCTTTATTGATAAATTAAAAGTCAATATTATGTTGTAAAATGATACCATGATCAAACATTTCCTACCTAAAGGCCGAGTTCCGAGCAAAGCGTCTAGGCTGCAGCCGCAAAAGAGTATAAAATCCATAAATGTCCTTGACCCCTCAGCCCTCGCTCATATTTTGTCAGAACATAAAAAGTTTTAAAAATTGCTCACCTTACGTTTTTTCTAACAAAAACTAAAAAAATAAAAACACACATATTTTATTAGATAAATTTATACACATAAAAATCAAAACATGCTTGCTTGGGTATATTTATATGAGTACATGAGATGTCTATGCGTTGTTAAACCATTCATCCGATTGCGATGAAACTTTGGTAATTTGATGTGTGCATGCCCGCGATGGTTTCTATATACATATATAAGAGTGAGCTCTGAAAGGCTATTCCCTAAAATTTGTGATAGGAGATCGTTCTCCCGCGAGAAGTGCTGTCAGATTTTTGTGATTTTCTCCCGCGAGAAGTGCTGTCAGATTTTTTGTGATTTTGTGATTTTCTACAGCTGTTAAATAAATAAATAATCATGCATACTTGCAGGAATTCGTGTTTAAAACGACCCAAACTAAAATACGTGACAACTCACAGCTGAAATTTTGACAGATATGATAGAAAAATCAAATAACAGCCGTAGAAAATCACAAATCTGACAGCACTTCTCGCCGGAGAACGATCTCTTATCAAAAATTTTTGGGAATAGCCTTTCTGGCGTCATGAAATTATGCGTTGCTAAACCGTTCATCCCATTGCGATGTAACTTTGGTGAGTTGTTGTGAGCACGTCCGCGAATTTTTCTATATATACAGGTGAGCTCTGGCATTATGAAATTTGTACAAAAAAATTGCGATAGGTGGCACGCGAGCTGTTTGAAAACTGAATGTATTGGGACTGAATGTATGGAATGCGGGAGAGGGGAGGGGAACTCGAGAGGAGGGTTCGCGGGAAGGGAGAAGCGGGAGATGGGAGTGAGAGAGAGAGGGACGGCGGAGAGGGAACGTGTGAGGGGAAGAGGACGCGGGAGAGGAAGGGGAGACGGAAAGGGAACAGTACGAATGGGAAAGGACACGCAGGGAGAAACCATTTCTTTATTAAGTGGCATAGCAACGCATACCGAGAACACGCTAGTGTATTATAAATGTTACCGTCACCTCTTATTTGTCGTTTGATGTAAAAATAATAAAAAAAAAAATTCAAAGTTTCATTGATTTTTTTTCAAATTGCAGGCGGAAAATTTCGTTTCAAAAAGGTGTACATTTAAATTATTTTGTGGTTGACTTTTAGGTTTTAAAATAAAGCGTGGTAGTTTCTCTTTTCAACATCGTTTAGATCATATTTATCACCATGATAGTAAGGGAGACAACGATTTCTATAAGACAAAAGCGAACAAATTAGCCTGATGTAATTACTAAAAAAATCTATTCACACATAAAATTTTTAAAAAAGCAACGAGAATGAGTTTTACTTACAACCATAAAATAAGGAAAAAATTGAATTGTATTCCATAAAAATTTTAATGGAAACAAATGTTCGATTTAGCCCAACAGCCCACCTCTCTGTCTCACTTACACTCGCCTGACATCATAATTCTCCATCCCATCTGAATTTCGTAAACACAGTTTTGAATTGGAAAGTTAAGGCCAAATTGGACAAATATTTGTACCACGAAACATATCCACAAGGCATTTCTTTTGTTCTTCTTTATTCTGCGGTTACACCCATGTTGGATTGATTTTTTCCTTGTTTTATTAGGTCCGAATTTGGTTAAATCATGACGCTCGTGACTATTTTTATAAGACATGAAAATATATTTTTTGTTTTTTGTGATCTCCAAACAATGCCGGGAATCCCCAGTCCCATTAAATCCCGCCTTCGCATATTATAAACACGTAACTAACCCAAAATGCCATTATTGTAAACACGCATAATGATGTTTACCTCTGCGTTCACCTTTAGTCAACTTAATATTATTTGACAAGTGTCGCTTCTCAGGAGGTAGGCATTTGTACTTCTCACCACTGAGAAGATATTTCCTAGACGTATGTGATGCATGACGTATGACGATTTGAAAATAAACTGATATTGCCATATTTTTTCTAAACTTGTCGGTGTAATCAAAGTTAATTAAAGTTACACGATAAAATATTCATTTGATTTTATTAATGTATTCATATTTTTTTATTGACGAATAGATATAGAGACATTGTGAACACGTACTGAAGTTCGAAAACTACATTGGGGTTGTTCGTTAATAACGTGATGTTTTTTAGCAACTTCTTAACCCCTTCCCTCCCCCTGGTGATATGTGGTGAGGTTTTAGACCACCCCCTCCCCCCCCCCCCTCCCCCATAGCCAATACTACATGTATTTTTTTAATACAAAGTGTTTTGAAATTTTCAGAATATTGTTTTAAGGCAAAACATACGCGGCAACGATTTACGCATGTATTCGGAGTCAAAATCACAGACTTACTGGCGACTGGTGAGCCGAGTGGTTGTGAGTCAAGGCCACGCGCCGCTGTTTGGTTTGGAAATCGTGCGTTCAACGAAAAATAAATACACGTGGTATCTCATTATTTATTTATTTGATGCAATATTTTACATTTCAAAGTAAAATCCAGTAATGTTGGCCTTACTGAGTGGCTTACCCATGCTGAGGCCCCATTTTTTAATACAAGATTTTTATTTTTTTTATACATATCAAATTTTGATAAGAAAAAAAAATAATGTGTCTGACTATAAAAACATAAAATTATTATAAATTTAAACTAAAGATAAAAGTAATATTAAAGTGAAAATTAAAGTAAAATTAAAAATATTAAATTGAAAAAAAAATCGGCGAGAAAATACTTTGTGTTATGTGTTTGTGAGTGATGTGTGTTTTATCTCGTTATATCCCCCCCCCCCTCCTTGTGATATTTCGTGATTTTTTTTTCGAACCTCTCCCCCCCTTTCGAACCTCATGTAATTAATGGACGACCCCATTCCTCGCTCAAAAGTAGGTACATATATATTTTCGGTGACCGGTAAAAAAAAAAAAAAAACAAGACAGTGAAAAAGCTATAAATAAGTCAAAAATTATACAAACGTGGGGTAAAACCCATGCATTTGGCAACACCTATTAATATCCTAAATTGCTTGAAAACGTGATTTTTTTGTAAATAAGTTTACGTCTTAACAGTTGCATAAACAGGAAGCAGATAAATTGTATCAATGTTTACAGAAGTGGTTTGAATTCACAAAATTAAGTTGAATAATTATTTAACCATAAAAGACATGTTTTAGTACTATTTATCGATAATTCCAAAGTGTTTGATTCAATTGATCCACAAAAATAATTAAAAATCTTAGAAGCGATTGGAATTAGAGGAAACCTACTTAATTTGCTTCAAAATTATTTATTTAAGGTGATCCAATAGTCCGGGGAAAACTCGAAATTGGAATTCACGCCCCTTTGTGGGAGGAGTTTAAAAATACTTGAGAAAAATCTTTTGGAAAGGTTGGAAAAGGTATTTGAGATTTTTTTTTACAGATTGATTTCGTAAAGGCCTGTAAAAAACATTAATTCCTTTTTTATCCAATGTTTATACTAATAAAACGCAAATTTAAAATTGATTTCACGGAACCAAGCGACGTGGAGCCTAACGTCTGTTCCCCGCTCCGTTCGGGGCAGAAGTAAAAGAAAGTGGGGTGTGGCAAGCCAATAGTCCTCGGGTAGACGACATAAGGCTCATTTTGAAAATCCAAATTCGTCGACTGCCGGCCGTATTGTGAAATAACAACGCGAATATGCATATTTTATTTTATTTTGTGACTATCGGGCGTAAATATCATTTTTTTACTATCATAAAAGAAACTAAATTTGCTACAGTAAACAATAAAACAATTTCCGAAAAGGGGTTTATAAGTGGGAGATTTTTGACTTAATGGAAGTAGATACCTACGTCACTTTGTGGTCAGTTAAATAATTTGTCAATTGTTTTTATATGATTTTTTCGTGTTAGGGGTTCTGGTTGTTTTCGGCGTAAAATATAAACCATGAAAAACTATTGATTTTCGTCATCCTCGTAAAATATAATTATTATTTTATTAAAATGAGATGTAGGTTGATGTAATAAAAATATATTCTTATAAATTGTACACGAGTATAATATTCATTTGTATTATTTGTGTGTAGGCACCATAGTTTTTTTTTTTTTTTTTTATAGTTAATACCGTACAAGAGTCCCAACTGCTCCCGTCTGGATCCAGTGAGACTATGGCATCCCCAACCGGGGTATGTTGTGAGGCTGAAGGTAGTGGGAAGGGGAAGGAGATAGGGGAGAGAAAGGTGGGGAAGTACCTGGCTATTCAGATCTGGTCACTAAACACGGCGAAAGCCATTTCAAGCAACGTTTCAATTCTGAATGGTGGTCTTACACCAGGTCGATACTGATAGTATCTTCCACTCTGGAACGTGCCGCAAATATACTATATATTATTTTAAATGAATAAGTTGTGAAATAACACAAATTAATCAAATAAAATTTATTTGCGCACGCCGGGTTCGAACCCGCGACCTTCGGATTGTGAGTCGAGAGTCTTGCCTCGGGACCACGGAGGCCGTCAGTTATTTTTGTGTAGCAAAAAAGTGAGTCTATTGCGACCATAGAAAATAAGAAATGAGATGTGGGCGTATTTCCTGATCCAAAAGCATAATCATTCTAATCAAATAATCATGAATTCAAAATCAAATGAAATGGCGAATATGATGTCAGGCAATGCGATCCAAAGTATGTAAACGTCAAAAGGCACTATGTCACTGGCGACATAGTTTGTTTTCCATTCAAATTTACGAGGAGGTGTGTGTAAGGTGATGCACTAATGCAAAATCATGTGATTTTGGTTTAAAAATTAGATCGCTTAAAAATATTTTATCGTTAGCCGCCATATTTCGAATTTTACGCGACACGGTGCATCTTAAATATTATTTCTACCTAGTGAAAATTTCATTTTAGTGCAAGGAGTTTATTTATTCAAACATTTTTTTAGTTTAGTGTTCATTTTGAATAGATTATTTTATTAATATATCGAAAATGTTCAATCTTCAAGGTTATCCTAATCACTGATTATTTGAAGGTAACGTTAGATTATCATCTAAAAATATTCTTTTCAAACTAACTAATTCTCATTTTTTTATATGAATACCGCACAAGAGTACCAACTGCTCCCGTCTGGAGCCAGTAAGACTATGGCATCCCCATTTGGGGTATGTTGTGAGGCCAAAAGTAGTGGGGAGGGGAAGGAGATGAGGAAGAGGCAGGTGGGAAGTACCTGGCTATTCAGATCTGGTCACCAAACATGGCCAAAGCCATTTCAAGCAACTTTTCAATTCTGAATGGTGGTCTTACACCTGGGCGATACTAAGAGTATCTTCCACTCTGGAACGTGCCGCAAATATACTATATATTATTTTAAATGAATAAATTGTGAAATAACACAAATTAATCAAATAAAATGTATTTGCCACGCCGGGATTCGATCCCGCGGATTCGACCTTCGGAATGCTAGTCAAAAGCCTTACCGCTGGACTACGCCGGCCGTCTCAATAGTAGTAAATTACTTATGTTTATTTACTTACTATTAAATCTGTATTTATTTATGTTTATTTACTTACTAGCTTTTCCCCGCGGCTTCGCTCGCATGGTATTACGGGAAATTACTGTAGCGCTTGCACTTATCAATTTTCTCCCCCCCACCCCACCTCCATTCCCTCCCGCATTCCATATATTTATTCCCTTACATTCAGTTTTCAAACATCTCGCCTACCACCTAAATTTCATAATGCTATAGCTCAAAGAAAAAAGAATTAATTATCCAATTTTGTTCATTCGTTCGGAATTTATGCGCTTACAAACATTTCGGATGTTTATTTTTATTTAAATATATGGAAGTTCGTTAATATAATAAAAAAAACTCTTTTTATCATTCAGTCTTTATAATCGTTACGAATTATATTTTTAATATAGGAACTCTCATCTGACATTTATTCCAAGCTTGTCCAAAAAAAAACGAATTCTACTATTTGAATTTTCTGCAGTAGTAGCTGACCAGTAGACTGAGTACCTACCAGCATAGAGCCCAAAAATATATCAACATTGTTTCCACGGAAAAGATTTTTTTCTGACGTTAGCAAAAACTCGCTTTTGTTAGCGACAGAAAACGTATAACAAATATAATATACTAATATTTATAATTTCATAACGCCAGAGCTTACCATCATATACAACCTGTAGTCTGCGCATATAATTTAGCTTTATATTGGTGAAAGAATTATTAAAGTCTTTATTTTGTGTTATGCGTGAAAAGGTCATAAACAAACTCGAGCAGTTTCGGATTTATAATATTAGTATGGATTATTACAATTTTTTTTCTTGACACTGTCAGTATGGTTACCCTACGGATGTTCTGATAAGCCATTACAGGTACCTTGTACTTTTTAGTTTACAATAGAATGTTATTATTGTGAACTATAAATGCACTGCCCAACTGTAATTAAAACTTACCTACTTCTTATGTAGGTGTATTATTATATTTTTACGAAGTTTATATGCATGTCTTTCTTTTTTAATTCCGCTATTGTATTGCACATCTCGATACAGGATGCCCTAGTAAGATGTGCAGTTTATGTATTAATGTATTACTTCATTTTCCAATAAATAAATACGTATCGTCCTTTCAATTGATATTTTGTTTAACTGGAAAATGGTATTGAGTTAACAGCGTAGCATATTAACATAAATAAATTTAAATTATTATTAATTTTAAAAAAAAAACAAATATATATGTTTAAAAGAATATACATATAATATAACTAGCTGGTACCCGGCATGCATTGCAATACCATATTCAAAGAAATAAATTGTTTCTCCCTGCATGTCTTTTCCCGTGCGTACCCTTCCCCTCCCGCGTTCTCGTTCCACCTTCCCCGCCTTCTCCCTCGTCTTGTCATCCCTCCTACCTTCTTCGGTACCCTCCCCCTCCTGCCTCCCCTCTGCCGCAAATATATGAAATATACACATTTTCATTTAAACAAATTTCATAAGGCCAGAGCTTACCATTATTGTATAGAAACATTCTTCTGCTAAAATGCAATGTTCTGTAAAATTTTTGAGTCAATCCATCGATTACTTTCCGAGATTTGCGAATACAAACATACGGAACCAACATTTTTATATATATATACTAGCTGGGTTACCCGGCTTCGCTTAGGACAACATTCGAGAGTGTTCTGGAATGTTCCACAATTTATTTTATTTACTTACAGCGGACCCGACAGACGTTGTCCTGTACACAACTGTCGGGACAAACTAAAATTAAAATAGAATAATATTGAATATTCGATACTGCGATGGTAGCACAGTCTGCCGGATCCAATGTGAAACATTCCAAAATCAACTCCTTCAACTTCAACATTCCAACAACTCCTTAGAAATAAAAAAATAATTAAAAGAACATTTTCCAATGGACCAAATTGTGAATCTAAACCATTCTCGAATCCCCTTGAACCCACACAAAAAATTTCATCAAAATCGGTCCAGCCGTCTAGGAGTTCAGTGACATACACACGGACAGAAGAAATATACATATTAAGATGGATTTAAAATAATATATTTTATGTAGATCTTATGTGTTTTGTAACAGGATTACATCAATCTGTAATGCACAATAAAAAGGTTTAAAAACACCTTCCAGAAAACTCGAATAAATGTAATTATGTGTGTGTATACGCCGCTTATTTGGGACAAAGAGTTTAGGTCCCGATATGTTCCAATTAAGCGGAATCCACTGAAAGCCAATATTTTTTATTCTTCGCGAATTTTTTTAAAACAATGTTTATACATAATAAGGAGCCACGATAAACATAGCAGCTTTTAATCGATGTCATTGTCGAATGCGGACGTGCTCCCAAAAGAAGACTAATCAACCGAAAAAGTCGATAAAACCTTTATTGTGTTGTCAGCAATGATGTTGACAAATTTAGTTTGAGGCGTTTATTAGATCCCAAGTATTGAAGTCCACAGCCCTCGCTTCCTACTACGGTAACCTCAAAATCTCATCCGTGTTTTTATATATGCTAATCACGCTTCTCGTAAAACCCGCTTACAATATCAATCTATTCTTCTACTAGGAACTTCGGTGTGTCCTCGCTATAGACCTTTTGTCCCGCCAGAGAGACTTGTATAGAATCTGCGTGTCCTGAATCCCACAGAGTCATTGTGAAATCGAAACTGTCTTTAGGTCAAGAGAAAACCTTATTTAGCAAGAGCTTCATCAATTTACGTCAGCCGTTTCAGTAAAATTCCGATGTTATAAATAATAAATTATCTAATATAATTAAGTTGTCTTACCAGGGTCTATGTAGAGTAGTGATATAGTTATTGCAGAGCAACACATAAGATGTAGTCCCATAGTAGAATCTAAAACATAAGAAAAAATACAACTTATAAGAATTACAATATTTCTAAATTATCTTACAGATTTTGTGGGTATTATGTGTTAATATTAGCATTATCTTCTATAATGCATCAAATTTATAGAGGAGGGTATGGGTCTGCCGTGGGTCCAAGTGGTTCGCCACTTTTGGTGACTTAGCAGTTTGGGGAGACCCTTCGACATCTCCAGTTGGTCTCTCTCGACTCATCTTCATGATTCGATGGATTCATGCATCTGTCACTCCTGGATCACTGATCCTACTAAATTCTTACTCATACCTTTCCCTTTTTTCCTTCCCAGAACTTCCTCTCCTACCTTCCCTTAAAAAGTACTTACTTAGGGCTTCCTACGAATAAGGATGTTAAGGGATGTACTTGACTTACTTAAACCGGTGATTCCTGACATTATTTAAAAAAAAAAAAATTTGTTCTCCGGTGATATTTTTGATGTTTTTTTCATCTTAAAACATAAAAAACAGTACGTATTGGAACAGTTAGGATCGGGGTGAGAGGTTGGGCGGTTACTCGGCTGAGTGATCAGTGATGACACGTAGAAGTAAAAAACATCAAAAAACGTCACCGGACACCAAAATTGTATCTACATTTTTTCTCTAAATAATGTCAGAAATCACTCTTCGGCCTCACCGGCAAATCTTGGCATTTACCGAAGTGGTCGTGTTAAAGTTCAAAACGGATACCTCTTGAAACCTCTTTAAACTTTGACCACCTCACTTTGGTAACCTAACCCAACCTGTTTGTAAATTTACTCTTCCATTATGGACCAAGAAAAAAATACGAGAATTTTAGAGTTTCAACGATGCTTTCAAATCAATAGTCATGTTTTTTTAAATTTTACACAATCAGAAGATTTTATAGATTATATCTACAGATGCGATAACATCATGGATTCTTATACGGAGATCGTAATCGTTACATTATGTATCTAATAATTTAATCTGTACGTCACGGTTCACAGAAAAACCAACAAACATCATGAGAATTTTATTAAACAATGTGAGGTATTTTCAAGATTCCAGGATGTCCGCGACGTCTCTTAGTTTTCTAAAGTACGACCAAAATAAATATTTTCGTCCTCTAGAAGAGTTTCAGGGCTAATTCATGAAAATTTAAAAATTATATTTTTTGTACAAAATAAACAGAAAATACAAAGAGTAAAGCTTATTACTTACATTCTTTTTCTTACAATAACCTAACCCAATTAAGCGGGCGGTATTTTAGTAAAGAAAAAATATATATTTCGATAGTTTCAAGATAATACCAGTCAAGATTGTCAAGATTATCCCTTACAAGGATTTTACGAAATTCAAATTATTTTAAAAGTTATAGATATTTTAGTGTCGTGGTTTATACGGAATCTAACAAGAATCTAAATAGAACAAAACTTTAAACGAGTCTTTCTCGAAACTACTTTTTTCGAGACGGTTGTCATGATATCTCAAGTTCTATTGAACCAATTTACTTGAAATTTGGTGCGAGTCTTTTCTACACATTACTCTATCGCACTAACTAAAACTATAACAAAATTAAAAATTTTGCTATTTTTAAAAAAATCGTAAAATCAAAAAACTGGTAAAAAATATCTTTTTTTTGAGACAGCCGCTATTTTGGGAAAAAAATCTTTTTTACTTTTTCATAATTTCGACGATTGCAGCATTTGTTTGGATTAAGAATTAATTTGTTTTTTCGATTTCAGATTACCAGGAGGGTTGCAATCGTGACAACCAGGGCGCGACATTTTTTTGAGACCCTCCACTTCACCAGCCTGTAACTTTTGGAATTTTGAATTTTTTTTTTAATGTTCCTCAAACATTGATAAATATTTTTTTTAAATAATGGCTACTAAAAATATTATTTGTTATTTTCATTACCCTTCACTTCTCTAAGTAATACCCAAGTAGCACTTGCTTATCTTGCTTGTTGTTTCTCAGCCTCAGCCTCAGTTTATCAGAATTAGGACATTTTCAAAAAAAAAAATTCATTCAGATCAATGAACGAGTTAAAATCGATTTCCGGCTAAACTGTAGTTACCTGTAAATACTTGCTTCCTTCCGGTCATCTATTGAATTGTCACCTTGTCGTAAAGTAATCAAATGTCATCATTTGTATTCATTGTATGACATGGCCTAACAACAACCGACTTTACTAATAAAGGTACGTGATCAAAATTAATTTAAATCATACGTCGTTGATACTGCAATTAGTCGTAAGTTAAAAAAATAATGTTTTTTTTTTGTGCACAAGTATCCAAATTTCTGATCACTACATCGCGCATCGTGTCAAAATGTTGTATGTCTAACAGCCGTTTTACACCGTCTCTTTTCTCAGCCCGATTCCCGTATAGTGACCAAAGACAAACATTTTCGCTTTTCACGATTGCTATAATACAAATCAATCAAATAAAATTTAATTGCGCACCCCCGACCTCCGGATCGCTTGCCCCTGGATCACGGAGGCCGTAGATGTAGCTACTTATCACTCTTTAAACAACCTTAAAACTTTTTTTAAATTATTTACCTACCATGTGTTTAGAATGAAGCCCTTACACACGATCCGATATAAACTTGTACTGTAAATGGATGATTAATCTGACGTACGATAAATAAAATAAATGGAATAAATTGTTTGATCTGAAATATAATAAAAATTATCACGCATGAAAATGAGAAACCCACCATCTACTTACTATGTTTTATATTTTATTTTGCTTATTGTTATTTCTGTTATTTTCCTGGTTGCATATCCACCTAATAACAACTAAACCTTGATTTACGCTTGCTGTAAACATTTTTAATTCGATCAGCACATCCCAATGTAAATAGGGTATTTTCACTTTTTTTTCGAAAAAAATTACGATAATGAAGGTATTTTTATTTTATTTTAAGGTTGACGAATAAATTTTGTACAACGATTTAAAATGTGCCATTATCGATTCGCCGCCAAACGACATGTTCATTTTTTTTTTTGTGAATTCAGCGGTGTTGACGTCACGCCGTGCAACGTTGGTGCCAGCCATCGCACCAGCCAGTGGCGGTTTTATGTCACAATGACGTTGTGGCCAGTTAGAACCGTTTCGAAATGTGCGAAATGGTACAATGATCAGAATCAGAAAAACAAACTTTGAATCTTCGACACTTTTTAACGGTAATCATAGTTTGTGAAAATACACCATTGTAAACACCTGCAAATGTTTCAAACAATGCGGCGTTACTAAAATCTTGAAAATTCACCATTGTAAACACCTGTAAATGTTTCAAACAATTCGGCGTTACTAAAAACGTGTTTAAAATTTCACACAACTGACAAACAACCAATTATGTGTGGTAAGTGGTTATCAGAGGGGGGAAATTTAAAATACGTCTATTAATAAGGGGGTAAATAAATAATCCATACATTATAATGTAAAAGCAGATAAAATCCATACTATTATCCAGAAACACCAAGATATGTGTTCAATACACTTATTAGGCCAGTGCTCACGTACGTAGCTCAGACGTGGGTACTACTAAGAGACGTTTTTGAAAGGAAAATTTTGAGGCGTATTTTCGGACCGTTTCTAGAAAATGAATTTTGGTGCAAACGTTACAACAATGAGCTCTTTACTCTGTTTACGAAGCTAAACTTCATAAAATTTATAAAAATGGGACGGCTTTGGTGGCTGGATCACGCTGGGTCATGCTTAACTCAAGACCGATAGGTCAAAGGAGCCTGGGAAGGCCAAGATTAAGATGGAGCGACAACGTCCTCAAAGACATATCTACCTTGAAGCTTCTAAACCGGAGATAGCTGGCACAAAACTGAGATGAGTGGAATGAGACTCTTGAGGAGGCCAAAACCACCAGGGGTTGTAGAGCCATGAGTGATGATGATGATGACATTACAGTAACATGATAATTAACAACGATAACACTCTTAAAGCACTACAAGCAATAACAATGTGCTTTAATCCGCCATTGACGTGTAATAAATTATACATTTCCCGTCTGATTGATGCAACAATTCATCATAATTCTGATCATCCTTGTCGCAATAAAACCCCTCCGATTAACAGCATCATGCTAGCACAATTGAAGTCATATTTTATGACATTAAGCCTCATAAATAATAGGCAATAGGTTTAGTCAAAGCCTCGATGGTTTAATACTGGATTAAGTTTTATCTCGGATAGTTATACAAATTGTATGTCGTTATCTGGGGATCATTAAATCAAATGTGACATTTGCAAATATGTAATTCGAACACGAAATATTAGTGTGGCAGTGATTTGTTCGTTATCAATATTATCATCGAACATCGTATATCAATTCTACCATCCATAATTTGACGGACAAGTGAAACTAACTTTGGTCAGTGGAGTGAAAAATTAAATTTTTAAACCCTCAGGTCTCGGGATTATTTTGTCGAAAGGTCTGTTATTTCCGTTTCGCTATAAAATTCAAATAAAAGAAATATTTCTGAACGCATCCGAAAACTAAAAACGTTTTAGAAAGGTTATGAAATACGCTTTCAGAAATAAAAACATAATTTTTTTTGTAAATATAAAAATTTTGAAAGCAAACAAAATAAAACGTTTAAAAAATGGCCCATTTAAGCTCACTAAAATTACTGAAAATTAAAAAAAAAATAATATTTTATTATGCAAATGTATTATAAGCGCTATCATTAACTCACATTTCCGTCTTTTCATGTAAAAATAATTAATAAAAAATACCCAAAATTTAATTTTTTTTTTCAAATTGCGGTCGGAAACTTTGGTTAAATGAAGGTGTAAAAATATGCTTTTATGAATACCTCACAAGAGTCACAGCTGCTCCCGTCTGGAGCCAGTGAGTCTATTGCATCCCCAACTGGGATATGTTGTGAGGCTGAAGGTAGTGGGAAAGGAAAGGAATAATAGAAAGGTAGGGAAGTACCTGGCTATTCAGATCTAGTCACCAAATACGACTAAAGCCATTTCAAGCAACTTTTCAATTCTGAATGGTGGTATTACACCAGGGCGGTACTAAGAGTATCTTCCACTCTGGAACGTGCGGAAAATATACTATATACTATTTTTTAAGTAATTAATCGTGAAATAAGACAAATTCATTAAATAAAATTTATTTGCCCACGCCGGGATTCGAACCCGCGACCTTTGCATTGCGAGTCAAAAGCCTTACCACAACACCACGCCGACCGTCAAATGAATTATTTTATGGTTAACTTTTAGAATTTATTATGAAGCGTGGTTATTTCTCTTACTAACACCGTTTAGATCATATTTCTAACAATGATAGTAAGGGAGACAACGATTTCTACAAGACCCTTCGACCAAGTATATCAAGACATGCCCTGTGAAATTAAAAATGACGCCAGAAACCAAATAAAACTGGCTCAAGGCCCATTTATGAAAAAGTGCGAGCATTGTTTCGTACTATTTGGATCGCATAGTGCTTTGTGTTTTACCTTTTATCGGTCCACACTGAAACTAATTGCTGTCCCAGCCGTCCTGAAGGAATTAATTTTTTCAAACACAAAAATATCCTACTTCCGAATATTGTACAAGGTACAGTCCGCGGACTTTTTTTTGGATAATGTAACCCGCTATCTGAATACATAAAAAAAATTATGCCTTACAGATAGCTTTAAGGCAGCGTTTTAATAAATGTAATAATATTGACGTATTATTTTTTTGGCAAGCAAAGTTTCTGACGTCACTTTATCACCCAAATGCTTGTGACGTCACCACACACCGATACTAACACATAGACGAAGGGCTTGCGGCACGAAATGGCAGTGGTTTTTAAACTTTTTAAAAACGCGACCCGGTTTGTATAAAACGGAAACCTTTAAAATACATTAAACGCAGATCTTAACAAAAAACCGCTGCACTATTCTTCAATTAAGGTCGAAAGTTAACCTATCTTAAGCCATAGCATTCCGAATTTCTACCGTTTTACAACATATTTCTCTAAAACACTTAAAGTTTTTAAGTTTCTAAAAAAATATATGTTGTTTTTGACGATAATATCTATACATTTGCCACGCCGAAACGGTAATTGAATGAAATTCTTCCGATAGAAGAAAATCGTATAATTTTATATTTCGAAAATTATTATTATTGTTACATTACAAGTTATGTATATATATGAAAAAAATCATAATTAATTTTTTTCTTTAAAGCTATGACATTTCCCGCGAGATTTTGGTTCTATTTTAAAATAGTTTAAACGAGTCATGTTTTATTAAACATTTTCACAATTTTCGCTTAAATATTATCGTTTTCGCGCTCCCTCTAACATTCGTATTTACATATCTCATCTTCCTCTTCTTTTTGAGCGCTTACTAACGGGCTTTAATTAACTACGAATTTCTGTCATTTTTTAATTATTACCTATACACAAAAAAAACTTAATGATTGAGCAGCTGATTCAAAACTTTTAAGAAAGATTATAGTTTTCGGCTAAGACATTTTGCAAAACAGAACAGAAGTCTTTGAATATTTTTTAGCGCAATTTTTTTGATATTTTTTGTAGTCAACGGTCGACGGCCTCCGTGGTCCCGAGGCAAGACTCTCGACTCACAATCCGAAGGTCGCGGGTTCGAACCCGGCGTGCGCAAATAAATTTTATTTGATTAATTTGTGTTATTTCACAATTTATTCATTTAAAATAATATATAGTATATTTGCGGCACGTTCCAAAGTGGAAGATACTATCAGTATCGCCCTGGTGTAAGACCACAATTCAGAATTGAAACGTTGCTTGAAATGGCTTTAGCCGTGTTTAGTGACCAGATCTGAATAGCCCAGGTACTACTTCCCCATCTTCCTCTTCCCTATCTCCATCCCCTCCCCACTACCTTCAGCCTCACAACATACCCCATTTGGGGATGCCATAGTCTCACTGGCTCCAGACGGGAGCAGTTGGGACTCTTGTGCGGTATTTCACATAAAAAAAAAAAGCCAAAAGTCCAGAAAGCAGTAAAAGGGCTTGCGGGCTGCTGGTTGCTCATTACTGAGTTAATGATAAGCGTCCAACCTGGGCAGCCCACGGTGCGTGGGCGGTAAAAGGGTCAATTTTTCGTAATTATTTTTAAGCAAACGATGAATGGATTTTTTTTATTTTAAAACTCATGATCAATATATACATATACGGGACTGTGTACAAGTTTTTGTACACGAATCTAAAGTATGGTTTGCAGTATACACCGCTTTCAACAGGACACTTCGACGAAATTGCTGCTTGGTGGTTGACAACGAGCCATACGGTTCATCAGAAAAGTAAAATTTAAAAATTATCAGACGCATCCGCCGCCAAGACCCGGACAAACCTCAATCCATGAACCCGGGCACCCCTGCATAGTCACCAAACGTAGCGAACCACTTGGGGTGACCTATGGCAGAGGCGTTGGTTACCAAAAAATGGTTCCCGAGGCGGCGGTACCCATACTCGCCTCCGAAATTGAATCGCTTGTCATAATAAAGTAAAAAAATATTTTTGACTAATTAAATTTATGAACGTCTCGCGATCCCCACTTTGAAAACCATTTATATACAACACAGCTTGTCGAAACGTCACGCATGCAAAACGTGAACACCTATGGAAGTGTTAGTTCGACAAATCACACAATGGGATTCGGCGGTGCCCAGTTTTATATTGCCGAGAGTTCGCATGCTAGACGGCGGAATTCGAAGGAGAGTTGTATTGCGAAATTACTGATACTTGGGGTTATTTTTTTCTGATTTTTACTATGAGACGGCTTGTCTAGGGTATATTAGGTCAATGACAAGACCTATAAATGAGTTTTTTTCCGAAAAGCGAACAGCCTGAAGGGTTAAGTACCTAAGTAATGAGCGCATTTTTTTCTTTCAAATAATTTATTAAAAACACATGTATGAATATATTAACATATCTACGAGTTTTTTCTTGCAATCTCCGTTGGGAGTTGTATAATTTGAGAAATGCTAATTGTTTTTTTTGCCATCATACAAGTAGTTTTTTTTAAGTGAACTTGTTGCTTTTTTTCTGAGCAAAGGAGAGCGATCCCTCTGATTGACAATCCGTTGTTAAGAGGAATATAAACGCTAGAAATATTTCGATTCTCATGCCATACAAAATTTAAAATCGTGCGTCTTATTTGCACGAGGCAAGTAAGCGAAAGAGTGGTTTTTATTTATTTTGTGCATAATTTTATAAGAATGAAATAAAGTTAGAATATACAAAGCCTCAAAAATAGTCTTAGCCATTAAGGGGTATTTTTTTTAAATAGTTTCTTATATTAATTACTTCATAGTTAAGTCAGAAAAAACATGTTTTTAGTGGTTCACGCTTATATTTTTTTTATGTAAATAATAATTTTATTGTAATTCCAATTCAAAGAAAAGCTGTTAAAAGCTTCAATTTATCCGTAGCATATTTTTTATGTTCATAATGTAAACCGATTCGTCGTAAAGATGAATCTAAATAGTATTTAAATAGGATTTCACGTATAGCTTCATCTTAACAGACCGATTGCCATCTCTAATGCACAGACTCAATGTAGGCATGCTGAGTCTGTTCTACAGGTGGTTTAATGGAGCCTGCTCTAAGGAACTAGCAGCATTGATCCCCGGTCGCCGGTGCACATGCGTGAAACTCGACGGGCACTAGCGGAATACCTTTGATTCACAGTTGATGTTGGTTTCATGAGAACGGGTCGTTTCTTCGACTCGTTTTTGTGTAAATCGGCTCGTATGTGGAACGAGCTACCGACATCTGTTTTTCATCCTTCATATAATCAGGGCCATTTCAAGACACGCATTAATAAATCCCTTCGTACAGCCCCTCCCCTAACCACCTCACAGCGCTGCCCAACCGGGTGGCGACATGCTTTTACACTGTACAGACAGCAGACGCTCTTGTGTGGCGTCACATAAAAAATAAATAAAAACCCAATAATAAATCAATATACCAGATATTTAACCTAACCTAACAAAGCAGAAATCTGTTTTTCAAAACAGTAAAACTCTAACAAAATGAGCTCTGGCGTCATAACATTTTCACAGCTTTTCTATATATATTTTCTAGGAATACGTTACTATTTTCAGCTTGTAACATAATTTCAATTGTGAGATCTTGAGCTTTGAAATAACATTTTGTTTGTGGTTGATAGCGACATCAACAGATTTAAAAAAATTGTGATAACTCGATTTATTGTAACTAAGTAGGTACCTATGTACAACCTACAAATAAAATTCTTTTTCATCGTTTTAAAGTTTTTGAAATTTACGAGGATGTGAAATTAATCCATTTACTGCAATAATCCAAGTCACGGGCGAAGCCGGATATTAAAACAAGCCAATTTAAAAAAAAACTTACGTAGGTAGGTACCTACCTACATTTTACGTTTTATATTGGGGAAAAGGTAAAAGTAAAAGGCATGTTTTTTACCTGAAAATACTTTCTTTTACAAAAAAATTTACTGTAAATTTATGAAAATAATTAAAAACATTTATAAAACATAAAGTTGCACTTTGCCCGCTTTCAAAATAGATAAAAATTACTCGACAAAACACCATTGTTTTTGGTGATGTTCAGTTATCTTGATTATCCGCCAAACTGAGTGGTAGCGTCTCATAATTTGAAATACATAATTAATTAAATTTGAGATCTAATCTAATAGTGACCGCTTGTATTATTTGAGGTCCGGCACGGATAAAACCATCGATAAAATCCTCTATCGTTACGATATCAACTGAATCCGTCATCTATGGTCACTTATCAATATTAGCGAGCATGGTCAACGATTGATAAAGCCTCAATTACATAGAGCGAGTTTACAAGCTAATACCTGGGAAATTCACTATCTGTTAGTAAACTCGCTCAGTGTCATCGTACTATATACTTGCTAACAGCAGATTGTGGACAATCTACGAAAATAGTTGAAAGGTGGTCAACTTTACTCGCTACTCGCCGGTGTTTGCCTAAAGATGGCGGCCCACCAACAGAATGTCTGTCAGAATTAGTTCGGGCGGCAGCCGTTATTACTCGCTACTGAGTTGCATGGCGCGAGAGTCGTTATTTTAGCTGCCACTGTTGCTACTGAGCGAGTAGACAGTTTTGTGTGTCATCAATCTCACTCGCCGATTCACCCGTTTCTTCTATAAAATAAATTTATATGCCCACTATTTTATTAAAGAATTTATTTTTAATTAAAATGGAGTTCTACACATAATAATTAAACTTGATAAAAATAAATAACTCTTCTTTATATGTTTCCAATGATACAAAGAAAGTAGGTTTTTTAGATAATGAATTGGAACCTACTTACATACATAACCCTCCACTTTTTTAAAGTAGTTTTTAGCTGTTCTCGATACATGACGAATTTGAATCACACAATTTATTTCATAAAGTATAGTTTGTCAAATAATAAGAGAAGAAAACGTAGGAGGGCGCCACTGTTGTTCAAATGGCAATACTAAAAAAATAACGCATGGTGGCAATGTAAAGCTGTGCAACCTACATTTTTATTAAAAAATTAAAAAGGTATAAAAGTGAAAAAAATATTTTTTCATCGTAAAATATTTATTATATTTATTTATTTTATATTTATTAACGCCCTAGTGGGCTTTTACAAGAAAAGAAGCAAATATATAATTAACAATATTAATTACATGTATTACATAATCAATAAAACAGAATAAATATGAATGCAATCGACTCGTTAGGTAAAGAATATTACAACATAAAAAAGAAATGAAATGAAATAGTACAAGTTGTACTTACAAAAAACTAAAACAATTCAGCTTTAAATATTTATACATATTATTAATAATAAGACCTGACATAGAACAAAGTGTAAATAGAACCGCAAAAATATTATAAAGTAAGTACACATTTTACTGGTAAGGTTTAGATGAGAAAATATTTTATGAGAAAAACAAAAAAATAATAAAAGTTAGTTATTAGCAGATAGAATCGAGATTAATTGATTTTTGAAACATTCAAAACTGTCAATACTAAATATATCTATAGATTCGCAATAGATACCAACTTATCTCAAAATTGGAATTGCATTTAGATATATTATTATTATACCTTTGCAATTTTGAGTTAACGTTATGAAGAATAACGGTAATGTAATAATATATAAAGCAAAGTTTAGAAATTGCTCACATTTTTAATACTCGTTGCCTGGGCTTTATATCATGTCTCTAATTTTAGATCTAAATATACTTAACTCATTCAGATCTAAAAGAAGTGTAACTAAACTCACCATTAGTGATTCTTCCTTTCTGCCTACTATTAAATTCAAATTTATGTTAAATTAAATGAAAGCAAATCACTTCTTAAAACACCATTTAATCACATTTATGTCATTAAATGGGTACCTTAACAACAGTGTTTCATCGATTTAAAATTTTTTTCTTTAAAACAAAAAAAAAATAATATGATTTACAGTGATCTATCTTTTCAGTGCCATTGCGCTTTAAATTAATATTTGGCAGTTAAATTGGTGTTGCCAGCCTACAAAATTTGTAGTTCCATTTTTAATATTTTCTACTCTTAATAGACAGACTATATTATGTAGGTACCTATTTTGATCCTTTATCACAAAATCTCACACCCTGATCACGAAATAGCTGTGAAAACATATTTGCTTCAATTATTATTTGTTGTGTTAGGTTAAGCTTTAGATTGCTTGATAAAAATATTTTAATTAGCCTAAAACCTACACGAGTATAAGATAGGTACTAGATATAAATATTATATCAACTAAGAAATCTTGACAAGTTGCAGACTTCAGACAGTGGTAAATAGTGTCAACTTCGGTAGGTACCAGATAAGAATCGATAAGAATCTTAAATTAAGTGTCGTTGGCAAAAATATGTTTACATTTCATTAAGCAAAAAAACAATCAACATTTCCTTCTTTATAATGCAAACCTGCATACGATATAGGAAACGCAGCGAGAGTAGGATGCAATCAAAAGCTTGTATTTGTGTATCGGTATACGACGAGAAACAGCCCTTTGTCTTGTTTACGCTTACTTATTGTCACTAGCCGAAGAGGGATAGCAAGAGTATACGATACTTGTAAAATAATATTGTTACGAAACTTACAGCGTGTCCCATTTATTTCGGTTCCAGTTCGATCTGGTTCGTGGGTAATGATATTGCGGATTCCTTGGCAAAACAAGGAGCATCTAACCCTATTGTTACCTTCCCTTTCTGAAAAATTTTCCATCATAAAATATAGATCCCGCAATGTTTGGGCAGAGTATTGACTATCCAAGGGAACCTGCTATACCTCAATAAAAGGACTATCCCATCAAAACCGTGGTTTCAACAATTCCCACATTTTTCCATGAGAATTGAACATTGTTCCGTTCATTCTCACCTTTTTAAAATTCACGTCCTTGACTTCCAGGTGGTACAATCTGTGGTCATAAGTGGGAACTTTAGATCATATGGTTCTCATAAGGTTGGTTCTCCCTCTATAAACAAATTTCCTCTCTTCTATCAAGCCCTATCTAAAATTGTCTCCCCTCCATTCAACATCTCATGTCTTCTAAGTGAACTCGACTCCAATATTCCATATAATTTTGAAATTTGACCATTCGACCTCATTTTGGGAGGCGGGAATGGGTACCGCCGCCCGGGAACCTTTATTGGATAACCAACACCTCTGCCATAGGTCACCCCAAGTGGTCCGCTATGTTTGGTGATATAGCAGGGGTGCCCGGGTTCATGGGGCGAGGTTTGTCTAGGTCTTGGAGGCGGACGACCAGGACATACTGAACCCCAGATTCCTACCCACCCCTTAAACCCTTTTCCTTCCCAGAACACTCCTCCCCCTTTTTTTCCTTAAAAACCCTCCGCACAGCATCCCCAAAGATGACATAGGCCCTGAGGGAAATTATTTTCCTCAGGGCCTCCTGTGTGGAGCTCATGTAAAAAAAAAAAAATTAAGTAAAATTAAAATATAAATTCACCTTTCCTTTAACCAAAATTTCAAATGATGGCCTAGAACATCCATGAAGGATGAGAGCCAGAAACTTTCGACAAAAGCATGCTTTTGTCGAAAAAAGCATGTCATGAAACGAAACACGCTGTATGTAGTGATGAAATCAACCAATATACCTACGAGTTGTACGCACGTAGGTACCAAGTTTAATTAAATATTATCAGTCCACTCATTGCTACTGCCTAATTATCGGTTCCCTGTTCATAGTGATCATCCTTATGATACATATATCTAAAAATAATATTGTTTTTCTGTTTTTAAAGTACTTGACCATGCGTGTGAACTTGCATGTCTCATAATATCATATACATATAACACTAGTCTCACACGTTCTCTATACACTCTCCTAATACATATATTATGTGTACAAGCCAACATATTATTAAATTATCCACTGGAGCGATTACGGTCGAAAAATTGACCACTTTTATTATTCTGCGATTGATAGCGGTGCAAAATTGGACCACATTCTCTTACCATTCGTAAAAAAAATTTTGTAAATATTTAAACCATTTTCATGGCCAGCCAATTATTTTAAAACGAAGCCATTGAAATGCTTTATCTATTATGACCATATATGTCGCAAATCAGAACTTCGTAGACTATTTTAGAACGATGTTAAAAATAAATTTTTTAAATATTTTTTTCCGCAGAATTTTTGATCAGCTGATTACGGTAAAAATTCAGTCCTTTTTCCATAGATATGCACTTTTCATTATCAAGTACACCACAGACAACATACAGAAATCGAAAATATTCTATGTTGACTCGAATAAGTACCTCTCACGGAGTTTCAAAGTAACAAACGCAGGTTTCTCGCGGCTATAAACATTACGATTTTTTTTAAATATTTTATTTATAAATCCTACAAATATGAGATAAACGGTAAAATACAGGTTAATTCATTGGCTATATAGCATTATAATAGGTTTTTGTGTCTCCATGTTAAAATTGTATGATTTTTTAATGTTGGCGAAAAAATAAAAATTGATTGATTTATTTCGTGTGGTTGCTCCAGTAGATAAGAGTAGTGTGATTCTAGTTCTATTCTGTACCAGTACACAGATCCTCTAATTTTTTTTACATTAGGCGCCTTGCTGTTGCTGTTGCGGTTTTTTTAAGAAAAGGAAGGAGAGGAAGATCTAGGAAGGATAAAGACATGGGTGTGTAGGAATCTGAGGATCATTGGAGAGGACCCCACCACTTTCCCAACGGCTGTGTGAGGAAACTGATTGTTTAACCTCCTTAGCCGCACACGTCAGGACTCTAATTTTTTTGTAAAAAGGAAGCTACATTTATTTTTAAACGAATCTAGACCCTCCAATGTCCCTGCATGCATGATTGTTAGTAAGAAGTAAAATGTATGCATACTTACATTTGCAGTAATTAACAAGATTAAGACACATCATAGAAGTGTTCGCCTGTTAGTTCAGCATCTAGTTACAGTGAAATAAAAACAAAATATTTACACGTGTAAGTAAGATTAAAACCAAAGAAAATATATAAAAAGAAAGATATCGAGGGCAGTTTGTCCCACTATCGCGGGGCAGTCCCGGCGAGAATGAGCGGGCAAGTGGCCTGGCCGCAACGTGCCCAAACACCCGCGTCCCTTAGCCGGTTTCCTAAGAATACCCCTGAAGGATCTGAGGATCACTATGCCCAGGAGTGATGGGCGTATGCATCCATCCCTCCCCATTGCAGTGCAAGGTCTCCTTCAGCCAGTCTCTCCAAATCCGTCGCCGAGACGTGGAAGATCCACTCCATGAACCCGTGCACCCCTGCTAAGTCACCTATGGCAGAGGTGTTGGCTATCCAATAAATGGTTCCCAGAGCGGCGGTACCTACAACCGCCCCCCAAATTGTTGTTATGTTCGTTACATCAGGTTTCGTTAAAATATTAATTTCTAGGTAGTTACCTGCCTACTTATTTGTACGATAGTTAGGTATTCGGCGGTACATCATCTCTGCACATCCCTTCGAGGACACTTAGTTATATTTTGTGTATGTAAACCGATTGCACATTGTGTGTAATTGTATAAGTACGCAGGCGCGGGACCAATTGTCGGCGGATCAACTGCCATGGAACCAGCAAAATGCTAAAACATTATCATTTTGTTCAAAGTTCCGGTCAGTAGTTAAAACAATAATGAGGGTAAGTTTTTACCTCTAGTGATGGGCATCGAGATATCCTTTCGTCAAGTAGAGTGCTAAGATTGAAAAATACGACATTATTGATGTTGTAGACGTAGACAAAAATGATGTTGAGTCCGATTCGAGCCGCGGTCAACAGTGGTTGTGTGTACCTTACCTATTGCTTAGTGCCGTTCGCCCGTTCCCGTGCCTCATACAGATAAGAGATTATTGTTACATTTTATTTAATTCTGTTTATCGTATACTTATTTGTTTGCATTCCTACTTACGGCTAATCCGTTTTTGTTTGTACAGTCAATGAAATAGACTGCGTATTATTTTTTCAGTTTAATTTTTAAAAGTTAAGTTTTTTTTTATATAATGGAGGAAGACGAAGATAGACCTCCCGACCCAGGATCGATATTAGATTTTTCTGATTCGGAATCTAACACTAGCCAGGCTTCTATTACGCTTCCATCTCGTAAACGACGACCATCGCATAGCCTTCACATCCCATCGAAAGTTAAATCTATACCGCCGATTCAACAAACCTCGACCTCTAACGACCTTAACCCCAATAGTAACACCCAGACAAGTACTTTAGCTAGCGATAATACAAAAAGTACTGACTTACTTTATCCTGCTTCCGCTTCCGGTCCTTTTATCGTAATTGTTCAGAGAACTGAACAAGGAAAACTTATTCATCCTTTAGATTTTGGAAAATTCTTATTTGACTCAAAAAATAATAACCTTGGTATTGTTAATGGTTCAATTAAACCGGAAGGGCGATATAAATTATCTATCGAGTTTAATACTGCCGCTTCCGCAAATGGATTTGTAAAAAAAATTGACTCGCTCTCAAAACATAAATATAAATCGTTCATCCCGTCATTTAACCTTACGAGAATGGGTCTTGTTCGAGGAATTCCCACGGATATCCCAGAGGCTGAAATTGTTGATGCTTTGAATAATTCCCAAGGAACCCCAAAAGTAATAAAAGCACGTCGACTGAACTACAAGGATTCTACTGATGGAAACAAGATCTGGAAACCTTCCCAATCTGTTGTTGTTACGTTTGAGGGACAATCCCTTCCGTCTCGTGTGTTTATTTATTATACCTCGCTTCCCGTCGAAGTTTATAAATTTCCAACTGTTCAATGCTTCAATTGCTGCCGGTTTGGACATACAAAATCCGTAAGCCGCTCCCCTCCACGTTGTTACTTTTGCGGAGAAAATCACCCATTTGATCAATGTCCAAAATCTTCCAATAATCCCATTTGCATTAACTGTTCGGGTGCACATACCGCGGTCAGTCTAGCCTGTCCGGAATTGACAAGACAGAGGAACATAAAACATAAAATGGCTACCGACAACATTTCGTACTTCCAGACCTCAAAGTTATTCTCTCCTGACATCGTCCTCAGCTCCTTTCCAATCAACCACCTTTTTAAATTCAACGTCATCTTCTCACAGAGAAACCATTCTCAAGCCAGTCAAACCCAACCCAAAATATACTCCTTACCTTGATAAAAAACAATTGAATAATATTTTGACCAGCCCGAATGGGAATGCCAAATCTCGGACCCCCAATGGGTGTGCCATTAATAGTAATACATCCCCTCCTGCTCTCCCCGAAATATTGAATAATAATTCTTTTATACAAACTTTAATTACCCTTTTAATTTCTATCCTTACAAACAACAATACTGTACCGTCCAACGCTGCCGATTACATTAAATCTTTATTATCTTGCCTCCCCAATGACTTCGAAACTGAACAAAATTCTTCAGTGGAACAGTAGAAGCCTCTTCGCTAACAAATCTGACCTAATTCAATTACTCGACGAACACGACGTTTCAGTGGCCGCCATTTCTGAAACGTGGTTAAAACCCTCCTTTCACTTAAGAATTCCGGGCTATTATTGTCTCAGACACGACAGACCGGATGGTAAAGGCGGCACGGCTCTGATAATCCATAATTCTATCCCGTTTAAACAAATTAATATACATACTCCCTCCGACGATATCCAGATAATAGCAGCTGTCTTATCTGATATCACAATATTATCAATATATATTCCTCCCTCTACCACTTTTATTGAAAATGAATGGGCACCAATCTTAACCCAGATTTGTTCCCCTTTTATGATCCTAGGAGATTTTAATGCACATTCCCCTTCTTGGGGTAGCAAAATAACAAATCGTTCTGGCCGCAATCTTTTAGATTTTATTGATACCCATAACCTATGTTTTTTAAATGACGGATCTCCAACCAGATTCACCCCCCCTCATCAACGGAAAAGTGCTGTTGATTTATCTCTTTGTTCATATTCGTTAGCATCTAAATGCTCTTGGGACATCCTAAACGATCCCCTCTCTAGTGATCATTTTCCAATTATAATCCGATTCCAACATCAATCTAACACTTATCCTCCACCAGTTAAAAATAATCTCAAATTTAGAATAAATGATGCGAATTGGAGCACTTTCTCTTCTGAACTAGATAACCTTATTAATTTTAAAAAAAAATCGTCCCCGGGAGACATCAGATTGCAATGTGAGACGTTTCCCTCTATGGTTATAAATGCAGCAGAAAAATCCATCCCGAAACGCAATGCGAACATTAAAATAAAACACTCTAATCCGTGGTGGGACGAGGAATGCACTCGCTCCGTCAACTCTCGTAAAAAAGCAATTTCCTCTTTTCGTAAGTGTATGACACTAGAAAATTTTTTATCAGTTAAAAAAGCCCAGGCAGAAACCAAACGAATTTTGAAAAATAAAAAACGCGCTGGATGGCGGAAGTTCTGTGAGAACCTGTCTCCGGAAACTCCCCAATCTTCAGTTTGGTCTAGCTTAAAAAAATTCGGATCATCGTATTCTCCGCCGAGTACCAAGCATATATCAGAAGAAATTCTTATAGGATTTGCGGATAAAATAGCCCCCCCATCAGTGGCCGGATGTGAAGAAATGCCTTCTATTAAGCCATATCCATCTCACTCTAACTGGCTAGATGCTCCTTTCTCCATTGATGAGATGAAACTAGTAATAAGAACCCTTTCTGACTCTGCTCCGGGTCCCGATGGAATACTTAATAGTTTCATTAAATCATTTTCTGATATGGCGGTTGAATATTTCTTATCTCTTATTAATAATATGTTTGAAACAGGACTAATTCCGGATGATTGGAAAACTCAAAAAATCATTCCCATTTTAAAACCTGGAAAAAATCCATCTGAAATTTCGTCTTATCGGCCTATTGCTCTTTCATCATGTTTGATGAAAGTAGCGGAGCGTTTGATGAAGAACAGATTAGAGTGGTTTGTTGAAAGTCAAGATATTATCTCACCAAATCAGTATGGTTTTCGGAAAAAGAAATCTACAATGGATAATTTAAGTTTGTTCACAACTGATATCCGAGTTTCCCAATCCCTAAATTCTTATACATTGGCCACATTCCTTGACCTTTCATCAGCTTACGATGATGTTTTACTGAATGTTTTGAAAGAAAAGCTAATTAAAAAACAAATCCCCCCGAAATTAGTCCAATTTATTATTAATTTACTCTCAGATAGGTCCATTATTATTGAGTCTTCCTCTAAATGCTTAAGGCGCAAACTATGGAGAGGTTTGCCCCAGGGTTCTGTTATTAGTCCTCTGTTGTTTAGTATTTATATAAGCGACCTAGACTCAGTAATTCCTTTTTCTATCAAGCGTCTTTACTTTGCGGATGATATCCTTATATATTTGTTACATAAAAATACTATTCTTGCAGCTAAGGAAATGAATTTGGCTTTACAATATATTAAAAGCTGGTTGTCAATAAATGGGATGAAGCTGGCGGCATCTAAAACAAGGGTCGTGGCTTTCACGCGCAAAAGAAAAATTCCCCAATTCTCAATTTCTTTTGATAATGTGCCTCTACAAACCGCTACTCAAATCAAATTCCTTGGTCTTCTTTTGAACCATAAACTTTCCTGGCTTCCACACATTCAGATAATTTCTACAAAGTGTGAAAAGGGACTTAATATGATGCGAGCAGTTTCCAGAGTATGGTGGGGATCTCACCCTACCACTCTTAAATTAATGTATAATTCCCTAGTTCGGAGCCACTTGGATTATGGCTCATTCCTTTTTGACCCACTCCCTAAATATCTAGATAAGAAAATGGAAAGAATTCAATCAAAAGCCCTCAGAATGATTATTGGAGCTATGAAGTCTTCTCCAATTAATGCTCTTCAGGTGGAATGTGTGGAGCCTCCATTATATTTCAGAAGGCAATTCCTTGCCAATAAATATATTTTCAAGGCTTTATCGTTATCACATCATCCTATCAAACAAAGTCTTAATAGGTTAAGTGTTAATTTGAATTCTAACAAAAGATTGAGAGAAAAACAATGTTTTCCTCTCTTAATTAAAAGTTTTCATCTCTATAATTCTCTATCATCTTCCCTTCAATATCTTCAAGAAGTTCCCAATCTTCCTATATACAATATTCCATTTAAGGCAATCACTTTTATGCCAAACACAATAACATCAGTCTTTCAGAAGAATATTTTATCTTCCCCAAATAAATTTCAAAATGTGGATGATTGTTTTAAAAGCATAGTGGCTTCGAAATTCCCTGGATTTTCCATCCTTTTCACGGATGGTTCCAAATTTGAAAATAAAAGATGTGGAGCATCTATATATAGTCCAGAATTCAACATCAATCTCACTTATAAATTACCGAAAGAAGCTTCCATATTTACAGCCGAATGCTTTGCAATTGAACAAGCGCTAAATCAAATCCAGGTTCTCAACATTCATCGAACCTTACTATGTACTGATTCGCTAAGTGCTCTAACTAAAATTAGGTCAAATATTTTACGTTATCCGGAAGACAATATTATATGTAAAATAAAAAATCTTCTCAATTCTCTTAGTGAATCTGGGTTTGAGACGATATTGGCCTGGGTCCCTGCCCATTTGGGTATCGAGGGTAATGAGATGGCCGATTTTCTCGCCAAATCTGGTTCAGATTCCGGAACTATCCCACTAAATTTTAGAATTCCTATATCCGATGTCTTTCCGATTCTTAAATCTAATATGACTCGTGCCTGGGAAGAAAATTGGGCAGTCTCCAAAATAAGAACTGGATCTTTCTATGCGGGAATTCAAAACCATATCCCTGCTAAGCCATGGTTCCACGGTAAAAAACTTTCAAAACGATTCATTTCATGTATCT
Source organism: Glyphotaelius pellucidus (assembly GCA_936435175.1). NCBI lineage: Eukaryota > Metazoa > Arthropoda > Insecta > Trichoptera > Limnephilidae > Glyphotaelius > Glyphotaelius pellucidus. The sequence goes on from OW386547.1 coordinate 31,510,994, forward strand.
CGAGAATGAGAATTGGCCACTGTTCAATTGCATCTCACTTGTCTAGAATTAGAGTTTTAGATGATCCGTTCTGCCAGTGCGGTGTGGAAGAGGAAACCCTCGACCACGTTTTCTTTAACTGTAAAAACCATTCATCTTTCAAGAACATATACCGCCGGCTTATTAAAATCACACACCAGTCCCCGCTTAACATTTCATATCTTTTATCTCTTAACAATTCTCGTGTTCATACAGCTTTATGTAAGTTTATTAACCTGAATGAATTCAATATTTAATTTGTTTTAGTGATCTAAATGAGTCCAATATTTAATTTGTTTTATTTTTTTCCCATTAGATTAACCGAAATTTCTTATCCATTTTAAATATTACCGGCACAAAGCACTCTCTCCAGGGTGAATTGCCTTAAACCAAAAACAAAAAAAAAAAAAAAAATTATGTTTTTTTTTCATTTGTTTCGTTGTTTATCTACATCAGTAATTTCGTATTTTTCAATCTACCTCCGAAAAGTCTAGAACAGCCCCTGCCTTTTGTAAACAATCATTCTTTTTTTAGAAACGAAGCATTCGTACTGTGTAAAATTCATTCGATTGAATTAATTATCGTCACTAGGGAACAGATCAAAATGCATTAAAAAACCTTGAAAGATGTTATAAAAAAGTGGAAAACCTGCAAGAAAAACCTTGAAATATGTAGGAAATAAAGCAAGGTCATTTTCAGTTGTGGCTTTGTTTTAAAAAAAGATGCACAGTAAGCAACTATCAATTTTTATACATTTTCTGACGAATATCTTTGACCTAAGGTGGGGATTAATTTTGCGCCCATGGGGGGATTTTTCCCAAAAAAACGGCGCTATACAAATTATCCAATTATTGTTAATTGACTGAGCGTAGCCGAGTCCTGTTTCCGTCCGTCGACTACCCGATCACTTTGCATTTCATCCGTCTGTAAATTCGTTTGTGTGTTCCGTGTTCGATCAATCCTGTCTAGTTATTTACAGCGTCGGGGAAGAAATAAATATTAAAGGAATGGGTAGGTAAATATACATATATCTAGGTACTATGGCTTTGACTTTAAAAATAACATCAAAATATGACTAAGTAAGCATGAAGGTGAGGTAATCATAAAAATAATAAAGTAACGCCAACAAAACTTGAAGATGTGGAAATCAAAAAAAATGAAGATGAGGAAATCATAAAAATAATAAAGTAACACCAACAAAACCTGAAGATGTGAAAATCAACAAAGAGTGAAGATGAGAAAATCAACAATCATTAAGATAATGATATCATCAAACATGAAGATGAGGAAATCAACAATTATGAAGATAATAATATAAATAAACATGAAGATTGGGAAATCGACAAACATGAAGATGATAAAATCAACAAACATGAAGATGAGGAAATCAACAATCATGAATTTTCGTTATTTGGTTTAGGGGTGTTATGCCGTTTTGCGCTACCTCCTTATTTAGCTAACGTTTCGGACAGCGTTACAGTGTCCGTCGTCGGGGCAGCTCATGAAGATGATGATATCAATAAACATGAAGATGATGATATCATCAAACATGAAGATGACGAAATCGTGATGTAACACCAACACAATTACCTACATTCCGCCGCGAAATAGGAATCCCTAGTGAGGAGGACTGTGAATAAAAAACTAGGTAGTATACTTTGTAAGTAGTCATTAATAAATAATAAAAATAATTTTGGTAGGTACGTAAAAATATTATCCGATCAAGGAATTGTCAACAAAGGTATTTCGATTTTGTACATTACTGCGCTGCCTTAAAAATATGGATTTATGACTCACAATCACTTGAATCTACGATCGAGGGGATTGGCGAAAATAGTGAATGATAGCTGATAAGATCTTGTATGGTAGCGAACCTTTATCAGGTTATCAGTCCAAATACCAGCATATTGTTATCAGTTATCATTGTTATCCCACCTCCGAGCACGCGGTGTGTTGCCAACCATGCTGTCCATGCCTCCCCCACGCTAGATTCACGTTAATATTTACGTCTACATCAGCACAGCTCTTATCTCACCACGCGGCGGCCTCTCAAGTAGAGCAGTACTCAATTATGCACCTAAGTTATTATTACATTATTTCGTACATTAATAACACCGGCGAGTGCCCACCTGTCATGTCGAGTCAGGCATGACGTGATGTTATTTATTGCCTTTCGTCTTTTTTTCAGAATTTACTGCCATTGTGCATTGTGTCGTTCTTCACGGGGAGTGGATGGTCTCGAGTCCGACTGATTAGTGTCTTGATTTCGCCCTTGACGGTGTTATTTTGTGTAAAAAATTATGCCGGTGTGAAAGTCATGACTAAAGAGGTACTGCAGCGGAAAATTTAGATTTTTTTTAAAAAACAAAGTTAGTGTATGACTCAGAGATGCGGTAGGAACTGAATAATATACCTACATATATCTTTTAGTAGGCAGTTAGACATGTTGTTGTAAGTGAATTTGTTTGACGTGATAACGTCTTATAAATCGATGAACGCCGGCTGCACTCACGAAAAAGCATGACTCATTGTCACGTTGCCTCATTGTGACGCATCTATCTCTCTTCCACTCCATCGTTATTATATAACGTTATCACGTAAAATTATGGTCCGTAAACCGAATTTACAAACACCATTTTTTTTTCAAAATTTCAATTTTTAGAAAGGTATACTATATGTAGTTAATATAATATTGTTATATTATAATATTGTTAATATAATATTGTTATATCGTCGTATTATAGAGTCGTTCGAATCTGTGTGGAAAACAAATTAGTATTATCTGCGTAGGTACCTATTTTTCGAAATCTACAATGCGTTTGCAAGGTTTTTGGCATAGCATACCTACTAGCAAAATAATGTATCAAAGTTTTATCTATGTGAAAACTGCACAAAACTCCTAACTACTCCCATCTGGAGTCAGTGAGACTATGACATCCTTAATTGGGTATGCTGTGAGACAGATGGTTATGGGAAGAGGAAGGAGATGGAAAGAGGGAGGTGGAAAAGAACCTGGCTATTCAGATCTGGTCATCAAACACTGCTAAAGCCATTTCAAGCAACGTTTCAATTCTGAACGGTGGTCTTTCACCGGGGGTATACTTGGAGCTTGGAGTATCTTCCCCTTTGGAACGTGCCGCAAATATTCTATACATTATTTTTAATTAATTAATTGCGAAATAACACAAATTAATCAAATAAAATTTATTTGCGCACGCCGGAATCTGAACCCACGACCTTGATTGCTAATCGAGAGTGTAACTCCTAGAGCCAGATAACAAATTAGATAGATATTCGATATAATCACACGTAATGTTGTCAAATCATTTACAGGTACCTTGTATATGTTTAGTTTACAGTAGAATATTATTGTGGCCAACTATAAGCAATATAAGCATACGGCCCAGCTCTAATCCATACTAATATTATAAATGCGAAACTGCTCGAGTTTGTTTACTACGCTTTAACGCATAAACCAGTAAAAAGACTTTAAAAATTCTTTCACCAATAGAAAGCTAAATTATATGCGAAGACTATAGGCTGTATATGATGGTTAGCTCTGGCGTTATGAAATTATAAGTATTAATATATTATATTTGTTATACGTTTTCTGTCGCTAACAAAAGCGAGTTTTTGCTAACGTCAGTCGAGGGCACCCACCACTTTCCCGAACCGTTTTAAGGACCAGATTGGTCCCTCTATCGGTTCTCACATCAAGACTCTAAATTTATTTTTTAAACGAAGCTACTTTGAAATGATTCTAAAAGCCCCCGACTGTCCCTACACGGCACAACATACAATTAAACATACCAAAAAAATTTTTTTTTAAGTGTTCTCATCCGAGGCAGTTTGTTCTCGTTCTTGAAGCTAGCGGAGAGACAGCATTTAAAGAGAAATATAAATTAGAAAGAAGAAGATTACTCTTGGACAGCGGGCTGTGCTTTATTGGCTGGCAAGCGTGCCGCGTGAGAGACTATGTGGGTGCAACACGCTGTTTCAAGTGCCACTTATATGGGCATGTGTCAAAAAATTGTAGCGCCGAAAAAGAGACTTGCAGGCACTGTACTGAATCAGGCCATAACTTTGAGGACTGCCCCAATAAGGCACAGGCCGCTAAATGCGCAACATGTACTAGATTTGGCAAAAAGGCCGACCACCCTACTGGTGATAGGAGCTGCCCAGCCCAGGTTGCAGCCATCACTGCGCAGGTTAAGATGACCGACTATGGCGGACGAAAGTAGTCTCCTCGTGGGCCAAATCAATCTCCAAAGGTCACGCCCCACGACCTTGGAGGTACAACGAGTCATGTCTGAGATGGGAATTCATATTATGCTCGTTCAGGAGCAGTACACTTGGCAAGGTAGAACTAGGGGTGTTGTGTCTCCTGGGGTGATGCTCGAAAGCGGCCACTCTCCGGGAGCAGGAGTTCTGATCAACACTTCGTTGGTCAGTCCCCTTTTCCTCGAGGGTCTCTCTGACGAATATCAGTCCTGTGTATCCATTAAGTTCGGGAACACTGAAGTTATTGTGATCTCAGTGTATTTTAAGTACGGTAATGATGTAGGATCTCACATACTGCAGCTAACGCGCGCACTACACGCTCTCAAAGGACGTAATGTGATCATAGGCGGTGACTTCAACGCGCGCTCTCCACTCTGGCACGACCACAGAGGAAACAGAACGGAAAGATCGGACGCCGTTGAAGACTTAATTGCGGCACAGGGTCTTGTCATCTTAAATGAACCGGGAGACTTAACCACATTCTCAGGTGCAGGTGGAGAAAGTAACATAGATTTAACTCTATGCTCTGGGTCTATTTGCACCAAAATTAAAAATTGGGAGGTTCATGATGCTGCGGTAGTTAGTGACCATAGACTCATCACCTTTAACCTATGCCTTAGAATTGATGAAATCCCGAGGGAAACTTGGCACTTTAAAACTAAGCAGGCAAACTGGAATTTCTTTGGCAGAATATTACGCGATGAAATCAGGGATTTCTATGCCGTTGCTGCTAGGGAGCCCAATAATTTGGGAAACTTTTTTAACGTGGCGGTGGTCAATGCGGCTAACACGTCTTTGGGAAGATCAAACCCGAAGGCAAAGTTAAAGACGCCATGGTGGTCGCGTGAGCTAACTTCCCTCAAAACTTCCTACAAAAGGTCTTACAGGAATTACGGGGAGGCCAGAAAGGGTGGATGTCCCCCCGAAAGAGAGTCTATCCTTCTGGATGATCTCCGTGCTTCACGTAGGGCGTACCGCTCGGGAATTTGCGAGGCAAAACGAGCTGCGTGGAGGTTGTGGGTGGAAAACGTGGGTAACTCTAATCCTTGGGAAATTCATAGTGCCATCGGGAAAACGGGAAAAGGATCCGAACGTTACCTGACTAGTGTTACACTTGGACCAGGAAGCGGGGATGGTGAGAGTACTTGCGTAGCTAGTACTCTCAACATACTGCTGGGAAGGCTAGTCCCTTTAGAATCAGTAACTGGAGAAAACGACCATCATAGACAGATCAGAGGTCTGTCACGTCTCATACCTAGCGACCTCTCCCAGGAGGCTTGTCGTATACCACCCTTAACGGAGGCAGAGCTGGACTTAATAATCAAGGGTCTTGGCCCCACAAAGGCTCCGGGCTTCGATAAACTTAACGGTGCGATCATAAAACAGGTATGGAAATATGCACGTCAGGAATTGTTCACCCTTATGGGAACCTGTTTGCGAAAGGGGATTTTTCCCTCAGTATGGAAGAGAGGTGTGCTCAAAATCATTCCAAAAGGTAATGACAAGCCAAGGTCGGATCCAGGAGCCTACAGGCCGATAACTCTACTGCCGATTCTTGGAAAAGTCCTTGAAAAAATAATCAGAACCCGCCTAGACTTGACATTATCGCCTCCTTGTGATAGACAGTTTGGCTTTGTTCCAAAAAAGTCTACTGAGCACGCCATTTTGAATGCGCTCGACTGGGTGAAAATTTGCCCGTTGAAGTATGTGGTAGGAATATTTTTAGACATCTCCGGGGCCTTTGACAACGCATGGTGGCCGATGATTCTGTGCAAACTTAAAAATCGCGGGTGCCCCAGTGGCTTATTTAAAATTCTGGCAGATTATTTTTCAGGTCGAACAGTGTCGGTCTCCCATGGAGCTACCGAGGTAAGCAGAGCTGTCAATATGGGATGCCCCCAAGGATCGGTTCTTGGACCCACACTTTGGAACGTACTCTTTGATGACCTTCTCAGGTTGCCCTTACCTGAAGGTTGCACCTTGGTAGCTTACGCGGATGATTTATTTTTGTTAGTCTCGGGGGGCAACCGGACGGAAGTCGAAAGAAAAGCTGAAGAGTGTCTGAGACGCATACTGATATGGGGAGAAATGAACAAGCTGGCCTTCGCCCCCCACAAGACTGTTGGTCTCCTGATGAAGGGTTCTCTCAGTCGTACGAGAAACCCCTCAATCCGAATTGGGAGTACACATATTAAATTCGTTGAACAGTGTAGGTACTTAGGTGTTGTTCTTGATAGATCGTCATCGTTCCTGGCACACGTCAAGAGTATTTCAAGCAAAGCCCAATCCCTATTTCTAAAGCTCAGAAGACTCTCCACATCTGAGTGGGGACTGCGGAGTCCGGCGCTGCGACTGTTATACAGTTGCGTGTATGTGGCTCAAGTCGCATACGCATCTTCTGTGTGGTCGCATCGGTTGGACAACGTGATGATACAACTGGCGCTGAAACGGGGCCAACGCACTCCCCTGCTTGCTCTTACGGGTGCCTACAGGACTGTAGCATCTGACGCACTCCCAGTACTGGCTGGACAGATGCCGATTGATCTTGAAATCAAAGAAATCTTAGCAAGAAAGGATCTCATCAAAGGTAAGGCTGTTGTCCACCTAGGAGCGACTCTTACTCCTGGCGGAGTCATGCGTCTTCCAGCATTATTGAGAGAGATGAGAATGAAAAGCCTCGATGTATGGCAGAGTCGATGGGATAGGTCGATAAGGGGGAGATGGACTCACTCCTTCTTCCCCTCAGTTAAAGCCAGGATGGAAGGGGGCTTCCTCAAGCTGGACCACTATGTAATCCAGATGTTAACAGGACATGGAGAATTCCGGGGAAGACTGTTCAGCCTCAGTCTCTCTCGGAGTGCAGGATGCGCATGTGGTGAGGAAAACCAAACGGCCATGCACATTCTGTGGCACTGTCCGATCATGATGGATGCTCGAGAGGAAATGCTTGAGGGTTTGCAAGGTATTACTACCAGGCCGGTTTGGAACTCCGACCTGGTATCGAACAAGGTGAATTTTGAGTGCCTAAAAAAATTTGTCAATGTATGGGTGGAGAGATGGGATGCGCTTAGAGTCGTTGAACTAGAATAAAATCATTACTTCGTTTCAGGTGCCTGGTGTGCTGCTCCTGCAGGGACTAGTATCCTTGGGAATTAGAAATGTTCTGAATCATATGCCATGATTTATGCTATGTAACTCTAATTATTATTTGACTTATTTTGCTCTTTTTCTGTTGTCTTAATAACTGCACATATATACTGCGTATGAATATTTTTTTTTTCTTTGTAGCCATGTACTTATTTTATTGCAGCCATGGTAATATAAAATAGGCTAGAATTTTTTTTTTTTTTATGAATTTCCTCACTTTTTTATTTATTTTTTTTCTTCTAGGAATGATACTGGAATCCTTTAAATATTTTAACCGTTTATAAAACCGGCTAGAATTGTACTGCTTCTTCGTCTGTACTGTTACTCCCTCCCCATAAGGGGGTGGAATAGCCCCCTTGTCCCTGCCTGGCACAGGTGGTGCCCTTAATTTATACTATCTGCAAGCGCAGTGCTTCCTGCACTGTCACTGCGCCACCCCTGATGTAGCGGTAGCAGTGAGAGGTGGGTTCCTTTCGACCCTGATCTCCAGTTCTCTTGTGGTCCTGTCGGCTGGAGTGAGTTACTTAGTCCCCTGGGTTCTTCAGAAGTCTCTTCTCCACTATCCCACCATCTTCATAGGGGTCACGTCTGGCCACTGTGCTGCCAGGGACGGTGTGAAGGGTTTGAAGGGCCAACTTTCCTTCCACTGCTCACTGTCTATCCTCAGGACTGCCTGTGGCTTGCCAGAAGCTCTAGATGCTGCTCTTGTGCTGTGGCTGCCGTGGGAACATGTTTCAATTGCTTTTTGCTAACGTCAGAAAAAAAATCGTTTCCATGGAAACGATGTTGATATATTTGTGGGCTCTATGCTGGTAGGTACTCAGCCTCCTACCTACTGGTCGGCTACTGCTTCAGAAAATTCGAATATTAGAATATGTTTTGTTTTTTTTGGACAAGCTTATGTTTTGGAATAAATGTCAGATGAGAGTTCCTACATTCAAAATATAATTCGTAACGATTATAATATTTTTTTATTATATTTACAAACTTCCAAATATTTAAATACAAATAAACATCCGAAATGTTTGTAAGCACATAAATTCCGAACGAATGAACAAAATTTCTTATCACCAGTTTAATATTTTCACATGTACACAATTTAGGGATACCAACATTCCTAACAATATCAGTGGTAATGAATAATATTTTATATTAACCGCATGTCCACTCATCTACTTTATTTTAACCGGTCATTTTCTTTATATATTTCCCAAACAGGACGCCAGCTCGATCGGCCATGTTCCTTCAGCGTAACATCCGTCGATCGCAAAGGCGTCAGCACGTCCACCCCCATCGCCTCTCCGCCAGCTCGAATGGCTTCGGCCCCCACACCGACCCGCCCCAGGGTGACGGCAACCAGCCCGGACCTTCCACCTCTTCGCTGCTGATGGACGGAGCGCCCCGGCCTGCTTCGGAGCACCAAGTCAACGGAAACGGGACGGACTGCCTCATCAACTCGTGTCAGGTCATGTTTGTGGCCAACAATGAGCAGTACGTGTACGTGCAAGACTCTTTGAGACAGGCAAAGAAGGTGTGTCCCTCTTTTATTATTAAATAATCAATATATATATATATTATAAAAGAAAGTGTACTACAATGTGCATGCCGCTTAAACTCAGTAACGAGTCCTGGTACGATCAAAGGAGTCGTATGGTTTGGTAGCCCTCTATTCCCCATCCAAGAAGGTTCCCGTTTATATCTGAAGGGTGTGCTTTTGAAGATATAAGGGATAGAAGTTTCGCCCTCTAGAAATTTCTAGAACAGTCCAGAACATTCGAGAGCATTCCACAACATTCCAGAACACCCCGGAACATCCTGGAATGTTCAGGAATAGTCTGGAACATCCCAGATCATTCCAGAACACTTGGAACTGGATAATTCTTTTTTTCTTTGAGCTAAAGCGTTATGAAATTTAGGTGGCAGGCGAGATGTTTGAAAACTGAATGTTAGGGAATGAATGTATGGAATGCGGGAGGGGGTAGGGTGGGAGGAGGGGGATAATTGATAAGTGCAAGCGCTACAATAATTTCCAGTAATACCATGCGAGCGAAGCCGCGGGGAAAAGCTAGTTATTAATATTGGAGTAACTATATTTATTTATTATATAGCTCTTTGTAGGTTTATATTTTATTAAATTTATATCTATGTTTTTTTTTTTAAATTCCATTATTGTAAAACTGCACATCTCGATACAGGAATGCCCTAGTGAGATGTGCAGCTTATGTTTTTATGTACCTACACTTGATATTATTTCAATAAATAAATTTATTTACTTGATTTTTCACTCATGCGATGTTTTTTATTAAAACAAAGAACATCTAAATGTGCACAACATAATTTACAATGCAAGATGGAAAAATAGAAGGTACCAACCTACATAAGAAAAAAAACATTTATTTTAAATTTTGCTAGATTCTGAAACACTACTGAAAACGGTGACAACTCAGAATCAACGCAACTCAACACCTCTTAGAAAAATCATTAAAAAATGTAACCTATTTAACCATTTTTTTCATTACTTTCGACTTTTCAAAGTGAATTGAGTGGATTCTGAGTTGTCCGGTCACTAACGAAAACACCATTAAAAAGAGAAGCCGATAGATAATATGTCGATAACCTGACGGAGGACAGATTTCAATGATGAGATGATTAAAAAATTATAATCTCATATATAAAAATCAATATTTGTTTGTTTGTTCGTATTTTATGCGCTGCCTTACCGTTTTTCCGATTGCGATGAAACTTTGGTGATTTGTAGTGCGCACGCCCGCGAAGGTTATAGGCTATACATATATAAAGGTAACCTCTGTCGTTTTGAAATTTTTATAAAAGAAATTGTGTGTATTTCATATATTTTAACAGCAGGGAGGAAAGGCAGGGGGGGAGGGGAACAGGAGAGCACGGGAGGGGTGACGAAAACGGGGAAGGAGGAAAAGAAACGCGGGAAAGGACGGGGAAAATCAATTTATTTCTTCGGATAGCATTGCAACGCATGCCAGGTACCAGCTACTAATCAATAATTTTTAACTAAATTCAGGCAACAAAGCTTTTGAGATGTTTATAAAAAAAAAATCGAGTGCAGTTAACACGCGGTAGAAGCGAAACTTTACCAAAACAATCTCAACCAATGAAGAACCAAGGAGCCTTGAAAAGTGAGGTCATAATCAAAGCGGCCAATGAGCGCAGACCTAGCGTATTTCCATTTTAAATCTCAATCAATAAGAGCCTTGTGCCAAGTGCTGTGTGCGTCATTTCCGTTTCATCCGAATTCCAAATCACAACGGGGCTATAGAAGTTTAACTTCAAAAGTAAAACTTAAAGGGTGCCTCATATTACGGCCGTCGCTATTCAATTTACACCTGTGTCTCCTGTGTGTGCCTGGGTATTCGTATTTCGTATGCCATACTTCTAGGTGTGCCATCTGTTGAGAATATTATGAACTCCCACAAAATAATGCTTTCTTGACAAGCACTTGAATACCATTTTGGGAGTCCGATTCGAGCCGCGGTCAACAGTGGTTGTGTGTACCTTACCTATTGCTTAGTGCCGTTCGCCCGTTCCCGTGCCTCATACAGATAAGAGATTATTGTTACATTTTATTTAATTCTGTTTATCGTATACTTGTTTGTTTGCATTCCTACTTACGGCTAATCCGTTTTTGTTTGTACAGTCAATGAAATAGACTGCGTATTATTTTTTCAGTTTAATTTTTAAAAGTTAAGTTTTTTTTTATATAATGGAGGAAGACGAAGATAGACCTCCCGACCCAGGATCGATATTAGATTTTTCTGATTCGGAATCTAACACTAGCCAGGCTTCTATTACGCTTCCATCTCGTAAACGACGACCATCGCAAAGCCTTCACATCCCATCGAAAGTTAAATCTATACCGCCGATTCAACAAACCTCGACCTCTAACGACCTTAACCCCAATAGTAACACCCAGACAAGTACTTTAGCTAGCGATAATACAAAAAGTACTGACTTACTTTATCCTGCTTCCGCTTCCGGTCCTTTTATCGTAATTGTTCAGAGAACTGAACAAGGAAAACTTATTCATCCTTTAGATTTTGGAAAATTCTTATTAGACTCAAAAAATAATAACCTTGGTATTGTTAATGGTTCAATTAAACCGGAAGGGCGATATAAATTATCTATCGAGTTTAATACTGCCGCTTCCGCAAATGGATTTGTAAAAAAAATTGACTCGCTCTCAAAACATAAATATAAATCGTTCATCCCGTCATTTAACCTTACGAGAATGGGTCTTGTTCGAGGAATTCCCACGGATATCCCAGAGGCTGAAATTGTTGATGCTTTGAATAATTCCCAAGGAACCCCGAAAGTAATAAAAGCACGTCGACTGAACTACAAGGATTCTACTGATGGAAACACGATCTGGAAACCTTCCCAATCTGTTGTTGTTACATTTGAGGGACAATCCCTTCCGTCTCGTGTGTTTATTTATTATACCTCGCTTCCCGTCGAAGTTTATAAATTTCCAACTGTTCAATGCTTCAATTGCTGCCGGTTTGGACATACAAAATCCGTATGCCGCTCCCCTCCACGTTGTTACTTTTGCGGAGAAGGTCACCCATTTGATCAATGTCCAAAATCTTCCAATAATCCCATTTGCATTAACTGTTCGGGTGCACATACCGCGGTCAGTCTAGCCTGTCCGGAATTGACAAGACAGAGGAACATAAAACATAAAATGGCTACCGACAACATTTCGTACTTCCAGGCCTCAAAGTTATTCTCTCCTGCGAAAAAATCTTTCGCAGAGATGACATCGTCCTCAGCTCCTTTCCAATCAACCACCTTTTTAAATTCAACGTCATCTTCTCACAGAGAAACCATTCTCAAGCCAGTCAAACCCAACCCAAAATATACTCCTTACCTTGATAAAAAACAATTGAATAATATTTTGACCAGCCCGAATGGGAATGCCAAATCTCGGACCCCCAATGGGTGTGCCATTAATAGTAATACATCCCCTCCTGCTCTCCCCGAAATATTGAATAATAATTCTTTTATACAAACTTTAATTACCCTTTTAATTTCTATCCTTACAAACAACAATACTGTACCGTCCAACGCTGCCGATTACATTAAATCTTTATTATCTTGCCTCCCCAATGACTTCGAAACTGAACAAAATTCTTCAGTGGAACAGTAGAAGCCTCTTCGCTAACAAATCTGACCTAATTCAATTACTCGACGAACACGACGTTTCAGTGGCCGCCATTTCTGAAACGTGGTTAAAACCCTCCTTTCACTTAAGAATTCCGGGTTATTATTGTCTCAGACACGACAGACCGGATGGTAAAGGCGGCACGGCTCTGATAATCCATAATTCTATCCCGTTTAAACAAATTAATATACATACTCCCTCCGACGATATCCAGATAATAGCAGCTGTCTTATCTGATATCACAATATTATCAATATATATTCCTCCCTCTACCACTTTTATTGAAAATGAATGGGCACCAATCTTAACCCAGATTTGTTCCCCTTTTATGATCCTAGGAGATTTTAATGCACATTCCCCTTCTTGGGGTAGCAAAATAACAAATCGTTCTGGCCGCAATCTTTTAGATTTTATTGATACCCATAACCTATGTTTTTTAAATGACGGATCTCCAACCAGATTCACCCCCCCTCATCAACGGAAAAGTGCTGTTGATTTATCTCTTTGTTCATATTCGTTAGCATCTAAATGCTCTTGGGACATCCTAAACGATCCCCTCTCTAGTGATCATTTTCCAATTATAATCCGATTCCAACATCAATCTAACACTTATCCTCCACCAGTTAAAAATAATCTCAAATTTAGAATAAATGATGCGAATTGGAGCACTTTCTCTTCTGAACTAGATAACCTTATTAATTTAAAAAAAAAATCGTCCCCGGGAGACATCAGATTGCAATGTGAGACGTTTCCCTCTATGGTTATAAATGCAGCAGAAAAATCCATCCCGAAACGCAATGCGAACATTAAAATAAAACACTCTAATCCGTGGTGGGACGAGGAATGCACTCGCTCCGTCAACTCTCGTAAAAAAGCAATTTCCTCTTTTCGTAAGTGTATGACACTAGAAAATTTTTTATCAGTTAAAAAAGCCCAGGCAGAAACCAAACGAATTTTGAAAAATAAAAAACGCGCTGGATGGCGGAAGTTCTGTGAGAACCTGTCTCCGGAAACTCCCCAATCTTCAGTTTGGTCTAGCTTAAAAAAATTCGGATCATCGTATTCTCCGCCGAGTACCAAGCATATATCAGAAGAAATTCTTATAGGATTTGCGGATAAAATAGCCCCCCCATCAGTGGCCGGATGTGAAGAAATGCCTTCTATTAATCCATATCCATCTCACTCTAACTGGCTAGATGCTCCTTTCTCCATTGATGAGATGAAACTAGTAATAAGAACCCTTTCTGACTCTGCTCCGGGTCCCGATGGAATACTTAATAGTTTCATTAAATCATTTTCTGATATGGCGGTTGAATATTTCTTATCTCTTATTAATAATATGTTTGAAACAGGACTAATTCCGGATGATTGGAAAACTCAAAAAATCATTCCCATTTTAAAACCTGGAAAAAATCCATCTGAAATTTCGTCTTATCGGCCTATTGCTCTTTCATCATGTTTGATGAAAGTAGCGGAGCGTTTGATGAAGAACAGATTAGAGTGGTTTGTTGAAAGTCAAGATATTATCTCACCAAATCAGTATGGTTTTCGGAAAAAGAAATCTACAATGGATAATTTAAGTTTGTTCACAACTGATATCCGAGTTTCCCAATCCCTTAATTCTTATACATTGGCCACATTCCTTGACCTTTCATCAGCTTACGATGATGTTTTACTGAATGTTTTGAAAGAAAAGCTAATTAAAAAACAAATCCCCCCGAAATTAGTCCAATTTATTATTAATTTGCTCTCAGATAGGTCCATTATTATTGAGTCTTCCTCTAAATGCTTAAGGCGCAAACTATGGAGAGGTTTGCCCCAGGGTTCTGTTATTAGTCCTCTGTTGTTTAATATTTATATAAGCGACCTAGACTCAGCAATTCCTTTTTCTATCAAGCGTCTTTACTTTGCGGATGATATCCTTATATATTTGTTACATAAAAATATTATTCTTGCAGCTAAGGAAATGAATTTGGCTTTACAATATATTAAAAGCTGGTTGTCAATAAATGGGATGAATCTGGCGGCATCTAAAACAAGGGTCGTGGCTTTCACGCGCAAAAGAAAAATTCCCCAATTCTCAATTTCTTTTGATAATGTGCCTCTACAAACCGCTACTCAAATCAAATTCCTTGGTCTTCTTTTGAACCATAAACTTTCCTGGCTTCCACACATTCAGATAATTTCTACAAAGTGTGAAAAGGGACTTAATATGATGCGAGCAGTTTCCAGAGTATGGTGGGGATCTCACCCTACCACTCTTAAATTAATGTATAATTCCCTAGTTCGGAGCCACTTGGATTATGGCTCATTCCTTTTTGACCCACTCCCTAAATATCTAGATAAGAAAATGGAAAGAGTTCAATCAAAAGCCCTCAGAATGATTATTGGAGCTATGAAGTCTTCTCCAATTAATGCTCTTCAGGTGGAATGTGTGGAGCCTCCATTATATTTCAGAAGGCAATTCCTTGCCAATAAATATATTTTCAAGGCTTTATCGTTATCACATCATCCTATTAAACAAAGTCTTAATAGGTTAAGTGTTAATTTGAATTCTAACAAAAGATTGAGAGAAAAACAATGTTTTCCTCTCTTAATTAAAAGTTTTCATCTCTATAATTCTCTATCATCTTCCCTCCAATATCTTCAAGAAGTTCTCAATCTTCCTATATACAATATTCCATTTAAGGCAATCACTTTTATGCCGAACACAATAACATCAGTCTTTCGGAAGAATATTTTATCTTCCCCAAATAAATTTCAAAATGTGGATGATTGTTTTAAAAGCATAGTGGCTTCGAAATTCCCTGGATTTTCCATCCTTTTCACGGATGGTTCCAAATTTGAAAATAAAAGATGTGGAGCATCTATATATAGTCCAAAATTCAACATCAATCTCACTTATAAATTACCGAAAGAAGCTTCCATATTTACAGCCGAATGCTTTGCAATTGAACAAGCGCTAAATCAAATCCAGGTTCTCAACATTCATCGAGCCTTATTATGTACTGATTCGCTAAGTGCTCTAACTAAAATTAGGTCAAATATTTTACTTTATCCGGAAGACAATATTATATGTAAAATAAAAAATCTTCTCAATTCTCTTAGTGAATCTGGGTTTGAGACGATATTGGCCTGGGTCCCTGCCCATTTGGGTATCGAGGGTAATGAGATGGCCGATTTTCTCGCCAAATCTGGTTCAGATTCCGGAACTATCCCACTAAATTTTAGAATTCCTATATCCGATGTCTTTCCGATTCTTAAATCTAATATGACTCGTGCCTGGGAAGAAAATTGGGCAGTCTCCAAAATAAGAACTGGATCTTTCTATGCGGGAATTCAAAACCATATCCCTGCTAAGCCATGGTTTCACGGTAAAAAACTTTCAAAACGATTCATTTCATGTATCTCGAGAATGAGAATTGGCCACTGTTCAATTGCATCTCACTTGTCTAGAATTAGAGTTTTAGATGATCCGTTCTGCCAGTGCGGTGTGGAAGAGGAAACCCTCGACCACGTTTTCTTTAACTGTAAAAACCATTCATCTTTCAAGAACATATACCGCCGGCTTATTAAAATCACACACCAGTCCCCCCTTAACATTTCATACCTTTTATCTCTTAACAATTCTCGTGTTCATACAGCTTTATGTAAGTTTATTAACCTGAATGAATTCAATATTTAATTTGTTTTAGTGATCTAAATGAGTCCAATATTTAATTTGTTTTATTATTTTCCCATTAGATTAACCGAAATTTCTTATCCATTTTAAATATTACCGGCACAAAGCACTCTCTCCAGGGTGAATTGCCTTAAACCAAAAAAAAAAAAAATACCATTTTGAACTTGAACACATTTTAACAGAGGTAACATTGTGATACTAACCCTACAGAAATTTGGTATATTTTTAAGAGTCAAAATATTTCCGCTTTAAAATAAATTGCTAATAAATGGAATATTTCTCATCAAAAATCCGAGTTTTAGAAAGGTGATAAAATAGGCTTTCAAATTTTACAATTCGAAATGAACATATAATTTTTGAAACATAAAAATTTTGCATGCAAAAATAAAAAAGAATTTTTTAAAATGGCTCACCTAACGTTTTTTCTAATTAAAATTACTGATTAAGAAAAAAAAATAAAAGCAAAATAATTCATTAGAAAAACGTATTATAAACATTATTGTTACCTTACCTTTGTATCGTTCCATATGAAAATAATGAATAAGAAATTCCCGAAGTTTCAAATTGCGATTTAAAACTTTGGTTTCATAAAGCCATAAAGGTATAGGTATATTATATTTCTTTGGTGGTTATTTTTTAGATTTTAATATAAAGCGTGATGTTTTTCCTTTCTAACAAGTTTAGAAGGCATGGGCGTAGCCAGGTTTTGATTTAGGGTGGGGCAAAAAAAAAATCTAGAGTAGGTATCGAAAAAAGTAGGCTCCTACAACATTTTTATGCTTTAGGCTCTATGAATACTAATAATATGAACGGAAGAAGGAAAAACCATCCTAAGAAATGCTGTAAATTTGAAAACGCGACTCGGTCGACAATCCCAGAGGTCATGCATCGGCCAGCCAGGGTGCCACTGTGCCTACGCCCATGTACCTACGTGAGCTGGCACAAATAATATGGTCTCCTGTGATTAAATAGGTAAAATTTTGTACGACAAAGCAGTGCAGTATTTTTGACAACAATGCATGCAGTATTGCCATGTGCATGGTTTTTTGGGTCATTTCTACCTTGAATACGATGGTGACCAGACAACTCAGAATGAAATCAACTCAGATCCGCTTTTACCGGTCAAAAAAAGTGGGTACTTTTTATAGGGATTCGTTTTTGTCGCTTTTTTTTTTTTTTACATGAGCTCCACACAGGAGGTCCTGAGGAAAATAATTTCCCTCAGGGCCTATGTCGTCTTTGGGGATGCAGTGTGGAGGGTTTTTTAAGGAAAGTAAGGGAAGGAAAGTTCTGGGAAGAAAAAGGGTTTAAGGGGTAGGTCGGAATCTGGGGTTCAGTGAGTCTTGGTCATCCGCCTCCAAGACCTAGTCAAACCTCACCCCATGAACCCGGGCACCCCTGCTAAATCACCAAACGTAGCGAACCACTCGGGGTGACCTATGGCAGAGGAGTTGGTTATCCAATAAAGGTTCCCGGGGCGGCGGTACCCATTCCCGCCTCCCAAATTGCTTGGGGAAATCCTGAAATCAGGAATATAGTTCTTGAGCTGCAGCGCGGGTTCATCGTGTCTTTTTATCTAATTTAAATTTGTCAATAAATAATATTAATACATTAATGAAAATAATTGCATGTCATTTATATTCCTTTTCCTCTCCCCTTTCCATAACCCAAAATTAATGTTAAGATATTAAAACTTAATTTCCAATGAACTTTAGCGTAAGAAACTTCTGTGGCTTGACTTCAATTCACTTGTACATCTATCACTGTATATTATGTAAAAGCTGCTTGTTTCTTACAAATAAATAAATAAAAATGTAAAAAAAAATATTATTGGAGTTGTAAAGGAATTCTTTCTCTCTCATCTCACCGAGCTGAAAAAACTTATTAAGAAAAAAGTTATTTACATTCTAGTAAATAGGTACGGTAAAAAAACTCTTTTTTTTTATTAACCCTAGATTCATAAACTATTTTATTTATTTATTCAACACATGTTACATATTTGTGACACTTATATAAAGAAGAAATATTAAATCACCATACTAGGCCTGTCTCATGGTGACCAACATTTACTGTTACAATGTTCATTAACATACGTCTGTGATACACCCTATTTTTAAGTGCACCAAATTTTTAAACTAGAAGAATAATAATAAATAAAACTTCATTATATTAATAATAGGAAGGTTTATTTGCGATCAACACATTAAAAAACTATTTTTGAGATCATTCAGAGAATTCTAAGCACAAACTTCCCCGATATTCCATGTACATGTGACGTTTGCAAGAGGTGCAGATAAATCTAATCACACGTTTTTTTTGTAACAACAGAAGTTCCATAGCTTCCTGGTTTGTATTCCAGGATCGGCTGGTACATCAGGCAAAGTATCGCCTAAAATCGAATCGAAGTTCCGTTTTAGGCATCGCCTCAAAGTTGGTGTTTCACGGCGACGCCGTAACCAAGGCTCGATCAACTTATTTGATATTTCTTTCACAAAAGCTCTCCTTGTCAGTGGTTTGTTTTGATTACAATTATTATTGTGGGCGTGGAAGACAAACAAATTGACTATGGACATATTCAACGTACCGTAAAAGTAGCATAGTATATCTTAATAAAATTGTTACACTATTCATAAACATACGTACCTCGTTTACGCACCAAGATCCCTGGCGCCACACTGAGCTCTAACCGTGTCGGGAGGGTACTGAGACGCACGTATTGCCATCTCTTTCGCGCTGCATTCTATGAGGGTTTTACTACTTCAGGGTGTATGTGAGACGTATGTTTATGAATCTAGGGTTAAAAATTCTTTCATAAAAAAATAAATATAATAAATATATGAATATTTATAATTTTCCTATTATTCAAAGGTGTGATTCAAAATTATTGTTTTTAATAAAGCATTATACTTCTTTACTTAGATACCGTTATTTTCTTATTACTTCTTTCTTATTATTCTCAATAAAAAGCTTACGAAATATGTGGTTTTTTTATCCATCAAAACATGGTAACATGATTTTTTTAATGTTATTCATTCAAATTCTGATTTCTCATCGAGTCAATCGTTACAATTGCATGCAAAAGGTGAGAATGAAGTAAGGAGTGTGCCCCAGGTCAGAGATGTGTGATGTTCTTTCTTATCTGTCAACAAGAAATGATAAAAAAAAAGATGGTTGGTAAGTTGAAACACTTTTGAAAAAAAAAAAACTTTTCTTAAAATGTTTTATTTATAAATTTTTTAACTTAAATTATCATTAAAAATAGAATCTTACAATAACAATACGCTAATAAGTAAATGTGAAATACTTTTATAAAATAATATATACTAGTGGTCGCCCAATGGTCGAAATTCGACCATAATGTAATGCTTTTTTTTATTGATTTAATGTATTTTAGATGCATAAATTAAAAAAAATATTAGCATTCTGCACTCCTTCTCTATATAAACTATAAGTGTGCGAAATTTCATAATCCTCCGTCTGTGCAATTTTCGTAAAAAGGGGTACAAAATTTTTGCTTCACGTATTAATATACTGATGATGATTTTATAATCATAATAAAATAACTTTGTTTGGATACCACTTAATTTATTTATTTGGAATTCATGGCACAAGTGCCATTTTATCGAGTATGCAGGGTGTGACAGCAAGTACCCAAAGGATTTTAACCAGCAATTCCTGGGCGTATTTGGAATAAAAAATGAAGATGTCTTTTTGGTGTCCGACGATATTTTTTTTCAATTAAAAACAATTAAAATATTTTTCCATCACAAGTCGCTACCGAGTAGTCGGGTATAGCCTAATGGGTCACGTGATAAGCACTTTGTCTTGTTTCAGTAGCACGGTAACACACGAAATAGCACGCATATCTAAAGCGATTTCCCAACAAAGTTATTTTATTCTAATTATAATAATTATGTACATCCACAAAGTGATTGCTGCATGTGAAAGTTACACATATTATTTTTAAATTAAACAATCCAGACTGGAATACATACTTTCAAAATAAATTAGTTCAAAAGCCAAAGCACTTAACCCGGCGTTCGCACAGTCGGGTCAATTTGACCCGCGCCATTGTAAAATTGGCTTATTTTTAAAAAAAATTGTGCGGCGTTGCCATACTTCTCAGTAGCTGGGGCTAACAATCTCCCCTTCCCGTGGGCTATCGCCGTTCAGTGGTTTAGTGGCCACAACGGTGGATAGACGTAGCTAAAAACGAAAAAGGTAAATATGACCCAACCATACACTTTGTGTCGTAATTTCGGGATATGAATTAGTCTTACATATTATCATGCAAATGATAACGTGTAAGATTAACTCATGGGACTGATGTATTATTCTTAGTCCTATTATAGATCTCATTCATACGTATGATATTAGTTCACATTTTGAGAAAAAAGTTTATGTTTTATTTAAATTTTATAAATTTAAGACAGAGGTTGTCTATTTTGCTAAAATTTTACTATACTTTTATAAAAATGTCATTAGCAGATAGTTTTATACGAAGTTGTTTTATTTTACCCAAAATCTCGCAAACAATAAAGTTGTTTTAACAAATTATTGCAATATGTTATTAAATTTCTTTTAAATACTGAAATCATAGCGAGTTTTTTAATCGGGTCTCCTAGACCCAACCCTACTATCGATGTTACATATTTTGACTGTGCTTTTTTAAGGTTTCCAAAGATTCAGAAATTTTATTTGAACAATCTTTATTGGTTAAACATTTTATTATTATTATTATTTAACTCTACACGGAAGGTTCTTAGGTAAACATTTGCCTCAGAGCCTATATCATCTTTGGGGACGTTTGTGGAGGGTCTTTTGAGGAAAGGAAAGAGAGAAAGTTCTGGGAAGGAAAAATGTATGAGGGGTGGGTAGGAATTTAGGTGTTCAGGAGTTACGTAAGTATGAATCCAGCTCTCCCACTGTGATGCAATTAGACAGGTCGAGATAGTCTGGAGTTTGACATGAGTCGAGATAGTCAATTTGAGTCGAGATAGTCAATTTGAGTCGAGAAAGTCAATTTGAGTCGAGATAGTCAATTTGACCAGTCGAGATAGACTGGAGAGGTCAAAAGGTCTCCCTCAACTAATCTCTCCCGATCCTTTCCGCTGCGGTGGATGAATGCACCTGCCGCCAAGACCTAGACAAACCTCACCCCATGAACCAGGGCACCCCTACTAAGTTACCACACATAGTGAACTACTTGGGGTGACCTATATCTAATAAATGGTTCCAGGGCGGCGATACCCATACCCGCTTCCCAAGTTGAATTCTTTCTTCTAATAAAAAAAAAAACAGAAAGGGAGGTTACGATGGAGTTCTCATCTACAAGATCACAAAACCAGGGCTGCCACAAAGGTGATACAATTAGGGAGCAGTGATAAAAGCAAACAATAAATAACTGAGTTAAATACATTAATAAATGCGTTAAAAATAAAGCAGGTTCGACATCGTATAAACCTATCACACAGCGGTAAAATTCTCAAGTACGTCACACTTTGGCGGGGACAAAGTGCTGGTAGTAGTTCTTGGTGAAATCAACCATAAGGTCCTGCGTGACCTCGGGCAGGTCGGAGATGAGGCGCGCAGGGGATCCCCCGTATCGGGTGAAGCTGGACACCACCGTCTCCGCAGGCAGCACGGCCCCATCTTCTATCATGCAGCAGTCTTTCAGGACACATCTTCGACCCTGGAAATATAGGAACAGTTTTAGAAGTTCAAGTGAGTAGGGATGATGATGGGGACCAAATGGATGCCTCAGCAAAGGCGATGCAGAGGCGACATACAGCGTGGAAGAGGATTGGTGCAGAGCGGGAAGGTCTAAAGACTGACAATAATAATTTTCCTCTTATTTTGAATGTTGTGTGCAAAATTTCCTAAATTATCAAAATTCTGCTTTAAGGCGTGGGTAAGGGCTTGATTTTTCGTAATTTAATGTAGACAGCAATCTTCCGCTTATTTTGAAGGTCAAGTGTACAAATTTTCATCAATCTCTGAATAAAACTGTATATTTGTGTACAAAAAAACCAAACCACACTACCAGACACTCTTCTTTATATAATATTCGCGAATTTGTTTCAACACGACAATGCACCAATTCACACTGTGCTTTATATTCAAATCTAAAAGTTAACCACAAAATAAGTAAAATGTACACCTTTATGGAAACCAAAGTTTTGGATCACAATTTGAAAAAATTTTATGGAACTTTGGAAATTTTTTATTAATTATTTTCACATGGAACGACAAAAAATTAAGGTTACCATAACGTTTATAACACATATCTAATAAAATATGTATGTGTTTTTTTTTTTTCATTATCGGTAATATTTTAGTTAGAAAAACATAAGGAGAGCCATTTTTACAACTTTTTTTTATTTGTATGCAAAACTTTTATACTTCAAAAATTACATGTTTATTTCTATTTATAAAATTTAAATAATAAACAAAGCGGTTTGACCCTCTGTCAAAATATGGTCGTGGCCTGAGGGGTTAAATAAGATTGTAGGAAGACTTTACTTACAATAACAACATTTTTTCCAATGTAAATATAAGACCCAACCACAGCTGCATTCAATATGGAGTTTTCTCCAATATAAACGTGGTCACCCATGTGAAGAGGGAAGAACGCTACTCTGGAAAATCAGACAACACAAAACTATTAATGGTCGCATTGTTTATTCGTACTGCATTGCGTTTAGTAGCATTGTTGTATTATTGCAATCAAAATAAATTAATGGAGAAAGTTCTGTTTAGGAACTGGGTAAATATTACATGAGACATCTTTTGAAAAACACAATAAGTTATAACATATCAAAAAATGTTTTTTGTTGATAAGGGGAATTCTATGGAATTTGAATGCTAAATTTTGAGTTGATAAGATAAGATAATTATAGAGACATCTGTGTTCCTGAACAGACAACTATTATAGTCGTCTATTCGGACCATAACCCAAACCATAATAGTTGGGCATACAAAAATTTTGTACATTCTACAACATGTTCTTAATGAATATTTTAAATATTCCAACTCTAGAAAAGAGATGTAAAATACACGACCTGACCTTTTTATTAAAATTATTAAATTCTAAATTAAATTGTTGTGAACTTCTGCAATTCATTAATCATCATGTACCTACACGAACAACTAGACAAATATCAACATTTTATATACATACATCTCATTCCAACTATAGTTTGCATTCTCCAATACAGCGTTTACATAGTCTTGGCAACAAACATTTAACAATATGGATGTATTTGATAATAATTTGAATTTCTCAAACTTCGAACAGCGTATGTGCCAACTATTTCTTCCTACTTCATAAACTATATCTATCTCTATTTTTACTAACTTGTATTCTATGTTATCTACTTTGTGTCAACTCTTATATTTTATGTTACCTGTATTTTGTTTCTTATATTTTATGTTATTTCCTATATTTTGTCAAAAACATGTACTGCTATATGTAAAAGCCCTATGGGCGTTTAAATAAATAAATGTTAAAAAATGCTGTTTTATGGTTATAATATGGATTACAATTAGCTTCTCATGCAGTAGTAGAGAAGTGCTCCGAAAGTCTGCACTCGTCCCTCCAAAAACATTTCCGTAACACTGCAGTATCTTGGTAGGCGGAATAGTTGTCGATTATTGTAGGTGACTTTTAGTTTAGGGATGCCATATAATCTACCCACAGTTCTGACGTATACAGCGATACTCAGAATGCGTTAAATAGTATTCTTTTTATGTTTGGACTCCAAAAGTGAAAAATCTGAGAAGAAATATGGTTATTTTGAAGTTGATTAAAAGAAATACTAACCCCTTACTAAATTTCTTGAAAGGTGGTCTAATGACGGCGCCTTTGCTGATAATACAGAACCTTCCTGTCTTGACGCTTGCCAAATCTCCTCTAATGATGGCATCACTTTGGACTATCACTTTGCCATGTAGCACAATGTTCTGAGATCCACACAGAACCGTCTGCCTGCTAACTTTATTGCCTGAAGCCTGCAAATATAAATGATTATTAAACCATTTGTCAGTTAGATCGTGGTCAATATTCATTCTTAATTTTTATTGTCACATCACACAGGAGAGCCCCTGTTCATACAGTGTAAAGTCATGGGAACTATTTCGCCACCCGGTTGGGCAGCATAGTAAGGCGGGTTTAAGGTAGGGGCTAAACGAAGGAAGGAGGAAAACAGATGCTAGGGAGACAGTATTACAGGCTTATTAATAAGATACGTAGATAAATACATGGTTATAGAGGTCGTACCGTTTCTACGTATTCTGATTTATTGTATGGAATATCCTGTAATTCCATTTTTGATTTGTGATTTCAATTTATCAATCGCAAAAAGAATACAGAAAATACTAATGACAGCAAAAATGATGACAGAATTGACATTGACAGCTATTTTTCTATGGTCAAAGATATCCATAGAAAATATTTCGTTTTTCTGCACTACAGGTCAAACAAGCCTGACGTCATCAATGTTTCTAGTACATCTAGCATCTAGCCGGTCGTGAAGTGATCAGTATTGCCATCGTAAATTATTGTATTCCCGAGTTTCTGAAGATTCCGCCGTGAGTGGTTCATTTATAACTCCGCCATAGAATATTAGGCGTGGTTCTCACGATCTGATATTTGAATATTTTCGGAATGAAAAGTTCTGGCTCTGATAGTCATCGTAGTCGATATGGAAAGTTTTCTTTGGAGCAATAATAAGAAAACTGTTTTTTCAAACAGGTGTTCTTGTCAATAATTTATTTCTGTCCTCAAAATTTGTCAGCTTTACTTTTTTTTAAGGAAGACAAAATATTCCATAAAAAATAGATTTTGATATATTTTGGGAATGGAAGACTCATTTAATTTTTTCTCAATGTGTATCATTTTGGCACCCAGCTGAGGCCTTTTCCGAGGTTAGGGACCTCGAAAAAAGTTATAAACTGTTTTGCGAGTCCTGTGTCTTCAACATGTACTATTTTGGCACCTAGCCGGGGCCCCCTCCGTAGCGGGGACCCTAGGCGCATTGTGTTCGATTTATATAGTCTGGTCAGTGGTTGAGTGGGCATCGCGTTTGGGTTCCACTCGGGCGTCCCGTGTTCGATTCCTCGGCTGGCTAAGTCCTCCATCAACATCCAGCAACATTTTCGGCTTTCTGTGGTGGTAGTAGGAGATTTTCAAACATTGTTGGGTTATTCGTAACCCGGGAATGTTTGTCTTTCTTTTTAAAGAAAAAAAAATATATATATATAATAATAAGCTGTACAGTGCCCTTGAGGTGATTTTTCACAAAAACGGCGCTCTACAAATTATCCAATTATTATTATTATTATATCAATTGCTCATCAAAACTGGTCATCAAATGGGATGACGGCTTAGGTGAACATGTAGCTTGTGTTGTGATGGAGGACTTGAATTACAAATGAGTAAATAAAATTTTTAAATAAACCTTTAACTCTCTGGAGTGAAAGTGAACTTTAAAAAAATATATATTTTTAGTTGAGAACTAACCAAAATTAAAAAATAAAGTATTTATTGTATAATTCCGTGGCCGGAGGTAAGGCTCTCGACTAGCAATCCGGAGGTCGCCATTTCAAATCCCAGCTTGAGCAAGAATGTTTTATTTGATTAATTTGTGTTATTCAAAATTAAACCATTTAAAATAAAATGTGGTACCTATCTATATTTGCGGCACATTCGAGTGTGAAAGATACTCTCAGTATACCTGGTGAAGATCACCATTCCGAATTGAAACATTACTTGAAATGGCTTTAGCTGTGTTTGGTGACCAGATCTGAATAGCCAAGTACTTCCCTTCCTTCCTCTTTATCATCTCCTCCCTCCGCCAACTACCTTCAACCTCAGAACATACCCCAATTGGGGATGCCATGGTATCATCACTGGCTCCAGACAGATGGGAGCATTTGAGACTTTTGGAGAATCTGAGCGGTACTCACATAAAAAAAATCAAACTGGTAGAAGTATTGTGGGCATGCGGTGTGACCGAACCAAGGTAAATCTTCCCTTACTTCAGATGGTGATCAAACTTTTTCAAATATTGAAATTCTATCTTGAATATTTTTTATAATTAATTCAGGGAATCGAATGGTCTGATATAAATTGGCGACATCAGTTTTCTTTCAACAGTATTGATCACACAGGAATCATCTGTTCAATGCTTTAATACATTTCAAATCAAGCATATTAAAAATACGCCTATTACAGAATACAGTACAATAAAACAACAGTTTATTTTTTTATTACATATTTATTTTATCTCATACATGAACAAATTACATGAGCTGAAAATATATCTACGTTAGATATCCTAATTTAGGTACTTAATTTAATGCAATTGCTATAATGAGAGATCATGTTCACGAATATGTCATCTTGTTACCAATGGGCTTCCTTCAGATTGGAGTCCACCCCACTTACACACTCCAACCACCGCACTTGTGTATGTTTTCTAGGAAAATACAAAAATATAACCATAAGAATAATATAGCTTTATCCTTCAGAATGTACAATTCTTTTCATTTATTGAATGGGAAAATATGAATGAATTTAAAACAGTTTTAAATTGCAAACACATCTTTATTAACTTATCTTGAAAATACCCTTTGTGGACACTTAATCCCTTTGCAAAAATGAAGCCTCAAATAAAAAAGTAATCGGAGATATCTTAAGTGTTGCGAATCTTAAATGTGAAGTATTTTTGCAGACGACTTCTCAATTTAGGCATCAAAAGTGAAAATAAAATTGATTGATTTTAGTCCCTTCTTCCACAAGGAAATGCAAGTTTCCGATACTCACATCGCAAACAGCTTATCAGCATAGTTTGTACACATCATTACCAAAATCACGAGACCTGTGTCGCCATCAATCATTGTTAAATTCTGAAAACGTCAAAACTAACAACAACTGTTGCTGTAGTAATTTTTATATTGTGTCATTCTTTGTTGACCGTTTTGATCTAGCATTGATCAAAGCACACGCATTATTACAATTTGTCTGACACAAGTAACGCCATGTTTAAAGTCTCAACGATGTGAGTGGGAATAGTGAGACCAGCTTCGCCGACGAGTTTACAAAATGTCGTGTACAAATGTGTACAAACCTCTTCACAGATGTATGGAAATAGTTGCCAAGATACTTAAAACATTGAGTATCCTTGTGGAAGGAGGGCTTTAGTCGATTCATGCGTCCAAAAGTTTCGACAGTACAAGTGAATAAGTATATTTTATATTTCACTTGAATTAGGTTTCTACCTACATTTATTGTACAAGCAAGATTAGATTTCAGCAATAATTGGGTATCTTCTCGACATTTCAAAAACTTGCGTTAACTATAAAATGGCTATAAATATGTGGTTGTTGTTACTTCAATTACATGATTTTCTTTTAATTATTGAATCACATTTTGATACATTGAATCAAACGTTTTATAGCGGCATATTATGATTATTATTATTATTATTCTAGTGGCAGTAAAATCATTTACCATCTTTTATTACCAGTAATCGTCATGCAATTTTGATTGAATACATATTTTGATTAACAGATAACAATCGTAAGAGGCTAGGTTAACGTCCCCCGGTTACATAGGCGAGGACTAATAGGATATACGAACATTCGAGGCCTCTTCTGCAATCCAACTTCAGGTAATTCCATGAACCATGAATACCAGACACTCTGAAGCCACTTTTGCGGGTGTAATGAATCAGCCTATCATCCACAGTCGCACAGCTGTTAAATCTACTGGAATTCTCGTCTATTACTTTTCAATTTGATTAAAAAGAGTAGATCTTCTACCACACTATTACTCAAAACCTTACGCCGACCCGAATAAACAAACATTAACAAACGGTACCACTACATTTAATTAGATTAATGTGTTTACTTTAATTTTTAATGAAAAAACATGCATGCAATGCCTTCCAAAGACAATTTTGTACACTTATGTAATATAATGTTAATGTTAATAGTATTCAAACAGTCAGAGGTTTAAAAGTTCTAACCACAAAACAAAGAACTAACTATCACTTATAAATGATACAAGTTTAAAGGATGCAACAGTTACAGGGCTCTTCTAGCACATTTCTTAAAGAACATCTATTCCTAGGTCTTAGACAATCATTTACGTAAAGCATTTAACAGTATGCAGATGTTCATAGATCATACTACAGCAAACTGTACCAGGTATTTCATACTTCTAACATTAGATAGATTACAATGTCATAGTTTAACAACATTCAATAAGTGTAATAAGCGACAAACCACTTTGTTCCAACGCTTTAACTTTCACTTGATGTGTGCACCGTGTTCCAAGTCCTTGTTTTAATTCAATTATTCACTCACGGTGCAACCGACGTCCACTAATGTTCAACAATGGTTTGATGCTATTATTTTCTTAAAATTCAGATCATAAACACTAAACGTTACCAACCACAATAATTTCAACGTTTCTAAACCTTTTTACGTTCACACAATATCAAGCACAGAATATAGTAAATTACCCTTCACTCGCAGATTTTCAAATTAGAATTGACTTAAGACAAATGGGTTGGATCGTTGATAATTCTTCAATATTGACAACGAGGATACAAAATGAAAAGCTGCACATTAAAAACACAACAACAAAAAAATTACAAAAGAAAAGATTAGGTGAACCAGGATCGAAGAATTTAGATATTGTTTGTTTTAAAATACTTTTAATTTTTATTGAAAATGCCAGTCATGAAAACAGTTTATTTAAATGATCGTCTCTACCAAGCGTAGTTTGGCAAAATACATTGAAAATGTAAAATTCTCATCAAGCGTTAACTTTTGACCGGGCAAAATTTCCTAGCAAACGAAATCAGAGTGAATTGTCAATTGTTAATACTGAATCAATAATAATAGTTGATAATCGTCATTACGTAATAATTATTTTATTTATCAATAACCACTTTTACTGCTACTACGAGAATATCTTAATAATTTTAAAATGTGATTTATAAACGTACTCTAACATTTATTCGTGAAAATGGCAAAAATTGTTGGTGCTAATCACACTGAACATGGATAGTGGCGGCACTTGTGTTTTTATTTACACTCTGGACAACATCAAGTTATATTTCACTCTGTTCCATATCATTTAGTTTTCGGGGGCCGGTGTTTAGTCTACTTGCGTATTACGTTAGCTTCTCTGTTTCATGTACCAAATATAAATGTTATCTTCACATAGAAAAATACACAACTCTCCAACAACAAACTGCTGATGATCCTTTTTACGTAAAACAATAAGAGTGCTGAATTTGAGGATTTTGTAATGATTTTTTATTCATTTATCTGAAGACAATTGCAATATTATTTGTATCCAGAGTTGTTTTCAAACTGACGTTAATAGGAGTAACTCTTCCAATTAAAATTGATGTTAGATTTACAATCCTCAAATTAAAAAAAAGGTTTTTTAATGGCAACATTGTGATGATACACAATCCCATTTCTTTATTATCTATACCAAAAACGACAACCAGTTTTGTAACAACTCTGCCTTTGTCAGGGTAAATAAAATATACATCGTCGCCGTAGATGTCAAGGGAGCCAAGCCACAAATTTGGCGAAAATGAGTTAAGTATGCAGAAGTGTTTTAAAACCTTCAAAGTTGCAGTGGTCAACGGTTTTGAGCCATAAAACACTCCATTTAATATGAGTATTTTGTAAATTGCCAACAGATATAACACACAGGTCTTTTGATTTCAGAAAAATTTAATACAAATTAAAGCAGTCAATGAGGGCAAGCCGCATACATAACATCACAAAATATCTATGTCCGAAGTCTCACCCTTCTATCTTTAAAAACAAAAAAATGTGACTTTTGTGTCACCGAAAATCTTTGAGAGCCGTTTTCTCAACTTTGTGGTTTTGTGGCTTTGACTCCCTTGGCATCTACGGCGACGATATGTTCGTCCACCCAGACAAAGGCACAAAAAGGAGATCTTTTGACATTTTCATGTAAATTAAGTGACATACGCAAAGTCAGTGTTTTAATTATTACGAAAAATACCTCAACATAATTCAGCACTTTCATTGTACAAATAATGTAATAAATAAATTTTTGTTGGCTGGTCTGGTGTACAATTTGAACCAGTTTGAATAATATGTAAAAATAAAACCAAAAGATGCAACATTTTTTTTCATTTTGCCGTTATAAAGTTAGCTGACCATCATAATTCTAATTCAAATACCGACTGGCAAACAATTCTAAATGGACTCAAGTATCTATCATTATTATTTGTGACAAAAAAAAACAAAGAGGAAAATATTTCACAGTAAAAAAGATGATTATAAACCAAAGAAAAATAATATAATATTTGACCCATCACACAAAGCATTCAATTCAACCCATTGTTATGTTATGTGTCTATAAATATAATAATTATCTCTTTCATCCAAATTCACACATTATCACACAATTTGGTCCTAACCCCATTTAACAAATATTCATCAGTACAAATTTATGTTCAAAAATGTCAAAATTAGATTACGAAATGCTTGGATATTAATTATTGCGGGTTTAAATATAGGTACCTACTCCAATTATCGTAATAACTGATCCATCAATTAAATAATATGTAAGACAATCACTAAACATTATACACATTATTAAATCATTATTCTGAAGATTAACAGAAAAATCTACAAGTTGTGGCAAACATAAAAAAATTCGGCCTTTGAATACAGGATTATATTGTTACATTATTTATCACCATTCATCCATTCAAGTATTTAAAAATAATATTAATCGATAGGTACATTAAAATATTTTGGCATAGTAAAGTGAGCTCATATAACCATGAAATAATAGGGAGGTACTTTCCAAATGTCTGTTCATAATTATTGTATAATGGCACTAAAGTATGTGCATCTGGTATAAAAATATTCAATTGACTTGCAAAAAAAATTATTAAAACAGAAGTAATCATCGAACATTGGATTTACCCTTCAAAAATATAAAATAAATTTGAATTGAATAGATATTACAGGAATTATAAAGAAAATTATACATTGTTTCGTACAACGTCTTTCACTCTTAAAAAAAAGATTTTTCAACTTCAGTTTTATGTACTTTGGTGCCGCATACAACTTCTTTATATTGCGTACCGCATTTCTGTTCTTCAGCTTCTAAGATTTTCTCTGAACGAGGTAACAAGAAGAGATTAAATAAAGAAAAACAAAGCATCATTGACTTGCTGCTATGTCACCAAACTATAACAAAATTTTTAAAAAGATTTTCTTTGCCGATTTTATCTGTAGAAGAATTATTGAAAAATGATAATAATGTTGTTCTGTATATGTTTGAAATCCATAAAAAAGCATATTTAAACTTTAAACTATAGTTGTATTATGAATAGTCCATCAAATATTTCTTATAATTAAGCGATAAAGGAACATAATAAGGAACTCCAGTCGATTTAAATTTTTTTTTTTATTGAATAAATCACCTTCTAACTTAAATAACTGCATATTTATTTTTATTTTTATAGTTAGTTTTAAAAGTTAAAATAAATGTCAAAGTTTTAATTTTTCAAGATCCCGAAAACCACCGTATCTAGTGTGAATTGTGTGACGTCATCACTCTCCAAAAGTTTTATTTATTTTCAACAGGTGTTGTCATTTTACGTGGAAGAATCAATGGAGGTGTCAGAAGTCGAGGCTTTTTTTATTCAAGATTAACTGCTTTTAATATAGAAAAACATTAGGTAAAATGTCAACATCTCATCGCTACTGTTACTGTATTGTACTAAAGTGCAATAATATATCTGTGAGCGCACCTGATAAACAGTTTATTAGTGTTCCACGATCTGCATTATAAATATTATATGCAGGCAACTGAAAAGATACAGCGCCGAATAAGCTGTTCGACGTCCTCCATTTTCGAGTTCGGAGTTCGGAGCTGAGGAACAGTAAGTGTTCTGAGAATTATGGAGAGCAGTGATGTCAGCACTAAAAATACAATAATACCGACTTGACAATGTGTTTTAATGACACAATTTAAAATGGGCTTTTTAATAATTTATTTAAAACTCAACATTTAATATTATTTAATAAAACTTATATATTCAGAATCAGCATTTATTGGTCTTTATAATATTTTTCACTGGAGTTCCTTATTGGGAGAATTTTAAAGTTAGCAGTTGATTAGAATATGTGCACTCACACTCACCATCGACAAGTGAACAAATATTATCAATTTTTCCCATTTATTTATTTTCGACCAAATCTGTATCACCATTATAAGAATCGCAACTATTTGAGCATTTTTTAAATCATAATTTGTGTTAATCTTTTCTAGTTTCATCTATAGTTAGTTGGTGACATTTAGTAGCAAGCCAAGGAAATGAGACATCACTTAGAGTTGAAAAAGGTAAACAAATAAGCTTTTTCTAGAGATTCAGAGAATACACACATAACCCAATACAGTTGTGCGCAGTAAGTCTCGAGTGCCAAAAAATTTTTCAGACTTTTTTTTGTAAATTATGTCGCATCGCTACAATCATTGCACATAGTTAAAGCATTTGCAAACAGTGTCATTTACCTTTTAACTTTCAATACATTGTGTGCAAATATTTGCAATGGCATTTTGGACAGATAAGTATATTTTAGAAACAAAATTGAATAACAACTGCTTTTGGCAAATTCTCTTACATCCCACAAAGTCATAAGCGTAGAATACGTGAAATAATATAATTTACCATCGTAATAAAGGGTAGGTACTAGAATAATAGGGGAACCTCGAATCCTGAGAAGCAATACATATATCATTCTTTTAATCACATTTTTACCATCACACTCGACAGTTTTAAGCAAACATCGAGAAATCACAATATATCACAATAAAAGTTTTTTTTTTTTTAAATTACATTATAAGTTGTAAACTTTTACATGAGAAGTCCCTCGTTGACGGCGAGTCAATAAATGAAAAAAGTCACCCTTAAAATTTAATTGCACTTTTGAAATAACATTTTTTATTGAGTATTTAAATGAGCACTGGCGATGTCCATGCGCAGAGAAACAATATCCGAAAATGATACAAAACAATTACAATGTTCACTGAATTTATTTGGAGAGTCTACACTGTGGAATGTACCACTTGGTTATTTTTATTACAATGCGTCGAGTAGGATTTGATATGCGTAGAGTTACAGGCGCGGCTATTGCGGTCAGCTGTAGCGGAGGGCCCAGGCGGAGCGTGTACCTCCTTGGCAAGGCATCTTGTCATCCGCAGCGGGCTCTGCCGGTCTGGGGGGGGGCCCCTGACGGGAGCAGCCCAGCAGGCGCAGCAGGCCCCCCTGGAGGGTCGGGGCCCCGAGGGGGAGCAGGACGCGGGGGCTCTCGCGGAGGTCCCTAGTCCCAGCCATTCTCCTTGACCATGTGAGCGAGCTCGATGATGAATTTGCCCTCCTTGTATTTTTGGCTGGATTCAAATGCGTGCTCCTGGAAAGTAGAAAGGTTGATTTAGTGTACTGCATTATTAAGAAATTTCAATTACTCCTTGTAATGGTTTCAATATATCAATTATCTCTATTTATGCTTTTCTGAGATATTGCGTAAAAGAAAATATTTTCCAAAAACAAACAAACAAATAATAGAAGTAAGAAAATCCATGTTCAAAATATAGATAATTTAAGTCATTTTTCATATTAAAAACTAAAGATATTGAAATATAAGGAGTTATGCTATGATGTCCGCCCGACTGTCGGCGGATTACAATCTAATGGTGCTAGTTTGAATACTAAATTGGTTAACAATATAATTGGAATACGGAAAGAATTCATCCATTTAGTTGATTTTTTTAAGGTGTGCAGTAGTATTGGTTAACAATATAGTTTGAATACGGAAAGAATTCATTAATTTAATTGATTTTTTTAAGATGTGCAGTAGTACTGGTTTAAAATACGGGCCAGGAAGCACAGTCTCACACAGTAAAAACTGCCAACAGTCCATCTCCTTATATTTCAATATCTTTGTTAAAAACCTATTCTAACCCTATTCTTAAACTTTTTTGTAAATCTGTCAGATTACTGTATTACAAAAAATTTCGCATCTTGTATTTTTATTTTATGTACAGATATATTTTTTATCTATCGTAATTGTGTTTGTTATTAATTTTTTCCCATTTTCAAAATTATTTCTCATACTAAAGTTACTGCCTACATTTCTGTAAAAGCCATCTCTGGGCTTAAAATAAATAAATAAAAAATCATTCAAAAATTATAAAAGGAATAAAGTAGTGCCTATCAAAGCAAAAAAAAAAATATTATTCTCCAAAAGTGACCACTAATTATTATTATTTACAGTTGTTACATTTTTTGAAAAATAGTTGATAACTTCAAATGGATACTTTTTTTACATGAACTCCGCTCAGGGGTTCATTTAATAAATATGCCATCTTTGGGGATGCTGTGTGGAGGGTCTTTTTGAGGAGAGAAAGGAGTGAACATGGGTCTTGAGGCCGGCAAATCGTTCCACAGACGAGCATTTGAACTCAAGAACAAGTCGTAGAAATGAGCCGTTCTCATGTGTCAAAATGTCAATTGTACACAAGTGTTGGGTGCGCGTTTGGCATGTTTCCGACTGTACACCGGTGCCGAAGGAATCAATGACGCTAATTCCGCGGAGCATCTTCAAAAAACAAATCATTCCCACCTGACACCTGTGCTCTAAAGATTGCAATCCGTTTGTCGAGACAGGAGAATCTATCGAACGGACCGCCCATTTCTGCACAGTCGAGGGTTTTTCAGGTATTTTGGGGCTCCAAATCAGAGCCATGGGGTGCACTTGCGATTTGTGTAGGGTTAGTAGTTGGGTACTATTAAAGTATTTGCGGGCCCTGTACAGTACGCCCAGCTTCTGAGAGGCTAACTTAACTCTGGTTTCGATGGAGTCCCCGTTCCGTAGTTTGTCACTTAGAGTTACATCAAGCATATCAATAAAAGGCCTGTTGGGATGATTGCTTCCGCTGAAGGAGACAAGATTTTCTTTCCGATGCCTTTTAGACGTAATCAGATACGATTGGGTCTTTGAACCCTACATATGTTATTGTCAACAATTTTTTTTTTTTTTTAATATGAATACCGTACAAGAGTCCCAACTGCTCCCGTCTGGAGTCAGTGAGACCATGGCATCCCCAATTGGGGTATGTTGTGAGGCTGAAGGTGGGGAGGGGAAGGAGATGGGAAGAGGAAGGTGGGGAAGTACCTGGCTATTCAGATCTGGTCATCAAAAACGGGTAAAGCCATTCAATTCTAAATGGTGGTCTACAAATAATAAAGTAATTAATCATTAAAAAAGAAGACAATACTAATAAATCTAAACAAAACATGGAACAGAACAACACACAGAAAATAAAAAGGTAACTGTCGCAACTGGGAATCGAATCCAGGATCTCTGTCTTACCGGCATAATGCCTCAATCCACTAGGCCATTAGACCTAATTTTTTTAATGTAAGTTTGTCAATCTCGTATTTCAAATTCAGAAATAACAATATTATCTGCAACAAATTTTTCCCATAATTTTTTGGCTGCTATCTTTTTGAATGATTACAAAGTTCTAACGAATTTATTTGTAATCCAGATAGTGTCTCGGATAAACAAATTTTTATTTTTATGGGACGACATTGCTATTGCGACGGACCTATTGACAGATATCCTGGGTTCGATTCCCAGTTGCGACCGAAACCTTTTTATTTTCTGTGTCTCGTTCTGTTTCATATTTCGTTCAGATTTATTAGTACAATCTTCCCCTAATTCATTGATGGGTATACAAAAGGTATTTCAACAAAATTGAAAAAAAGCAGATGTTTTTATCGGAGGAATAGAGTAAGAGAAGAAGGAACCACATTTCTTAAAATTGTAACGAAAGCCTTACGTATTTCCAGCCGAGCATGGTCTTGCAGCTCTCACAGTAGATATCCGCCACTGCATGCAGTCCCGTCAGTAGGACCCTCTCCTCTGCAGGACCACAGCCCACGTTGACTCTGGAATCACAACAGGGAATATTAGAGCACTTGCTCTACCAATTATCTAACCCTACAGAGGTAGGACTTGGGGACCCTTGGCCTTGAAGAGACTGGGCAGAACAAAGAGTTAGTACACAAACAAGTTAATTTGTATACTATCTGGAACCTAGCACGAGGGTCGATCAATAAAATACCCGTGTTAGAAATGAAGATGCAAGTTTTTCACAATCGAATAGTATTAATAGGCTTGCATCTGCGTGGTTGAATTTCAGAACCCGACTTCGAGTGCATGTCTGACGCCACGCCATACGCGCCGTGCTAAAAATAATATCTGTGTACGTGGAATTTCAAACAAAGCTACCGTTGTAATTCGGTTTCGAATTCAATAATTCGTCACAAGATGTCGCCACTTCCGTCAGAAGGTCGGATGGGGTCGTGTCCCCCCTACATATAACTGCTACGAATGTGTGAATATATAGTATATCTCCGGATATGGAAAGATTGACAGTATTACATAGTTGTATCAAGCAATTATATATTAAAATGACGTAATTGCCTGTCTCGATTACTTTACTGTCCCGGTGACTAGCTACACTGGATGACAGTGAATCTGAGGAACGGGCTATTTTTGGAACCAGTTCCTTTTGGATTGATAAAATGGTCACCAATACTAAATGGGCGAAGATGAACCAAAAGCCGCCCGCAGGGCCTAGCAGCAAAAAGCTGCTGGAGCGGGTTTT
This sequence comes from Glyphotaelius pellucidus, assembly GCA_936435175.1. Lineage (NCBI taxonomy): Eukaryota > Metazoa > Arthropoda > Insecta > Trichoptera > Limnephilidae > Glyphotaelius > Glyphotaelius pellucidus. Next base: position 31,548,071 of record OW386547.1, read on the forward strand.
TAAATGCTAGTTTTCATTTTATTATTTCAACTTAATCGGGCTACAATTTGAAATGCCACTTTGTTGAGTTGTCATGGTACCAGAATTATTCTATTTTATTTACTTATAATACGAGTACCTTTAAAATACACAATAAATCAGTTTTATAAAAAAAAAACACCAAAACACAGACCAATTATGTAACCATCAAAGCAATGAAAAAAGAAAAATTAAAAAATATATATATTACCAAACAATTATACAGCATATACATACTAAAATGATCCATTGAATAAAATTTACAATAAGAATATAGATAACAAAATGAAAGTGATAATCACTACTGTTCTAAAAAAATACATGAAATACTTTTTGTTTTTTCGGTGTTATTAAAAATATCTACTGGTCTGTGTAAGAGTGGTATAAGAGAGTTTATAAAGGAATTGATATTGTCATTATTGTTGAAGTGAAATATATTTTTAGTTCGCGTGACTCTATTAGGTTCATGAAATGAAATCAGTTTCAGCAATGCAGGGCTGTCAACGGGGAATCGATGATTTTAAAAATAAAAGTGACATCAAACACCAATTTTCTGTCTGACAGCTTTATTAATTTTAGATATTTCATTAGACAGTGAATTTTTGTATTTTCAATTGATTCTGAGTGAACCATATGAAGTATTGAATAACAACTGAGCTAAACCAAACGACGAAAACAATATTCTACAGCAGCACTCATAAGCGTAACTACATTACCCACTCTCCGATACAACGACTTCACACCATAGGAAATAAGTACTTGGATGATGTTGAAATTTTCAATATCAACTTGGCGAGTTTTGTGGATCATCTAAAACATTTATTTCAACACTATTACTAAATACATCTTGTAAACCTATAAAATAGCTGTATTTTTCTTTTTTTGTATGTGTTTGTATGACTTTTATCTAATGTAATTTTATTTTTATTATTTCCTAAGTTTCAAAGTATCTGTCAAATTAAAATTACACTACAAATCATGTAAAAGCCGTCTGGGCGTTAAATAAATAAACCGTAGGTATATATTATTATTAAATACTTACACAGAATTAAATAAGTATGCCCTTCCCTGGCTGCCTTGGAATGACTGTGAACAAAAAGAAAATAATTGTTAATATCGTTAAAAAAAAAAAAAAATTTCATACATAAGATTTTTTACACTCATTAACACAGGAGGCCCTGAGGAAAATAATTTCTCTCAGAACCTATGTCATCTTTGAGAACGCTGTGTGAAGGGTCTTTTTAGGAAAAGAAAGAAGAGTAAGTTCGGAAAGGAAAAGGGTGTGAGGGTTTGCTTGAAACTGGGGGAATGTGTCTAGGAGTGACAAACGTATGAATCCATCCCTCCCAATGCGGCGATGGGTCGAGAGTCCGGCTGGAGAGGTCAAAAAGTCTCCCTCAACCAGTCTCCCGATCCGACCCGTCACGCAGGGAGAGGGGGGATGCAACCGCCGCCGATGCCCAAACAAACCTCACCCCATGAATCCGGGCACCCGTGCTAGGTCACCAAACGTAGCAAGCCATTTGGGATGACCTATGGCAGAGGTGTTGGTTATCCATTATTGGTTCCCGGGGCGGCGGTACCGATACCCACCTCCCAAATTGAAAAAAGAAAATAGTAAATATAATCATTAACATTATATCACGTACATAAAATTGGTAAATCACAAAAAAAAATAAATGAAAACTGAGAAATAAACACCTAATTGGTCTTCGTCAAAATAGGTGTTTACAACTACATTGTTCAGGTGTAAATTATGTTCGTAAAATTTTATTATGCTTTGGAAAATCCCTCATTTTTGTAACAACTTAGTGAACAAGAAGTAATACATACTATGCGAAGTAATTGATTCTATTTTTTATCCCCAACATCTGCCCAAAAAAGTGTAAATACGAAAATTATACATTATTAATTTTTGCCGAAAAGAATGTGTTCACAAAGGATCGAGAACAGGCAACGCCGCAAGCATATGTCAGATTGATTGTCCATCAGTGACCGTAGACAATCAGTAATCAGCAGACAGCGCAGTCAACAATCAGCAAGTCAGCTGATGGCAGATGGAATTATTGGTTCAAAATAGCTGAGCGAGTCCTGCAGAGAGACTACAAACAGTAGAACAGATTGATTAAAAAAAATCTTTGTTATGTCAAAGATATAAACTGTTTAAACTTCACATATTACCACTTCTCACACCTAAAACATACTCACACGTACGCACGCACCTACCCACTACGCACTTTACCCGGTAATTACTAAATATACATACCACAAATAAGATATCACAAAGAAACATATCATAGGTAACTACCATGAAATATTACTTAATAATCCGTAAAAAAAATATCACTGTAACCAATGTAACAATGTACTGTTTGTTTCTATTATTTAAAAAAAAATTGTGTGCAGTTCACATACGTAGAAATGAAAGCTTCAGAAAACTATACTAGACAAGATGAGGTAGTTCAAGTAAAAGAGAGGCTACGAAGCACCGCACAAAGACGAGAGTGATTTTTCTATCTCATTCTCTCGTAGGCTCCTGTAGATGTATGTGTTTGTCTCTTTTTAGTGAAGCTTTTTCGTTTCATCGAGTTTCAAAACACAACGGTGCTAAAGAAGTTTTAAAAAGCGGGTGAATCGGCGAGTGAGATTGTCATGACACACAAAACTGTCTACTCGGTCAGTAGCGACAGTAGCAGCTAAAATAAAGACTCTCGCGCGAACCAATTCGGTCGATATTTTGTAAAAAACTTGACCTCGCAGCTACGCCACACGCCAGCCAATAACGGCTCCCACCCGAACTAATTCTGACAGACGAAATCAGCTGTTGGTGGGCCGCCGTCTTTAGGCAAACACTAGCGAGTAGTAGTTGACCACCTTTCAACTTTTTTCGTAGATTGTCCACAATCTGCCAGCTAGCAAGTAATACGATGACACTTATCGAGTTTACTAACAGATAGTGAATTTCCCAGATAGTAGCTTGTAAACTCGCTCAATTTCATCGAGGCTTTTCCTGTTTTAAGACAAGCAAACAAACGGATTTCTAGAAACACATGGAAAAACTACCTATCAGACTTTAAGTCGTTCTTCCACCTGGTCCTTCATTATTATAGTACGGAAAGGTCAAATCTATTTATACGACGACAATAAAATAATATCAGCCGATAGACATTGTGTGCTCATGTCCACTTGGCAGTTTTTATGATATTACTAGCGAGTTGCCGGCATGCGTTGCAATCCACTTAATAAAGAAATTGTTTCTCCCTGCGCGTCTTTTCCCATTCGTCCCGTTCCCCTTCCCCTCACGCGTTCCCCCTCCACCTTCCTTCTTCCCTCTCCCGTGAACCCCCCTCCCGCGATCCCCTCCACTCTCTCGCGTTCAATATATTCAGTCCCGATACATTCAGATTTTCAAACAGCTCGCGTGCCACCTGCATTTTTTGCATTTTTTTTACAAATTTTGTGTATTTTTCATGTATTACTAACATTGTATTATTACAATTTTCATGTATTACTACATGAATGTTAGTAATACATGAAAACTATAAGAATAATCGATCAAAATTGGTACCTAAAATAGATACCTATTTAAAATAAATATAATTTTTGATTAGATTATTTGATTTTAGTTAGTAGGTACCATATGTACTTCGTACTTCGATTTAATTCATTAATTTAAAAAGTTTATTCGAAAATTGAATTTTGATTGAACAATCGATGGTTTGCAAAATGTCATTCTCAAATTGTGACAGTTTCAACAAACAAATTTTGACAGTTTCATAAGTTTTTGTAATGATCAAAAAACTTTTCAGATGTATTGTCATGTGGTTGCAAAAATCCAGAAACCTTCGCGAGGGTGGAAATCAGGTATTTTGAAAGTTTCAAACATTTCCTATGCTTAATATAGCAATACATAGACAACATGCATACATGCATATAAGCAAGCATTTTTTGATTTTTATATATATAGACGAAAGATTATGCTATAATCATAACATAAGCTTCATAGAAAATGCATATAAACTGACAAAGTAAATAATATATCGCGAATGGAAAATAAAAATATGACCATAAAAATGTAAAAGAATAAAAAAGGTTTTTCAAAGAATTTACGAATATTCAAAATGGAAGAAGTTGCTATCAACGCTTATATTAATTATGTATAATTTCAGAACCAACTATTGTTTGGATTATCGATGGAGGTTATATGAACATGATTCACGCGGAAAACTTCGCAGAAATAATTATATTCATACAATAATATCATAATGCAGTATTCCTACCCTTCACAGCTTTTCCACTACATAACTTTCCCTAATTGAGGGTGATATTACAGTCCCTCTGATATTCAAGGGGGGTGTGTGACGTGTGTCGTAAAAAAATACTTAACACGTCATCATGTACAATCACGGCAGGAACAATGGGGGAAGGTGCACTTGGCATACCAGCCACAGGTGTGATATCCTAAGGGTGTAAATGTTGTCAAAAAGCATCCAAACCTAACTTCCGAGTGTACCTCCTTTCTAGTTATAACGTTGTCGAGTAAGTCGAAACGTGGGTTAAGTTTCGTAGGGTATTAAAACGCGCATTGATCTCTCATCAGGATATACACCTTCCATTTTAAAAAGGCCAATTTTAAAATACGTGAATGGGTGCCCCACGCGCCAAAATTCTCAAATCGGTTCTCATTATACATTGTACAAGTTTATTTATTTCACTGCATGCGTCTCTAATTACGGAAAATACAATTTGAGCCAACGAAGATGATAATAACGTGATCAATAACCTAAAATAAGACAGACTTTTGGCACAATCTTAATAATAAAACAGAAAATTATTAATATATTCGATGATATTATGGTAAAAGGTAAAAATTCTTGCGGGGTCAGAGTTCAAGTCAGAGTTGGCGTCGTGTGATGTGCGCAGATTTTGGTATTGAGAAATTTCTAGGCCAACATAACTGTTCAATTTTTTACGAGAAAAACTCTCTTTTTATAACTTTTTGAAGGTTATTCCCATCAACGTAATATATCATTGAAGAAGAAGATAACACTTTTAAATCTAAATGAAAATATGAAAGAAAACAAGACACAGAAAAACAGAAAAAGACAATGGTCGCAACTTAGAGTAGAACTTAATATAACTTAGAATTCTTAGAATGATTGTTTCCAATAAAAAGAGTAGTTGCCTATAATATGGAAAAAGAACTAGTTGAAAATAATACTGTTGATTCTAAATATTTGAAATATGAGATTGACAAATATGACGGTTTGACAGAAGGTGGCAATAGCGAAATTGGAAAACGCGCACGTCCCGGTTAGACGAGAGGCCTGGGTTCGAGTCCCAGTTGCGACCATTGTCTTTTTCTGTTTTTCTGTCTTGTTTTCTTTCATATTTTCATTTAGATTTAAAAGTGTTATCTTCTTCTTCAATGATACAACATAACTGTTTTCAGATAGCAGTGTCATTCCCATCATCATGAAATATCATTCAGACCGTACAAAGAAAAGACAAGACGCCATATTGTTTGATGCGTAGACGTTTCAATTGTTAAACAAGAAAAAATATTTAGTGTTCACAACAGTTAACGATTTAGAAAATGGCTTGGTTAAGAGGGATTGACCAGACAAAGCCGGAAATATGTAATTTTTAAATCAAATTTTAGACGTATTGATTCATTTCCACAAAAAATTATAAATGGATTTAGAAAGACTGTTCTTTGACCTAGTAAAGCTTTTTTAAATTTTGAGAAAATATGTTTATTTTTAGTACAATAAGGTTTTACCGTAGGTCGTTGGCAGATTTGTTAAATTTTCAAACAAAATTTTATATTATACAACATACATTTCAAATAATATATGCCGTAAATTAATTCAATAAATTAAGACTATTTTTAAGAAATTTAATTTTAGTTCATATAAAATCATGAAAAAAAGATCCGCGCCCTTGTTTCGTGACGAAAATACTTCAGTTTGTCTATTTATTTACGGTCTTACAAGCTAATATATTTAAAAAAAATACATTCTATTTTGCTTAGACATTATTGAAAAATTATAAATACTTATGATCAAAAAATAATTACAAAAAGTTCAATATTTTTATTTGTTTATTATCACGAGTTTGAGCGTTTTTGAATGTGGGTATTTATCAAAGCAAATTTGGAAAGAAATAAAATCGTTATTTAGTAATTATGTTAAAATGCTGGTATGGAGAATAATTAATATTTCTCATCGGAACCGCCCTGTACCGTTGCGATCGCAAGATCATCGTTCGACAAAATTTAAATTCTCGGCCGTTGGTTAATGGCTCTTAAAAAAGATTCAAGATTTATGAGAAGCTCGAACAACAGCCTATACACATACACGTAAGGAATAAGATAAAAGTGGGTTGAAACTCGGGTGAAACCGGGTTGTAACAACTAGTTACACAAAACAACAGCCATCACTGAAGAGGTGCAGAATCCGGGTATTTCGGCAAGAAAACTAAATCATAAGTCTCTGACTTACAGTGGTACAGAACAACCTCGTTAACGTATAACTTCCAAGTTCAAGGCAGTACAGCATATTCTTAGCAGGGGCGGTCGGTGATCCCATTGCCACCACCACAAAGAAACATTGTACATTGTGTTCAGTGTCCACTATGCGCCGTCGAGATCAAATCTCTCAACATAATAAATATATTCTCATACCGCGTTGACGAACACAAAACCAACACAGGAATATGAACCAGATGAAACACTTACATATTGTACATAGATGAGATTATTATAAGTAATTCGTTTACGCATGTCACGTAGTAAATATCATTAAAAAAACCATAAAAATGTCGTCTGAGTGTCGTTTCAAAAACAGATTTTGAAAGGAATTTCAACGATCTCTAACTAAATTTGATAATCCGCCAAGAGTGATGAATAATTGTGTAGATATAGGTACGTGCCAAAAGGCAGGAGCGAAAAGAATGACTAATAATTTGTATACATCAGAGTGTAATGATTCTAACTATCTAATCTTCAAGTCTTTTCCCCATCCTATGATTCCATATGCAATGCAAATGAATGAATTACATCCATTACGACATAACTAATGGATGTAATGGATTTGATTTTTATACAAATCTACTGTTCGATGAAACGTTGCACACCTGACCTTCAAAACAAGAGGAATAAAGTAAGGCCCGGGCAAAGCCGGGGATTTCAGCTAATTTTTATACAAAAAGATGAATCTTTCTTTGTTTGTTCCGTATGTGTTCCTATACCATTCAACCGGTTGTAATGAAACTTTAATGATTTGATGTACGCACGTCCGCGAAGGTTTCTATTTATAATGGTGAGCTTTGGCGTTACGAAAATTGTCTAAAAAAATTATAACAGGTGGCACGCAATTTGTTTGAAAAATGTATGTATTTCATGTAGTTAAGCGGCAGGGAGAGAAGGCGAGAGGGGAAGGGAAATCAGAAGGAGAGGGATCAAGGGAGGGGGGAGATGGGGAAAGTGGAAGGGAAACTTGGGAGAGAAATGGGACGCAGAAGGGGAACGGGTGTGGGAAAGGTGAAGGACGCGCGGGAAGAAACAATTTCTTTATTTGAGCGGCATTTCGACGCACGCCAGGTACTCGCTAGTATATACAAAGAAGAGTGTCTTGCAGTGTGGCTGTATGACTCAAAAGACAGTTCACCAAGTGAGCTGTCAAATTACTTATAAACGAAAAACTATTTGATGATGCCACAGCGTTTTCATTGATTCAGAAAACAATTTTGGCCTGATTTGCTATGCATATATCAAAACGCCAGAGCTCACCGTTCTAGAGTAATGCTGCACCAGATAATCAGAAAAACAAATTTCTGGTTCGTAGTAGAGATACAACACGTGACGTTTGTGTTGATGTTAGAAAAGCAGTTTGTTTTGGTAGAGCTTATTATTATTTTGGCACGCACCTCTATTGCGTAGGTATCTTGGGAATCGCCCATAGACACAGATAACATCGTGTTGTCTATTGCAACATTTATTAATTACCTACGACGGCGGTTGGCAGTGAACTCTGCCGTGAAAATTACAAGACGCAAGGGAAACCGTGGTGTATTTTTATCGGATTTTCCAAAAATACCCATCGGCTTTACTTTAATCTCATTAATTACTTAGGTGCCCACCATTCGCTTGGACTGGGTCAACCGCGATTTATACTGACAAAACGGAATACCAAACAGAGAACGGATTATTTTGATTAAGATGAAGCACTACTAAGTAATGCAAAATTACGTGATTTTAGTTTTAAAATTTGATCGCTTAGAAATATGTCAGATGCTTTAATTAAATACTGCGAATGGAACACATATTTTGCATTTGAAATAATCGAGTATTTTTTTATTAGTCTTTTTATAAGTCCAGAAAAAAATAAAGTATCAGGCCTGTAAAAACTGCTTTAAAGTTCAAAATCTCCTACTTACAAACCCCGGTTTTATTGTATACTGTTAAAAATTAAGTGCTCCAGAAAATGATCGTAAAACATTTCATTGGGGAGCTCAGTATCAATTGTCTGATTCTCTTTCTGAATAACTGAGAAAATCTTTCGAAAACGGACAATTAATACAAGAAATCGCATGTTAAAGTTTGCACTTTGTTTCAAAAGCGGACATTTGCAACTCATGTTTGCAACAAACTCGGACATGCAATACAAAAGCGTTCACAAAAAGTGCCATGGCAGTTGTTATTTTGACAGTTAGGCACTCAGGCACCAACCCCCGAATTTGATAGTGGGTTGACAGTTTTAGGACGAAATTTAAGGTTTATCGAAGTTTTCCATCTTAATACTGATCAAAATACGATAAAATGGAGATTACTAACTCTCGCAAGCGCGTAACAAACTCCGAAAATTGGAAACGAGCTGAAGAAAAGACGTTAAAGTAAATCACTTCTCTCGTCTTAGTATCAAGAGCGGATATAAGCATTTTTTAAATTTAAAAACGAAATAGTGAAGAGTATTAAATTATAAAATGTTATGTGTGGCTTGTGATTCTTTACGCGCAAGGATTATGCGAGGAGAAAATAATATCAGATATTTTATATCGGCATATTCGAAACAAAAAACTCACTCTACTGAAAAATAATCCAAATGGCTTATGTCCTACTTTGATTCTGAGCTCCTCAATTATTTGTGCATGAATTTCAACCACTTTTTAGCGATGTTTTGTTTCTATTACCTCTTAAAACAATTTGTTATGTAATCTTTTTTTAATTGCCATCTCTATCAAATCACTTCATTCACTTTGTATATTATAATACCGTTGTGAAAACCTTTAGAAATGGTACAATTATGCTTTATTTTAAATAAACTGTTGGAGTTCAAATATCAATTGCTAAAATTATTCAGAAAGCGTAAATTCAGCGAAAAACAATCGGCATTGTCAATTAATTAAAACACTAAATAAGAAAGACCGGAATGTCAATATTATGAACGCCATTCAATCGAGTGTAATTTTATAACTAACGCGTGGCGCCTGTTACAAAACTTTTCTTGTAAAACAATAGATAAAACAATTAAATAAATAACTGATTAGTGGCCGAGTTTCAAATCTACGGAATCGTATCCTGGGGTTACGGGTTCAATTCTCTGCTAGCTAAGCCTTCCGTCATTACGCAATCAAAGTTATCCGCTTATAATGATGGTAGTAAGAGGAATTAAAATATTGCTTATTCGGAACCTTAGAATGTTTTAACTGCGAAGGTTCAAGATGGTTGCCGTTTTGGATACTACGTTTTTATCTCGCCAGAGTTCGAATGATCGTGGATTCTACTACGAGCTGTCAAATCGGAATAATCGATATTATAGTACCTACCGGTCTAAAGAAAGTTTACTGGACTGATACTTTTTTGGACGCGAGGTACCCTGTTCGCAGAATGTCTATTTATGGTACTAACATAAATATCTTTCTTTTTTTGGTAGAAAGCAGTAACTCTGTCGTTTGACATATTATTAATTGAAATAACACAATAACTTACTTTGTAAGCACGATTTTTTTTTTTTTACTACCGACCGGTTTCGCTTAACACGAGCATCTTCAGGATATAAAAATTAAACTTTTAATTTTAATTTTTATACCCTGAAGATGCTTGTGTTGCGAAACCGGTCGGTAGTATTTTTTTTTTTATAAATAAATCGTGGTTACAAAATAAGTTATTGTGTTATTTCAATTAATAACATAAATATTGACCTTCCAGTTGATCAGTCAGACATCTCCGGAAAATCGAAATATGAGTTGAGTATGCAGTTATATGTAAAAGTGTACCCTGTATGAACCAGCACAACTGAGATTACTTATAAACACTGCCAAATCAAGTATAATGCAGAAAAACTTGTGGTTAATTAAACAAAATATTAAGCTATTCTACAACATAGATTGCAGAGTATTTTAGGCTAAGAAACTATTTTCGTAAGCTATCAGAAAATCCATGCCTAAAAGGCTGTGTTAATTTCTTGACGCTGGAGATCAACGGTCGGAAGAATTTACTGCTTCAGAAAATAAATATATGATTCATAGTTAAAAAGATCCCACATCTTTAACCTCTCAGATTAGTTCGCTTTTGGGAACAACTCATATAGATCTCATAGAAAATACCACGCTTTATACTAAAATCTAAAAGTTAACCACAAAATAATTAAAATGTACACCTTTGCTACACCAAGGTTTCCGACCGCAATTTAAAAAAAAAATAATGAAACTTTGCGAATTTTTTTTCGTTATATTACATGAAACTACAAAAAGCGAGGTGATGATAACGTTTGTAATACATTTGTCTAGTAAATTATGTTTTTTTTTTCATTGTCATTAATTTTAGTTCGGAAAAACATAATGTGAGCTATTTTTAAAACTTTTTTATGTTTGCATTCAAAATTTTTACATTTAATAAATTACTTAGTTTAGGGGCCATCCATAAATTACGTCACACCTTAAGGGGGGGGGGGGGAAGTAGAGAAGTGTGACATTATGTGACAGGGGGTATGGGGGGGGGGTCATCCGCTCTGTGACGTCACATGTAGAGATCTAAATAATTAAAACGCAAAACTAAAAAAGAAAAAATAAATTTTGAATTGCTGTTTTGATTATTTTTAGATGTAAAATTGCAAAATACGTAACGTCACGTGACGTAACGGGGGGGAGGGGGGGGGGGGGGGGGTTGAAAAATTATGAAATTCGTGTGACATAATTTATGGATGGCCCCTTATTTCTAATAATAACATTTCATAAAACCGTATTTTATCGTGAATAGGAGTGACGGACGTATGAATCCATCCCTCCAACTGCGGTGCAAGGCAATGGATCGAGGAAGTCCGGCTGGAAAGGTCAAAAGGCCTCCCTCACCCAGTCTCTCTCGATCCGGCCCGCCACGCAGCAGGTGGGCAGACGCATCCGCCGCCAAGACCTGAACAAACTTAACCCCATGAACCGGGCACCACTGCTAAGTTACTAAACGTAGCGAACCACTATGGCAGAGGTGTTGGTAATCCAATAAATGGTTCCAGGGGCGGCGGTACCCTAGCCGCCTCCCAAATTGTTACGAATAACATGGCAATATTTGAAAAGCTTGTGCAATGGAGGACTTACTAGCAAATGATTTAGCCCTCGACCTCTGGGTAGGAACCGAACGCATTTTTCCATTCGGCTACTAACGGATCAGTAAGTGTGGAAATAACATTTCGCCTATAAGCGGCAGTTGTCTGAACAGTCAAGTGCCTAATGGCACGAATTAATAATGGCCCAAGCGGAAGGAAGAACATAATTAGTGAAGTCCGCCGAGTACCGTTCCAGGTGTAATTCGGGTTACCTAATGACTAATAGCTAATGTCAGTAATGCCCCATTGTTTTAGTCTAATTGAAAGAACCGAACACCTTATGGTTGGCCGATCGATCAGATTCTAGAATCTAGACAAAACCGGTTTCGACATTTCTAATAATGTCCGTGGTGCAGAGGTGTATTGAGGAAAGGCTGTGAACTTAATTTTAATACCCAACAAATTTGAGTAATTGTTTTTTTAAGTAAAAGACAAGGCAAATGTCTAGTACGGATATGTGCTACTTAATTTATTTTAAATTGTAAAATATAGGCCTTCAAAGAATTCAATCATTTTAGGGGCAAATTTGGAATTTTTTGTTAGTTAATTATGAGATTATAAATAAAAATAATGTTGCCATGTCTACTGTGTTAATATAACGAAAAAAGTTGTTTTAAAAGTTTTTCTCGGGTGGATATTTTAATTAATTTACGACAAATTTGTATTCCAAAGTAAATCGGTCATTAGTAATTTAAATTTACGCCATCAAATTACTTCTTACTAATATTATAAAGGCGAAAGTTTGTATGTATGTTTGTTACTCTTTAACACAAAAACTACTGAATGGATTTTAATGAAAATTTACAATAATATAGCTCTTTCATCAGAATAACATATAGGCTTTATATAATGGTAAGTTCTGGCATTATGAAATTTGTATAAATGAAAATATCTGTATTTCGTATATTTTAGCGGCAGGGAGGAAAGGCAGGGGGAAGGGGAACGAGGGAAGTGGGGTTCGCGGAGAGGGAAGAGACGAGGGAGGGAAGGCGGGGAAGGTGGAAGGCAACAGGGACGCACGGGAAAGGACATGCAGGGAGAATCAATTTATTTCTTTGAATGTCATTGCAACGCATGCCGGGGACCAGCTAGTGTTTTATTAATTTTAATTTGAAAACTTATTTAGCACCGTTGTGATTTGAAACTTATGAAACGAAAACGAGCGACACTAAAAAGAGATAAAAACATACATCTATAGAATTTAGCCTGCGAGAGAATGAGGTAGAATGAAACCTTACCTACGAAGAATCGCGCTCTGTCAAGCTGCGCGCATTGGCCGCTTTGATTATGAGCTCACTTTTCAGGCTCCTATTGGTTGAGATGTGTGTGATATTTCCGTAAAACTTTCTTTTAATAATCATCATTAACTCACAAATAATAGCCAAATTTATCTCTAAAATCGTGATAAATTGATTTCTTCAATGGTCTGTATTTTATAATTTAAACCACAAATAAATAAAGTAGCACATATTCATACTTAATATTTGCTACAGCTTTGGATTTAAACAATTATTCAATTCGTTCGGCATTTTGGTCTGAAATACAAAATTAAGTTTTGTATGAAAAAGGCCGCGCAGCCGTTCCCCTTAATTGCTCTCGTATAAAATGAACGCAATCGGTCCATTTTGATGTGTTTGGATCACCGACAGTTATTTTGTGATTTTGAGAAGACGAAATCTTTTCCAGATGCCAGAATTTTTTACTTCTCTGATGCTTAATTTTTGATGTCCTCATTGCAACCTTCAGTTTTAGTAGAAATGTTGCGTCTGTTGGAAGTTATTCTGGTGAACGAAAGCCCAACACATGTGGAGTTGTGAAGTAAATATTTAAAAGGTAAACATTCAGTCGGAATTGAATTAGCACCTAGAGACCTACTTCAAGTCAGTAGATAAAGTAACGGACATCTGACATTTAAGTGACCTTCAAAGGGAATGATTTTCTGTTACTTCCTTCATTCTCCAACGTAAGGTATATCACATTTAACTTCTCAATGCAAGTCTAGTAGGCACATAAATAGAACATTATAGATTTAATAATAATTCATTGAATTTTATAAATATTTCCGAATAAAATATTTGCCCTAAAGCAAAATATTATATTATTATTAAATCAAATTTAATTAGTATTAGCATTCTTCTGCCAAATTTAAAGCATATTATATTATATACATATATTTATTATTTACAACTTAATCGTTAAAACAACAAAAAAAACTTTTATTTTTTACTTTAAATCAGTCCTCAAAACAATGGTCACCCTACAAAAGTCTACATGTTTACATGAATGTACTACCTAGCGCCAGCAGTTTAGTAATAATCTCAACCTGTAAGAAATGCAACAATATTGTTCTTTCAATATCTGTATAATTTTGTGTTATTTTGTTAATTGTAGAATTGTTAACCTCAACACAGGCTTGTCCTAGTGAGGTTGCAAATTGTTTTGTAAACATTTTTACCTGCAATGTAAAGATACAATAAATAAATAAAATAAATTATTTTTATTTAACTTTTTATGAGTAAAAACTCAAATTGTAACATTTAATTAAATGGAGACACTGTGAGCGAAACTCAATCGAAAAACTGGAAACAGAAAAATCAGAAAAAGATACTGGCACCTCTGGGACTCGAGTTCAAGTCCCAGAGGTTCAAAGTCCTGGGTTCAATAAAATGGATAAAAATTTATCAAGACACTATCTAGATTGCATTTAGTTCGGGTTTGAATCTTGCGATCATACATAAAGATGGTAGCCAATAAAAATATGCGTTAAGAAAATGAAGATAATATGGGTGGTTCTTAGTAGAAGTATGGTACAGTTAAAAGTGACCGAATTGGATATCGACACCTTAGCTCAGTGGCCAGAGCACTCGCCCGGAAAGAGAGAGGCCCTGGGTTCAAGTCCCAGAGGTGTCAATATCTTTTTCTGATTTTTCTGTTTCCAGATTTTCGATTGAGTTTCGCTCAGTTAATTAAATGTTACAAAATATTATAATACCTTCACGCATCATTCTGATACTACACGTGTAGATACTACAATACTTCTGTTAGGGTTTTTCCAGTAAATTAATACTAATAATAAATCTATTATTTAAAAAAAAAAAAAAAATTATACAATGATTATGATAGAAATTAATACAATAGGAATGAAATTAATAACATTTTACAATGACGCCATAGAAAACTGAATGTAAACTAAACTTGTTTGTAAAAAAAATTGTGAAATGCTGTTTTGTGAATTCATTCGGTGCTGTTATTTACATTGGCTCCAATTAAGGCGGAACTCCTGCGCCAGAATACACATGAAAACTAGCTTGAACCCCACTATAAACGTTCTTTGTTTTCCGTCTCCTGCGTTTTTTTAAACATGGTTTGAAAGATTGGTGTGAACAGGTGTGAAGTTCGCGCGGTCACACACTTTGCTAGTGGCCTGTCCACGAGTCCACGCGTCCACGCGTACGCAACTGACTTGACGTTTGACGTTTAGCGTTTAAATAAATGTTAAAATATGTTCCGATGAAGAAGAGATGCTACATCAGGCAGAAAACAGAGATATTTTAATAGATGTTTATTTACCAGGAAAGATTTCCGACTAATATCAATTATTATGACCTAAAGTCAGTATTTGAATTTCGAATGCGTAATTAATTACGCATTCGAAATTCAAACGTCAAAAGTCGAGTTCTGTAAAGAAATTTAGCGATGATTTTGTAAACGAAATATAAAGGAGAACACGCAGATTTCAACTTAGACCTAACCTACCTAACTAGATTTTTATTAGGTATTTATTTATCAGGGAAAGAATAGAATACCTATTTTAATTGGTCATTTCTTCCGTGTCTCTGAAACCGATTTATAAATTAATAGACTTTATTTACAAGTGAGATCACGAAAGATATAATCATCATTACGACAGTATTTATTTGGAATTTAAAGTCATAATTAGGTATTAGGCTCGCGCGGTTGACATAACCCCAAACGTCATTCGATTTACCTCCGGTACCAACCAACCGCTTCGTACGGCTCCTGTAAAAATATGAACTTATTTCCCCCCCCCGCCGGCCCCGCCGGCCCCGCCTGCCTTCCCGCTCCCGCTTCACCCACTTCAAAAATAATATTAATATTGTTAATATTCGTTATTATGTTATAATTTTATTATCAAATATATTTATTATATTGTATTTAGGTATTATAATATTTTAAACTAGTGATTATTAAGCTTGCTCATTGCGCATAACCTCAAAAACTTGTTCGGTTTGATTCTCCATACATGACCGCATCGCGCGGCTCTTGTAAAAATATGAACACATTTCCCCCCGCCAGCCTTCCCCCTTCGCCCGGGAGATAAATGTTTTCCGTCGGCTGTGGTAAAGCTTGAACACAGGGTTTTTGAACACGAAGTGTTCAAATTTTCAATGTTTTGGGTGCTGTTCAAGCTAGTGTTCATGTGTATTGTGGCGCAGGATACGGGCCTTTATAATTTCCCTTGGAGCCTATTTCATCTTAGAGCTGTGGGGACGGTCTTTTTAAGGAAAGGGAGGAGAGAAGGTTCTGGAAAGGAAAAATGTATGATGATTTGATAGGATCTGGGGGTCATTGTTCTCAGGAGTGACGGACATATGAAACCATCCCTCTAGCTGCGGTGCATGATGGGTCGAGAGAGTCCAGCAGGAGACGTAAAAAGTCTCTCTCGAGAAGGCGTGCAGGCGCATCGGCCGCCAAGACCTAGACCAGGGGTCGGCAAACTTTCAAGTGAGAAGAGCCAATTTGTCAAAGAAATAGGACATAACAAATATATCAGAGAGCCAAATTATAAAGGGGCGGAGGGGAGGGGGGGTTGAAATCGTACTTTGGTAAATATGGTGGAATGATAATTGCTTTGTGGTATCTACATTCTTACTGCAATATCACAATTTTGCCCATTTAAATGTTTCTATAAACAGACTCGCGCTTAGATTACTTATTAAATTAAAACCGGTTTTGTGTTCGGAATGCAAAAATAAGGCTGGTTCAGTAGAGAGTGGAGAGTGTTGGTTAAGCGGTAGATATACCTTCCTATAACAACTTTGATATGGAAGGCAGCGTGTTGAGGTCTTGCGAGCAATTGGATAAAATTGATTGATTTTCAACAATAGCCGGCGTTTTCCATGATGGGAACGCGTGCCGTACTCGTCAGGTTCAATTAAATTTGAAGCATGTGACATTAATCGAAGATGATAAACAATTGACAAGCGGGTCGCAGCAGAGCACGAGGGAATCAAATATTATGTCGGTGTATCGTCACCCTGTTAAAGATTTATCACAAGTCATGGGTGTTATAATAATTAATAATAAAAAACAGTTAAATTGTGGCATGGCGCAACTAGACTAAATGAATTAACACTTGGTACTAATAATATATCGCCATCCGATTTGAATTTCATAATGACGCTGAAACTTAGTTCTGTATAGGAAATTTAAGGCCCGAATGGCCAAACTTTTGGATCACTAAACACGCCCTAACCATATTTTTTGTTCTCTTTTATTTTTTTATTCTGTGCCTGTCCAGATACCGCACACTGCATTTGACGCATATGAAAGGGTGACCGGCCAACTCGGAATGAAACCAACTCAGAACCATCTCAGATAAGTCATTTAGAGTGATAAAAAAATATAAATAAAAAATTGGTTAAATAGGTTAAGTTAGGTTAGGGTTATCGGCTAATTTAAAATTATTTTTTATCACTCTAAATGACTTATCTGAGATGGTTCTGAGTTGGTTTCATTCCGAGTTGGCATGGAACCATATGAAAGGCATCGATGCTGTTTTATTACAATAGTTTACGGTTGCACATACATACAAAATTATATGCTATAATCCATAATACGTTATTGTGGAGTTTTCCTGTATAAAGGTCGTACTGTAAAAAATGACAAAGACAACATCATTAGTTATTGAACATATTGAGATATGACTCAATTACGTTATGACTCAATGGTGGCATTATAATTTTATAATGTACAAAGGTATTTCCTTTTACATTTAAAACTTCACACGCGGGGGGCCCTGGGAAAAATAATTTCTCTTAGAACCTATGACCGACCGTCAGTGGCTGAGTTGGCATCGCATTTGGGTCCCACCCAGGCGTCGCGTGTTCGATTCCTCGGCTGGCTAAGTCCTCCATCATGACAAAAGCAACCTTTTCCGCTTGCTGCGGTGGCAGTAGGATATTTTCAAATAATGTCGGGTTATTCGTAACTAAATTCATATACGGAGGGGCTAAGAAAATTAAGTTCTAGGAAGGAAAGCGGTACGAGGGGTGGATAGGAATCTGGGGGTCAGTGTATTTAATAGTGACGGACGGAATTCATCTTTCCCACTGCGGTGCAAGGCGATGGGTCCAGAGCGTCCGGCCGGAGAGGTCTAAGTGTCTCTCTGAACCGTCAACCGGCCTCTACCAATACGGCCCGCCGAGCAGCTGGCGGGCAGACGCATCCGCCGCCACGACCTGGACAAACCTTACCCCATGAAACCGAGCACAAATGCCAAGTCATCAAACATGGCAAACCACTTGGGGTGACCTGTGGCACAGGTGTTGGTTATCCAATGAACGGTTACGACAGGGATTTTCAACAAAAATAATTGTCATTTTTCAAATTATAATTGATCACCGCACAAGAGTCCCAATTCCCCGAAGCTAAAGGAACTTTGGTTGGAATCCCCAATATGTACTAATAATGCATTAGTAATTAAGTACTAGATATAGATCTTGTTTGTGACTGTGATGAGGACGCTGTACAGAAGCGATGTGTTAACATAACTTAAAGTAGTCCCTGTGAGAGCTCGTACGGACGTCATCGACATTCGTCCTCTTCCTTCCCAAGCGTCGTTTGAAAACGAAAAGGACAGAAGATACTAGAAAGATGACGTCACGAAGGATTTCTCACTAGTTCAGTGACTTATACGTTGGCCCTCCCGAAAGCAAAATTTTACCTGTAGAAATTCGTTTACCTAATTTGGTTTAATGAATTTTTATTTTTGTTTGATCTTTCCGAAACGGTACAAGGTACCCTCCATTGACAATAATATGTCTGGTAAATACGTGTTTAATAACGTGATAAATAAGCTGCGAATGTATTAACATAATTCTATGAATCACGGATTTTACTTTATCGAAAATCAATTGTTCGTCAGTGAAGACTAGCTACTTTTCCTTTTTATAATGCTTATTATAACAAGGAAAAGTAGCTAGTCTTCACTGACGAACAATTGGCCGCACCTGCGTGTATCGTCACGAAGCTTCATCATGCTATGCTATTAGTATGAAGCTTCGTGACGATACACGCAGGTGCGGCCCCGGCATATGTAATAGCGCACAAGAGTCCCAACTGTTCCCGTCTGGAGCCAGTGAGGCTATGGCATCCTCAATTGGTGTATTTTGTGAGGCTGAAGATAGTGGAGAAGGGAAGGATTTGAGGAAGATAAAGATGAGGAGATACCTGGCTATTCAGATCTGGTCACCAAACACGGCAGAAGCCATTTGAAGCAAAGCTTCAATTCTGAAAGGTGATCTTACACCAGGGTGATAATGAGAGTATATTCCACTCTGGATCGTGCTGTATGCATGCTTTACATTATTTTTAATTAATTATTTAAAAATTATTTGCGCACGCCGGAGTTTGAACCCGCGACCTTCGGCTTGCTAGTCAACAGGCTTACCTCTCGATTACGATGTTAAGCACTATGAAGTCACCTGTCTTAATTACAAAGCAGAAATCTGATTGTATGGAGCGACAAAATCTCTTTGTGAGCGTCAACAAATTTGCAAAAAGTCGTCTGTTTGAATTTCTAGGTAACGCAACCATTTTCCAGTGTATTGTTTCATAAAATTGATAATAAAAAATATTGATCGGTATAAGCCGGGTAGTGATATGTTACCTATACTAACATATTCGTGGACCTACTGGCAAAAAACGTTAGGTGGGAAATTTGACATTTTGACTTAATAACACGGTATTATGTAGTTACGTGTGTTCTATAAACTGCCTAAACTAGACGTAAATTTTGTAAGATTTTAAAAATAAATTTAACTTAGCCGAAAACTAATATTTTTGTACTGGACAAAAACATTAAATCGCTTTGCCTTTTATTTTGTCTATGGAAGTGCACTTGTACCTGCCCTTGTCATTTATGGCAGAAAACTTTAACTGAACGCAATTTTTATTGGCTGTAGGCGCTTCTCGTGTAATCGTCGCATAAAAATTATGTTTTTTGCTTTTGTTTGAGAGATCGAATAGAATATTATTTTTGTAATAGCAGATGTAGTATTAATGTGTAGTGCATGGAAAAGAAAGTGAAGCAGACAATTAGAAAAAAGTACTTGTTTTTGAAAAAAAAAACACGTAACTTAATGGTTTTTGCCAGAACAAAAACATCTGGCAAAATATATATTATACTAATTGCTACTATTTTTCAAATAAACTTAAAAACGGATTATTCGTTATTAAAATTAAAACAGATATAAATAAATAAAAACATATTATTTAATGAACACACATCGTGATAATGTAGAATGTTCACATCAACACAAACTACAATTGAATTTGACAAAAAAAGTTTGAAGTTGGTACAAAGCATAAATGCTTGTTTTCTCGAAAAGCTTTAGAGTTAATGTCTTTTGCCAGCATACTGTTTATTAATTTAATCATTTGTACATGTGTAGAATTTACACTACAGCCAAAATAAACTAATTATGAATTCCCTACTTGTGACTTTACCTCTAATAAGACAACATAATAAAAAGTAATGCAATTTATAAGAGAATAATATAAAACAAAAAATTGCTCGTGAAAAGTAAGAAAAACATTTATTTTGTGAAGGTTATTCTGATATAATTGGGTATTCTCGAAAAAAATTAAGACAGAAATTTTAAATGACGGTTTAAAATGTGCCATTTTGATTTGCCGCCAAAACGCCATGTTGGCTTTTATTCGTGAATTCGGCGGCGTTGACGTCACGCCAGACAATGTTCGTGACGGCCGTCATACCAGACATGGCGTTTTCTATGTCACAATGACGTTGCAGCCAGTTGGAACCGTTTCGGAGTGTGCGGTTATCGAAATCAATAATTATGAATGAAAATTACAGATTTTTAGTACAATGATCAGAATCAGAAAAATTTACTTTAAATCTTCCACACATCTCTAACGTTATTCATAGTTTGTGAAAAACCCCACCGTAAAATAAACGCATGCAAATACGACCGAACAATGAATCAGAAAATGACTCGCTTGATTCTGGTAAGAAAGACGCTAAATCCAGTAGAGAGAAAATTAATACAAAAGACAAATAAATATTCAATATAAAAGTGGGTGGCAGTACATATATAAATTCACCCCCATTTATCCCAAAATGGCGGAAGATGAGGTTTTTCAAATAGAGAAGGTCGTTGCACTTGCAGTGGTGGGGAACTGTAACAAACGGGTGCATCGGGCGGTGCAGTTTTCAGGTTCAACAACACCATTGTCTGCCCCGGGAATAGAAAATAAGAGGAAGTGGACTCGAATGGGAAGGATGAATGGTGTCTCTTTGGACTGGAGCTCAGAGTGCGATGGCCCCTTGAGAGGCATCCTGTTCGAAATAAGGCTTCGCTATCTGATTGAAGTAGAACCCGAGTTGGATGAATAAATTATTTAATGTATACAGCAGTTACAGATATACAGAGAAGAGAACTTTATTATTCTTGCAGACTGCTGGGGACCTGTTGAAGTTCTCGGTAAATCAGCGTTTGATGTGTTTGTTTATATTCGATTTGATTTAATAAATACCTTACTGTACTGAATCACCGACGGACGGACACCCACACATGTATTTAAATATCTTATACCATCACTAGCCGAAATCCCCGGCAATACCCGGACTTGACACAGGGTTTTTTTTGAAAATCAGAAGTTTACAATAAATTTTAGACAGTAATCATTAGAATATTAAAAAAAACGATAAAAATCAAATTTTTACATTAACACTAATTTATACCGAATTATCTCGGGTGTGGGATTTTTTGTACATAATAGCCGCCCGAGAATACTCGGGGATGGTCCGTAAAAGCTAATTCGCATTGGGCAAGTAGTTAATCGAGTAACGAGTATACTCGCTACTTGACTGACCAAAGTGCTACTACTAACTACTAAATTTATGGTGTTCGGACACGTTTAGTTAATAAAATACTCGCTACTTGACTAAACTACTGCTAGCCTAGTCTGTACGGGCCATAAGTGATTAAAGAAATTACACTAGTCTTGTCTTTTGACTCAAATATTTTTTCCACCCACGTACGTAACTACATTTTTTAAATAAATTATCAAAAGGAAAGCATTTTTTTTTTTTAATGTCAATTGTGTAATGAATGAACGTATTTAGTGGTTATTTCAGTGTGGAATTCAAATTTCAAGATAAAAACACAATTGCGTCGACCTATAAAATCACACATTTTGCATAAAAATATCATATCATTAGCAGATTAGAAGTATAATAATAAATATGAATATGATTAATTTTTAATTCAAACATAAAAAAGTTTTTAAAAATGGCTCACCTTAGGTTTTTTCTATCTGATTAGTACGGCCCTTTATGTTTGGTCGGATGGTCAAAATATATCGATGGAGCCTAAACAATCACAGGTGGTCTGCGATGCAAAGTTGAAAAAATAAACATAGAAAAGTTAAACTTGGGTGGGAACTGAGACCCCTCTCAAAGGATCCCGCACTAAACTTTGTTTATTTTTAAATACATCTATTTGAATTTCAATTTTGTTTTCTTGATTGAATGAATGCCGCGGAATCATAGAAACAGAAATGATTCATCTTATTAGTATTTGTGCTTTCTTCTTCGGAGTCGCTAGATGTATCTTTATTTTGTGTTTTCTTTTGCCTGTTCATTTAAGAATGGTTTGAAGATTGGATATTGATATTACAAAAATATATATTTTTTTGTGATCTTAGGATTCGATTCTTAGTAAGCTAAATGATTGCAAAGGTTCGTCAGGCGCTTTATACCACTACACCAAATGAGACTTGCGTGGGACGGTGGATTTATTGTTTTATATTGGAACCAAGTATCCGTGAATTAAATAAATATTTTATTGCTATCCCTCGCAGGCTATATATATATTTTTAATATGAATACCGCACAAGAGTCCCGACTGCTCCCGTCTGGAGCCAGTGAGACTATGGCATCCCCAATTAGGGTACCTATGTTGTGAGGCTTAAGGTAATGAGGAGGGGAAGGAGATGGGGAAGAGGAAGGTGAGAAGTACCTGGCTATTACAGATCTGGTCACTAAACACGGCTAAAGCCATTTCAAGCAACTTTTTAATTCTAAATGATGGTTTTACACCAGGGCGATACTGAGAGTATCTTCCACTCTGGAACGTGCTGCAAACATACTACAATATATTTTTTGTAAATGAATAAATTTTGAAATAACACAAATTAATCAAATAAAATTTATTTGCCACGCCGGGATTCGATCCCGCGACCTTCGGAATACGAGTCAAGAGCTTTACCGCTAGACTACGCCGGCCGTCAAATGGATGTCAAATATCCTATAGATGTATGTGTTTGTCTCTTTGTGTTTGTCCGTTTCATCGAGTTTCAAATCACAACGGTGCTAAAGAAGTCAAAAAATCTGTTTGGAAAATCTGAATTTAGCAAGCGCGGTTGATTCCGATCTCTGGGAAAAAAATTATTAAAACCTCAGTCAAACCGAAAAAAGGGTGTTTTTTAAAGTTTAAAAAAACATTTGAAAATTGATTATATTGTTATTTCGGGATGATTTTTTTGTAATAAAGTAATATTTGATGGACCGATATCAATGATCTAAGAATCATGATTCATATTTCGGGTATTAAAATTGACAGATTTGCTACCGACACTAGGGTTTTGCCGGTTTGCTTAAATAGCAAAAAATTCAAGTGCCAGACCAGTGATGTCTTGTCTTTGAAAGGGTTTATTTATTTTATTTGTATTGTATTCGTGATGTTCATAAATTATTAATTGAATTAATGTAGACGACAAAGAAGGTAGATAACTGGTTTGATTTAAAAATACATAAGAGGAAGGCTGCGCGGCCTTTTTCATATAAAATTAAATTTGGATTTGAGGCCAAAATACCCAAAATTAAGCCATTAAATAATTAAATTATTAATGATTTTAGAGACAACTTGTTATTTTTTGTGAGTTCATCGTAATATAACTGTGGTAATATAATGAAAAAAAAAATCATACATCGCAAAGAGGCGTTTTCTTGGGTTTATTCACGACAAATTTGTATTTCAACGTAAATCGGTAATTTGTAATTTAAATAGGCGCCCTATAAAAAAACAGGTTAAACCGATTTACTGGGAAAATAATTGTGATTACGTTCTGTGAGGTATTTTGAAATCAGTTTTCCCCACTTAAATGGTAATGTTTTCTTATTTTTTTAATAATGACGTTACTGCTATTGACTTATTTAAATGTGTGGTATTGCTTAGGTCATGTGAACATATTGAGAAGTGGGGAATAAATAATTTCCTTACTTTATTTATTAATGTTATATTAATACATAACATTTCTAAAAACACTTTTTTTTTAATGTCTGTATAACATTGCTTTTTATATGTATACTTTTTTTTGTCTTACCCTCTAAATTTTTCCAAAAATAATTTGTAAAATAATATTCTTACGTAAATATTTTTTCTCTATTTATAAGTAAAAATATTTGTATATGTTTTTATCTGCTGTTAAAGTCAATTCGTGGGAAATAGTTCGGATGCAGGTGAATTCTCTAGTTGTTGTTTTGTATATTCTTGTTTATTGACATCTATATCTGTATTTTTTCCATAATAAAATAAAAAAAACACAAAATCAATGGAAATATTTCATGAGAATAGTGGGAATGTTCAAGGTATAAGGCATAGACGAAGGAATACTATGACTAAATGCCTCTTGTTTGCTAAAGCGGCTTGACGCACGCATCAAGCGGCTTGAGGACAACAAAATTACGTGCTTGCCATCAAGCCGCTTGATCGTGTCCAGATGGATTTATAGACAATTTATTACAGTTCTTAATCGTTAGCTTTTTGTCCATTGTGTTTCTTTAAAGTGAGGATGATTATTGAATGCATAGTGTTCATTTTAAAACCTGTACTTCAAAGATAGTTGGAGAATTCTGATTGTACGTAGCAATATTTAATCACCAATAAATATTGATCGTAAATGCAGAACGTATTAAGAAAGGTCAGATTTTAATAGCCAGATAAAACTACGTATAAAAATTTACAAAATGAACAAACTACTCACGTGCTTTGAAAACGGTATTGTCGAGTAAACTTTTTTAATAGTAAGCATTTAAGAAAAATAAATAATTAAATCAGCACATCTACACCACACAAGCACAATCTTTAATTATACATCTGCTCATGATGGACCCTGTAATGCTGTTCGAAACTTTAGCTAAAGTAGGTAGCGTAACACGCCATAATACGCCAATTATAAACCACGATAATACTTTGGACCGCGAAATTTTAAATCAAATCATTTAGGTGGTTAAGGAGTCGTACGCAGTCCAGGAGGCCGAAAAAAACGATTTTTTCAAGAATTTTTGCTGGAAAGACATTTTAATTTATTAACGTAAAAATTTATAAGCATGTTGTTGTTACTTTTAAGTTTATTCAAATATTTTTTTGCTGTTTTAACATAATGATTTTCAAAGCTGCTGAAGCGTTTTTCTCAAAACTTTGTTAAAGTCGGTGAGCAAGATTTCTCGGAAACACAAATTTTTACATAAACTTTATAAATATATTTTTTAGTAACTGAACGAAGGTTTTTTACCGATAAATATTTTCAATTTTATAAACTATTTAAGGCCAAATTTTTCACCAAGAATTTTATTTTTGAGAAAATTTTGTTAAAAAGATATATTTTGCTTATTCCTTTCGTTTAAATACTAGATAATACCTTATGTTAACGAAATCTCCTCATTTTTTATTTTAGAAATAAAACGCCTTTCTTAGACGACCTACCGTAGATCGGCCACAGCAGCTTTAAAAATCATTATTTTAAAACAAAAAAATATCAGAATAAAGTTAAAAGTTACAACACGTATTTAAATTTTGAAATTAATAAATTAAATTGTCTTTCCAGGAAAAATTCTTGAAAAATCGCCTTTTTCGGCCTCCTGACCGCGCATGACCCCTTCAATAAAGAATGTCAGATTTTAATAACAAATGCTTTGTTTAAACTATAAATTTTTTTTTTTTTTAAAGGTGCCGGTAACCCGGGCGTTTATTAATATAAAGAGTTATTTACATTTACATATATGTGCGCTACCCGACTCACTAGACATTAGTACCCTTTACACGCAGAGTTCGGAGCGGGACGTGCCCCGCGCCACTTCAGGCCGCCGCGCAGAAAAGTCTCACAGTGAACTGAGCTGTAAACCGTTATCTTACTTTCGGTCTTTACTTTTCTGCGCGGTGGCCTGAAGTGGCGCGGGGCACGTCCCGCTCCGAACTCTGTGTGTAAAGGGTACTAATATCTGTTCTGAGCCGGGAAGCAGTATCTATAATTACATACATCAGTGAATGAAGATTAAAGCAAAAAAATACATAAGATGACAAATAAAAATACAAAGTACAAAAGAAAAACTTAAATAATAATAATACAAAGTACAAAAGAAAAACATAAATAAAAGTACAAAAGATAACCTACATATAATAATCTAAATATAAAAAAATTAACAAACATATATAGTGTAATTGAACATTTTCAGTATGGAAATTCTTTTCTTTTTTTTAATTTTAATATATGATTAAATAATAATATACAACGTATAAAAAATTAACACGTTCAGTTTGCAAGTAGCTTGTTAATGCAATCCCTTTTTTTGTTTAATAACCACGTATTAAAGTTTTTATATGTACGATTTCTATTGGTTTGAGTTTTGTGTTGTGTTTCTTTTAAGAAAATGTTGAATATGAGGTAAGATTCATGTTTTTTAGCAAGAGTGGATTTTATTTTTGGCACTTGTAAATGTTTGTTAGATTTAGCTCTAGTGTTCTGGGAGTGAGATATAAGGTGATGATTTTATGCAATTTATATGGATAATTTTTATTGAAAGAATCATTCCTTTGTCAGGTACAAAGGTTGAACTAACGACATAAATAAATATTATAACAATATAATCAATAACTGATTAAATTAAATATCCACCTATAAAGGTATAATTAAATTTATTTGTGGTTGAAACAATGTTTGCATTTGAGTAATTTAATCTATTTCATAATAATTGCTTAATGATTGAAACATTAAATGAATGACTTGGGCAAACAAATAAAATTATTCATATCATTAAATAAATACAAAGTAAAAGGCTATTAAAGGTAAGACGGGGTTGTTTACCCTCATGTTTAAAAATAATACGTTATACTGCGTGTTAAAGAACGTACATTACTACTTACTTTAACCAGTGATTCCTTGCATTATTTGGAGTAGAAAATGTAAATGAAATTTAGGTCCCCGGTAACTTTTTGATGTCTTTTTCATTCATTTTTTTTTCTTGAAAGTCAAACAAAAAAATTCTTCAACATGTCGTAAACTGGTCACAATAGCTACTGTTTTTTTTTTGTGTTTTAACGAATGCAGGACCGTAGCCTTGTCAGAGCGGTGCTCTACCACTGAGCTAATGGCACCAATCAGCCAATAATAATATGCATGATCAAGATAATGTTGGTAGTTCTTAGTCGAAGTATGATACCTACAATTAGCACCACTTCAGCAGGGCTAAGGTCCTAGGTTCGATTGCTAGATGTGAAGGTATCTTTTTGCTGATTTTGCTGTTTCAAATTTTTGATTGAGAGTCGCTAATATTGTCTTCATCGAATCGAACGTTATTAACAGGCTTGCGTAGTTGAATTTCCCGGCTTCGAGTGCATGTCTGACGCCACGCCATACGCACCGCGCCACAAATAACATCTATGTACGTGGAATTTCAAACAAAGCTACCATTGTAATTCGGTTACGAATTAAATAATTCGTCACAAGATGTCACCACTTCCGCTAGCGGGTCGCATGGGGACGTGCCCCAGGCAAGTTTAAGTACTACAAATTAGTCAATTGTAGTGTCTCTCCGGATATGGAAAGATTGACGGTTGATAAGCTATCCACTGGATGACAGTGGATCCGAGGAATGGGCTATTTTTGGAATCAGTTCCTATTGGATTTATAAAATGGTCAGTATGGTCACCAGCACTAAATAGGCGAAGCCGAACTAAAAGCCGCCCGCAGGGCCTAGCAGCAGAAACCTGCGGAGCGGGTTTTCAACTGCTAGTTAATTAAATATTACAGTAATAATTATTGACAACGTGTTTGCAGCAAAAAAAACCGCTCGGTGTGAATGCTGCAAATTTATTCCCACGCCAAAAACTCCATTTTACCTGAACACGCTTTCAGCCAATTTTGCTATAAATCAAAGTTATAATTGGTTTTAAAAGGCCATTGATAGTATTATGACACGTGCTCTGAAGATGGGAAGGTGGTTAAAGGTTAATTAGCTTGTATATAAAGCAACCTGTGTTATTTTGAAAACAAAAGGGTGATTTATTTATTAATAAACGCCCTTTTTCGGGGCTTTTCCATATATAGCATAGTTAGAAAACTACATATTTATAACTGAACTGCCTCAATAACAATATTTTATATTTATTCAAAGATAAATTGAAGATGTCCACTGACTTGGTATAATTGTTTCCCTCCATTAGTATTCTGGACAAAGAGGAATACATATGGTAGTTAGTCCCAGAATTTCTGCACTGAAATAAATCCTGACTTCTAGTATTACGAAGTGGAATTCGGAAGCTTATCAATTCAAGTAATACCGGACTATCAACTAAATCATTTGGAATTTTATATAAAAATAGGATGGGTTGTTTCAAAAAATTTGAAGGATCCATCAAATATTTGAAGTTAATTTTCACGTTCTGTGTAAGTTTTATTCAAGTTCTGTTTTTACAACATTATAGGCCAGTTGCTTCATAAAACTGAAATAATCATAGAACTTGGGTAGAACTTACACAGAACGCGAAAATTAACTTCAAATATTTGACGAATCCGTCAAATATTTTGAAACAACCCGTCCTAAGTCAGTGAAAATTCTTCTGTCTGACAATTTAAGCATATTCATATCGTTAAAATAGTGTTGAAGTTTAACATAATTGCTCGAATACCCATTTTAAAATTTAGAAAACGTAAGAATTTGTTTTGTATTCTTTCAACAGCTTGTAATAAACATATTATAATGAGGATTCCAGACAGGAGAAATGTACTCAAGTTGGCTTCTAACATAAGCAAAATATAACAGTTTAATACACTTTATATTGTTAAAGTTTCTAGTTAGCCTAGTTATAAACAGTGATGCTGTATCCTTTTATGTTATCTTTTGGGTTAAGACAAAAAGGAAAAATCCGTCGGATATCGGAAAGCGTCCATCATCGACTGTCAAATTTCTGTGATTTTCTATGGCTTTTCTATGCCTGTCGTGTGTTAAGATAAAGACATGCGAAATAATTCAAAATCATACAAAATCATGTATTTTTGTTTTGAAAATTTGATCGCTTAGAAGTATTATAGATGCTTCAATTAAATACTGCGTGTAGAACATACCTTGGCCTTTGAAAATATCGGTCATTTTTTTAATAAGTCTTAATAAGCCTAGAAAAATAAACCATTAGGTCAATAAAAAAAACACTTTCAGGTTCAAACTCTCCTACTTATGAACCCCTTTTCGGATGTGGTTTAATTGTATAACGTCCAAATTCAGTTTTTTTTATAATAATCGCAAAAAAATATATATTTATGCCTGAACTTCATAAAATAAAATATGCATTTTCGCGTTGTTATTTTTGACTTCAAAATAACAATCAAAATAACAATCTTCCGGCCGGTACTCGACGAATTTGGATTTCTAAAGTGAACCTTATGTCATCGACGTAAGAATTAACATTTGTCACACCCATTTTATTTCAGTTCCGCCCCGCCTGCGAAGGGGAATAGACGTCCCTAGACTCCGCGTCGCTTGATTCCGTGAAATCAATTTTAAATTTCAAATTTATTACAATAAACAAGCGTAAAAAAGGAGTTAATGTTTTTTACTGGCCTTTGCGAAATCAACCTGTAAAAAACAACTCTCAAACACCTTTTCCAACCTTTCCAACCTTTCCAAAAGCTTTTCTCAAGTCTTGTCAAGTATTTTTAAATCCCGTCCAGAAGTAGGCCTGGATTTCGATTGAGATTTTTTCCTGGACTATTGGACTGGATCACCTTAAATGGATTAATGACCTAATTTTAATTTTATAGAAACCATTGGTTTTAAAACATGTTGATAATTTTGAATAAATAAGTGGTGTTTACAAAGTAATTTGTTTTCATATAATTAAAAATGAAGTCACAAAGTGAATTTGTGAAAAATGAAGGATTGATTGCCTACTTAAAAACAGGAATTACTATTCATTACTTATTCAAACTACTTAAATTTAAGCCTAATGGACGTTCATAAATGACTAACCGTTTATATTATTTTGATTTTTGTACGCGATGACATTCGATTCGCAATTTTTCCAGCGACTGACATCTCTAAACTTGGATTACGCGTCAAAACGCGCCGTCATCTCTGGCGTTATTGTAACTATTTTTAAGTTGATGCCTCACAAGCGCAGTACTTAGCTCGTTAGCGCGATACGGAACATTTTTTTTTTTTTTTTTATTAGAAAAAAAGTAAATATTTACAATAAATAGATAATATGTATATTACATTTCATATCAGACTTTTTTTGGTTACCCAATTAGTAGAGAAATATTTTCGGGTCTAACTGGGGAGCTAGTCTATGTAATTATATATAAAGATAATAAATAAATAACATTGCATTTAAGGGGTTATATACAGTTAGAATTTTCAAGAAATCGATTGTTTATTATTTCATTTTCGTAATGTACGTATATTTAAGTATACACAAAAAATTTCAAGTCAATCCGGCGATTATTTTCGAAGTTACACGCATATATGTAAAGACGTGTCAGAGCATTTGAAAGTAGGAGGCAAACTTCAAACACGTTTTTCTCAAAACTGTGTTTTTAAAGTCGGTGACCAAGATTACTCCGAAACGGCTTAACCGATCAGTCTCAAATTTTAACACAAGCTTCTTAAGTATATTTTACACTTTTTGATCGTAGGCCTGTTCTCACCGATAAATACATATTTTTTTAAAAACAATATAAGGCCAAAATTTTGGTAAAATATCGATTTTTTTTTGGGAATCCGCCATTATGTCATTTTTTTATTTTGCTCTGTCCTTCGATTAATTAAAGGAAATTTTATTATTATAACGAAATCCATTTGGTTTTTTCATTTTAAATGATCCAATCCAGAGATATGGTGGTCACCGCAAGACGCCTTTTTTGAGAGGAGCTTCTGGAGATCAGCTATAGCAGCTTTCAAAATTATTATTTTTACAAAAAAAAAAATTTAAAATACTGTTAAAAGCTACTACAATATTAGTACAAATTTTTAGTTTAATAAATTTAAAAGTCTTCTCAAAATATGTCGTATACGGCCGATTTAATACGCGTTACGCTGTTGCAAAAGATACAGAATAGTCCTTTTGAACGATAACACACGACGGACGCTGTCCGATATCCGACGGATATTACTTGTATGTCTTTAATGTCTCTTAACGTTGTCTTTACCTGTTGAACGATATTTTAACGATTGTCTTAACCTGTTGGATGATATATTGAAAACAGCCCGAAAATTACCTTGATGAGTTCTGGTAATCGATATCGATATAAAGATATAAAAACAATTTTTTTTTTGCAAATGTTTTCTGTTTACCA
Source organism: Glyphotaelius pellucidus (assembly GCA_936435175.1). Taxonomy (NCBI): domain Eukaryota; kingdom Metazoa; phylum Arthropoda; class Insecta; order Trichoptera; family Limnephilidae; genus Glyphotaelius; species Glyphotaelius pellucidus. The sequence goes on from OW386547.1 coordinate 31,579,591, forward strand.
GATAACATATCTTATCATTAATGAATTTTGCGTGATAATATCGTAAGAAGTTTTCCCAGGTTAACTGACCAAAAAAAAAAAATCCCATTTTGGAAACAATTTTCAAAAAATATGTTCATACAAATATAAACTGATTTTATTATTTCTACACAAACCTGAATACGTACCCAACAAGAAAACATCAATTTAAAGGAGTTTTCAGAGAAATAATGACCTTTATACTATTTTAAAAACGTAAAATATCGATTTTTCCGCCACAGACATCCGTTAAAAGTGACCCGCAAAGCAATAGAAAATTCAGATAAGTTTTTAGATTTTCACGGCCAAAAGTATTTTCGTTATTTGTTTTGGGGTGTTATGCCGTGTTGCGCTACCTCCTTCTTTAGCCAACGTTTCGGACAGCGTTACAGTGTCCATCGTAACGTTGGCTAAAGAAGGTAGCGCAAGACGGCATCACCCCAAAAACAAATTTAAAAAACACAGAAAATTTATTTAAAATCATTCCGTGACGCTCGATTCATCAAGAGAAGTGTTACGCCAAGAAAGACATTGGCGCGAGCGATTCTGACCTTGTCTTTCATACAGTTTCTTTATACATAAGGGTTTAAATCGCATTTAAAAAAAAAGCTAAGTTTTTTTTGTGCACGCCGGCGGGCGAACCACAGACAGAACCACAGGGCGAACACTTCGGTCTAGAAATCTATTATTCACTAAGCTTTAAAAATAATTATTATTTCCTACAATAACAGGCAGACAAGAAAAGTAATTTAGCAAAGGATATTGAATAAACTGAACATGTGTAGGTTTAACCTGAACCTAAAATATTATTACAAAGTAAAGTAGTTATCCCGTTCCTAAGTAACAAGTAACCTGTCGGGCAGTCGAGATCATTGCACTCCGTAAAGCTGTGTAGGTGTACATAGTAGATAATATAGGCGGTGGTGCAAGCTTGGTACTTACTGTGAACTGTTGTGACTTCATCCTTGGGAACAACTAAGTACCTAGCTACATTCATAACCAACGTGGTAAAAAATATTCACACTAATGTCGGTTGTTAATGAATGGTTAAGTTAGTAGATAATACAATATGAGTTATTCCTCGTAATGCGTAACATTGCTCAAGTGGAGATACTATCAGTATCGCCCTGGTGTAAGACCACCATTCAGAATTGAAACGTTGCTTGAAATGGCTTTAGCCGTGTTTAGTGACCAGATCTGAATAGCCAGGTATTTCCCCACCTTCCTCTTCCCTATCTCCTTCCCCTCCCCACTACCTTCAGCCTCACAACATACCCCAATTGGGGATGCCATAGTCTCACTGGCTCCAGACGGGAGCAGTTGGGACTCTTGTGCGGTATTAACTGTAAAAAAAAAAAAAGTTCAATGAACTTTGAATTTTCAAATTTGGAAGTAGGTACTCATCAAATCAGACAAGCAATAAAGTAGGTACCAAAATTATTTTATGAATTAATAATAATTTATTCCAAATACGAATTCTTGACATATGCTTAGATGAATTAATAGAGTTGACATACGTTATTGAGACAATGCGCGTGGTTTCACTGAACTAGGTCCAGCGGACATACTTTAGCGGTCCGTACATATACATAATATTTGTTCACTTTTCACAAACTGTGCTACATTTTTTGGTAAAGTGTGAAAGAACAGCCGCATCTCGCTACACTTTAAATAGGCACTGGTGCATAGTCGGGAAACACCCCAAACACGCGCCCAACATTTGTACACGGTTGACATTAGTCACATGAGAATGGGTCGTTTTTTCGACTCGTTCTTGAGTTCAACAGCTCGGCTATGGAACGTTTTGCCGGCATCTGTGTTTCCTCCCTCCTACAACAAGGGGCTCTTCAAGACCAATGTTCATTTCCTCCTCTCCTCAAAAACACCCTCCACACAGCATCTTCAAAGATGACGTAGGCCCTGAGGGAAATTATTTCCCTCAGGGCCTCCTGTAAGGAGTTTAATGTTAAAAAAGTATGGAAACATAAAAATAATTATTATTTTTTATTTTAACTTTTATGAGTAAAACCTCAAATTGTAATATTTAATTAAATGAAGACACTATGAGCGAAACTCAATCGAAAATCTGGAAACAGAAAAATCAGAAAAAGATATTTGCACCTCTGGGACTGGGACGAGTCCCAGAGGTGCAAATATCTTTTTCTGATTTTTCTGATTTTTCTGTTTCCAGATTTTCGATTGAGTTTCGCTCATAGTGTCTTCATTTAATTAAATAAAAATAATTTGTCGAATTGAATACCGAATCTAAATTTAAACGGTATTGATGAACGTCGATACGCACCCAAGAATATCTTTGGGCATTTTCGGCGTACAAGGGGTGCAGGCGAGTGTTTAATCGTTGTGCAAACACATTCCAATCTTCTCTTCAAAATGTACTTGTATTGTCATCAAAATAATAATTCTAAAAACAAAATAGTTCAGAATAGGCAATAATTGGACAAATGAAAGGAACTAGAGATGTGAACTAATACAGTTTTATTGAATCCAATAAACTTTCTGCATTGATGGAATATCTCGAAGTCAAGAATGAAATATATCTTTCAAATAGGAGCTTTGAAATTTCCTCGTGCTGGCAATATAGATGGGAATACATACATAAGCAGTACTCGTATTGTAGCGTTTCTACGACTCCCTTCGCGTTATTTGGCACGTGTGTGTTCGGTTACCTTGAAGACTCGTTTCGAAAATATTCGCGCACGGAATAACAAACAGCAGTCATGTTTCAACTCAGTAACTTAAAAACACAGAAATGTTTCAACAAATATAGGCATGTATATAAAATGCATTTTTTTAACAATTTGAGCGCATCAACCAGCGGCCGAGAATCTAAATTTCGTCGAACGATGATCTTGCGATTGTACCCTTGCAACGGTACAGGGCGGTTCCAATGAGAAAGATTAATTATTCTCCATACCAGCATTTTAATATGATGACTCAATATCGATTTTATTTCATTTCAAATTTGCTTTGATAAATACCCACATTTAAAAATGTTCAAACTCGTGATGATAAAACAATTAAAATTATGTACTTCATGTAAATATTTTTTGATCATAAGTATTTATAACTATTTATTGATTTATTTTACTGCATGATTATACGATTTGAAATGTATGTTGTATAATACAAAATATTGTTTGAAAATTTAACAAATCTGCCAACGACCTACGGTAAAACCTTATTGTACTAAAAATAAACATATTTTCTCAAAATTTAAAAAATAGCTTCCTTCACTACACAGACTTTCGAAATCAATGTATATTCTTTTGTGGAAAAGAGTCAATACGTCTAAAAGTTGATTTAAAAATGACATATTTCCGGTTTTGTCTGGTTATTCCCTCTTAATTAATAATTAATGATTGTTAATTAGCGAAATATAATGCCGTTTGACGTTTGGGCAGTGGATTCCACACACCATAAATATTTTATCCAATAAAATTTCTTAAACTGATCCTGTTAATTTATAGCTCATTGTTTCTTCAGGTGAAATTAAGGGTTTCAAGGGACAGTTGAACACCCGACAGTTGCCCCGGGCACACTTATATACAATATGGGAAAATACGGTTTACCTATTCACACAAAATATAACTGAAGATGTGTGCAAAGAGGATGTACCACCGAATAACAAAAGTATAAAACATCTTTTCATTCAAAAGCATCAAGGATAAAATTGCCTGCCCATGAACTGTATACACCAGGGTATACGTACAAAAAATAGATAAATAAATTCGATTGAAAATCCAGGCAGTGTTCAAAACGGTATATCGCCCGACGCTCAATTAAGGCCACCAGATATGGATGCTAAGCGAACGAACACGCTCTAGAGTAGAAGCTGCCGAAATAAGGTACTTGAGAGGAATGGGAGGGGTTACGAAATGGGATAATATAAGAAACTCGACGATCCGAGACGGTCTAAACATTTAACCACTGCTACTCTTCATAGAAAAATCGCAACTTGGGCATGTACTAAGAATGCCTGATGACCGAATTCCGAGGAAGATACTAAGTGCGATTCCAGATGGTAGACATCCTGTGGGCCGCCCCAGACAGAGCAGAAACTGTGTGAGGAGAGGATGGGACTGCCATGGACGGAGGTCGAACCGTCAGCACAAGACAGGGAGGTATGGAGGCACCTTGTCGATGCAATGGGTCCTCCACCCGAATAGGATAAGGGGATGAAGATGATGATGATGATAATCCATGCTAAATTTATTGTATTTTTTTAAGTCGACTTTACGTTTGAAATTGATAAATAATTCACAAAAAATTATATTTTCAGGGGGCCACCTTTGGGGGATCAACTGTCAAGTCACTCTTTATCTATCAGTCAAGTCAATGATTGAAATTTAAGAGTAGACGCCGATTCCTAACGATGTGTGTTAATGTATGCACTGTAAATGGCTCGTCACGAGACAAAGCAAACATTCCTGTCTGAGGACCAAGAGTGCATCACACTCGCTGCACACTGCTCTTGCACATGCATACTGCACTTAGCAACAGGACCTTGACGTGTGAATTATTCCTAATGTGCGGTGTAGACAGTGCAATTCAATACGCGTTAAAAGCGCATCCTGATTAAATAAGGTTTTCATTCAACCGAACAAAAATATTATTATTGTGATTTATTAGACGCTCAAATATTTGCTTTTAGCCGCAATAAAAATGTTTATAACTCTCTACAGGCCAAGATGCCAAACATAACATCCCTAACCATCTGGGTCGGCCGATGACCCTATGCATTTTTCTGTTTTATGGGCATTTAAATTAAAGAAATCCCTTTTTTTGTTATTTGTCAATTTATTGGGCAGGGAATTTTACCTATATTTGACAAAATATTTTTTCCTGCGATCAACGATTTCTTCACATTTTTTAAACGGCACATTATGTTTTAATCCTTTGTGCAGGAATACCTAAAATACTAAAAATATGTTTCATGAATTTAAGTAGATTTAAGAAGGATTGTAATTTTGGGGTCTACCTTCGGCCCCAGTTGGCTGCGGAAGAGTTAAAAAAGTCGGGCTGCAGTAGGTCATTTACATTATTTACAGAGCGCCGTTTTCAATTAAAAATCGTCCCGAGGGTGCTATTACAAGCTATCGATTATGCAAACAAATGTTTGGCTGTCTCAATTATCTGGATATTTTTTAGTCCCAACTTCTCTTAACCATCTGGAGCCAGTGAGACTACGGCATTCCCAACTGGGATATGTTGTGAGGCTGAAGGTGGTAGGGAAAGAAGATGGAGAGGAGGAATGTGGGGAAGGATCTAGATATTCGATTCGATCGGTCGCTAAAGCCATTTCAAGCAACGTTACAATTCTGATGGTGGTCTAAAGTAGGTTTTACACCATATCTACTTTCAGATATGAAAATAAAGATGAAAATAGCGTTCGCGTAAAGCGAAAAACTTTGACTTTGGTATCTTTAGTGGAATCGGGCTGAAAAAAGAGATGGTGTAAAACCTACATTACACTATGGCGATACTGAGATGATTGATAGCTATTTGATGATCAAAAATACATACATATTGCAGAATACAGTTCGCATACATTTTTCCAAAACATTTCCAATACATTTTTTATACAGTGGAAACTTCATCGGCTAATGAAGCATTTTAGAAATAAATTACACCTAGAAATTAATGTCTTTTGTACGCAGTATATTTCCAGAGCAAAATTAAAAATACTTCAAGCATTAAAAAACTACATTTACTTGACACGTTGCAAAGACTTCATGATTTCAAAACCGTGACTAAAATCAAAATAGACCATTCATTAAGTGGATCAATAAATTTAAATCCTTTTAAAGGTCAGTATGATTTTAATCGAGGTAGCGCTTTAATAATAGACTGAAATGATGGTAAGATTCAAATAATTAATTATTTAGTACGAGACTAGTAGGTAATTGATTCAAATTTTAACGCTTAGAATGAAATGAAAAGTAAAGAAAAGAAAAGAAAGATAAATATGTGAAGCGGTTAATTTCTAAAAAAAGTATAGTTTGCAGTGAATTGAAACTGCAGACCCAGACATCCATGCAAAAAATCGCTACTCTATACAATGCGTTACTCCAGGTAACAGCTCTGGTGACAATGCGAAATAATCTGTGGAGCTGGAGCAGTTTCTGAGCACCTAAGCACCCTGGTGCAGGGGTCGGAATTTGCGGCTCGCGTACCGCATGCGGCTCTTTGTATAGGCGTCTGCGGCTCTTCAGACATCAATTGCAATTTCACCTCTACTCAACCAGCCTTATGAGATGGAGCCGCCGAACGATTATTTTTTTGCATTCCGAACACAAAACTGGTTTTTATGTAAGTAGGTATCTATGCGCGAGTCTGTTTATAGAAACATTTAAACGAGCAGAAGTGTGATATTACAGTAGATAACACAAAGCAAATCATGATTATCGTTCCACCACATTTTTACCATAGTACGACTACAACCCCCCACTCCCCCATTATAATATGGCTCTCTGATATATTTGTTATCCTGTTTCTTTGACAAATTGGCTCAGAGCAAAGTTTTACAAAGTTTGGCTCAATTTCACATGGGTAGAGCTGAGTTTTAAAACTAACGTTCGTGCCACGATTTTGCGTACCCCCAATGTTTGCTTCGCGTACCACAGTTTGAAAACCGTGATCTAAATCATCCTTGCAAGGGGCGCAAAGGTCATTACTCCAATCTTCACTTTCTATCTATCTAGGACTTTCCGGAAAGTAGAATATAATTCTAATTCAAAGGCATTGATGGGTCGTCGTTGACCCAGCGACAAGAGGTGAAGGACCTTTCCCAAACGGGGTAGAATCACCTGAGTAGAAGCACTTAGGCTTATTATTATTACAATACCAGAAGTGAAGGACTTTATTTTACCGACGGTTAAATGACCGGAGAGATGAACGACCCCCGTGGCTTAAATGGATGATTTAATCAAAGACAGATAAGCGATCTTTGCCATTTTTCGTTTGTAGTCGGTTTGTGGTCGTTGGCCCTTGGGAAATTTCGTCTGAATCCCAATTAAAGGATTGTAAATATTTTATCCTCAAGACAAAACATATTAAAAACTTTGATCCCACAACTCTGTGACCAAAAAAGTTGCCCTCTAAAAAAACTTGACTCGACTTGATAAAACCTCGTGTCTTCTTGGTTATTCAGTTTTTTTCCATTGAAGTTTTTTGCTCTTTGGAATGGAAGATATTATCAAAAATACTAAATTTGGTAGTGCTTGCGTCCTGCACATCTCTGTTTCAATGAACTCTATATTTGCTTTGAATTGAAGTGTCATTTCCAAAAAAATCAAACTAATAATGTGAAGCGGTGAAGAATTCAGACAAGCGATAATGTACCTAACTATAATATTATATTTTACAGAAAATTATTTTGTTGCTCATTTTCAAAATTGGAACTGGTTTGTCAAGAATTCAGACTATCCCGTGATTTTTCTCTTGTCTGCGCTAATATTTTACATATTTCTCTAACGTTGCGTTTATTTGGTAGGCATTTATGGTGGTACTTAAAAGAATTCAAAATCTACTCTTTCGCAGATGGCGATAGTTTAATTGTAAGTTATGCTTTAAAAAATTAAGAATAATTGTGATAATAACAGTGAGGACGTGGGCAGGTAAAAAAAAAATATGGTCTAAAAATAAAAAAAAACACGCTTATCGTGTACTAATAATCTTACGTGTATTAAGAATTGACACTATATCGTGAATACAAGAAGGAAGGAGGTAGCAAGGTAGGTTGAGAATCTATGCTCTAGAAGCATCGTTAACTATTAATACGAAAAGAAAAGACAAACGCGGACAAAAAATGGCCTACAGAACGAAAAAAATACACTTTCGTTGCATTGCATGCTCAGACGGGTCATTTCGCGGGAAAGAGGCGGAATGAATCATTAGTGAATCATGTGATTCCAGCATTAAAAAGGAGCTTATCCCATACAACACATCTCCACACGATTCAACTCAACCAGATTGATGCAACCGCTCAACCAAATTGAACATCTGTAGGGCCCTAACGTCTAATAACGTCTAACTTCCCGAAAACACGTCCAAGCTACTGGACGGGACGGGACTACAGACGGGACCAAACAGCGAACTGCTCTCTCCTATTCCGAAATGGTCGGAATTAACAATGACCACGGTAATTTACTTAACACAGCGTAAAACACTTGTCGTGATTAAATTTAAAATTCACGTGAACATTACAAATGAAAATAACTGTAAAATTTACATAATATGACCACAGCGCGATTTGAAAACACAATAAAACGGGATTACATGTCTAGACATTGTTAGTATTATTTTATATATTTAAACTAGCGCAAACCAGTGAAAAATTAAGGGATGTTATGTTAGCAAATCTAGTTAGTTAATAAATAACGCTTTCTTGACAATTTGCGGGTTACCAACACCGTCCCCTGTGGATAGGAATCTGGGGATTAATGTGTCCAGGAGAGACGGGAGTACGAATCCATCCCTCCTACTGCGATGCAAGGCATCCTTCCGAGAGAGTCCTGCTGGAAAGATCAAAAGGTCTCCCTCAACAAGTCTCTCCTCTGACCTGTGGCGGAGGTGTTGGTTATCCGAGAAATGGTCACCGGGGCGGCGGTCACCACATCCGTCTCCCAAATTGAAATATAATGTATGACGATATTTATTATTCTTTATAACTTATAACATTATTGACAGAATATCCTATAAGTCAGACCTTACAACAGTTAGTGACATCTCTAACTCGACGACACGTAAGCGGAATGGTAAAGGCGCCTCTTCATTTAATTATAGATTCAGTGTACATTTTAAATATAGCTTTTCATTTTAACTATAGATTCAGTGCACATTTTAACTATAGCTTTTCATTTTAACTATAGATTCAGTGCACATTTTAACTTTAGCTTTTCATTTTAACTATAGCTTTTCATTTTAACTATAGCCTTTCATTTTAACTATAGATTACTGTGCGGCTCTGTAAAACGCCACGGGTTTATACTTGGGTATTTCACAAATGGCGCTAAAAAACATAAATATTTCATTATTATAAAAAGATATTTTTTTCCAACACACGCGAGGGATAGATGTACATATATGAATAAATAATAGACATTTTTCAGATTGAGACAGTCGTCTACCATTTCCCCAAAGAACCTCTGAAGGAAAAGCCTCTGGCTCCGAGCACGTGTTTTCAGACGCTTTGAGAACGTCTCACGTCTCGTCTTCAAGAGTAATTCTTGCCATCAGAAACGTGCAATGAAAACGAGACACGAATCCGAGTCTAGAGCATTGGTAAATGAAAGACGTTCGTGTTCCATTTGATAATATATATTTCCTATCCTTATCCTATATTCCACTCCCTCTTTCCTGCTTATAAATTTTAAGGCAAAATAAAACTCCTAAACCAATTGGCTTAATTTTGTTTAACCGCGTATATTATATTTATTCTTGTATTATAAATAAAAAAGTTGTTTGCTTCTTACAAAATAAATAATTTATTTTTGTTATTTCCATGTACACGGCACAACATGTGCCATTAACATAATTAAATTAGCATATGAATAGTACAACATAAATAATATAACAGTATAAGTGTATGTAAAAAGTAAGAGGTAAAAAGTAATAAGTCAAAAGTAGTGAGAAGTATAAAGTAAAAAGTTAAGAAAATAAATTAGTTGAAGATGAAATGGATAAACTATAAAATATGTAAAAAAAGGGATAAAAAAATACAAAATGTATTGAATTTCAAAAGGTAAAGAGTACCCAATGCTCTTAGTAGGAGAAAAACATATAAATAATTGGGTAAACTAACGAGAGAATCAGACAGGTACACATAATAGAGATCAGTGGATTGTTATTGATTACGACAGATGGATTAGATTTAACGTTGTGCAAGAACTAGTAGGTAATATCATGGTTACTTGGTATTTACAGAAAAATAATGTACTCTAAGAAGCATGATTTGTGTTCTGAAAATCAAAATAAATATATAATATACATCGAGAGATCGTACGTGACGTCGTCGTCCTACTACTTATGTCTTTTTAATTTTCAAACAAGACGCGTGAGAGGGGCGAGGACGAACGTCGATGACTTCCGTACGAGCTCTCGCGGGGACTAGTTTACGCCTAGAATAAAGAATATAACAATATAATTGTCTTCCATACAAATTTGTTTGGAAAAATAATATGTTCAAATTAGCCCAACCGACCAGCGTTCCGTCTCACTTACACTCGCCTGAAATCGTAGATCTCCATCCCATAAGAATGTCGAAAATATGGTGTATGGAAATATAGGCCTAAAATGGGCAAATATTTTAATAAAATATTATTAATTTAAGGTAATAAGTAAAAAAAAAACTGCTCTCGGTGCTACTAGGAACCTTCCAAAGATCGATTAATATTGTAAAATATTTGAAGCACGATTGAACTAACATTGTCAACACTTTCAGACAGCCTTTGTTTACACGTGATTATTGCCTTTATTAACAATGTTTAAACCAAACTGCCTATCTTAAATAACACTAAAAATAGATTCACACCCTTCCCGGAAGTAGAAGTGACTGTTATCGTCTTCCGGGGGGAATAAGGAAACTCTTAGACGAGTAAACAGTACTTAGACATCGGTAAATTTGCAGTCGGTGACGTCGCAAACCTGTTTGTATTTTTTAAAACGGTATTTTTGAGATATTTATTTTTTTGCGAATATCGCAAAAGCTGCTCTCAACCGCCCGGAGCCAGTGAGAATATGGCATCCTCAATCGGGGTATGTTGTGAGGATGAAGATAGTAGGGAGATGAAGTTGGGGAAGTACCTGACTATCCAGATCTGGTCACCAAATACCATTTCAAGGAACGTTTCAATTCTGGATGATGGTCATACACCAGGGCTATACTGAGAGCATTTTACTTTATGGAACGTGCCGCAAATATGTCTTAAAGTATTTCAAAATGATTACATTAAGAAATGGTGAAATTTATTTAATTTAGGGATTTGAACCTCCGCATCACTAATCGAGAGCCTTACCCCTCACCAAGGAGGACGTCAAATTACAGAACGCAAAAAACAACGCGCCGCAGGCGAAAGATGTATATCTCCAAGACCAAACCAATTTATTGATTTTTTCGGTCGGAAAGTAAAACGAAAGTTTTATTTTATAAAACTGAAAACTAATAGTTAGTTTTTAGATTTTCACGGCCAAAAGTATTATCTTTATTTGTTTTGGGGTGTTATGCCGTGTTGCGCTACCTCCTTCTTTAGCCAACGTTTCGGACAGCGTTACGGTGTCCATCATCAGGGCAGATGTGTAATTGTACACACCCCAATTAACACCCCAAAAAACAAATAACGAAAATGAAAACTACTGCATCAAACACAGATATCAACAAGAAAAGCGCTGCGTCACGAAATTTTGGCTAAGAATATTAATTAAGATAAATCTTATTATTTTGAGCGGCTGATTCCAAACTTTGAAGGAAGTTTTCGGCTCAATGGTTTATTAAAACAACAGAAATTGTTGAATATTCTTTATTGTCAACTTTCTGATATATTAACCAGCCAAGTGGAAAGTACGAAAAGAGCTCGAGGGCCGCGGGTTGCGCATCACTGCCTTAGGCTACCATTAATCTTTAAATTGATGGAAACATATTCGAATAGGGAAACGCATTTAGAAAGGGAAATTATTAAATTAATACGGAAGTTAAAGATAGAACATGATATTTTTGTGAAGCTAATATAAAAGTTACGTGGTACGAACACGAACGTACGTTTATTTTTATTGATTTGAAAAGATGATTAAAATATTTTACAAAGTCGTGGTAAGGTAAATTTGGCGCAACAAAATTAAGGACAGACGTTGGCGTCGCTAAAACTGAGTGGAACCGAACCCGCAACCTCTTGAATCAAAGCTTATACCACTGAGCTATAACGGCGTTGAAACTACATTATCAAATAACTAGATTATTTTACAATAAAAAACACGGAAATTTGTTGTAGACCACTTTTATTTTATTAACACTCTACCGGTTTCGGAAGCACCCTTCCTTAGTCAGGAGAATATTGTAACTAATCTACGACACAGAATATTGTCATAAAGTGTGAGCCACAAATTTAATGCTTTTTACACATAAATAAAAAAATAAAAATAAATAAATTATTTTACGCTCTACTAGGTACCATGTTGTATATTAGGAACTAGGTATCAATTTGGGAGGCGGGAATGGGTACCGCCGCCCCGGGAACCTTTATTGGATAACCAATACCTCTGCCATAAGTCACCCCAAGTGGTTCGCCGGAGACCAAAATTACATTTTTTACTTCACATAATGTCAGCAATCATTGGTTAAGTCAAGTATATCCCTTAAGGCGCCGTATCCAAGCTCAAAAAGAAGAAGATGGAGAGATACGTAATTACGAATGTTGGAGAGAGCGCGCTAATATTTAAAACGATAAAATTGAAGCGAAAATTGTGAAAATGTTTAATAAAACACGACTCGTATAAAACAGAGCAAAAATCTCGTGGGGAACATCTAAAATAAGTGAAATGAATGTGTTTATAATAATTTTCGGAGCATACTTTGCGATTTTTTTCTATCGAAGGAATTTCATACAATTTACGTTTCGGCGTGGAACACGTCTAGATCAAAAATAACAAATATTTTTTTAGGAGCTTGAAAACTTCAAATATTTAAAGATATGTAAGAAATCGGTAGAAATTCGAGTAGCGGCGGCTTAACACCCTTTACATGAAAGATTTTTCTAAGTTTTAAATTGAAAAAAAAAATGTCACCGGTCAATGAAATATCAGTTTTCCCCCAAATAAATTTAAGAATCATTGGTTAAAAAAAGTGTGTGGGGTATATCTTTTACACCCTGTATAAAGTGCAAATATATTTTTTAATTCATACACGGAGGGGTAGTCAGTGGGCAGGTTCAATTACGCTCAGAAGAATGCACAGAGTATTATCGCATGCATAAATTCATACAAAGGCTCGCTGTGAGCTGTGAATGGGAGTGGGAGACGGACGTTTTTTTAAAACGATGAAATTAATTTGAACGCCAAAAGGCTCAGTGAACTGCGGCGGGCAGCGCGACGGTAATGCAGGCATAACAGCCCGTCATGAAAATTTAAGTAACGTTTCAATTTAACCAGAGTCAGGGCACTTATGGGTGGAAAATCATATCTATACTAATATTATAAATGCGAAACTGCGTGTGTTTGTTTGTTACGCTTTCACGCACATACCAATAAACCGATTTTAAAAATGGTTTCACCAATAGAAAGCTACATTATATGCGAGTAATATAAGCTGTATATAGTGGTAACCTCTGGCGTAACATTAATATATCATATTTATTATACGTTTTTTGTCGCTAACAAAAGCGAGTTAATGTAAACGTCAGAAAACAAATCGTTGCCGTGGAAACGATGTTGATATATATATTTTTTTTTATTTCAGGCGTCGTAGTTGATATCTATCCATCCATATAAAAATGAATCTTCGAAATGTTGGTACGCGCATAACTTCCGAACGACTGCACCAAACTGAAATCTAGGTGGCATGCGAGCTGTTTGAAAACTGAATGTGCCGAGAATGAATGTATGGAATGCGGGATGGGGGGAGGGGGGGGGGGGTTGGGGAGGGGGGATAATTAATAAGTGGAAGCGCTACACTTATTTCCCCCTAATAATTTCCCACATGCGAGCGAAGCCGCAGGTAAAAAAGCTAGTACTTGATACAGTCTGTTACGCATTTCCACAGTGAACAGCTGTAGGTTAGATGACATAGGCCCTGAGGGAAATTATTTTCCTCAGGGCCTCCTGTGTGGAGTTAATATAATATAAAGGGTTGACACTAAAGTTGAAAAAAACAACCAACAAAATCACACGGTAAAAAACAGAATGCACGAATTGGGATAATATTATAAGAGTGGCACTCACAATATCGCCCTGGAGCTCTAGCACAATGAAATTGATAACTTTACAATATCAGATCTGTAGGCGTAACTTCCGATGATTTTATATCGATGTCCCTAGCATGGTTTCACCGTTGACAGCCGAACCGGAATAAACAAGAAATCGATATATGCTGGCAACACTGAAGGTATTTTCTTTGAATTGACACAACAAAATGTCAAACGCCAAGCGTTAAAATATTAATAAACTGGCAATGTTGAATTAAAATATTAGCCTAAATATGCATTGGCAGTACGCATTTACTTTTTGACACTAAACGGGAATTAATTAGTTAATCAGGTCTTTAGGCATACTTCAACCACTTTAGTTTGTCAAAGATCGAACGGAATAAATTGGTCGCGTCTTAGTTGAATTATTAAGGCTATGGATCGCTTATACGACTTCTTTCAATTCTAAAACCTCCGTCAACTGAACTTCGTTCATTAATAAGCCACTTATTTTGCATAACAAACGACATTATCGAAAAAAATCCAAAAATAATTTGACAGTTTACCGAAACTTATCAGACACTATGGAGTCCGGACTAAAATTTATCAATCGTCGGCGTCGATCGGAATATCTCTTTCCAATTGTTGACCATGTTCGCAAATATTGATAACTAACCTAATAATGACGGCTTTGGTTAAACTGTATTGATATATATAAATGGCTATAGCCCTGTTTGGTGAACGGATCTTTTTTTTAAGTTAGCTCCAGACAGGAGGCCCTAAAGAAAATAATTCCCCTCAGGACCTATGTCATCTTTGAGGATGCTATGTGGAGGGTTAGGATTAAGAAAGGAAGTTCTGGGAAGGAAAAGGGTATTAGGGATTAGTAGGAATCTGGGGGTCAGTGTGTCCAGGAGTGACGGACGTTTGAATCCATCCCTCCCACTGCGGTGCAAGGTTAAAGGCGAGAGAGTACGGCTGGAGAAGTAATAGGGACTCCCTCAATCATTATCTTCCGATCCGGCCTGCCATGCAGCTGGTGGACAGACGCATTCGCCGCCAGGACCTGGACAATCCTCACCCCTGCTATGTCACCAAAAGTAGCGAACCACTTGGGGTGACCTATGGCAGATATGCTTCCCTTCTCCGACACCATCGGCCACACAACATACCAAAATTTAACGATACCACCGTTCCACTGTCTTTGGACAATCGGGACACAAAAAAATATGTAAAAAAATCTGGTTCTAGCTAACAGAACAATCTTATTAATAATGTACCGACAGGTGAGTTAGCAGAAATCACATCGATTCGTCGAATCAATCAAATTTGAATTTTGTTGCATTGTACTTGTTTCGACGTGTTTAGAAAGCAAAACCTAGTAGCGAAAAATCTGGTGAATTCAGCGCAAAAACAATAGTAGTTGCAATAAAAAATGTAATCTTTTGGGCGCTTTTAATATTCCCACGTTTACCGAACGGCGACGGTCCAAAAAGGCAATAAACGTACGTTACTTATCACAATAATGCTGCAGCTCTTTCTTATACATCAAATAGTGGTGAGACAAAAGATGAAACACACAATGCACGTAAGTCTTGCACCTTTATTGGATAACCAACACCTCTGCCATATAGGTCACCCCAAGTGGTTCGCTACGTTTGGTGTTTTAGCAGGGGTGTTCATGGGGTGACGTTTGTCAAGGTCTTGGAGGCGGTTGACCAGGACACACTAGACCCCAGATTCCTACCCACCCCTTAAACCCTTATCCTTCCCAGAACTCTCCTTTCCTTCATTTCCTTAAAAAGCCCTCTACACAGCATCCCCAAAGATGACATAGGCCCTGAGGGAAATTATTTTCCTCAGGGCCTCCTGTGTGGAGCTCATGTAAAAAAATCTGTTTTCTCCAAAGGAAAAAATAGTACTTTGGAGGAAACAAGACAAACGGCGACGGTACAAAAAAGCAATAAGCATACGTTCCTTATCAGAATAATGCTGCAGCTCTTTCTTACACAATAAATAATTGTGAGACAAAAGATGAAACACACAATGCACGCACGAAGTCTGCTTCCTCCAAAGGAAAAAAGTAGAATTTTGGACGAAACAAACATACGTACGTGGTGTGTCTCATTTTTGTCTCGCCATTATTTAATATGTAAGAAAGAGATGCAGCATTATTGTGATAAGGAACATATATGTTTATGATCGTTATTTATTTTTGGGGTGTTATGCCGTGTTGCGCTACCTCCTTATTTGTGTTTATTTCCTTTTTGTACCGTCGCCGTTCCGTAAACGTGAGAATAATAAAAGCGCCTTACCCAACAGTTGCGCAAACAGGGCAGGGTTGAAATACCGGCGGTGCATTGCCTCCGGTGCAAACTGCAGCCAACACGAATATTGAAATTGTAATTATTTTTGTTCGAGGGGAACACTGCGATACGACCAGAAATGCATATATTTGAATAAAGTTGTTGTATTGTTGATAACTTTGTTTAAATTGAGTTTGTTACGAAGTTTTCAATACATTTCATGTTAGATATGATTTACACGTTAGATAATAATTTCAGTGCCGGCAACCCGGGCGTTTATTTTATTTTGATTCATGTTCATGGTTTTCTTTACCCTGCAAGTAAGTAGTAGTTTTAGTTGCAAGTAGATTTGGTCATTAGACAAAGTCTATTCCGAGGCGGGCAACTAACATATTATATTTGAGCCCGCGCCCGGAAAAATGTTTTATCCAACAATATTCTAGTTCCGAGAAAGATTGAAAAAACGAAACCATGTTTCATAACATTTTGTATTTAAAATACATTAAAACATACAATTCTTAAGAGCTTTAATTGAAAAGTCGTCTAGAAAGGCAGTTAAATTAGAGTTTATTACTAGAATTTACGCTGAATTTGTGGAATAATGTTGTATATGAATACTTTCACGTACAACGTTATTCCACAAAACGTTTTTTTTTACTCTTCGTATCTTACAGAAAGCAATATGCTTTTCTAACATAAATGTACACATGTCATTGATGTTTTTGAGCTTAAAAACAAAAAAACGATACGAATAAACGAAACCACTTACGTTCTAGATATTGTCTCGAGATCAAAATACAACATTATTCCACAAAGCTGTTACAACGGTTTAAAATTAGGGTTGATAATAGTTTTTCTGGACAAATTCTACTTTCCTGCATTATTCAGCTTCTTGGCTTTGAAGACTTTCTAGTTGAAGCTATAAGACGTTCGTTTTCTCCATTTCTCCCATAAATTTATTTATTCCCATAAATTAAACCATGCATCGTGATTTTGAAAAATGGCGTTATACAACATTCTTCCACAAACCAAACTTTAAAAGGCTGCCACAGGCCTAAAAAAATTTTCATTACCATAATTCTTACCTTAAGATGCGTATTTATCTGCCTATTCCATCAATAACTCAACATAGTTTTGTTGGATACAACATTATTCCGGGCAAGGGCTCATTTGTTAACAACACATAGTCGCTCACATTGTAACACCGCGTATCTCATAGGTTTTCAGGAGGATTAAAAAAATGTTTGGTTTATTAAACAAAAATAACACATCTTTGAAAAAAATTAGTCAACTAACATATTTTTTAAATCAGTAGATACTGCACAGGTAGGGTCAGATTGAGGGGTTGGGCGGTTACTTGGCTGATTGACTAGTGAGAATTAAGATGTGGAGAAATTGAAAAAAAAACACACAAAAAGTCACCGGAGACCAAAATTTCATTTACATTTTTTAATCCACATAATTTCAGGGATAACTGGTTAAAAAAGTCAAGTGCGTCCCTTAATACTCTGTACAACCAGCCAACGTTGATACTGGCGATTGACTTCGGGGCATAATTAAAAAAATGTGACAAAGCAAAATATATTAATTTCTTATGATAACTATCACGAACGATAAGGAAAACAATGAAATTGGTTCCTACCATAAATGTTTTATTATTCGAGCAATTACGTTACATTATTTTCGGTGGGTTCTGATAATACTACTGTAGAAAGGAAATAATTGTTATGTTTACGGTTAAAAAAATTTAATAAAAAAAAAAAATCATTTTCACGTACAAAGGCTTTCTGTAGAAGCTTTTATGATTTTGATGAATAACAGAAGATTCCCATTTCCATCGATCCATCGACTAGTATGACTTTTTATTGAACACTCAATAGTGTACATTCAGTGTTTTTTTACTGTCAATGAAAAAAATTACGAAAATAATGGCATTTTAATTTTATTTTAACGCATACATTTTCAATGACAATTTAAAATGTGCTATTTTTGGTTTGTCGTCAAAACGCCATGTTTATTTTTGTTCGTGAATATGGCGTTGATAATGTTAAGCCGACCGACGTCGATAGATGTCTTATTAGCCAGTAATGTATTCTACGTCATAATGACGTAGTAGCCAATGTAAATGCCTCATTGGGATATGTCGTGAGGCGGACGAAAACGGAGCAGAGGAAGAGTGATGTTGATATGAAGACATTCAGAAAAAGTTTAAAGAGATTAAACTTAAAGAGGTTAAATGAGAATAAAACTTTATTTATTCTCATTTCTTTGTACATATAATGTATAATAGCACATATAATAACATAATATATAATAATAAATAGTATGAACAAGAGATGAAAACCCACTAAGGCACTGCCTGAGTGTGGGTAATATTAAAACAAAATACTATATTTCCAAGTACCCAAAGTATAAAATAGACTTAAAAAACATATAAAATATAAAGTTAGTATAAAAAGTTAGTAATACATTGGTAGAATAAGTGAAAAAGGTTTTTTTTCAGCTATTATAAAAATAAAATAAAAATATGAAAAAAAAAAACAATGATTTTTAATTTTTTAATTTTTTTTTTTTTTTAGTTATTTAAAAAAATAAATAAACGGAAAACACATTGTACTAAAGTTTAGTATTTGATGTTAGCTTCTCACCAGGGCGAAAAAGTTATTTTTCGGTTATTATTTTTATTTGCTCTTGCCGTAGATCTTAACATCAAACCACGGAGGCCATCAATTGAAGTTGATATCAAGGGGAACGGAACGGCTGCGCAGCCATTTTCATGCAAAGTCGTATCTTCTCCAAACATAAACTTTCTAATAAAGTGTGTTTATCGGAAGTGACCTGCCAGGTCTGTACAGTGATCTCGGAAGTGACTTGCCAGGTCTAGCAGATTTGCCTGTTCTGTAACTATTTGTAAATAATAAAGTTAGATAGAGCCTAAGAATTCATAATAAATTTTATTTTGATTTTTCACAAAAAACGGCGCTCTACAAATTATCCAATTATTAATATGAAAGTACACACTCCTACTAGACATTTGCTATACCTTTTGGTTAAAAAAATAATTTTTCGTTTTTGTTAAGTATTTGGTCTCAAATCCAAAATTAAGTTTTGTATGAAAAGGGCCGCCCAGCCAATCCTCTTAATTAATTACGACAAAGTGGATTAAAACAATTATTTTTAATTGTCCTTAATAAGATGACATTCAAAACGGTAAAAAATTCCATGACATCATTATTATGCAGAAAAAAACACAAACAGATGACTAAGACAACAATTTGCGCAGCTGCATAGAACAAAGCTTCAGAACTAGTGCATTCGCAGTGTATGGAATATCACGAATTTCGCCAAGCAAATAAGACGTTGTTGTCTTTTGACGGTTTGGATGATAAACGCGAAAACTTTTCTTGTTACGGTAACAATGTACTTCTTACGTCGCACCACAACCAGCTCTTCATGCCTCGACCATATTCTGTCAGTAGGTAAAAATATTTCCGCTTTCAAATTAAATCCAAATAAATGGAATATTTGTGAACATGTCCGAAAATTATAAACTGTTTTTGAAAGGTGATGAAACCGCTTTCAAATGTTATTATTATAAAAAAACCATGTTATGTTTGAAAGAAAACATTAAAAAGTTTTAAAAATGGTTCAATGACTCATCTTCCCTGATGATGGACACTGTAACGCTGTGCGAAACGTTGGCTAAAGAATGAGGTAGCGCAATGTGGCATAACACCTCAAAAATAAATAACGAAAATACTTTTGGCCGTGAAAACCTAAAATCATGCATAAAGTGATATGTTTTCTTTTTCTAACACCGTTCAGATCATATTTCTAACCATGATAGTAAGGGGCCATCCATAAATTACTTAAAGGGGGGGAGGGAGTAGAGAAGCGTGACATTGTGTGACAAGGGGTATGGGGGGTCAACAGTTCTGCGACATGAAAAAATCTAAATTATTAAAACGCAAAAAAATTTTAGATGTAAAATTGCAAAATACGTGACGTCAGACTAGGGGGAAGGGATCTCACAAATGTGACGATGTGTGACAGGGACGGGGGGGGGATGGTTTAAAAAAATCATGAAATTCGTGTGACGTAATTTATGGACCTATACGAACTGTTCAGAAAAGCGGACACATCAGCTTGAAGGGATGATGTAACACAAATAAATGAAAACAGAACTCTTTATGAAGCACCGAAAAATTATCCAAGATTACAAGCGAAAGACTTCCACTCACACATACATCATAACGAAATGGATAATCCAATTACGCGCAGAGCTCATAGACCTCAACCACCAGCAGTCAGTACCTCAGCACCGTATGCCGTATGGCTCCAAGTCATTGCCCCGGGAGCGTCTCGCTGTTGCGGGGTGGGAGAAGGAAGAAACGGAGTGCATACGGTTCCATCAGCGCACCCGACTAAACCGACGGGATCAAAATCCATCACTTCAGTGGCCCCGCTAATCAATTCAATTAGCCGCTGGGCGCGTACTGGCAAGGGTTACGGGAGGTCGGTGCACTTGTGCATTACACATTACACGATACGGCGGTAATACGGAGGGCAAAGAACGTGTACGAATATTGCGGACTTGAAATTTGTCGCATTGTTAAGTGGAACGTTTGCGTGGCCCTTTTCATACAAATGTTAATTCTGGATTTGAGATCAAAATACCCAACCAAACTGAAAAATTTTTGTTGTTATCAAAAGGTATGTCAAATATCTAGTACGGATGTGAACTACTTTATTTTTGCTTTAAATTATAAGATTTAGGCCATTCATGATTTTAGAGGCAACTTGGGCATTTATTTGTGAGTAAATGAAAAGCATATAAAAATTATTTAATTTTATTTGATAATAATGATTAAATATACAATAAAAATTAATAAAAAGAATCGTTTTGATGGGTGTAAAGTTAAAACACAAATTGCCTATTTACGGCGGAACAAATATTTGTCGTTTTTATATTTAAATTACTACCCAAAAAATACATTTTAAAAGTGTTTTATTTTATTTTTCATTGTATTTTTAAAATAAATATAGTAAACTTTTTTATAGTTTTTCATTTACTCACAAATAATTGCCCAAATAACTTCTAAAATCATGAAACAACAAAATCTTTAATAGCCTATATTTTATAATTTACAACAAAAATAAATAAAGTAGCTCACATCCGTACTAGATATTTGATACACCTTTTGATCACAAAAATAATTTTTCAGTTTGGTTGGGTATTTTGATCTCAAATCCAGAATTAAGATTTGTATGAAACGGGCCGAAATAAGCCGCGCATACGTTATTTTTAAAATGCGATGACTTTGATTAATTTTCAGCATTGAAATTAAATAATTTTCTCACAAAATTATTTATTTCATGTAAAACAATCGAAATATATGTAAAAAATTGTTCCACGACAACTCAACGATGTGACATTTCAACACTCCGAAAAATCGTTAAAAGTTGTGAATAAATAATGGTAAAAGGCCATAACCTAACCTAATGTAACCGATTTAACTAATTTTTTTAATTTGTTTTTTCACCACTTTTAAAGACATTTAAATAAACACAAATAAACCAAAATTAAGTCAAATCCGAAATTAAGTTTTGAATTAAAAAGGCCGAGCAGCCGTTCCACTCGTACATGTAACATATTATTTATGTTGGTACATAATACAGTTTTGAAGGCAGCGGCGGCAAGTAGAATTTTTGCTCTACAAGGCTAAGCAAAATAAATATTGTTTCAAAACTTTTTGACTTCTAGTACGTAGCAAATCATCAACCGCCACTACAACTTATTTAAATACCTACCTAATAAACAGGGGCGGTCCGCCTTTAGGTCAAATGGTCTTTGACGCCTCAAAATTATTACAAACTTTTTTATGTGTATCGATTTTAAAGACGTTCCCAATTGTTAAAGATCGCCTCTTTCTCCGTTCCTTAACTATCCCTTATTTAGTGCTCTGTCTTGTATTTTGAAATAAAGGCAAAATTAACCATTGTAATCCATACTATCATTATCTTTTATACCTACACCTTTACTTAGGTAACATAAAATTGAGTATTGTTTTGACGCGCGGAGAGCAATGCGAAGAGCAAATATAATTTAGATAAAGTTGAAGGATTGACGTGACGAAGTGCGATGAAGTCATCATTGAACCGATGAGAACGGAGCTGTAAGAGGCGAATAAATTGCTACAGCTGCATTATTCATCACAAGATCAACTGCCGTTCCAACAAAATCAATTAAACTGACTACATTATACCATCATACCCAATTTAGAAGGTAGGTATGGGTACCGTCGCCCGGGGAACCGTTTGTTGGATAACCAACACTTCTGCCATAGGTCACCTCAAGTGGTTCGCTACGTTTGGTGAGAGAGGTGCCCGGGTTCATGCGAACCTTTTAACCTAAACACGAATCGTTTAAAATAGAGCAAAATTCTATGCCAAATGTCTTAAGTAGTTTAAAGATACAATGTGATTTTTTCATACGTAAATTGTGTTAAATAACGACACAAAATGTGTTTTTAATAATTTTCGAAGCATACTTTGCGATTTTTTTCTATCGAGGAAATTTCATATAATTACCGTTTCGGCTCATTAGGCTCATAGATATTAAATTCAAAAATTAATAACATATAATTTTTTAACAAATAAAAAACAAAGTGTTCAAGAAAAACATATTATAAATCGGAAGAAATTTGGAATGCCGTGTCTTAAGGGCACGTGATTGGTTCAATACATGACCTTAAAAAGTGGTGTAATTATATATAATCAGAAAGACCAAAAAAATCTCTTTTCGTGACGATGTTTTCATCACTACGAGATTCTACATTTTGAAATATTTTTTTATTAAAGTGGGACAAATTTGTAATCGGGGTAAAGGGGACAGTGTCATGTGAATTCAAACCGGTGAATAAAAAATATTATAATATAAATAGCAGGTAACGAATTCTCATCGAAAGTTCAACAGATTATTATAAATGCAAAAAAAAAAAATAATAAATATCGCATCATCGAAAACGGTCGCTATAAGAATATTTTTTAATAATATTTCGAAGTGGGCAATAAATAATTATAAAACTAACTGTACATTATTAATATTCGTATTTTGGAAACTAGTCGTTTGTGGTGGAATTTTGTTGCTTATTAGATACTAGCTGGTACCCGGCATGCGTTGCCATGCCATTTAATAAATAATTTTTTTTCTCCTGCGTGTCCTTTCCCATTCGTCCCGTTCCCCTTCCGCCTCCCCTTCCTCTCCCGCGTCCTCTTCCCGTCTCGCGTTCTTACTCCGCCTCCTCCACCTTTCCTCCCCCCACTCCAATACCCCTTTCCCCATCCCGCGAACCCCCCTCCCAAGCTCCCCTCCCCCCTCCCAGATTCCCCTCCCCCTCCCGGGTTTCCCTCCTCCCCCTCCTGCGAACCCCCTACCCGAGTCCCCCTCCCGCATTTCATACATTCTTTCCCGGTACATTCAGTTTTCAAACAGCTCGCATGCCACCTTTTGCATATTTCATAATGCCAGAGCTCACCAGTAGTAAAATCCAATTTGGTGCCGTTGTTCGGAAGTCAGTCATGCGCGTAAATACATTTCGGCGATTCATTTTTTAGAGATAAATATTAACTACGATGACTGATTTAAAAAATATATATCAACATGGTTTTACGGCAACGATTTGTTTTGCTTTTCTTCTGACGTTAGCAATAACTGCCGGCCTCCGTGGTCCCGAGGCAAGACTCTCGACTCACAATCCGAAGGTCGCGGGTTCGAACCCGGCGTGCGCAAATAAATTTTATTTGATTCATTTGTGTTATTTCACAATTTATTCATTTAAAATAAATAGTATATTTGCGGCACGTTCCAGAGTGGAAGATACTATCAGTATCGCCCTGGTGTAAGACCACCATTCAGAATTGAAACGTTGCTTGAAATGGCTTTAGCCGTGTTTAGTGACCAGATCTGAATAGCCAGGTACTTCCCCACCTTCCTCTTCCCTATCTCCTTCCCCTCCCCACTACCTTCAGCCTCACAACATACCCCGATCGGGGATGCCATAGTCTCACTGGCTCCACACGGGAGCAGTTGGGACTCTTGTGCGGTATTGTAAAAAAAAAAAAAAAATAACTGTAAAAAAAAAAAAAAATAACCCGCCTTTTTCGACAGAAAACGTAAAATAAATATAATATTTTAATATTTATAATTTCGTAACGCCAGAACTTACCATTATATATAGCCTATATTACTCGCGTATAATGTAGCTTTCTATTGGTGAAAAAAATTCTAAGATCGGTTTATTAGTTTATGCGTGAAAGCGTAACAAACAAACACACGCAGTTTCGCATTCATAATATTAGTATAGATTTAGAATTTTAGGGTAGGTACTTTCTATTACATAATTCAATTTACCAAATTCTGACACAGGCATTTAAATACAATAGCGAGTTCCCGGCATATGCTATGCCACTTAATAAAGAAAAAAAATCGCTCTACTTACCCTTTCCCATTCGTCCCAGATGATGCCAGAACTCACTTTACACGTATATAAACCATCGCGGGAATGCGCACATCAAATCCCCAAAGTTTCATTGCAATCGGATGAACGGTTTAGCAACGCAAAACATCTCACAAACATAGACAGAAACAAACACATTTTCTATAGATCAGCAATTTTAATATCAAAAATGTCAGTTGAGTATTTTAAAATTTTTTTAAAGTTTACATTAAAAAAAATTGTATTTAAAAAATGTTTTTGTAATTTCTAATAATACCATTTATTTAAGCGTATTTCACCTTTCAAAACCAGTACCTATTTAGTTTTTCGATACGTTTACAAATATTCCATTTATTTGAATTTTTATTGCGAAATCGATATATATCGAAACATTTTTACCTTTTGACAAAATACGCCAAATTTTTGAAGGGTTAAACTTTGAGCTTTAAGCTTTGAGCTTCAAGCTTTGAGCTTTAAAATTTTTGAAGGGTTAAACTTTGAGCTTTAACCTTAAGCTTTGAGCTTTAATCTTTAATATTCAAGCTTTGAGCTTGAAGTTTTGAGCTTTAAGCTTTGAGATTTAAGCCTTGAGCTTTAGGCTTTGAGCTTCAAGCTTTCAGTTTTAAGCTTTGAATGTAAGTTTAGAGCTTTAAGCTTTGAGATTAAAGTCTTGAGCTTTAAGCTTTAAGTTTTGAGCTTTAAGCTTTGAGTTTAAAGCTTTGGGCTTTAAGTTTTGTGATTAAAGCCTTGAGCTTAAAGCTTTGAGCTTCAAGCTTTCAGCTTTAAGCTTTGAATTTAAGTTTAGAGCTTTAATTTTTGAGATTAAATCCTTGAGCTTCAAGCTTTGAGCTTCAAGTTTTGAGCTTTAAGCTTTGGGATTAAAGCCTTGAGCTTAAAGCATTGAATTTCAAGCTTTGAGCTTTGAGATTTAAGCCTTAAGTTTTAAGCTTTAAACTTTTAGCGCTAAGCTTTATGCTTTGCGCAAAGCTCAAAGCTTAAAGCCGAATGCATAAAGCTCAAATATTAAACTCAAAGCTTAAAGCTCAATCTTAAAGCTCAAGCTTAAATCAAAAATTCAAAGTTTAAAGGCCAAAGTTTAAGCTTAATATCAAAGCTCTAAACTTGAGTTCAAAGCTTAAAGCTTAAAACTCAAAGCACAAAGCTTAAAAATAAAGCTCAAAGTTAAAGCTCAAAACACAAATCTCAAAGCACAAAGCTTAAAGCTCAAAGCTCAAAGTTAAAGCTCAAAACACAAATCTCAAAGCACAAAGCTCAATACTCAAAATTCAATATCAAATCTTAAAGTTCAAGGCTTAAAGCTCAACACGTAAAGCTTAACGTTGGATGCATAAAGTTCAAAGCTTAAAGCTCAAGAATCAAAGCTCAAAGCTTAAATTTCAAAGCTTAAAGCTAAAACTCAAAGCACAAAGCACGGCTTGCGTTGAAATGCAAAGAAATCAATTGATTCTCCTTGAATGTCCTTTCCCGTGCGTCCCCGTTCACCTCCCCTTCCCCTTTCGCGTTTCCCTTCTACCTTCCCCGCCTTCCCATCCCTCGTCTTCCCACCCACGTACCCCACCTCCCCCGTTCTCCTCCCCCCTGCCTTTCCTCCTTGCCACTAAAATATATGAAATACGCACATTTTCATTAATACAAATTCAATAACGCCAGAACTTACCATTATAAATAGCCTATATCCTTTGCGGGCGTGCGCACAACAAATCACCAAAGTTTCATCGCAATCGGATGAACGGTATGACAGCGTATAAAATACGAACAAACAATTTTTGATTTTTATACATAAGATAGGAAAGATTTGATTGTTTGTTGGTGTCCTTCCGTACGGCCCGTACCCCAGTGACGCTAACATTGTATAATACTTACATTTTTAAACTCGTGATATCTTTTGAATGGGATGTCCGAATTGAATAATTCAAAAAGTTATATAAAGGCATTGAAGCAGTCTCGAATATAAAATAATTTATATTGATAAGAATTAATATCAAGATACAAATAAAGAGTCTTTTCTAGCGGCGGCATTTCAATTAAATTTTTTAAATAAAAGAACACTTATTGTGGCATAACTATAATAGTTAGACATATGCTGTCGCGACATTTTTTGTAGATAATGATGTGTTCTACAAAGTTGTAGTACATTATTTTATTCTATCATCAATAGTTTTTGCAGCGCACGTGATTTAAAGAATATTTTCGGTAATTTTTTTACACCTTGGGTTACATTATTGTAGTTTTAGTAAAGATCCCTAATTTTTTTAAAAATAGAATATAGCCTATGTTACCCGGGAATAGTGTAGCTTCCCAACAGTGAAAGAATTTTTCAAATCGGTTCAGTAGTTTCGGAGCCTATTCGATGCAAACAAACAAACAAACAAACAAACAAACAAACAAACAATCAAATCCTTCCTCTTTATAATATTAGTATAGATTATTATTGGAAGTAACATTTTTGGAAGCTAGAATTTCATTTAATCTTGATTTAATATTACAATATTATAACGAGTTGAATGGAATAAGTGCTTTTATTGATATTTACTAGAGCAGACCCGTGAAAAATCACGGGATATTATAATTGTAGAATTTGTGTAGCTGAAAGCATTTTTTTAAATATATTTGCAAATTGAATTTACATGGAACTAGCTGACCCGGTAACTATTGACCTAGATAACCAAGTGTTGTTTCAATAAACTATAATTAAATAAATAACTCACACCGCCTTCTGTTAGAAACTTATGGGATTTACAAATAATTACAAAACATTTAATGAATATTCAACTCGCAATAATAAATATTGAGGTCAACAATCGAGATAAAACTATCCTATCTTTTAAGTTAGACCTAATTACACACAATTAAATTTCATCAAAATTGGTTGAGTAGTTTCGGAGTTTATCTCGAACAAACAACCTGATGCGAGATTTTTTATATAGTTTTACATGGAATAACCCATTGTCTTTCAAAAGAATGTAAGAAATTTACTTTTCGAATGAATTTTTAAAATCAAAACAAATCCTAATTCCAGAGGTTATTAAACCGGAGTTACACACAGAATGACGAATACAAAAATTATTGTAGATAGGTATATACATCGGAAACTTAGCATGTTACATATTTTTTAAGAGTGACAGTAAAATTACTTCCGCGTTACATGTTTTTATTAAATATTTATATCGGTATGGATAAAAAGTAAATTACATGTAATTAATTACAGTAATAAAAAAGTTCTTCTGATGTCACTTTCCCACAGGGAGTAGAGTAGTAATACATCAGGCATAATAATACATTAACTTAAATTTAACCGAAAAGAAGGAAACTTTTTTTTTATTTTTTTATTTGTTTATCTCAAAAATGGTACATATAAAGTAGTACTGGTCTTCCATTAAAAGCATTTGCTTGTTTCAGTTACTTCCCCAATTTAATAATAGGTACTTCTAAATTACCCTTAATTTATAGACCCTGACCTTCAGGCTTTACTTTACGCTTTACAGTAATCCAGTCTCGACACGCATGGGGAATATTCGAAGGAAATCACAACTAAACTTGCGAGTGACCGTCACAAACTCAGAGCCCATTATTACAGTAATAAAAATAATATATGGTATAACCATTCAGAAACGCACAACCACTTACGACTCACAACCCGTTGGGGGCGAACGACAATGAATTATGTTTTGAATTTTTATTTTTGTCGGAGGCAAGGGCACATCGGTAATTTTATAGTACTTTTTGTTCAGTATATCGATAAAGATTGATCTCAATGAAATTTCAATAAAAGGGGGAAAGCATTACTTACAGAAATTTAGCTTTAAAAATTTAAAACTTACAGCTCTGGCGTCACTAAATTCGAAGCTACTGTAAGCGGCGTAAGCGTTACGCGCGGGGAAGGGGAGTATTTCGATATTATTATTATTGCTAGGACGGAGCGGCCCCCAGGTCAACAGTTAAAGGTTAAAAAAAATTATAAATATAATATATATTTGAATGATTTCTACGGCGCTATTTTTTCTTTTTACATTATATCCACACAGGAGGGCCTTAGGAAAAAAAATCGCTCAGGGCCTGTGACATCTTTGGGGATACTGTGTGAAGGGTCTTTTTAGTAACGGAAGCAGAGGAAGTTCTGGGAAAGAAAAAAGGAATAAGGGATGGGTAGGAATCTGTAAGTCATGGTGTTCAGGAGTGACGGATATATGAATCCATCCCTCCAAATGTGGTGCATGGCGAGAAATTCCTGTAAGCAAGGTCAAAAGGCTTTTCTCAACCTGCCTCTTCCGATGCGGCTCGCCATGCATCCGCCGCCAAGACCCGGACAAATCTCACTCTATGAACCCGGACACTCCTGATAAGTCACCAAACGCAGCGAATCACTTGGTTTGACCTACGGCAGAGGTTTTGTCATACCCGCCTCCCAAATTAAACTAATACTTAGATACTTAAAAATGAATGTCCGAAATCAAGACAAAGCTATCCAACAGGAAGAATATAATTCTTTGTAGTCATCGAGGTCATCGAGTGTAAATAGTCGGTACTATTTCATATGAGAGAGTTCATTAACCAGTGGAGGTGACCTCACGCCCTCTGGTCCCGATCCGTTACAACATCAAATAATCGAGTGCGAATTTTAACGGTGAATTTATTCTTCACGAGTCATTAGACTTGTCGGATCACGATTCGGACGGACCGAACCTAACCTTAAAAATAAATATTCATACAATATAATATAAATATTGCTTTTTTATTATGTATTTATCATCGGCTTATTTTTTGTCGGTGGTCATCGGCACCTGCCATTTTTACAAGAATATTATGCGAACGAATTTGCATGCTTAGTTCGGGCTGCAGGATATAAACTGTGAAACCGGTTATGAAAAATTAAATATGTAAATAATGTTAGTACAGCATGCAGCAGCTATATACTATAACCCTTCGTGAACAACGACGATTATTCGTTGTTCGCGATGTTCGAGAATTGCTAACAACGACTTTGTATGAGAACAATTTATAAAAGAAAATGATTTTCTTGACGGTATTCCCAGCAATAATTAAGAAAACATTTATGTAGCAGTTTTAAAAACTAGAGATCTATTATAGTTTCTAGATCTATCTAGAAACTATTTGATATAATCTAACTATACAAGCATTACATAGGCCTAGCGCCTCAGAAATCGGTCGTATTTTTTTAGAAAGCCAATTTCCGCTTTACAATAAAATCAAAGTACGATACGATACGATTGTACCACCCCAGCCAGGAGCACTTCTGTCCCGGTGAGACCGGTACACCAGGGGGCACTGATTTGTTAGGACTTGGAACACATGCTCTGGGGATAGGGAGGAGGTTGGATTTTAATCGACCGGTATACATGGCAAGCTAATAAGCCAATATTGGAATTTAGGATGGGCGGGAATAAAGGAATGGATTGAGCGTTAATTTTTTCCCTTCTTTACTCCTTCCTTCTTCTTGTCTCGTCTCGTCTCGGCCCTTCTTGTATCTTCTCTTTTCTTCTCAACTCTTCTTGTCTCTTGTCTCTCCTTGGCTCTTCCTGCTTCGTCTTGGATCTTCTTGGATCTTCTCGTCTCTTCTTGGATCTTCTCGTCTCTTCTTGGATCTTCTCATCTCTTCTCGCCTCTTCTTGTCTCTTCGTGAATTTTCTTGTCTCTTCTCGCCTTTCCTTGGCTCTTATCATCTCTTGTATCCTCATCTTGATACTCCTCTTCTCATCTATTCTTGGCTCTTCTGCTACTTCGTCACTCTTTTTGTCTCTTTTTGATTCTTCTTGGATGTTCTTTTCTCTACTTATCTCTTCCTGGATTTTCTCGTCTCTTCTTGTTTTTTTTTCTTTTCTCTTCTTCGTCATCCTCTTTCAAATTCCCACACATACATAGCTGGCTTGTTTCGGTTCTTCCTGCATTTTTTTTTTAATTTAATTTTTTTTTTTTACCTTATTGCTCCTTGTTCCTTCTTGACTCTTATCGTCTCTTATTGTATCTTCTTATCTCGGCTTTTCTTGGTTTTTCTTGCAACAAATCTCTTCTAGTTTCTTCTTGACTCTTCTCGGTGTTTCTTGCAATTTTTTGCGTAGTTTAATCGACTGGTA
This sequence comes from Glyphotaelius pellucidus, assembly GCA_936435175.1. Lineage (NCBI taxonomy): Eukaryota > Metazoa > Arthropoda > Insecta > Trichoptera > Limnephilidae > Glyphotaelius > Glyphotaelius pellucidus. The sequence continues at coordinate 31,610,439 of OW386547.1, forward strand.
AACATTGCAATATGGTCAGGCATAAGGATTGGAAGTTGTTTTCTGAGTTGTCACTTTCTTGCCTTTCCTGAACTTTTCTTTTCGACTGTTTCAGTCTACTAGCCTCTTCTTGGTTCTTCTGGCTTCAACCTGGTTCGTATTGCCTATTTTCGCTTCTTCTTGGCTTTTTTGTTTTTGTTTTTTTTTGGCTCTTCTAGTCTTCGCTCGTATCTCGTTGGTTCTCTTAGTCTCTGCAAGCGTCTTCTTGCATCATCTTGACTTTTTTGTGGTGACATTTCTTTTACAATAAAATCAAAGTAAATGAAATATTTCTCAATACATCCAAAAACTAAATACTATAAGAAATAAAAATACACGGCAGCATAACTTCATTTTTTAAAATGCGCCCCATTCAGTCGGTTGATGTCGTAGCGGAGCGCTATGATCTCGTTCGAGAGGTAACTATAAAGTATTGTCCCGACACAGTTTAGTCGCTACCATGCGTTGGAACAGTGAGGAGCGTGCGTTTGCCGTTGAGGCCTACTTTTCGAACGGATGTTCTGTGATCGCTAGGCAAGAAGGCGACTAAACTGTATCGGGACAAAACTTTGTAGTTCCGCCTTTCGAACGAGATCACTAGCGCTCCGCCACGACATCAACCGACATACATTTTTACATACATGTATATAAATTTTTTTTTTTTTTAATACAAACATTAAAAAGTTTTAAAAGTGACCCACCTTACGTTTTTTCTATCTAAAATTACTGATAACGACAAAAAAAAGAAAAACACACACACATTTTATCTGGCAAATGTATTATAAGCGTTATTATCACCTCAAGTTTTTGTCGTTTCATAAAAAAATAATTAATAAGAAAATTCTCGAAATTTTATACAATTTCTCAAATTGCAGTCGGAAACTTTGGTTTCGTATAGGTAAACATTTCTTAAATTTTAATAAGCACCTTCTTGGTTAAATTTAAACGTGCACCAATGGTTAAATTCTAGATTTGAATATAAAGCGTTTTCTCTTTCTAATACCGTTTAGATCACATTTCTCATCATGACAGTAAGGGAGATACAACGATTTATGTGAGACCTATGTGAGCTGGAACAAATTTAGTCTTCTGTGATTAAACGGGTTACTTAAGCAAAGAAAATAGGCGAGCAATCTACACACTTTTTCGTGACTATTATTTTGCCGACATCTTCAGATATTAATTTATTTATGGACGCCCTAAAGGGCTTTTACATGTACAATACAAATTTCATTTATAACAGTAAAACCATAAAAAAAATATTACAAAATATATAAATAAAGCATAGACTAAATAGAATAAATAAGAATATATCTAATGCAATTTTATTTGGATGACTTTAGAGAACTCGTAGGTATGATCCATATACCTACGAGCAACAAAAACATTAAAAAAAATCAAAACACATTAATTTTACAATAACCTACTCGTTGTTTTCATCTAGAATATGAACAATAAAAAAACAAAACAAAATTGAAATAAAATAAAATGATTTCTCATTCATTATTAACATCTAAAAAATGATGGACTAATTTATTTGGCTTTAAATGTTTCAAAGTTTAAATTAAATATATCAGCGACATCAGTTAATTAATTCGAACAATTGAATGTTTTCCGAAAAAGAACTAAAGAACGATGAATACTTTTTCACATACATATATAATCAAAATACGCTAATTAAAAATAACACCAAATACAAGAAGAAATCCAAAGTATCGTTCGCTTTGAAACATTTCTTTGTTTGGTGGTGGGTCAAGAAAACGATTGGTTCAAACTAAATTATGCTTCAAAAATGTTACTCTTTTTACATTAGAAATAGAAAGATAGTGGCCTTCTGGAATAAGTATCCGTTGAAAGCTCAAAAAGAATTTGTGGGACATAACTGAAAAGTGGAAAAAAGCCAGATAACATTTTGAATTAGTCAGTAACTTATATGTATATATCAGTAAACAGTAGGTATAAGAACCAAGAACACAAAGCCATTATGCAAATTAGGAAGCTACTGTTTTTGGCAGGAAACCAAAAAAAATCGATCCTTCGGGATGACGCGCAACGTAAAAAAGATCAACGCGTGGTACGGAACTAAACCTGCGCGCCTTATTTTCTAAACAAATATTATTATTATGTGCAGTCGGATATTTTTCGCAATAAGTATCGACAACCTAACTAAAGATTTATAAATTCCATTTTACCGACATTTTTTGACTGAGCGATGGCTACAATCCTTTTTTTTTTTTTTTTTTACAGTTAATACCGCACAAGAGTCCCAACTGCTCCCGTCTGGAGCCAGTGAGACTATGGCATCCCCAATCGGGGTATGTTGTGAGGCTGAAAGTAGTGGGGAGGGGAAGGAGATAGGGAAGAGGAAGGTTGGGAAGTACCTGGCTATTCAGATCTGGTCACTAAACACGGCTAAAGCCATTTCAAGCAACGTTTCAATTCTGAATGGTGGTCTTACACCAGGGCGATACTGATAGCATCTTCCACTCTGGAACGTGCCGCAAATATACTATATATTATTTTAAATGAATAAATTGTGAAATAACACAAATTAATCAAATAAAATTTATTTGCGCACGCCGGGTTCGAACCCGCGACCTTCGGATTGTGAGTCGAGAGTCTTGCCTCGGGACCACGGAGGCCGTCAAAAAATTATTCCTTAAAATATTCCACAAAAATTTATTTAAAATATAACTTATTTTAAACAACTTTTTTCACATTAGTTCCACACAGGAGGCCCTGAGAATAATAATTTCTCTCAGGGCCTGTGATATCGTAGGGGATGCTCTATGTAGGATTTTTTTAAGGAAAGGAAGAAAGGGAAGTTCTGGGAAGGAAATAGTTATGAAAGGTGGGTAGGAATCTCGGGGTCAGTGTGTCCAGGAGTGACGCCCGCACAAAGAGGAATATAAAATCTAAAAATATTTCAATTCTCACACCTTCAAAATTCAAAATCGCGCGTCGTATTTGCAGGAGGCAAGTAAGCGAAAAAGTAGTTTTTATTTATTTTGTGCATAATTTTATAAGAATGAAAGAGTTTGAACATACAAAACCTCAAAAATAGTCATAGCCATAAAGGGGTATTTTTTTAAAATTGTTTCTTAATACTTCATAGTTAAGTTATGAAAAAACATTTTTTTTAGTGGTTTACTCTTATATTTTTTGTTATGTAAATATAATTTTATTGTAATTCTAATACATAGAAAAGCTAGTAAAAGCATCAATATATTCGTAGCATATTTTTTTATGTTCATAATGTAAACCGATTCGTCGTAAAGATGAATCTAAATAGTATCTAAATAGGATTTCACGTACAGCTTCATTTTAATAGGTATTTATCTTGGTTAATAAATAATTTAAAAAGATACCGCAGAACGAAAATTATTCATTGTTGTAATGAAATGTTTTATTTATTGTACATTTGAGCCAAAGTGTAACTTGACTGACTTACGTTGATTGGTGAAAGGAGGCTAGGTACAATAATTATAAAATGTAAACAACTGATCAAAGTAAGTAGTAGGCTTATGGCCCGTTTATAATAGGAATAAGCGATAAGAATAGGCCGGGGCCGTAATCCGTAATCCGTAATATTTTAGATGGTCGTTTATAATTGGAATAGGAATAGAATAGAATATGCCCATAGAAGTGACAATGCCGCTATCACTTGTCTATGTCAACTGTCAACCGGGAGATTATATTAGATTATAGGAGATGTTCATTACTATTTATTAGATCACTTTCGTCTTCAGCGAATCTGAATTTAAATTTGGTAAAGTATTTATTAACTCCGCGTAAATATTTGTTCACAAAATTATTATTCAACTAAATAATTGAATTGTAGATACCACAGAGTATTGATCGAAAATACGTAAATCTCAGCATATATCTAAGCTTTCTGTAATCCATAACCGCAAAAGATAAAGTTGAACCATCTTTTCGGTTATGGAAAAAAATAAGAGATTATTGCCATCTATTATAAACGGTTACACAGGTTTCCTATCTTCCAACTTCTACGGCCTAGGGCTTATCGAATACGGATTACAGACTATTCTTATTATAAACGGGCCTTTAAGGAAAATATGTCCATTTTATACAAGGACATCTGCTGCATAGATGTGATGGAGTAATTTATGTATAAGGTCAGTGATATCATGGAATGGCGTAGAACAAACTCCTTACACTCGCCAACTCAGCAATAACATTAAATTAATTAAAACTACAGCTGCTGACTGGGCAGAAATGTATTACTACTTATTATTAGGTGTCTGTATACGATTACGTACAACATAGACACGACACGGGTAAAATAAAAATCGAATAAAGCATCTGTAATTATATTTATGTTAAATTTAAAAATTTTGATCGATGGGCAGTTGATGAAGTTGCTAATTTTTGCAGTTCAGAACAACTTATGCGAAGCATGTGCAGTAATTTTTAGTCTAATACATCATTTCCAATTTGATATTATGCTCGAGAACAAGGGAAAAATGATTTTAAAATTAGCGGAGGTTGTCGAAAAGAGGGGTACCGGGAGAACATACATAAGATATGTTTTTTTATTAAAGCAACTCATATTATAGACAAGGACCAAGGAATCCCCCTGATGGTACTTTGGAGACGGGAGGCCGACAAATATCCTCCGTAAACGGCTGCTTGCATTCATTTTTGCGATTAATATATTTCACTTCTTTTCCGTATTTTTTCTTTTCGTTTTTATTTTGTATGTGCATTACGATTTGTCTAAATTTTTATTTCGAAATGGGGAATGTATCATTGCATTGCATTACCTCTGCATACATTCTGGAATAATTAAATGGATGATAATTTTTATTAATCATACGTTTTGGATTAATTAAATGGACGATAATTTTTATTTAAAAGTACCCATCGACAAACTGCTTAAAGTAGTGTATTGGGAATTTTCTTTTTTCTGTATAATATTTTATTTTTGTTGTCATATTGTATTACTTTGTACTTATAATAAATAAATATATTTTTTTAAATGCATAAAATGATGAACACAGAGTCGCAAACTCTAGATGGCTTAGTACGTATACAAAGTATTTCCTTTGGGTGTTTTTTCTATCTCGAGATCAACTCAAAAAAAAAAAAATAATGTAGAAAAAATCCTCCACAGTTTTTGTTAAATAATATAGTAAAATAGCCGAACAAAGCAAGCATATACGCATTACTCATACATTATTAGGAATTCCGAGCTCGTACGGATAGGATCGATTTAAAAATTTAAATACGGTTCAAGCATGAACTTTACCAACTCCGGCAATGGCACTAATGTAATGATACCGGCCGGCCATTTAAAATTACTATCGATTGTGTAAACACAAAATGAAAAAGAAAAAAGTAAAACAAGAAAGCGCGTTCCACGAACAAAGTGTTTTCTCTCACGGTATTTTCCGGCTAGAAGAATCAATATTGTTTCAGCAAGCTCCGTTCGAGAGGCTTTCTGATGATTTGATCAAGGATTGGGCCCTTTTCGACAGGTTTATCGAAATGAATGCTTTAACCCGCAGGCTAATTTGTTCGCTTTTCGGAACAAATCATAGAGGTCTCCCTTACTATCACAGTTAGAAAAAACATCCAAACGGTGTTAGAAAGATAAAACACCACGCTTTATATTCAAATCTAAAAAATAACCACAAAATAAGTAAAATTTACACCTTTATGAAATCAAAGTTTCTAATCGCAATTTGAAAAAAAATTGAAAGATGGAAATTTTTTATAAATGTTTTTACATGGAACGACAAAAAAGTGAGACAATAACGTTTATAGTATATTTGTCTAATAAAATATTTATATTTTTTTTTGTTATCAGTAATTTTAGTTAGAAAAACGTAAGGTGAGCCATTTTTAAAACTTTTTATGTTTTATGAAAAAATTTGATATTTTAATTATATTTTTTTAATTATAAAATTTGAAAGCGTACTTTATAACCTGTCAAAAACAGTTTTTAGTTTTCGGACACGTTCAGAAATAATACATTTATTTGGATTTTATTGCAAAGCGGAAATATTTTGACGCACTGACAAAATATGGCCGAAGTCTGAGGGATTGAGAATTGTACTATGGAGTATCATCACGTGATAAAAGTCTTAATCAACAAGACTTAAAAAAATAGTCCCAGCGAGAGCTCATGCGGACGTCATCGACTACATATTTTTGCTGAAACTTCAAACAGTTGTTTGAAAACGAATAAGACAAGAACGATGACATCATGTACGATCTCTCGCTGGGGCTAGTTTACACCTAATTTACATGTATATTAATAAAATGTCAATAATCATACCTCGTATTCTAAACTGGACAGTTGAAAGAGCAATATGTTTTCCAGAATCTTCATAATAATACTTATAAATTTTTAGATTTCTTTCGAGATTTTGAAATGACAATATTGTGTATCATATTGTGTATTACTATACGTAAATTAATATTTTTATTTGGGGAAAATCCATTACTGACAAGTTATGTATCAGTTTCTCATTTCATGGACATGCAAAAGGCTGGACTTTTTTTTAAAGATTATTAATTTACATACATTTTAATTTCAGAACCAACAACATATGATAAAATTGTGACATTTTGTCAAAATTGTCAACAAATAAAGACTTTTCATGATTTATTTATACAATAATTTTAAAAATACCGAATTCTTTATTGCTGGTTTTTCCAAATAAAAAAAACATCAATCAAAGTACATATTCACTTGATAGGTTAAGCAATAAAAAATGTACAATTAAGGTGTGCTAATTGATTTCGAATTCCAACATGCGAAGCATTTTTTGCATTGAAATATTTCCCGAAAAAATGCATGTATATTATGACCAGTGATTCTTTACTTGTTGAGATTGCGATGGAATCTACAAATTTTATATAAAAAGATTAACTAGCGGGAGAATTGTTTATAACAAAATAATGCATTATGTTAAGAGGAATGAATTTGCGACCCATTTCAACCCATTGACGGCCTCCGTGGTCCCGAGGTAAGACTCTGGACTCACAATCCGAAGGTCGCGGGTTCGAACCCGGCGTGCGCAAATAAATTTTATTTGATATTTGTGTTATTTCACAATTTATTCATTTAAAATAATATATAGTATATTTGTGGCACGTTCCAGAGTGGAAGATACTATCAGTATCGCCCTGGTGTAAGACCACCATTCAGAATTGAAACGTTGCTTGAAAATGGCTTTAGCCGTGTTTAGTGACCAGATCTGAATAGCCAGGTACTTCCCCACCTTCCTCTTCCCTATCTCCTTCACCTCCCCACTACCTTCAGCCTCACAACATACCCCCATTGGGGATGCCATAGTCTCACTGGCTCCAGACGGGAGCAGTTGGGACTCTTGTGCGGTATTAACTGTAAAAAAAAAAGTTTCATACAGATCTTAGATTTCGATTTGAGATCAAAATACCTAACCAAACTGAAAAATTATTTTTGTAATTAAAAGGTATATCAAACATCCAGAACGAACGTGAGCTACTTTATTTATTTTTGCTTTAAATTATAAGATAAAGGACATTAAAGATTTTAATGTTTCATGATTAGAGATAATTTGGGCAATAATTTGTGAGTAAAAGAAAAACAATAAAAAAATAATTTATATAATAATTTATCTTATTTTAATAAAACTAAATACATGTTTTCAAAATTTAAACATAACTTTACTAGATAAAAATAATAATCTTTCGAAATCAAGTTATATTTAAGGAAAGTACCTGGCTATTCAGATCTGGTCACCAAACACGCCCAAAGCCATTTCAAGCAACGTTTCAATTCTGAATGGTGGTCTTACACCAGGGCGATACACCAGGATACTGAGAGTATCTTCCACTCTGGAACGTGCCGCAAATATCCTATATATTATTTTAAATGAATAAATTGTGAAATAACACAAATTTATCAATAAAAATTTATTTGCCGCGCGGGATTTGATCCCGCGACCTTCGGATTGCGATTCAAAATTTAAACACAACTTTACTAGATAAAAATAATAATCTTTCGAAATCAAGTTATATTTTTTTATAGAAAGAGTCGATACGTCTAAGAATTTGATTTAAAAATGACATATTTCCGGTCGCGTCTGGTTATTCCTTCATAAGTTTATTTCTGTCAATCCTCGGAGAATACTATTTATCGCTTCCTGCTCTCCTTTCGACTTCTATTACGAATGAATAAGCTACTAACTTACTATCTTCAGAAGTCAACAGCTGTGTATCTTTCGATATTTTTTTGAGACTTTTGACAATCCAAAGTGAAAAAATAACAGAAAACTATAGTACACAATTGAATACCCAACCCACACGAGTATGATGAAATAAAATATCCTTTTATGTTTACACATTTATAGATTACCGGTTCTATCACGGTATATAATAGAAATAAAATAAAATATTTGTCAACAGATCATTAGCTGTTTAACTTGAAAAAATTGATATAAAGGTCATACATTGAATTACCCGACCACAATCATCAGAATCGCTACAAGACTCCATTCTGGCTTCCTAATTCCAAAACTTCCAAACATCGAAAATTTACCCAATATCTATGTGCTTTGTTAGAGGCCAGATTTGTGCGTTTATTTAGTACCCTGGTGTGTGTATTATATTTATTTTAGCCTTGGTCCTTCTCAAGAGGGGTCTCGATTTGAAGTATCCTTGTAGACAATAGTGACACTCTCCCACCGCGAGGGCCCCCACCAAGCAACTCGAAATTATTTTAAGGACAAGATGGCTCAATCAATCATTTTATCTATTTTTTACTAAGTTAAGTACATGTATGGCTCTAGTATACCCTCTCCTCAGTTGCTAAGAAAATAGTTTTACACCCGTTACCAATCCCATATCTTTGTGTTACTTGCTTCTCTAACACATGGTTAGACACTAATTCTTTCTGCATCAGCTGTTGTTATCACAAATTGTTTCTTGACGAAGTATCCTTTCAAAACCGGTGAATACTTCAACACGCACAGCGGAGCTGTTGAACTCAAGAATGAGTCGTAAAAACGTTCAAATATTTTTTAGTTATACTACACAAGGTATTGTTTCTTGAAATATTGCACACGAAGTAAGTTTTTCTGACGTTTTTGAGTCTGAGTTTAATTAATTCTGAAGTTAAACTGTTTTTGCCTTCAATCTCATTATTTCTAGCTATTGTTAAGTTCAATACTAAATGTTGACTTAAAAGAAAAACGCTCTTTGGGTATTCGATTTTTAGGTTTTTGCGATAATGCTAAGTGGAGTTGGTATTGTAAACTGAAGTAAAACCAATTATTATTAAATATAAGTCCAAAAGGCTGCGATGGCCTGGCTATGAAGAAAGAACACCGAAAATAATTACCGAATTGGTGAATTCAGAATAACAATAATGGCTGGTATCGGGTCGTAAACATGGGGTATATTTTGACTAATAGTAGAGATGTGCCTTCAAAAAAGGACACAAAATCAACAGTGAGCAAAAAATTATTTATTTTAAGTGTTAGCTCAAGAGCTGGTAAAAGAGCTCAGGGCATCGCCAGACTCGATAATGTAATAAACGTTAACCTTCTCGACGGTGCTCGGTTATCAGAGCGAGTCGAATAACCGGTCTATTGCAAGCAACGGTATTAATCTATCCATCTAACAGCGGCTAACGTGTGGGCTCGGTGAAACGTTTCCAGCGAATGTGCGCGGATCGACTTGTATTTTGTCTATGACGAAACAACAATTTTCAAGAAGGTAATAATTGTCACTCGTCGATTCGCGCTTGTGTGATCCTTTATCCTTACTTGAAAAGGTAAAATACCATCGGATGCAATTTACTCACTTATTTCTGTAGACGTGGTAAAACTGACAAAGAACAACACTACTACTACTACAACAACTAAAAAGATATTATGAAGTGTGAAGTAAGTACGTATGAATAATGTACTGTAAAAGTTTTGTTTAGTATTGAAAAAGCTTTGGGACTAGTACGTATATCCCAAGTTCCTGTTCAATGTATTGTCATCTCCCAATGTTCCTCTACTTTCTTACAAGGCCCTACGTGGGAATCAGAAGAAATAAAAAGATGACTAAATCCTAACTGCCGATGCCAATTCATATTATTCGTACAATCATTTTGAAGTATCCACATTAATCAATTGAAATATCCTCACCATCGTGACCACACCAGTTATTTGAAACTCTCGCAAAATTGCGTTCATATACGTTTTATATGACAGTTTTTCATGTTAAACATCGGGTGTAACTGTGCCAATTGACCAGTGGATTAAGTAGCAGATCGCCACATTTGAAGGTAGGACTTTTTCCAGTCTCTCTTTTCCCAATGAAATCGAATGTTCTTTATATATATATTAAGTATTTTACATTTGTTAATTGGCAATCGGGAATTTAACAAGTTTATTTTGATTGTCAGATTTCATGAGGAAGTTTCTCGCTGGGAAAACCTCTACCGAAAAGGTCGATTAGTGTCTACGTCAATGATGTGTGAAATGATATTTCTGTCGTGTTTTGCAGGCGAAAATCCTTCACTGCTATCCGTTATGTTTGAATTGAAATGGGGTTCTTTATTTAGGCGTTGTTTACCAACAGGTAAGTATCTACATAGCTTTAAGCTTCTTATAATATTGCTTTGGCATTTGGACTTATGCAACCAAAATAACCGTCAAATTGGATTAATGAAATACCCTCGTGATCAATACATTATGTCTTCACAGAGTCGCGACAGAGAAGTTAGTTACAGAATAACTAGAAATGGAAATTGTATTGACGCGACGCGACGGCTGGACCAAGCGACTGGATGTTATGAAACGAGGTGCTGGTCACATAGGCTAGATTGCGATGTTGATACCATCAAACTGAAAGTTTACAATTTACAGATTCTCAAAAACTAATTCAATAGGTGAAAATCAGGCCTGGTGGACCAGGTAAATTAGCTATCAATGTTTGGAGAGTCGCCAATACCAAGATTCATAAAACTGGAACGGCTCCGCTGGGCTGGACAAGCAGCAAGGATGAAAGATTAAGGCGTATTGAAAGACTAAGGCGTATTGACCTAAATTTAGGTAGCTGAATGGTTTAAAGGCGAAAGCATATTCTTAGGATACTCTAATTGGGATCCCGCACCACAACGAACTGTAAGGAAACAACTGGAGACCAGTAGGAATAAATTAAAGATGTTTCTGAACACAAGCAAAAACCGAATATTTGAAACAATATTTTAATGGTATACATGAAAGCATATCCAAGAAAAGACAGAAGGCCTTGAGGAAAATAATTTCCCTCAGGGCTTTCCTCCAGCCAACTCCTTCTGGGAAGAAAATTCTAGGGATTAGCGAGTCCGGGAATGACGAAAATATGAATCGATCCCTCCCACTGCGATGCAAGGCAATGAATAGAGAGAGTCTCTCCCGATCCGCCCCGCCAAGTAACCGACGGGCACTGGACGAACGCATCCGCTGCCAAGACCTAGACAGACATACCTCACCCCATGAATCCAGGTACCCTTGCTACTTAGCGAACTATGTGGTTTGACGTATGGCAAAGGTTTTGGTTGTCGGTTTTTAGTTTTACGGGGCGGCAGTACCTATACCAGCCTCCCAATTTAAGTTATTGTTTTTAAGTTGATAATATAATAAGTATAGTATACTCCAAACTTTAAGATATGAACAAGGTACATTTGAGGTGTACATGGTGGACGAAAGAGAAAAAAAGATGCATAAAAACATACATGCGACTTTTCTGTTCTGAAACTAACAAATTGCGACGATTTCTGATCAACGTCAGGGCCGATCTTAAAATTTGGCGTGTACTATAATAATAGGTAAGTTCATGAATGATAAAAATAATCCTTTAATGCGTATGACATGAACCTTCCACAGATATGAACACTCGGAGGGAGGTTTTTTGTTATAACAAAAACCTTGAATTTATTTCGGTAATGAAATTAATATATGAGTTATAAACAGCGAGCCAGGCGTATCGCGTTACGTAAACATATCGATATTAATAAATATTTAGAGTAATGAGAGCTATCTATGCTTATGCTAAGCCCCTTATCAAGACACGAGACCCGTTATCAGAATAACATTTTTTAATCAAAATATTATCTAAAAATAAAACGTGACCGCTGGTAACGTTATCAGGAGAGAATGAAACACACACGGAACAAACAAGACATAAAATGAGGGTAAAATTTAAGTAATTCGTAATGTGCTCGTTCATAGTTGGTTGCAATTTAATTATGATAGAAAAACATCTTTTTGCAAGTTACGCTGTAAATTTTTGAAGTAAAACTTACGGACATTACGCATTAGCACCTGCGAAGCGTCACACTGCGCTCATTGGCCGATTTGATTACGATGTCACTTTTAAAGGCTCCTATTGGTTGAGATATAAAACGGAAATGACGCTAGGTCCTAGGTCTGCGCTCATTGGCTGCTTTGATTATGACCAAACTTCTCAAGGCTTGAGATTGTTTTGGTAAAGTTTCGCTTCTACCGTGTGTGAACTGCACTCGTATTTTTTTCTTTATTCATTGCTCTGTAATTACATAATTTGAGGATTTTTCGACCATGCTAGGCATATCGTACATAAAAGATAAAAGTATATTCATCGTAGACTTAGCAGAAAAGTATATTAAATAAAATGGATAAAGATTTATCCAGACACTATCTAGATAGCATTTAGTTCGGGTTTTAATCTTGCAATCATACATTAAGCAGCCAATAAAATATGCGTTAAGAAAATGAAGATAATATGGGTGGTTCTTAGGCGATGTATGATACAGTTAAAAATGACCGAATTGAATATCGACACCTTGGCGCAGTGGTTAGCGCGTTAGCCCGGAAAGCGAAAGGTCCTGGGTTCAAGTCCCAGAGGTGCCAATATTTTTTTCTGATGTTGCTGTTTCCAGATTTTCGATTGAGTTTCGCTTATATTGTCTTCATTTAATTAGATAAAAGCATAGTAATTAATCGAAAATATAAGTTATCCTATAAATTTAATAAGGTATCAAGAGGATTGTGAAATACTCCCCAAATATATTACGTGACAGACACCTTAGTTCACCTTAGGGCGTGTATTTATTCTCCCCGACAATATTTAAATCATGCTATCTTTACAAATGGCAAAACCGTCAAAAACAATAAGCAAACCTCATATTTTTAATTTGTAGTTGTTTTTACCGTCAAGGTGACACAATTTGAACAAGGTTACCTCTGTGTTTATTCCCCAACTTTCGAGGATTACACACATGTAAAAGTTATTAGCGTTATTACTATTGTTTCTTTGTTATTCTGTGTCATCACACAAGGGAAACCATTTCAAAACACCGCAAAAGTAATTCCTAAAACTGTGTTGGTTTAGCCTCGATTGTCTGTACCAAAGTTTAAATACAAATTTGTATTGAAAAACCCAGGAAAATCGAGTTACAACCAGCGGTTAAAGATTATGGATTATTTATTGATCGACAGGGAAACTGAATATATAAATCGTTAGAAGTATATTGTGGGCGTGTCCGATTGCGTGAATAAAGCTCAAATAGTCTGGTTAGATTTTCACGGCCAAAAGTATTTTCGTTATTTGTTTTTAGGGTGTTGACGCTGTCCGAAACGTTGGCTAAAGAAGGAGGTATCGCAACACGGCGTAACACCCCAAAAACAAATAACGATAAAACTCAATTATTCTACTTACTTTCTGATCAAACAACTCAGAACCATCTCAGATAAGTATTTAGAGTGATAAATTTTTTTTATAAAAAATTGGTTAAGTACGTTACGTTAGGTCAGGGTTATCGGCTAATTTAATTTTTTTTTTCATAGCTTTTAATGACTTTTCAAGGAGGTCTTGAGTAGACTTTATTCTCAATTGGCATGGAACCATGAATTTCATTGGCCTATCTTGGGCCCATGAGTTCTAGCGATTTTCTGTTCAGTGGACAGGGGATTACAGCTCAGGCAAACTGACCTAACCTAAAAGCCGTGCACTTTTTGTACAGTAAAACTTTTACGATCAAATTAAGTCTGTATTTATAGTTTTATTAGCTCTTAAAGTTTCTCCTTAATGTGTCTAAAAAGGCCACTTTCGATTGATTTCGGATTGTGGCGTCTTTAAAAAGCTTATAAAAGTACCTACACAGCAATTAAACATGACTGTCCTTGTAACACCCATAAAGGATCTGTTTTCTTTCACAGGTAACTGTAAAACCAGTTTCAATACATTAACGGACGTTATTCCTAATTTTTCGATCGATCAATCCGAGTCTCCGATCAGCTAAGTGATTTGTTTAGTAACGCTCGATTCGCCTGTTTGTCGAAGAGTTGCGCTGAGAAGAGCGTGTTTAAGCATTTGAAGAGTATTGAGCCAAAATTTCGGCTCAAAAGTTGATCAGTAGGATTATATAGGATTACACACGTATTTTCAACATTCTTCAACAGATAGCATTAGTACAGATAGTCATATGTAGTTTTTAGGTCTCCCAACGGATGTCAGTTAAGTAGTTCCTTAGAATAGTGTCGACTATCGTCATTCGTGTCTAATGCACGAATCGTTACGTAAAGAGCCGATGATACGTGATAGACAGATGGGCTCATACATATTTCAAGTAATCTCAATCAGTAGGATTGAAATACAATACAGTTACCATTTGGCTTGTCTTGAGGCGTGCGACGCATTGTCTAGACAAGTGCGAACAAGTATCAAACAATAGTTAAACATTAATGGAATAGTCTGAATATATTATTATAGACACGCTTGATGAGTTCATATACGAAGGTTTTATTATTTTTATTTTGGTGCCTACATTTAATTTAAATTCATTAATGACTCACTTATCTTATGTTTACGTACATTTACTTAAAATGTCTCAGTGAATTTTTCATTGCTTTTCTTTGTGAAATTTTTCGGTCAAAAAATTATTTACGGCAGGTAACACACAATTTCCACCATGGGGCTTTGAAGATTTGAAATATCCGTAATCTATCATAATACCAGTCTATTGATCAGTTCTAACATTGAGTTGTCTATGCTATATTCGGGTCACTGGTGTCGGTTACGACTTGTATCGAAGATAGCCGAACACGGATAGGCAAGTCATTATTTTGCGAGAGCTCGCCAGACAAAATCTAGCTTCCGAGTAGCAAGGATCTGTGCCCTCTTAGACCATATTTGTATCGTACGAAATAACAATAAACAGTCACTGTGAACTCAATTAACTATATATAGTCTTTCAATCAAAACAGAATAGTACTGAGATACTGGCCAGTACTAATAAAATACAACATCTCTATAGAGGACTACAGAGAAACATTAACATATCCTTTTTCATTTATCAATGTTTCAATAAATACTTCGAAAAACAGTGTTGAAAATTAAACAAAAGAGGGAGCAACTAGCAACAATTAGAATATATTATAATTATGCTCAACCGCAACACTTTAGTATTATCATCGCCTACTAAACAGGAAACATCGACGACTCACGACTCCTTTGCCAGTTATTGTTTATAGTTGTTAAAGTACCTAATCAACGTCAGGACTGACATTGTCTCGATGTTGTAGACAACAATGACACTATTGTTTTCTACTTTTATGTTAATATTATCACAAGGAATTACACATTACGTAGATTAATAACTCAATTAAGTAATGCTTTCTCTTCATTATTGTAAATAAGAATAAAAAAACAGTGAAAAGATACCCACTCAACTATTTTTGAGGATATCAATGTTTTCTGTAAAAATGGCAAGGTTTAATAAAATGAATAATTAATAGGAAGTTTCCGTAATACCTTTAACTATTAACCCAATAAATTCGAGTGTATCACATACAAGATGTCGCAAATATGAGTCACAAGATTTTAAAGACGGGAAATAAATATAATAATATTTAAAACATTTATTTATCAATAGATTTTTACAATTTTATACATTTTGTTTAGTTGTCGTTGATTCTATTGACAAAAGAATCGTTGCCCAGCTATACATTCAGGAATTCTCCCGGAATATAGCCGGTTTTCAGCAGTGCCTCTAATATAATACAATTTAATACACACAATAAAATATAAATAATAAATATTTAAAAAATTAAATCATGTTTTTTTTTATATTAACTCCACACAGGAGGCCTTGAGGGAAATAATTTCCCTCAGGGCCTATGTCATCTTTGAAGATGCTGTGTGGAGGGTGCTGTTGAGGAGAGGAAGGAGTGAACATGGGTCTTGAAGAGACCCATGTTGTAGGAGGGAGGAAACACAGAAGCCGGCAAATCGTTCCACAGCCGGGCTGTTGAACTCAAGAACGAGTCGTAGAAACGACCCGTTCTCATGTGACTAATGTCAACCGTGTACAAATGTTGAGCGCGTGTTTGGCGTGTTTCCCGACTATGCACCGGTGCCGAGGGGATCAGTGACGCTAGTTCCTCGGAGCATCTTCCATTGAAATACCGGTAGAACAAGGACAGCATTCCCACCTGACGCCTGTGCTCTAAAGATTGCAGTCCGTTTGTTAAGTTAGGAGAATCTATCAAACGGACCGCCCGTTTCTGCACAGAGTCGAGGGATGTAAGAGGGAAGGGAGTCATGTAAATCAGAATTCAAATTAAAGCAAATAATGTTAAAAAATGTTAAAACTAGTAAAAAACGCGTTCTGCGGGTTATTGCTGTTAGACCCAGAGATGTACTCGAAGTCGGGTTCTTAAATTTCAACCATACATACGCTGTATATATATCAATACTATCAGATTATCATCAACCTCCATGGGCCCGGAGAGATTCTCGAAGTTACAAATCCAATAGTACTTATACCTGCCGCAGGCTGGTCCTCGTGCGATCTGTTGACGTAAGTGGCGCCATCCTTAGATATTATTGGCTACTTACTCTGATTCGGTTCTATTACAAAAGTAGCTTTTTAACAAACTTAAGTATGAAGATGGTTTTGCATAAGGCGCGGCTTCAGAGATGTATTCGAAGTCGGATTCTTAAATTTCAACCGTATAGACGTAAGCCTATTAATAACGTCCGAATCAAATAGTAAAAATAAAAAAAACACGAAATTATCGGTAAATATTAGACGTTAGACCTTCAATAGAATCTCATTCATTTCGTCAAGCTAGCAATAGTCAATAAAATGTCAAAAACACGCTGGTTGTTTACTAAAGCCATAATATTGTAGTTTTATTACCTGATTAATGCATTTGAAAAACAGAAATATAATATCAATAACTCAGAGCTCTTAGAGAGAACAATATTATGAATTATTATCATTGAGGGGACGAGAAACATGGAACTTCTTTGGTTATAAAGGTTAACAGCAAAAAAAATGGCTCATATTCGACTTTTCAAATCTTCCGCTCCAGATCTCTAGGAATCGTGCAATATTTAAAGCATGAAGCACATGTCCAGCATCGCTTATATCTTAATTGTTTTTGCGTTATGACTGTAAATTAAATAATACACGACAAAGATTGTTGATCGATCAGGCGCCAGCGGATTCGTTATACTTTGTGTTCAAATACGATTGCTGCATTTTTACACGTGATACGAGCGTGATAGACGCTAAAATAATAATAATACAATACAAAATTAATTACTTTTGCCCCCTGCTACCATTTAAAACGAAGTAGAAATGCGAACGCGGGAACTACGAAAAGCCATTAATATTTTTGGAGCTTTCTAAGATATACCAACGAAAATTGGTTAGGTATTTCAAGTTATAATTAACGAGTCCTTCGAACGAACACGCGTTACAAAACGCGAAGCAAGAACAAAGGTCAAGCCGTATGCCAATAGCTTAGAAACAACTTATTACAACGCTTAATATTTTCTACGATAAGAATTTCTTAGCAATAACATAAAAACGAATGTTGAAGCATTGAACCAGGCAGTTGACACTGTATTTTTAGCAAAGGGGTCTTCGACAAAACAACTTTTAAATATCAATTTCTTGATCGTGTATAAAAAGACTTACTTAGGATATAGATTAATTTGCACCTCAATGGATTGAATAAACAGAAAGTGGAAGCAAAACGCAACAGGTGAATTGATTTATGTATGCAACGAGTTAAAAATGATCAACAGGCAGAAAAACTTTAAAAGCGATGGCTGCATTAGTAATTGATATAAACAGCAAACCACTAAAGGTTAAGTCATTCGTTCAAGTATATGAAAGAATGAATCACAGAAAGCGAAAGTCCTTAGGCCGAAAACAACGTCAGATTTCAGCATTACTGAGGACTGTGCTGTGTCAGTGCACTGTGATTGTAGTGCTGGTACAATGAGAGTCTCCCTTTAAAGTTTAAATGATATCTGGCTTATTAGAAGATTGACCCTCAAAGGTGTTCACGGGCACTCGATATTGCTGATTACACTGCTGTATGAGTTATGCTGTATTACCTGCTCAGTTAGAGATATTTCCGTAAAAATGATCTCCAGTCGTGCAATTGCTACTTCTAACGTCGCAGAAAGACGGAGGTTTATCGTTCGCTCAGAAATTATAATATAACCTAAGTAGTAGATTATTCTAAAGATGGAAAAAAGGTATGGTCTTACCTTAGAGATTAGCTCATCATGGCTCGCCAGGTGAGCTCGGCAGTGTATACAGGAGTAGGTGCGGTGACAGGGCGGGAGATAGGCCTGAAAAGTCTTCACCATCGTGCCGCCCCCGCCTCCCGCTCCCCCTGCTCCCGTCGCGACCGCTTCAACTGCAACAAGAGATTTCTGGCTGAAACATGTGCCTTGTACCATACCCACTTCTTAGAGGATCAGGATCCAGCTAGTCTCACTAATGAAACAATGTCGGTGTTTTATGTCCTAAAAGCCTCTCCTCAGTTCATTGGAATACGCATTCGTAATGTAAAATGACAAACACAACCAGATGAGAAAAAAGCTTGACAATCAAGAGTGTTTTTTGATGATTAAAAATCTGATTCTGCGATATTTAGATATTTGAAAGTGTAAGTGATACAAGACCCTAAAATGGTTGAATAAAAACAATTTGAAAGCAGACCAACGAATAATTACGACAAACTAAAATTTTGAAAGAAGCGTATTAATTTTGAAGATATGATGAACGGGGAGATGAATATGATTAGAAGAGTTACTTTCCAGGGATGAAATAGGTTGAAGGATCAGAAATAAAAATAGAAATAAGTAGAATGATAAAAGTTATATAAAGACAAAGAAAAAAATACGAGAAGAAAAGTGTTCCAGTCAAAATACAGATAAAAGATTTATGATTTAAAGCGGAATGAAAGACTTTGCTCAAGAAGCAGATAATGGCAGAGAACAAGATCACCAGTGAGGATGTTTTGCAATGAAGCAGAGAACATCTAAGTTAGAAGATTTGTTTGAAAAAAAGTGGAGGTTGATAAAAAAACAAGATGACATTGTCCCCATTACAACAATAGCAAAGGAGACATTAAATGGAAGAGAAGCATGAAAAGGTTTCGGGGACAGTGACACGGAACACAGTGGATTAAAATAACTTTTAGGTTGATAAGCTAGTCCAGCAATATATACGTACATCGGATGCAGAAGATATTTAAGAAAAAAAACATATTTAAAAGTGGGTAAATAGAAATACACCAAAGAAAAAGTGAAGGAATAGGACAGGATGCGGGGAGTAGGTATCACACACCTGGCCAGTAGATCACAACGGTAGTGAAATCCAGCAAAGAAGCAGAGAATATTGAAGAAGGAAGATATGACTTTAGAAATATGGTCGGTATGTTAGAGGAAGGAACTGGAATACATTGAATACGAATCATACCACCAGAGGATGAGAGGGTTGATTGGTTACCTGAGCTGTGGTCACTGCAAGAATGCGATCTGGTCATGGTGGGATAGTTACCTACGGCGGCAGGCGAGGAGTTCCTTGGCCGGCGCCGGCCGCGCGCCAGGCCGTACAGGCAGCAGGCCGCCGCGCCGCCCGCCTGCCACATGCGCCGCGCACCGCCCGCCGCCGCCGCGAGCCGCCGCGCGCACCATCCGCCCGCCGCGCCCCGAACGCCCGCGCCCGCACTGCCCACCGAAACAATCCTGCAACAGACAGACAACAACGGAACATTACTAATCATTCTCTCAAACTGCTGATCCGAAAACCTCACGCCCTGGGAATCAGAGCAAATGTGTTAAACTGGTTGAGAACTACTTATCCGATAGAATCTTGTTTGTTAAAATAAAATCTTATACATGTAAACCATTTTACGCCACTAGTGGCGTACCGCAAGGTAGTAATTTTGGTCCAGTTTTATTTCTTTAACAACAAACAATTATTTTACATTTTACCCCACCATCTCGAGTGAGTAATGAGCTAACGCAGTCACTATACAACTAATAATAATCCAAGCAACACATGTGCGATACGATAGTATACTGATACCACTAGACCGGTTTCACCCTGCAACAAGCTTCTATATCAGTGGAACAAGGCGCAATATGTCCAATCAGATCAAAAATTTAAAAAAAGTTTTTATTAAACATACTTATTTCAGTTGTCGGTGCTTGGGTGTGTGATTGACAAAGTGATTTAACAGGTACCTGAATAATTTCATTAATCAATATTTCTTGATTTTGAAACGTGTATTTCTTTTCTTTATGAAGTTGTAATTTTTTAAGTTTACCAAAATTCGAACTAGTTCTGTTGCTTCTTGATTCCACCCCTTTTGCATTAATCAAATTGTGCAATTCGATGGAAAGCAGCCACACTAAACTGAATGTACAGTGACACATAATTACCGAAGTTGGTTGCAGTTGCAGTTCTGTTGTCTGTTGGAAGGCTCACCCACTACCGGTAGGTAATCCTTACCACCTCTACTGAGTCGCATTGTCTGCAGCGAGCATTGTGTATTAAATTGTGGCCGCCTTTGATTTGTACGTGACATACATACATTACATACAGAGACAGAGTACAGCCGGGAGATGGAACTACCGTCAGCTGTTCAACCATTCAACAGATACCTTTGGCAGTAACTAGAACACCAGAGCTTCAAGTCTTCTGCTTTATTTTATAACACACCGTTCTCGTCAATCAAGCTTAGGGGAATCGTACTTTATTTTTATTTATTACTAGCGAGTGCCCGGCATGCGTTGCAATGTTATTCAAATAAATAAATTGTTCCCCTCCCACCTTAATTTTTTTTTTTAACTTTAGCTCCACACAGGAGGCTCTGAGGAAAATAATTTTGCTCATGGCCTATGTCATCTTAGGGGATGCTGTGTGTGTGCTGTGAAGGGTGTTTTTGAGGAGAGGAAGGAGTGAACATGTTGTAGGAGGGAGGAAACACAGAGGCCGGCAACTCGTTCCACAGCCGAGCTGTTGAACTCAAGAACGAGTCGTAGAGACGACCCGTTCTCATGTGACTAATGTCAACCGTGTACACATGTTGGGCGCATGTTTGGCGTGTTTCCCGACTATGCACCGGTGCCGTTTCATCGTAACCGGATACATGGTTTTGGAACGCTTAAAGGACAAACAAAGAAACATTCATTTTTTTTTATATATTAAGACAAGATTAGCTAGTCCCCGGCGATGCCCGGAGCTTTGCACAGCTTTTCGAAATCAGATGTAGACAGTAATTTTCCTCTTATATTGAACGTCATGTGTACAAAATTTCACCAAGAGAAGTCTCGGATTAAAACTGCAGATTTGCATGTAAATCAAATTCACGTCATTATTTATTCATATATATATATATATATTCGCGTTTTCGGTAAACCCTCGAATTTCCCCCCATCTCCCCTTCAACCGACCACCATCTACATATCTGCGAATTATCTCTACATAGGTGCAATCCTCTCTCACCTGATAAAATAATAATGTATTGATTTTTACCTAAGCGTAGTTGGCAAACATTTACCTACGAGTATATTGACAAGGGAATTACAATGATAAAAAAATATTTGTGATAAACTTTTCAACCGTTATTTATTTAATTCTTATAATATTTAGTTAATCCTCTGAAGGCACGCTTGCGACACTAAATGAGTTAAAACACAAATAAATCGATATATGAGTAGCTTTAATCTACCAGGGCAAATGGAAATTTTTATTTATTTTTTAAATTTCACAAGTCTTATATACAATTGGCTCTTTTAAGCAAGTTTTAATTTTAACCACTCGGACCCGTAAGCTTTTCACTATAATATAACGTTGCCAGACACGTGTATGACGTATGAGGCGTATCCGACTTATTTAAGAAATTTAGTTTTCTGGTGTGTCTGTCCCCGAAAATCAATAAATCCTTTCTTGCGATCAAAAGGTTCTTTTAGAATTCTGAATCCAAGCGAAATCGAAAAAAATATATCCAAAAACTAATATAGGCGCCTACAAAGCAAGTATCATCTACATATAAACGCAAAAGTATTATCCATACTAATACTAATATTATAAATGCGAAACTGCTCGAGTTCGTTTATGACCTTTTCACGCATAACACAATATAAAGACTTTAATAATTCTTTCACCAATATAAAGCTAAATTATATGCGCAGACTACAGATTGTATATGATGGTAAGCTCTGGCGTTATGAAATTATAAATATTAATATATTATATTTGTTATAATCTGTCGCTAACAAAAGCGAGTTTTTGCTAACGTCAGAAAAAAATCTTTTCCATGGAAACAATGTTGATATATTTTTGGGCTTTATGCTGGTAGATACTCAGTCTACTGGTCAGCTACTACTGCAGAAAATTCAAATATCAGAATTCGTTTTTTTTTTTTTTGGACAAGCTTCTGTTTTGCAATAAATGTCAGATAAGAGTTCCTACATTAAAAATATAATTCGTAACGATTATAAAGACTGAATAATAAATAGTGTAATTTTTTAATTATATTAACAAACTTCCAAATATTTAATTAAAAATAAACATCCGAAATGTTTGTAAGCGCATAAATTCCGAACGAATTAACAAAATTGGATAATTCTTTTTTTCTTTGAGCAATAGCTTTATGAAATTTAGGTGGCAGGCGAGATGTTTGAAAACTGAATGTAAGGGAATGAATGTATGGAATGCGGGAGGGAATGGGGGTGAGGAGAAGGGGGGATAATTGATAAGTTCAACCGCTACAGCAATTTCCCGTAATACCATGCGAGCGAAGCCGCGGGGAAAAGCTAGTATATTATAAATGCGAAACTGCTCGAGTTTGTTTATGACCTTTTCACGCATAACACAATATAAAGACTTTAATAATTCTTTCACCAATATAAAATTAAATTATACGCGCAGACTACAGGTTGTATATGATGGTAAGCTCTGGCGTTATGAAATTATAAATATTAATATATTATATTTGTTATACGTTTTCTGTCGCTAACAAAAGCGAGTTGAGAGCTGACCAGTAGACTGAGTACCTACCAGCATAGAGCCCAAAAATATATCAACATTGTTTCCATGGAAAACATTTTTTCTGACGTTAGCAAAAACTCGCTTTTGTTAGCGACAGAAAACGTATAACAAATATAATATATTAATATTTATAATTTCATAACGCCAGAGCTTACCATCATATACAACCTGTAGTCTGCGCGTATAATTTAATTTTATATTGGTGAAAGAATTATTAAAGTCTTTATATTGTGTTATGCGTGAAAAGGTCATAAACAAACTCGAGCAGTTTCGCATTTATAATATACTAGCTTTTCCCCGCGGCTTCGCTCGCATGGTATTACGGGAAATTGCTGTAGCGGTTGAACTTATCAATTATCCCCCCTTCTCCTCACCCCCATTCCCTCCCGCATTCCATACATTCATTCCCTTACATTCAGTTTTCAAACATCTCGCCTACCACCTAAATTTCATAATGCTATAGCTCAAAGAAAAAAAGAATTACTTACCAAATTTTGTTCATTCGTTCGAAATGTATGCGCTTACAAACATTTCGGATGTTTATTTTTATTTAAATATTTGGAAGTTCGTTAATATAATAAAAAATACTCTATTTATCATTCAGTCTTTATAATCGTTACGAATTATATTTTTAATACAGGAACTCAAACCTGACATTTATTCCAAGCTTGTCCAAAAAAAAAACGAATTCTAATATTTAAATTTTCTGCAGAAAATTGCGTGCGCGATCGCTCAATTAATCTGCACGAGAAATATACCAAATGCATGATACGAATATGTTTGCATGTTCCGATGGAACCAATTGAAGGGAAAATTCGTTCATATAGGATCGTACCTTGACCGGTGGAATACGTCAGTAAAGTAATAAAGTCAAGGCCTGAACGCACAATACCAGTGCCACCATCGTGGCTCAACGTAATTTTCTTGATCCATTTGCATGGATTACTCGCTAAGCGCCGATCTGTCAAAGTGACGTGCGCGTAGTTTTTTTTGCGGGAAGGTCGACATCAAGAATATGGGAGTCAAAACCTTAAGGGGGAATAACCAAACACAACCGGAAAAATGTCATTTTTAATTCAATTCTAGACAATTTTTAATTCAAATTCTCAGCTCTTTTCTACAAAAAAATATAAATTGATTTTGAAAGATTGTTTTTAATCTAGTAAAGTAACTTTTAAAATTTCAAACAAAATGATGTCTTATATAACACACATTTCAAATCTTTTAATCATGTAGTGAAATAAATCAATAAATTATCTAAGAAAGCTACTTTTCAGAATTTTAATTTTAGTTAAAATAAGATCATTAAATAAAAAAAAAATCCGCGCACGCATTTTGCGACGAAAATACTTCTGTTTGTCTATTTATTTACGGTCTTACAAACTAATATATTCCAGATTTTTTGCTAAGACATTATTGAAAAATAATACTTATGATCATATAATAACCACAAAAAGTACATAATTTTAATAATTTTATCAACACGTGTTTGAGCATTTTTATTACTATTGGGGAGATTATGAAGCACCACACAAAGAGGAAACCGATAAGTTACGAAGCACGGCACAAAGAGGAGACCAATTATACGATCTCATTCTCTGGCAGGCTAAAATCCTATGGATTTATATGTTTGTCTATTTTTAGTGTAGCTATTTTTCGTTTTACCGAGTTTCAAATCACAACGGTGCTAAATAAGTTTTCATTTCACAAGCATGAGGCGGGAATGGGTGCCGCCGCCCCGGGAACCTTTATTGGATAACCAACACCGCTGCCATAGGTCACCCCAAGTCGTTCGCTACGTTTGGTGATTTAGCAGGGGTGCCCGGGTTCATGGGGTGAGGTTTGTTTAGGTCTGAACCCCAGATTCCTACCCACCTCTTAAACCCTTTTCCTTCCCAGAACTCTCCTTCCCTTCCTTTCCTTAAAAACCCTCCACACAGCATCCCCAAAGATGACATAGGCCCTGAGGGAAATTATTTTCCTCAGGGCCTCCTGTGTGGAGCTCATGTAAAAAAAAAAAAAAATTACGTCAAAAGCCTAGCGACGAGCATTTCTGTACGAAATGTGATGCAGAATTGCTCGGCGTGAAATTTCTAACAGAAATGCTCGACGCTCGGTCTACGAAATTATGCTCGAAGACAATATAAACTATTTTTGCTAACTTATTCATTTATCTATCTAAAAGCAAGCTCGAGAAGCATATTATTTGTCCTTCTGGCGGTTACTCATCACAATAAAAAGATTGATTCTACTATAAAACCATCTAATTATATGCGAACGTTATAAAACCCGTTTTTATGGTTCTTCAAATGGCCTAACGGGACGATAAAATCATGTTCCAATTTCATTCAATTCGAAAGACACTATATTGGCAGTGGGAATCACTATCAACTTCGTGAAGTGATAATTTAGAGATTATCCAAAAATATCAGGAATAATGAATAATAATTCTTATTTTTATACAAAATTATAAAATCCTTAATTGGCAGCCCTAATTTGTTGGAACTAATTTGCATTAACATACCTGCCAGACAAATTCGTAGCAATGATATTTTTAAACGCAACAATAAACTCAATACTCATTACTCTATTTACTCACCAATTCCAAGAATCCATAACTTTGCGAATAAATACTGCGAATTTATAGATAAATATATTTAGTGTTGACAGTTTTGAATGTTTCAAAAGTCAACTAATCTCGATTTTATCTGCTAATAATTAACTTTTATTATTTTTTTGTTCTTTCATATAATCTTTTCTCATCCAAACTCTATCAGTAAAATATATACTTATTTTATTATATTTTTTCTGTTCTTTTTGTAGTAATAAACAGATATAATTGTTTGTTTATACCCTAATACTAACTAGCTCTTATACAATACACTTGGTTTTATTTCAGGTCTTATTCAAGTAGACAATATGTATAAATATTTTAAGCTGAATTGTATTAGTTTTTTTTTTGTAAGTTACAACTCGTACTATTTCATTTCTTTTCATTTATGTTATAATATTCTATACCTAACGAGTTGTTTGCATTCTTATTTATTCTGTTTTCTTCATTATGTAACACATATAATTAATATTGTGTATATAAATTTCCGTCTATTCATGTAAAAGCCCATTAGGGCGTTAATAAATATAAATAAATAAATAATTCAACAGTTTATAACAATGAATTCATTTAATATAAAATATATATCGCACATCCCATAGAAAAGTGTCGTAAGTCAAAATTTTTAATTTTACAGGAGACCGAAAACAAATGAAGGAATGAATGATGAATAAGCGGTCCCGTCGAAAAGAGATACTAGCGACATTTCGAGGAGATGGAGTGATTTAACTTAAATACGGTTTTCGTGGGGCATAGATAATTGCTAATATCAATTTACTTTTCAGAAATAGAACGTAAAATACAAAAATTTGACTTACAACACTTTTCTATGGGATGTGCGATATCTCAAGGTGGGTCGTGGAAGGAACATCTCCCAATAACGGAAAAATATAGTATTATATATTATTATCTTTCAATCATTATTCAATATGTAGGTAGATAGGCAATAGGCAGAAAGCACGAAAAACACATCGGACGTTATTAATAGGCTTACGTCTGTACGGTTGAAATTTTAGGATCCGGCTTCGAATACATCTCTGATGCCAAGCCTTATGCAAAACCATCTTCGTACTTGAAGTTAAAAAGCTACTTTGTACTAGAACCGAATTCAAGCAAGTAGCCAATAATGTCAAAGGATGGCGCCACTTACGGATCTCATGAGGGCCTGCCTCTGGCGGGTTTAAGAGGAACGTATGCGTGGCCTGTTTCATACAAAATTTAGTTCCGGATTAACGGCTAAAATATCAAACTAATTGTTTTCAATTTTTTTTTAAATGACAGGTTAGCTATATAAAAAGTACGGATATGAATCCAATTTTCGATTTTTGTTTTAAATTATAAAATATAGGCTTCAAAAGATGACAATTTATCGATGAATTTAGGAGGCTACTTTGGAATTTTTTTCTGACCAAATGGATGCTATTTTTGAAAAATCCTTTCATATCCTGCCTCAGGAATATGATGAAGTATACGATAAAATTTTAGTTTGCACTGAAAACAGTTATATTTGCGTCAAAAACCGGATTTGATGTCATCTCATTCACTCTTTTGCTAGTCACGCGGGAGCGAAACGTGCGCGGGCCGGGGGGAGAGGTAATAGAATCGTGTATCTGTGTGTGTGTTGTCAGACAACGCAGGTGCTTGTTCGTTGTTTGTTTTATCATTTTAGATCTGTTTACCGAAAACTGGAGAATGCATTCAATAATGCCAATATACTTGTGTTTACTAGGTAGTAGGTAGGTAGTAAGAAACACTATTTTGGCAGTTCAGCTTTTATTTTTAAAATATTTTCTACGATACAAGGATACCTAACTAGGTATAGATATGTATGGCAGTAAGGCATGGAAACTGGCAGACGAAGGATGAAGTAGACTGAATGCGAGGCGGGTATGGATACCGCCGCCCCGGGAACCATTTATTGGATAACAAACACCTCTACCAAGTGGTTCACTACGTTTGCTGACTTAGCAGGGGTGCCCGGATTCATGGGGTGAGGTTTGTCCGGGTATTAACGGTGGATGCGTCTGCCCACCAGCTGCATGACAGGCTCGGATCGGGAGAGAACGATTGAGGGAGTCTCTTTGACTTCAGCTGTAGGTACTCTCTCAAAACATCGCCTTGCACCGCAGCGGGAGGGATTGATTCATACGCCCGGGACACTCCTGGACACACTGACCCCCAGATTCCTTCCCACCCCTAATACCCTTCTCTTTCCCAGAACTTCATCTCCTTCCTTTCCTAAAAAGACCCCTTTTTCCTCAGGGCTTCCTGTGTAGAGCTAACTAACTAACTAACTAACCATCACGCCGTTTCCCCGCAGGGGTAGGCAGAGAGGACGGACCGCCAAACAACTCGATCTTGGCACACACTCCTTGCTTCGTTCACATTCATACATCGTCTCATACGTGCTCTTCTGTTATTTTGACTCTTGACATCGCCCGACTCAAGTATCTGTGTAGAGCTAACGTTAAAAAAAACTGTACAAAAAGATCCCTCAGGCGTATGCAAGGAAAACCAACATACCTCCGAGACACCGATTTTGGAACCTTACAGTATAATTGAATGTGAAGTTACACATATTATTTGACTTTCAAATCTGACATATCAATAGACGCATCCGCCGCCAAGACCCGGACAAACTTCACCCCGTGAATCCAGGCACCCCTGCTAAGTCACCAAACGTAGCGAACAAATGGTTCCCGGGGCGGCGGTACCCTTACCCGCCTCCCAAATTGTTGAATGTGGTGAGACTATGGCATCCTCAATTTTGGTATGTTGTGAGGCTGAAATTGGTGAGGAGGGGAAGGATATGGGGTAAAGGAAGGTGGGGAAGCACCCGGACATTCAGATCTAGTCATTAAACACAGTTAAAGCCATTTCAATTCTGGATGGTGGTCTTACACCAGAGTCCTACTGAGAGTTATTTACATTCTGGAAAGTGCCGCAAATATACCATATATTATTTTTAAATGATTGAATTGTGAAAAAACACAAATCAATCAAATATAATTTACCTACTTGCCCACTCCGGGATTTGTACCTGTCACCTCCTGATCGCTAGTCGAGAGAGAGTCTTACCCTTCGACCACGGAAGTCATCATTATTTTTTTTTTGTTTTCATGAAAGTGCCTAAATATGTCGATTAGATGGTTCCATGCCAACTGAGAATAAATTCAACTCAACACCTCCTTGAAAAGTCAAAAAGCTATGAAAAAAATAATTTTAAATTAGCCGATAACCCTAACCTAATGTAACCTATTTTATTTTTATAAATATTTTATCACTCTAAATGACTTATCTGAGATGGTTCTGAGTTGGTCTCATTCCGAGTTGTCCGGTCACCGATTTTATTTTGTATGCGAATGTTAGGCCGGGTTGTTTAATCGTACCTCCAAATTAATATTTGACAAAACTTCACATTTTGAACTCTGTTCTAACATGTAAACATCAAATCGGGGTAAAATTCTATATTGTTTTCTTTTGTTATAATTATAATTGTTTTCAATGATTCAATCAAGATAAAAATATCACAACATCGTTGAATATAAATTTTAGTATATTGTGAAACAATCAAACCTAACCGAAGAATTATTGTAAAATTGTAAATTTTGTTGACACCCAGCGTTTGTACTATAAACAAACTAACACTACTACAGAATATGTCCAGAGACCTCCGCATGTGTGTCCCTCGTCCGCTAATGCTAAGGTACTAAACGAAAGGGACCGTTCACCGGCTTCCTGCAAATATTCAAGCGTAATATTACATATATTTTCTGCTTTGTTCACTACATAATTATTTAATTTTTATGTTCGCTCGCGATGTGCGACAATACGTATTACGATTTCCCCCTTCACTACCGCCTCTCGTACGCCCCTTTCCTGTACTTTACTAGAGCAGGACACACGACAATTATACCTATCATTATGCTTTTTTGGATAGTCAATCTTCGCCCGCGTGAACAGACCTCTTAAGGTCTATTGGATCTGTAACTTCGTGAATCTTTTCGGGCATAGAGAGATTGATGATAATATTATTATTATTGTAAGAGGGAAGTTGTGAATAATAATACAACGCGTCTATATATTATATATGACGGCATTACCTGTCGCGGCTACTTTGTCCCGGTGACTAGCTGTCACTGGATACAAGGAACCGGCTATTTTTTAACCGGTTCCTATCGAATTTATAAAATGGTCACTCACATGGCGAAGCCAAACCAAAGCCACCCGCAGGGCCCAGCAGCA
Source organism: Glyphotaelius pellucidus (assembly GCA_936435175.1). Classification (NCBI taxonomy): domain Eukaryota; kingdom Metazoa; phylum Arthropoda; class Insecta; order Trichoptera; family Limnephilidae; genus Glyphotaelius; species Glyphotaelius pellucidus. The sequence continues at coordinate 31,640,654 of OW386547.1, forward strand.
AAAATCTGCGGAGCGGGTTTTTAACTGCTAGTTCATAATAATTATTCTACGTCCAAAGCAGGAAAATGTTTATACAATAAAACACTCTTAGTGACACTGTGGGGCGGTCTAATATAAATATTGGGTACAGATTTCAGGAATTCGGATACTATCACAAACATTGGAAATGATTTGCCAAATAAATTTACAGCGGTTGAGTGAGCTTTTCGCGGAAATGGAAATAAAATTCCGTGAATTTTTAAGGAATATCATGCGATTATGGTGAACTGAATTCATCTTAAATTTACACGTGTAATTGTTTCATTTTATAAAATATAAAAGCTAATGACGAAAATGATGCTGCGAACTGAAAATGTTTACATTCGCCTTTCCAGACAGAAAAAGCTGTGCAAATTTCATAAATTCAATTTGTTCTAGAGATATTGTTGTATAAGATAAACGAATTTTCTCATCATAGCACGATAGGGATCCAATTTAATAGAAAAGCACAGGTAAATAGCACAAGCAATAAGTGTTATAATAACAGTGTGAAAATATTTTTAAAGCTGTGACTAATTTTTTTCGAATATTATAAGAGATTACTCGTTTAAGTCGTTTAAAGTTCTTTTTTTACATTGGCTCCACACAGGAGTCATCTTTGGGGACGCAGTGGAAGGTCTTTTGAGGACTAAGCCCGTAGATAAATATTTGTTTCCGATATTCAGCCAGTGAAATTGTAAAATTGTGCTCTCAACAGGGGAATGTTGTGAAATATTAGGAATTCAAAGGAAATAGGAAGAGGGAGGTAAGATGGGAGTAGCAAGCTATTTAGATATGGTTGCCAAACAAGAGTTTATAAGCAACGTTTCGATTCTGAAGAGAGCTATTACCAGCGATATAGGTAGGAACTGTGAGTTTCTTCAATTCTGAATCCAATTTTTTTTACATTAGCTCCACAAAAGAGGCCCCGAGGAAAACAATTTCCCTGTCAATGTCATCTTTGGGGATGCTGTGTGGAGGGTCTTTTCAGGGAAAGTGAGGACAGGAAGTTCTGGGAAGAAGAAAGGTGGGAGGGAATCTGGTGGTCAACGTGTCAATGTGTATGAATTCGTCCCTCCCACTGCGGTGCAAGGCGGTGGGTCGAAAGAGACCGGCTGGAGAGGTCTAGGTTAGGTCTCCTTTAACCAATCTCTCCCGATCCGGTCCGCCAATCAGTAGGTGGGCAAACGTGGCCGCCGAGACCTAGACAAACTTCACCCCCCCATGAACCCGAGCACCCCTGCTAAGTCACCAAACGTAGCGAAAATTGGGATAACCTATGGCAGGGGTGTTTGTTATTCAATAAATGGTTCCCGGGGCGGCGGTACCACACCCGCCTCACATATTGATCAGTCTGAAACGTAGAGGCGGTAGAGCACATGAAATGAAAAACATGAATTCCCAAATAAGTTTGGATACCTACCTAAAACATCAACAAAAAAATTGTAAATTTATTCACATGATTCAAATCGATACTGCATTAGAAAAAGTCTTAACGGTTTTGTTCTGGGAAGGTTTTCAACGAAAAGGGTGTGGTGTTTAACCTTTAAAACAAACCATCAATCCGCCAACGCACAGTGGGAGAAAGACCCATTCTGGGAAAAATTCAACTTTTATCTGTTTATTACTATGGTCGACCCAAATACCGGGTAGACTTACCGTATCCGAAAAGAGAACCTTTTGTGGAGAAATTCGCTAAATTCGGAGAGGTCAATGGAGACTTAAATATTATATAGTTACCTGCCTCCACCTTTAGTACCCAATGGCTGGCTACCTTCAACAATTTAAGCTGCTTTCGTGAGCTACATTTTTGAGGAACAGTCGAATAATTTTCTGTATTTGCCCGAAGCCCAGGTATATTAAGGTGATCCAATAGTCCAGGGAAAAATTGAAATCGGAATTCACGCCCCTTTGTGGGAGGAGTTTAAAAATACTCGAGAAAACGCTTTTCGAAAGGTTGGAAAAGGTTTTGAGAATTTTTTTTACTGGTTGATTTCGTAAAGGTCTGTAAAAAACATTAACTCCTTTTTTACGCATTGTTTATACTAATAAAACGCAAATTTAAAATTGATTTCACGGAACCAAACGACGTGGAGCCTATACGTCTGTTCCCCGCTTCGCCCGGGGCGGTACTGAAAGAAAGTGGGATGTGGCAAGCCAGTAGTCCTTCGGTAGACGACATAAGGCTCATTTTGAAAATCAAAATTCGTCGACTGCCGGCCGTATTGTGAAATAACAACGCGACTATGCATATTTTATTTTATTTTGTGAATATCGTGCGTAAATATAATTTTTTTTTGCGATTATCATAAAAGAAACTAAATTTGCTACAGTAAACAATAAAACCATTTCCGAAAAGGGGTTCATAAGTGGGAGAGTTTGCACATGAAAGTGTTTTTTTATAGACCCAATACTTTATTTTTTTCTAGGTTTATTAAAAGACATAAAAAAAATACCGATATTTTTAAGGGCCAGGATATGTTCTACACGCAGTATTTAATTGAAGCATAAATACTTCAAAGCCATCAAATTTTCAAAACAAAAATACATGATTTTGTATGATTTTACATTATTACGTATGGCTTTATCTTAAAATAAACTTTTATTAATAATCAAACATCCTATCTGAAAACTCGTAGTTTGTCAAAAAAGTGTAAATACTACAAGTCAAGAGTTAGCTGATGTCATGCAATTGAAATTATTAAAACTAGACACAAAAATTATTATATTTTATGAAACAAATGGTACAGTCACACGAATGTCCAATGAGTTAATTAATTAATTATAAGAAATGCAAAACCACAGTGTAAAGGGAAAGTTGCACTTTAAGACATCGATTGCTAGCTACACTTAATAATAGATGTAAACTGTTTACGAGAACTTGGTCTCAACTTGGTCTGGGAAATATCAACTTGGTCTCTTTCTTTCTATTATATTTTTATAAATACATTATTATACAAATGTATTTTTATAAACACATATAAAATTTTAATATATGTATACACATGTATTTTGTATAAAAAAAATTTTTTAAAAAAATTTAAAAAAAAAAACAATGTTGTTGTTTATTTTAATTATTAATTTATAAATTTCAAAATCAATATACCAGTCTTTCCAAAATGTCATTATTTCTTTTATTTGTTTAACATTTTACTGTACACATTTTTGAACATTCATTACATTAAAAAATTAACACTGGCAAAAAAAAGGGCACAAAAGGTAGGGGTTTGTCTTTTAAAGAAATATCTTCAGCCCACCTGCAATAGGAAATTTGATTTGTCTAAATTTAGTCTTTTCAAAAGGAAGAATAATTTGCCGGCCTTTTCATTGTCTAATCTATTTCCTATTTTACTGTGCACCCAATTGAATGCCGAAAATATTATTTCGATCCCAGCAGAAGAAACAACCGCACTTAGCAGTTGCTTGATTATTTCCAATTCTTCTTCAGTTATACATTTTTCATTTTATATTATGTGGCTAATCACCAATCAGTGGATGCGCTTTTCAGTACGACTTGTTTATCATCGATTGATTTAAATCATTGATTTTTTTTTTTAAATCACTTGATTTTAATCGCGATTTAAATCACCGACCCCAAATAAAAGTGTGTTTGTCTGAAGTGTCATAATATGTGTTATAAATAATGAAATAGAACCTAGGAAGTCATGTTTTATACATATATTAGTCAGGTTTTGAATAGTTTGTATGGCAAGAAGGGTTTGCCTAACGGGTATGTGTAAATATTCTAATACCTTTCTTTTTTTGTTCTTCAGTAAATACAGGTTCAAACACAATAATACATTCACTTCAAAACATGAATAAATTACCTATTATTTTATTTATTTATTAATTTTGAACGCTCTGATGGGCTTTTACATGATAAGTGTATACCTAGGTACCTAATACAGAGACACAGTTTTTAAATAAAAAAGAGAAACTTGAAGAAATAAACATCATGTGAATGGTATAAAGATAAATTTAAGTAAAAATGATGCATTACAATATGACATATAATGTTTTATATGGCAAAACTAAGTCTTCAATGATTGGCAGTATTGATTGTCTATGAAATGTAAAATACATATAAATATGGCTTAGGTTATGGCAGTTCATATATCGCGCGAATTAATTTTGACAATTTTTTTTCGTCCCCCTCTGACATAAATACTCACTTTTCACGATAATAAAGCTAAATCTACTGTCTGAATAATAAATATTCCGTATTAACCAAGAAGCGGGGGACATAAATAATAATATAAGTTTAATGTTATTTGATCAATATTATTAAACCAACTTCATGTTTTTAGTCTGAAATAAACAAACAAAAAAACACCAATTCCCAATACGAATAAAAAATATTTGGACTAATAAAAGGAATAAAGTTTGGCCTTGAATACTGAATATTATGTTGTTTTATAAAATAATTCTCGGTCTATAAAGCATGTACACAGCAGAGTTAAGATAAAATACGAACAAAGAAAATGCTTACTATATTTATTTATATCAACCATTGTTCTTGATACACAACGAAATTAAATAGTTTTCTTTTGTTTTAATAGAGTAATATTAATAATTGTATCCTAGTGATATTATAATATCTATTTCCAATCAATAAAATAAATTATTATTAGGAAATAGTGGCGACTCGTGTCTTTTAAGTGCGCAAGAGTGCCTAGATTGAAAAAATACGATTTTATTTGATATAGCTGAAAACGATTTATTTTCAAAATATCATTATTTGCATGAAGATTTTCAGTTCTTTCAGCTAGTATGGGGAGGGAACCCACTGAAAAATATTCACAAAAAATTAAAATTTCAAGAATAAAATATCAGGATTCTTTCAGTTAGGTGAAAGTTTGTTTGTCTGCAAAACAAAATTTTAATGTAGAAAGAAAATCGTTTCCATCTACAATAAAGTCGTATTTTTCAATCTTAGCATTTTAGTTCACTTTAAAAGTCAGGAGCCGCCAGCGTCAGGAAATTAGGTACTCACCTTGTAAATCTGTAACCGCGGAAATCGAGAAAATTCACAAAAGGTACACGAATGGATTCGATTTTATTTCACGTAAGTAGCGCTGGCGTGCACTCTTTACTATTATTGCTAGGCACGACAAAGCACAACAATTTCACCTATGACAACAACGGCCAATCGACACGTGAAAACGACAATAATAATATCGATATCAACACAGAATCACAACACTATAAACACACGTTATAAAAACAATGAAAAAAGAAGACATCACCTTATTGCTAGATAAAAGACTTTGTTTCCCGGTATAAACAGAAGCGAATCAGCTAAAATGGTCGTTAGTTTCTATCGTTCGTTCCAAAACAGCTGAATATCGTGGCGATTGTTTTTGTTTTACGTGTTAAAAGTATCAGAGGCGCAGGAAGACACGACGTTCCTCCCTCGATCCCGGCTGCGTACTGTTTTCTGTTTGGTTTTGGTACTCGTCGCTACTTTGAGGGCACAAAGAACCGAAGAGCGAAACAGCTGATCGTGTGTTTACGAACCGCTCCGAACATATGGCGGGGCGGGCGGAACGCGGAAGCGGGCGGGAGGCGAGGAGAAGAGGCCTGTCAGAGGACAGCGGGGGCTGGGCGGTGGGGGGGAGGTGAAGGGGAGGCGGGACAAAGAGAGCGGGAAATCGTGGGCCACGTGCGAGATCTCTTTGTGTTGTTTTCAGTGCGGAAGGGAAATAATAACTACCTATAAAGGGCGGATCGAAGCCAAATAAAAGATGAGAAAGTGATATTATCAATGGCTTGTACTTAAATAGCTTAAAACACAGCATAATATATCACCAACGCTTTGTAAAATCAAACAATTTTACACCAATCGACGGAATAATCCACCTAACTGCCACAAAGAGCGTTCACCTCATACAAGTTGGTCAAAGTGTTCCCAAATTCCAATACAACATGACAGGTTCTTTTTGACTTTTGATATAATGGCATACAGAGCTCGGGGCCAAAAAGGCCTGTTTCTATTTCATTATGATTTTTTTAATTTGGTTGTTGAAAAAATGATATAATTTGTTTTTTGTTAACATGACAGGTAGCACTGTAATTTAGGCTACTGATACAAATTTGGTACTGCCGCTAAGAGCTCCGTTGTAAAGAATAAAAGTGAAAAACAAAAGAGCTATCAGCGGTTGAATTTTTTATAATTTTTTTATCGAAATATAAATAAAGCATTTTTAATGTGTTGTGAAGGGGTTTTTACTCAGGAAAATCGTATCTAATCATTAAATCGGTTTTGTTTCTTATCGAATCAATAATAATAACAAACAAAACAAGTCTTGCGACAGCCAGTTCGTGTAATATTATAAATATATTGCGTAGCGTATAAATTATTCAGTGCAGACAGAAGACAGCTGACACAATGAGAATATTACGAGACATAAGCCTTGTACCCACGCCTGTTCATGTTCGACGGTTCGGCTTGATCGAACATGTCGGCTCGAGCAGCTCAACACGAGACGCCGCTCGGTCGGCTCAGATATCTATGGTCAAATACGAGAGGTTTATTTATGGTCAAATGTGAAATCTGCTAACTTTATTTTATGTCCCTAAGAGCAATACAAATTATCTTGAAAATGTATTTATAAGAAGAAGCTGTAGCACATTTAATAGATCATGCCCAAATATCGATGTGTTTAACACGAAACTTGCTAAATTCACAGCATTCATAAAAAATAACACTCAATCGAATGCCACATGTTTAACTAAAAACTTAATATTTCATTGATTTCTTTATTTTTTTCTTTTTTTTAGATCATCACTTTCCTCCTTTACTTTTAGCAGTTTGAATTTGAATAAAATCACTTCCTGAAAGATATTATTGATATCCATTAAAATTTTAATGTAAATGCTGAAAAATGTCATTAAACACTTTTTGTAGATTTAAGTAAGGAAATGCACTTTATCAGAATTGTTTATACATATCAGGTATAGGTATTGTTGTGTATTTTTGTATTATGATCCTAAATTTCAATTTGACGTTATTTTATTGGCCAATGACATAAATATCCTTATCACTATCATATATGAATTTATAAAGACTGTTTATAACGCTAATAAAAAAATAAAGAAAATTCCATAGGCACTCTTCTTCACGATATAAATTAATTAAATTTTGAATAAAATCGCAAGAATAACTCTCAATATCCATTTTCATTATCCAATGATAAGGACAACAAGTGCATCGACTGGCGACTGGCGACTAGTTCGATGCGTTGTCTATAAGTTGAGATATGTTCGAATGAGCGTAAAACCATCGAACATGAACGGGCGTGGGCACATAACACTACACACAGCACAACTCTCACACACATATACGTGAGACTTCATAATACGTATATAAAAATATAATAAATACATGCATAATATCGTACCCGCGATAGGTAAGTGTGGGTGAACTGTCTGAAAAGCCTATACACTAGGATGGACCGTCAATGTTTGGATTTTCATAAAATATTTATTTTCGAGATACCGTTTTTTCAGCAGTCTCAAAGTATGCGTGTAACTATTTGAAATATAAATGAATTATCAATTTGGATACTCGAACGCTGATTTCAAACCGAAAGTTTGAATATGGGTTAAAAATATGACATCCTAAGCTGTATCTAATTACAAGGGTAGGTTGAAAAGTAATGCATACATGCTTGTATAGCGCGAACAAAATAACCTTCAGAAGCGCGCCAGGTGGAATGTGGAAGTGACATTCGTCCGCTGAACGCACGCGCAAGTTTTAGGTCGTTGAATTCATCAAGTGTATTTTGAAAAGCGGAAGTATGAAGACGTGTTCTAGTGCTATGTCAACGCAATTTAAACAGCGTGCTGTTATCGCATTTTAAACTGAAAAAGTGACTCCTACTTAGATTCATGAATATATATACAAATACAAAACTTACTTATCTTGCAGGTCACTTCAGATTTATTAGAAAGTTTAAGCTTTCGATTAGATAGAACCTAGGATGAAAAAATTGGGAGGCGGGGACATCTACATATGTAGGTCACCCAAAGTGGTTCGCCACGTTTGGTACTTAGCAGAGATGCCCGGGTTCATGGGGTGAGGTTTGTCTAGGTCTTGGTGGCGGATGCGTTTACTCACCTACAGCATCGGGAGAGACTGATTGAGGGAGTTTTTTTGACCTCCCCAACCGGGCTCACTCGACCCATCGCCTTGCACCGCAGTGGGTGGAATTTTTTTTTTTTACTTTAGCCAGAGAAAGAGGAAAATAAATCTACTCAGAGCCTATTTCATCTTTGGGGATGCTGTGTGGAGGGTATTTTTAGGGGAAGGAAAGGAGAGGAAATTCTGGAAAGGAAAAATGTAAGGGGGATGGGTAGTAATCTGGGGATCAGTGTGTTCAGGAGTGACGGACGAATGAATTCATGCTTTCCAATGGGGTGCAAGGCAATGTGCTGAAAGAGTCCTGCTGGAGAGGTCAAAAGATCGCACTCAATGAGTCTCTCCCGATCCGGCCTGCCGTGCCATTATTGGTGGGCAGAAAAATCCGCCGCCAAGATCGGGACAAACCCGACCCATGAAACCGGGCACCCCTGCTAAGTCACCAAACGTAGCGAACCACTTGAGGTAACATATGGCAGAGATGTTGGTTATCCAATAAATGGTTCAAGGGGCGGCGGTACCCATACCCGTCTCCCAAATTGGGAATGGATTCACAAGTCATTCTGGACACATTGACCCCCAGGTTTCTACCTATCCCTCACTACTAGAACTTCCTCTACTTTCTTTCCCTACAACGACCCACAAAATGACAAAGGCCTCGAGGTAGGGCCTCTTAGGTGGAGCTGATGTAAAAAAAAGCCTAGGTAGTCATAATTATAAGGCGCCCTTAAGGGGGTATTCTAGTCTAGAAAAAAAAAATTCTTCATATTTCCAAAGTTTAAATATTGAAGAATATCTCCTTAAAAGGATTTTCCGAAATTCGCATTATTTTAAAAGTTATAACCATTTTAATTTCGCGGTTTAGACAGAATCTAAACAAAATCTAAGTAGGACAATATTTTAAACATCTTTTTCTCAAAACCAACTTTTTCGTGACGGTTGACACGATATCTCAAGTTCTACTAAACCAACTTACTTGAAATTTGATGTGAGCCTTCTCTTTACATTACTTTAAGGCATGAACCAGAATTATAACAAAATTTTAATTTTTACTATTCTAAAAAAATTCGGAAAAAATGAATTTTTTTTTCAGACAGCCGCCATTTTGGGAAAAAAAAAATTATGACTTCTCCGAGGTTCATGCCATAGCAGCATTTGTTTATATTAAAAATATTTTTTTTTTCGGATAACTAGGAGGGTTGCAATCGTGTCAACCAGGGCGCGCCATATTTTTGAGACCCCCCACTTCAACACCCTGTAACTTTAAAAGTGTTTAATTTTTGCTTTTGATTTTTTTTTATCTGTTCTTTAATGTTCAATAAATATTTGGTAAAATAATGGCTTCAAAAATATTATTGTTTTTTTTTATTGCACCTGAAAAAACACCTACAATTCATGCTTCTAGACTAGAATACCCACTTAAGGTAATTTTTCATAAAAACGACGCTATAAACATTATTCATTTTTATAGCTAAATTCAAACACCTATGTCGGCCCAGCCTAACGTACAGCTGCTGATACAGTGTACACAGATACCCACAAGCACTGGCGTGTTTGAGGTATTCTCACAAACACCAGCACAGAAACGGCAGAGACCAGATAACGGTATTTCAACACCAACAGATACCAATATCTCGGTGGAACGAGCTCCAAGAGATGCGCATATTGTTTTGACTTCCTCCAAACATAAAACGCCTCAAAATGTGGTATTAGGACCGGTGTCTTACGAAAAAACCCATGTAATTTTATGGTACTACAACAATTCCACAAAGTGGCATTTCAACATTCCTAAGGTCATTAAAAGTTACGTTTTTTTTAATAGCCCATAATCTAACTTAACGTAATCTATTTAACCAAATTTTTTTCATCACTTTTAATGACTTTGGAGGAGGTGTTGAAGTCGCATGTTTCTGAGTTATCCGGTCACCAATTTTATATTATTTCCTTTGTTTTTTTATTTTATTTTTTTATATTAACTCCACACAGGGGGCCCTGAGGAAAATAATTTCCCTCAGGGCCTATGTCATCTGGGATGCTGTGTGGAGAGTCTTTTTGAGGAGAGGAATGGACATGGAGGAATGAACACTGGTCTTGAAGAGACCCATATTGTAGGAAGGAGGTAACACAAAGGCCCGCAAACCGTTCCACAACCGAGCTGTTAAACACAAGAACGAGTCGAAGAAGCGACCTGCCAAGAACTTCGCAGAAGGAAGTTCTGGGAAGGAAAAAGGTACGAGAGGTGGGTAAGAATCTGGGGGTCAATGTGTTCAGGAGTGAAGAATGTATGAATCCATCCCTGCCACTGCGGCGCAAGGCTATGGGTCGAGAGAGTCTGCTGGAGAGGCCAAAAGTCTCTCCTGATCCGGTCCGCCACGTAATAGGTGGACAAAAGCATACGCTGCCAAACCTCACCCCATGAACCGCGCACCCCTTCTTATTCACCAAACGTAGCGAACTACACGGGGTGACCTGTAGCAGCGGTATTGGTTATCCAATAAATGATTCCGGGGTATCTAAACCCGCCTTCCAAATTGTAATTTCTCCCTTCATTCGGCCTTAACGATATTTCAGCAAAAACATAATTTTCACATTTAAAGCTACATTGGCACTATAACGCACAAAAGACCTTGAAATTTTGATGTGTAAATCGTAGCCTTTATTGTAACATGAAAGTAACCTTTTACCTTTTGGTGTGTTGTAATAGAACCAGTTTCCGGAAGGTTCCTTTTGTACTCACGACTTAGAGAGAGCTTTATTAGAAATAATAGGCCCTACAATTTGCTAAAATATTGAATGCCTTGCGACAGTTTTAATCCTGGTGCCTTCTACCGCCCTAAAATAATTTTGAGAAGTATACCTCAAGGGCGGTCGTAAATACCAATCATTAAATAATTAATACATCATGGTCCTTTCATTTTGGAAATACCACTTCGAGGGCGATTTACTGTGGCCAACACAAATTTTGCTCGCTTTGGCCTTGGTCTATTCATAACTTATAGTAATTATGGTTCAATTCTGGTACATCCAATGACGTTGTATATAATATATAGACTCGCCATTGTCTCGCAAGCTCAAGATGGAATGTGGCAAGTAAGGAACACTCTCGTGGGCAGTAACTTCTAAATTCAAACGTTATTCATGTACGATGAAAATAGACATTCAAATAATGTGTATGAACGACATATATGTAGCAAAGGGCGGCGTTTTATTTGCGCCGAATACTACATTTTACATCAGGGGTGTGACTGAGATGCAAAGATACGCTTACTCGCTTACACTAAGCGGAATACGGAATTCTATATGAGACAACCCACTGTCATAGGTTGTCTTTCTTAAACTAAATTGTTGTTACGTTTGCTATCTCACTTTCTCATATGACTCAAAAAATCTTCGGGAAACAATCGAAATAATTGTATTTTTTATAATAATAAATAATCTGCGTGTATGTCCTAATGAAGTGTTATTCCTTAGCTTTCACTAGCGATGTGTTTCAGCTGCATGTGGGTTCAGCTGGAGTGGGCTCTTAAACTCGGGTTCTTCGCGGGAAGCGGATCCTACTCCTACCCCTTTTTCAAATCTACTACTCCCAGAGACATTTGCTCATTAACAAGCCGGCTTATGAGCATGCTCATTAATGAGTATGCTCATGTCAAATAGTCAACTGAAAACATTTGCTCATTGATGAGCAGGCTTGGTTTGAGCTTTCTCGTGAATGAGCGTGCTCAAAGCCAACATTTGAACACACATACTCTTTAATGAGCATGCCCATGTCAAATAATAAATGTCATCGTATAGTGTCAGTTCCGTTCGCCCTGAACTAAACAAATTAATCTTATTGCTTGTTTCAACGCAATTATTAATTATTTAAGAATCGTTAGACGAAAGAAATAAAAGGGTTGATTTGGGTCCAAGATGTCAACGGTTATACAGTTACAGGGACATAATAGAGTCAGTTTCGTCCGCACAGAAGTCAATAAAGTAATTGTATTGCTTGCAACTCATTTACTGAAGAAACTTTTGGCGAAAGAAAAAAAGAAAATAAAAAGTTCGATTTGGGTTCGCAATTGGATCACTAGAAGAACAAACCTTGGAGCAAGTAATCATTTGTTAATAGAAATGCGAGAAGAAGATATCAACGGATATAAAAATCATTTATGAATGCTTCCGCAAAAATTTGACGAGCTACTATCTAAAATTGAAAGCGTGATAATAAAAACGAGATACTCATAAGCGGAATGTTATTCTGCATATGAGTTCCTATATTCTAAAGGTTGATTTTCGTCAAAGACGTCAACAAATTCGAATATGTCTAAATTATAAAAAATAAATACTAATTTCAATAGAATGTGGTTTCATTTTAGAGGTAAAGGAACTTTTGGGGAATTTGGAAGTCTATTGTGGATATTGTGGTGACCTTGTAATAATAACAATCCAAACACATTCGTGATTCCCATAATAAATCACGAAAAGAAAGGTTTTTTCGTCCCCTAGCGATCTATTTTGACATTTTTGCAAAGAACGCGCAGGCGCGAACTGAGATCAGAATGACATGAGCATGCTTATAAGCCAGCCTATTCACACATGCTTAGAGGCTTCCCCTTCCACCCGATAATCCAATGAGCATGTTCATAAATCAAACGGCTGTTGATTCGTGAGCTATCTCATTTGGCTTCAAATGAGCATGCTCATTACTAGCAACGTCACGGACACACATGCTACTAGGTAGCATGTTCTTTGGCTTCAAATGAGCAAGTGTGCCCGTAGCATCAGACCTGCTCTTGGAACTCGAGTACTTTTAAAAGGAAGCACGTCTCGGAGGCCTCCGGCAAAATGCAAAAGCTTTTACTAGTGTTTGCTGTGTAATGGAAACATATTTTCACCACATACGAGGGATTTTTGGCGCTATTTAATTCAATTTATTTAAAATTTACTTATTTAGACGACCTCACTCGATGCGTTGGAGTTTAGTGTTATACTAAGAAATCGAGTACAATGCAATTGCCTTGCTTTTGGCTTACCACTTTGAGATATTTACCACGGGTCTATAAATTATATATACTCGTAACGTCATTGGGTTCATCGCTCCTAAAATATGAAATGCATTGAGCACCGAATCAAATAAGTCTATATCCCTTAGTACTACACTTGTACAACATTGGATATTTGAAAAGGGCAAGCATTTTTTACAAGAACGGGTTCCACGGGTCGGTAAGAAACAGAAGCGATTTGACGTACTTTCCACATATAGCTAGCGGTACATTGTTTCAGTGGAAGCCCGATATTTATCGCGTTACCGCAGTTACCGCCGATATCGCATAACAAACTTTAAATTATCATTTTATCAACATTTATTTTAGTTAAAAAATGTTTTTCAAATATTCTTACGAACTTATTAATCAGGCACATTAATTAATGATATCACAAAAATTCCACAACTCGTCATCACTTGATGACTGAATTGATACACAATATTTGTGATTGTTTACGTGTTTAGGCGCCACTCATCAATTTTGAATGTGGGTCTAGGTACTGCCGCCCCGGGAACCTTTTATTAGATGAATGTGAAGGACATTCCACGCGATTCGCTACGTGACTGAGCAGGGTTGCCCGTGTTCATGGAGTGAGATTTGTATAGGTCTTGGGGCGAATGCGTTTGCCCGCCTGTAGCGCGGCGGGCTGGATCAGGAAGACTGGTTGAGGGAGGCATAACCTTGAACTCTCCACTCGCACCGCAGTGGGAAGGATGGATTCAAACCTTCGTCGCTCCTGGACACATTGAATTCCAGATATGTTTGCTTCCAAGAACTTCATCTCCTTCCTTTCCCTCCTCATAGCGTAACCAAAGATGACACAGGTCTTGAGGGATTTTTTTTCCTCAAGGCCTCATATGTGGAACTCATGTAACAAAAAAAATCGGCCGTCTTATTCTTCCGTCAAGTAATTACTGGCTTATTTAATGAACGTATTGAACTAACGAAGCTCTTAGAAATTAAATTATGCATCTTAGACGCAATCAATTTATTTCTTTGAGAAACGAAAATGGGCGAAATATGAATAAACACCTCATTAACTAATTAACTCCCGTTTAGTGTCAAAAAGTAAATGCAGACTGCCAATGCGTATTTAAATTAGCATTTCAATTAAAAATTGACAATTTATTAATATTTTTGAGTAATTGCTTAGCGTCTGACATTTCGTAGTGTCAATTCATAGAAAACGCCTCCAGTGTTGTTAGCGTTTATCGATTTATTTTTACTTATTGCCTGTCAATATCGGTTCGGCTGTCAACGGTGAACGCGTGAAATCGATATAAAATCATCTGAAATTACGCCTATCGATTCGATTTCGTAAAGTTATCTAGTTTACCGTGATAGATAATATCTATCTAATAATAGATATCCAGGAGATTTTATTATACTAAACAATGGTAATTAACAGCTTACTTAGCTTAGCTTTGCGAACACCATCACCTTTTCGGGTGATTTATCATAGTTATGCACTAGATAAATCCAAGTAGATATCTATTATATTGATCGATTATATCTGTTTGCAGAGTTATATAAACTGTGATAATTGTAATATACTGATTATGTATTTTGTGACTGCAATAATGGCGCAATACGTTCACTTGATACCGCGTATTCACTTATTACCTTCCCAATAATACGCCACGATAAAGGAAAATTCAACGTCCAACGGTAGAAACGCCGCTTTTAGCACGTAGCTTATATTTATTCGGAACACTGAATGGAAAAATACGTAGATGAAAACAGTGAAGTAGAAAAACCAAATTTTTAATGCGCTTTGTTTACGTTGCAAACAACAGCGTCCTAATACTGGAAAAATAGAATACTTAGAATTGACTATCATTTACTGATTTTCGAGCTTTTCAGAACAACTTTGTTGTTTGTATGAATGGAAGTTAAGGTTTTGAACTCGGCGATTATATTACATACATTTTCCGACAATTTTCCTTGCACAAAAGTATACCCCCTTGGGCCTCGACCGTATTATTTTAGAGCAGTGATTCCCAGAGTGGTCCAGGTGGACCCCTAGGGGTCCACGGAAGACCTGACGGGGGTCCACGTGGGTGCAATAAAGAAATGGGGGTTCAAAAGTTGTAAGTGGGGGCCCACGGACTGGTTTCGATTGAGACCCATCCCGTGCCCCATATCCATATCCCATCCCACCCCCCGTCTCATATCCCACTACGCCCCCTCCATAGCAGAGCGACTGGCGTACAGCGCACGTTGTTGTACCGGTTATGCATGAGATCTTAGAACGCCCAGCTAGGAAAGGGGGGGCGTAATGGGATATGGGTTTACTGTACTGGGATGGAAACATACCCCCGTCCCATATCCCATTACGCCCCCTCCGTCGTGGCAAATATAATCTCGAATACTGTATAATATAAAACTGTATAGTATTATTTATTTACTTGATGCAATATTTTACATTTCAAAGTATAATCCAGTAATGTTGGCCTCACTGGGTGGCTTACCCATGCTGAGGCCTTCATTTTATATTATTTTTTTTTTTATACGTAAATATCAAATTTTGATAAGAAAAAAATATAATATTGTTGACTATAAAAACATAAAATTAAGATAAATTTAAACTAAAGATAAAACTAATATTAAAGTAAAATTAAAAATATAAGATTTAATAAAAAAAATCGGTAAGTTAGCATTGGAAATAATTAGTATAATAATAATTAATAATAATAATTAGTATAATACGAATAGGTCCATTTGCCCCCGTTGAAAAAGTCGTATATCCGGTACTGACAGACCACACCTCGCCATTGAATAACGCGTGTCGAGTTTTGGGTATATGGTAGAAATGTACCAGCAGGGGGTCCACCGTGACCAGTAAAATTTTGAAAGTGGTCCACGTGAAAAAAGTTTGGGAACCTCTGTTTTAGAGGGTTAAAATAATTCTGCTTTACGTTAAAATCCAAATAAATGGAATATTTTCTAACGTATCCGAAAACTAAAAACTGTTTATAAATCGAAATAAACATATAATTTTTGAAATACTAAAATTTTGAACGCAAACACGAGTTTTAAAAATGGCTCACCTTACGTTTTTCTGACCCCTAGGGGTCCACTCTGGTCCTGGACCACTTTGGGAATCACTGGTTTACACCAAAGATCAAGAAAGAACGCTCTTGATCCAGCTCTAGTTCCGTGCTCGTTTGGTTTATATCCACTTTGAGACGAACGAGTCACATTTGAGGTGTGTAAAAGCAAAAGCAGCAATCTCCGAAATATCGATACGATACCATTGTACCGCCTCAGCCAGGAGCACTCCTGTCCCGGTGAGACCGGTACAGCAGGGGGCACTTATTTGTTAGGACTTGGAACACATGCTCTGAGGATAGGGAGGAGGTTGGAGTTTAATAGACCGGTATACATGGCAACCTTATAAGCCAATATTGGAATTTAGGATGGGCAGGAATAAAGGAATGGAGATTGAGCGTTATGATATTTTGTTTTTGTTTTAATCCTTTCTTTACGGCTTCCTTCTTCTTGCCTATTCTCGGCTTTTCTTGGATCTTCTCGTCTCTTCTTGACTCTTTTTGTCTTTTCTTATTTCCTGTTCTTCTTGACTACTCTTGCCTCTTCTTGGATCTTCTCGTCTCTTCTCTGCTCTTCTAGGCTCTTCTTGACACTTCGTGGTTTTTCTAGTCTCTTCTCTTCTTGCTTCTTCTCGTCTCTTCTGGGATTTTTCTGTCTCTTCTTGGACCTTTTTATTTCTTTTTGTCTCTTCTTGATTCTTCTCATTCCCTCTAGGCTCTGCTTGGCTTTTCTTGCTATTTCTCGTCTCTAAATATCTCTTCTGGGCTCTTCATGCTTCTTCGTAGACCTTCTCATCGCTTGGAAAAAAGTTGTAAATGCAGTTTCATAGTGATTCGAATTGAGAACCTAAATTCAATTTGCAAATCTGGTTAGTTACAAACTCAGCTTTCTCCTGTCAAAAGCAGAATTTGAAAATACATATCAAAAGCAAAGATTCAAAGAAGAAGTGTTTTCAGTCTTTTTGTCGAAAAAACAAAAGTGGATATTGCTGCCTTTGCTTCTACACACCTCATTTACAATTTTATGCGAAGACAGAACTCGTAATGTCATTCTTCCAACGCACCGGGTGTATCTTTATCTCATGCGGGGTTGTTCACCCACTGTCGGTCGTCTCGGTAAATTGCACCGGTGTACCTTTATATTATATGTATGAGATATAATATATAAGAATATTACGTCGGTGCGTCGGCGAATATCCAGCACTCCTCGGAGCAAGCGCGTACGTTGAAACCGCAGAACGAGAGGACGCTCAAGTGGCCATGAAGATATTATACATGTCTACACAATTATATGCTATTGTGTGGGAATCTAATCGTCGAATAAATCATGTATTTGCAGAAATAGTTGAATGAACGCAAAACGATAGTGGCTAACGTATTAAATCTTTAGTAAAATAAAAACATCTTTTCAAAAATGATGTACCAAAATCATTACTATGTAAATTTATTATCTGTTCGTATATTGTGGCTTAAAATTCACAGAATATAATAAAAATAGTGGTGTATGTTTATAATACAAGACTAACTGCAAACGTTGTGATTGTAATTCCCAGATATATCTAAATAAATACGGTCAAACAACTTTGAAATACCTTGTTCCAATAATTTACAACATTACAGCCCATCCCATACGAATGAAGACTGAGTTAATGATGCATGTAAGTCTAAAGTCATGGTGTTTGAAAGAGAACGAAAACAGTGTGTGATATAGTTATGAATGAAGAATATTTGGAGCAAGTGGATGAGTTTGTGTATCTGGGTAGTATGTTTACGAGAGATTTTTTTTTTCATTTTCATTCCTTTCAGCTCACAACATTCTTCAAAATAAGGATTACCATCGTCGTTATACGGTCCCTTGAAGGTCTCTGAAAGTTTGTAGATTTTCACGGCAAAAAAAAAATTTCCTTTTTTTTGTTGTCACATCTGTCCTGATGACACTGTAACGCTGTACGAAACGTCGGCTATAGAAGGAGGTAGCGCTACACATAACATACACCCCAAAAACAAACAAAAAAAATTAAAAAAACGTTGAGAATGCTCAATTTGCTAATAATTTTAATAACCTAAATATAATTTTAATAATCTCAAATCATGTCCAACATCAAACTGAAAGACTAAATCGGCAATAAAGTCTATTAAAAAAATAGATTTCCAAAAACCACTACTTCTATAAAAATGAAAGGCTATAATAATTGAAAGTTTACTTTCAAGCACCGAGGTGCTTCAAGCCCTTATTTATTTATTCACTTATTGTACATAATTGAATTGCCTCAGTAACAATATTTTATATTTGTTTGAAGATAAATTGAAGATGTCCACTGACTTGGTATAATTATTTCCCTCCAAAGGGAAAGAGGAATACATATGGTAGTTAGTCCCAGAATTTCTGCACTGAAATAAATCCTGACTTCTGGTATTACGTTGTGGTATCCGGAAGCTTATCAGTTATACCGGACTATCAACTAAATCATTTAGAATTTTATATAAAAATACCAAGTCAGTGAAAATTCTTCTGTCTGACAATTTGAGCTTATTCATATCATTTAACGGAGGGTTATAGTTCAACGTAATTGCTTGAATACCCATTTTAAAATTTAGAAAAGGTAAGAATTTGTTTTGTAGTCTTTCAACAACTTTTACATGAGTATTATTATAATGTGGATTCCAGGCGGGAGAATTGTACTCGAGCTGACTTCTAACATAAGCAAAATATAACAGTTTAATACATTTTATACTGTTAAAATTTCCAGTTAACCTAGTTATAAATCCTAACATTTTTAAGCCCTTATTACAGATTTCTCTTATGTGGTTAACAAATGAAAGATTTTATTGAAAAATGATGCCTAGGTCTTTAATTTGTATTAATGTCTCAAGAGCATTGTTATCAATGTTGTAATTAAAGATAACTGGATTTTTTATTCGAGAACCTTTAACAATTTGACATTTAGAGATATTTAAGTGAAGTCTATTTTCATTACACCAAATTAACAATTGGTTGATTTTATCTTGAAGAATGTTGCAGTGGTAAATATTTTGAATAATTCTAAAAATTTTGAGGTCATCAGCAAAAAGTAAGATAGATACATACATACTTCACAATAGTGTTCAAGAGTCTTCTTCTGAAGTTGTGTATTCTATCATTCTATGATTGGAATCGGTCCACTAAAGAAAAAAAGGAAAACACCTTTGTGACAAATTTCTCTTTACAAATAACAAAGGCAGTAAAAATACACTTAAGGTAACTTCGGACAAAGGTAAACTAAGGTAAATACAATTGCCGAGAGCAGAGAGAATAGAAAGTCAGGTAAAAGCCATATCAGGATAAGAAGTTAGTACAGTTAGGTACAGCAGAACTACCACGCAGGTAGATAGGTAGGCCCCTTTCCACTTTCACCAACTCGTTACTCGGTTTAAATAAACTAAATAATGATAGTATGAACTGGAAACAGTTATGAATATTCAAAGAAATTATAGCATTTCTCTTAATTACTGATAATAATCACTCTACAAAGGGAAAACAAATAAGTTCTCAGCATTTTGTAAGTCACGCACTCCATTACACGTGATGTAATTCTGAGAAATTTATCGAAGTGTCTTGTAATGAAGATGATTTAAAATAAATTTGCCTATGTGATACTATCGGCTTCGTCGTTGATTGAACAAAATAGTACATACTTAACACCCCAGGCTAATTTGTTCGCTTTTCGAAACAACTCATATAGATCTCATAGAAATCGTTGCGTCTCCGTTACTATCATGATTAGAAATATGATCTGAATGGTATTAAAAAGTGAAAACACCATGCTTTATATTCAAATCTAAAAATTAACCACAAAATATTAAAATGTACGCCTTTATGAAAGCAAAGTTTCCGACCGCAATTTGAAAAAAAAAATTATGAAAGCTTAAAAATTTTTAATTCACAATTTTTAAATGAAAGACAAAAAAAGTGAGTTGACTCTTTTTTGTCGATACGAGTAATTTTAATTAGAAAAAACGTAAAGTGAGCCATTTATAAAACTTTTTTGTTTGCATTAAAAAATTTTGTATTAAAGATTATATGTAATATTATCTTCATTTTCTTAACGCACATATTACTGGCTGCTATCTTTTTACAGCGTTCGAGTGGGTTCGAGTCCCAGAGGTGTCATTAACTTTTTCTTTCTGTCTCCAGATTTTCGATTGAGTTTCGCTTATATTGTATTTATTCAGTTAAATATTACAATTTCAGGTTTTACTCATAAAGTTAAAAATAAAACATATTTATTATTTCAGTGAAAATTGAATACAGAAGCGGTACGCAATTAAGTATGGGGTCGTTGGCACGAATTTTAAAAAGGCAATTTGAAGAACCTGTCCGGTCATTAAAGGTACCTCTATTGCCGCAGTCTTATAAATTCTTTATAGTTATTTCTGTGGTATTTGAAATAAACGAACAATAATCGTCAGGAAACTGCGGCCGGGTTTCCGCTGACCTCATACAAACATAAAGTTTCTCAAAAGCAGCAGTTTTACTTTTACAAAGTAATAATGTGCAAGTAGTGGGAGGCGTGTAATAAGGTATTAGCTATTGGCTAATGCGGGAGGTAATACATGTACTCACAGGTATGTGGGTGGACACATACATAGCTAAAATGTTAAACCTACTAGTATTGACTGTGTGGGTATCTTTAATGGGTAGATTGTGAAAGGTGGAATATATTACACCTTAAAGCAAGGGTGGCCAACCCGCGGCCCGCTGGGTGTCTACTTGTGGCCCGCGGAGCATACGCACATTTTTCTTTTTTAGTGTACATAAAACCACCAAAAGAACATTCCAACGCGCGTAGTTCGTACCATATCTCACACATAGAAGTATCTCAGTACATTGATTCAACTATCGTGCCAATTTCTTGTAAGAGTAAAATTATTTTTTTATTTTTTTTCATTTACTCACAAATGATTGCCCAAGTTGCCTCTAAAATCATGAAACACTAAAATCTTTAATGGCCTTTATCTTATAATTTAAAGCAAAAATAAATAAAGTAGCTCATATTAGTACTAGATATTTGAAATACCAGTTGATTACAAAAGTAATTTTTCAGTTTGGTTGGGTATTTTGATCTCAAATCCAAATTTAAGATTTGTACGAAACGGGACGAAAAGGGCCGCGCAAACGTTCCACTTAAGGAATGTTTGGAGAGTGTGATTGAAATTCTGTGTCTAGAAAAGAAAACGGATTTCTCAAAAATAAGCCTGTCTCGACAAACTATTACTAGGCGTGTCGACGACTTTGGAAAACATATTAAAGATTATTTGAAAAATCTAGCATCTGAGTTCATATTTTATGCTCTAGCATTGAATGAAAGCACAGACCTAACAGATATCGCCCAAGAGGGTATTTTTATCAGGGGACATCAAAGTGTCCATTTTAACAAAATAGAAGAATTGATGCAATGCTTGGATACAATTATCCACTTAAGGACACTACTTCCTCACGAGGTTGGTTAGGTAACATTGAATCGCTTTTAACATTAAACGAACTCAAAAACCTATCGGGCTTAACAACAGACGGTGCTCTAGCAATGGTTGGGAAACATGAAGTTTTAGCAAAATTGATTGAAAATGAGGCCTGCAAAGTTGATAATACTTCGATGCTAAATTTTCATTGCATATCCATCAGGAGAATTTACGTTTCAAGTCCCTTAATCAAGATCATGTCACGAAGGTGGTCATCAAAACAGTGAACTTTAGTCGAAGGGGTTGAATCATCGTCAGTTTGAAGAGTTTTTCAAGTTTTTGGATTCACAGTATAATAACGTTACATTTTATGCAGAAGTAAGATGGCTAACCCATGCCAAAATGTTGAAAAGAGTGTTTGATTTGAAGCGAGAAATACAATCATTCTTCGCAAGCAAGTCAAAAAGTATCCCAGAATTTGAAGACAAGGAGTGAGTGAGCGACTTGGCATTTCTGGTCGATATAGTTAGCCACCTAAATGTTGTTAATATTAGTCTACAAGGGAAAGATCAACTAATTAATAACACGTATGATCTTATTTGCGCATCCCAAATGAAACTTGGGCTTTGGGAACAACAGTTAAGGACAAAATCTTCACTCACTCTCCTACATTGTTACCAGACGTCACACAAATGATGGCGGATAAATAAGCTTCATTGATATCCGACTTGAACCTGGAATTTGAAATCCGATCTCAAGATTTTTAAAAGCATTGTATGCCTTTTTGCTGCAAAATTTGCAACGCCATTCTCCGTGGACGTGAATTTATTGCCAGGAATTTTACAAAAGAAACATTGTGAAATTTGTTGTGATGCAGGAGAAATTCAATCAGTCTGGTTGGAAGAGTTACAAAACATATTTGGACAAGGAGAAATAATATCCTGAATTTACAACCATGTTCTGTCGATGATTTCGCTATTTGGAAACACTTACACGTGTGAACAGCTTTTTAGTCGAATGAAGTAGATTAAATATCTAATGAGAACACGAATCACTGATGAGCATTTGGAAAACTGTTTGCATTTAGCAACAACTTCAATCGTTATCAACATTGATACTCTTAGTTTTGACCAACAAAACCAGACGTCTCACTAAAATTTATTGTATTTTGTTTATTTTTTATTATTGTTAATTGTATTGCCTAACTCTAATCTAATAAATATGTTTGATTCTTATTTTTGTTATATCTTCTTAAAAAACAATAAATTTCTTGTTTGCTTTGAAAGAAATTTTGTTGTACGGCCCGGTAGGAAATCTTATTTCTAAAATCTGGCCCGGCTGCTGAAAAGGTTGGCCACCCATGCCTTAAAGCTTCCGTCACACCAACGGTGCTAGCGGTTACATTAGTGTGAATTGTCAACCCCTCAGGCTAATTTGTTCACTTTTGGGAACAACTCATATAGGTCTCATAGAATCATATTTACTATCATGGTGAGAAATATGATCTAAAAGGTGTTAGAAAGAAAACACCACGCTTTATATTTAAATCTAAAAGTTAATCAAACAATAATTAAAATTCACACCTTTCTGAAACCAAAATTTCCGACTGCAATTTGAAAAAAAATCAAGGAAATTTTGGAATTTTTTTTATTAATTATTTTTACATTAAACGACAAAAAAGAAAAGTATAATGTTTCTAATACATTTATCTAATAAAATATGTGAGTGTTTTTATTTTTTTTCGATATCAGTAATTTTAGTTGGAAAAAACGAAAGATAAGCCATTTAAAAAAAAAAATTTATGCTCGCACTTAAAATCATTAAATCTCAAAAATTATATGTTTATTTCGGTGACCGGGCAACTCAGAATGAATTGAACTCAACAACGCCTCTTTTTAAGTCAATAAAAGTGATAAAAAAATATATAAAAAATTGATTACATTAGGTTAGGTTACGGGCTATATTTAATATTTTTTTCATAGCTTTTTATGACCTTTCAAAGAGGGTTGAGTTGAGTTGATTCTGAGTTGTCATCGAACTGTCTATATCGTATAATAAAATTGAAAGGCGTATTTTATCACCTTTCAAAAACAGTTTTTACTTTTCTCATACCTTAGAAATATTCCATTCATTTGGATTTTATTGTAAAGCGGAAATATTTTGACATAAAACAAAAATATTCGAGGCCTGAGGGTTAATCCGGAAACATCTTTGTAAAACAACACATTATGAGCTTTTCACGTGGTGGAATCGACAGCAAAGCAAACTATGTGTACGTATCATTTATTTGACAGTTCATTCTAATTTATACCTATTTCTACGCACGTTTTTTACATCAAATTTCCGCCCAAATTAAAAAAAAATCATACCTCTGAATTTTAATATGAAGACATACAAACTAACTACAGTTCTGTATAGCCAATAAATTCACCTATCTTTTGTCGATTGTCACATATTCGTAGAATTTATTAAAAAAAATATTATAAAATCGTAAACTTCTACTTAATTACTTACAAATAAAGGAAAATTTGCCAAAATTGGTAGCAAAGCAATCCGAGGTACTTTAAATAATGCCATATTGTGGCAAAAAGCGCTCCAGTGATTAAACCAAAAAAAACAAGTGAAAGTTCCAAACCGTTCCTCTGAAAAACGGCCTGCAATTTCGTAATATTATTCCAATAAATGATACTCCAGAACAGTAATATTATAAAGATCTGATTTCGTTACAACGACTAGGTGCATTATTATGCAAGCGTAGAAGTTGTAGCTGGGGTCAGTAGTTTATCTCGGGTCACGCCGGGCCACTGGGCAACATGATCTCGTGTATCGATTCCACCTACTTTTGTCGATAGTTTGTGAATGTTTATTTGCAAGTTGAACAAATGTCGATCAGACGATGTGTAAAACGGGATAAACGAAGCTAGTGTTTTATGCGAATTTGTGATGAAAAAAGAGAACTCTTAATCGTCCGAAATATATGTACATTTTACTTACCTCAATTAAAAAAAGAAGTAAATGTTAAAAAAACCCTTTGACAAACTATATTAATCAGTTTAAAGGGACTTCATATAAAAAATGTACAAAAATAATAAAGGAATTTATTAATAAAAAATAATAAAAAAACAACTTAAATTTTTTTTTTTAAAATTATTCGAAAAGGTATGGAAGGGTATTCGATAATGGCTGGAAGGGAAGTGTACTGTTTTTATTATAGCTGTACCATCGTCACACACATGTATTGTATGGTGACCGGACAACTCAGAATGAAATCAACTCAGAATGAAATCAACTCAGAACCTCATATGAAAAATCATTAAAAGTGATGTAAAAATATATTAAAAAAATTAGTTAAATAGGTTAAGTTAGGTTAGGGTACTGGCAATTAAAAATCATATTAATGACTTTTGAAAGAGTTGTTGAGTTGAGTTGATTCTGAGTAGGCATAAAACCGTATTACATATGCCATATTAAATAAATTACAGTGCGAAAGTAGAAAATAATATAGTGTAAGTTGTTAGGTGTCACATAATAAGGAACTCCAGTACAATTTTTTAAATTTTTTTAAATGAATAATGACCTTCTAACTTAAATAACTGCATATTTATTTTTATAGTTAGTTTTAATAGTTAAAATAAATGTCAAAGTTTTAATTTTTCAAGATCCCCCGAAAACCACCGAATCTAGTGTGACGTCATCATGACCAACCGAAGTATGAATTTTGTAGGGAACTGGAATCAGCTGTTCGACGTCCGCCATTTTGAATTTCAGCATTGGAGCGTTTTATGGACGCGGTGACGTCACGCCTCACAAATTCAATAATACCAACTTGACAGGGTGTTTTAATGAACTGTTTTAAAATGGACTTTTTAATATTTTTTTTAAAACTCAACGTTAAATATTATTTAATACAACTTATATATTCAGAATCAGCGTTTATTGGTCTACATGAAAATATTTTTTTTAAAGCCATAATATTTTTCACTGGAGTTCCTTATTGTAAGTATTTTACTACTAGCAAACTATCATTCTACCAGTATAACGTATATAAAAATAGTTAACAATAAAACAAAATTAAACTTATTTAATATCCCGTGATAGTTCACAGGTCTGCACTTCTATAATATAATCCGTAGTATTCTAACCGGAAACCACAGTGGGACGGGAAGCAACTTATTCAAATATGAATTAGACTTATCTGAGAATTATTTGACATTCACGATGTTAAAAATACCTGTTTATTATTTCCCAGACAAGTTGTTCTCAGGTTGTTAGACTATTCAAACGCAATGTGTTTCTGGGTCATTATGTTAAGTTCTCCAATATGTCATTTTTACCGCGAAGATATTGAAATTACAAAGGCTGAAGATGAAAACTGCATTTCTATGAAATGTAGTATGCATATTATTAATAAACATAATTAATTTTCAATATTGATTTATTGAAAATGTTCAAAACAAATTTGTAAAACACCTATCGTATCGCGTTAATGATCGTCGCGTCGGTTTGACCCTACCGCATTAAGGGTCTACTATTCGTATTTCGAGCGATTTCTTACATATCTCTATAAGATAATATCTAGAGACGTTCCACGCCGAAACGCTAATTATATGAAATTCCCTCGATAGAAAAAAATCGCAAAGTATGCTCCGAAAATTATTTAAAACAAGTCTATTTCTATTATTTTACATGTTATATTTGTGAAAAAATTCACAAGGTTTCTTTAAATGATACTTAAGATACGTTCCACGAGATTTTTGCTCAGGTTTTATTGAGCTTTTTCGCCATTTTCGCTGCGATTTTAAAATATTTGCGCGCTCTGTCCAACATTCGTAATTACACATCTCTCCATTTTCTTCTTTTTCAGCCGAATAGCGCCGCCTTAATGATCGTCGGTTTGACCCTACCGCTTTAAAGCGGTGCCAGATCTATAAAAGATGTGACTTGGCGTGTTTCAGCACATCGCTCGCCATATTTTTTATTTGAAATACCGCACAAGAGTCCCAACTGCTCCCGTCTGGAGCCAGTGAGACTATGGCACCCCCAATTGGGGTATGTTGTGAGGCTGAAGGTAGTGGGGAGGGGAAGGAGATAGGTAAGAGGAATGTGGGGAAGTACCGGGCTATTCAGATCTGGTCACTAAACACGGCTAAAGCCATTTCGAGCAACGTTTCAATTCGGAATGGTGGTCTTCCACCAGGGCGATACTGATAGTATCTTCCACTCTGGAACGTGCCGCAAATATACTATATATTATTTTTAATGAATAAATTGTGAAATAACACAAATTAATCAAATAAAATTTATTTGTGCACGCCGGGTTTGAACCCGCGACCTTCGGATTGTGAGTCGAGAGTCTTACCCCGGGACCACGGAGGCCGTCCAATTGGGAATTTAACGGCGAGCGATATGCGCAAATATGCCAAGCTCCATCTTTTATAGTTGTGTCACAGGTCTTAAATAAACGCAGAGAAATCTCGAATGCTTTATTCTTGTACAAAATCGTGAATTGTCTTTTGATTCAACATATCTGTTAGAAAAGATTGCATTTCGTTGCCCCGAACACAACACCAGATCTAAAGACTTATTTAGAATAGGTACCACACTGTAAATCCAAATACACGCAAAACTCTTACAATGCCTTACGGGATGTATGTAGACATTTTCAACTGTAATTTGAAATCATATAAAATACAGTTCACTAAATTAATAACTTGGCACCAAACCACGATAAGAAAAAAAAATCTTTTTTTTAAATTTCATTCTCTGAAAGATGTTTTTGTTAAAAAAGCTCTCACCAGATTCGAAAAAAAGGAATTCGTCAAATTGACGGAGATACGGCATTTTATGTACAACAGTTTGTTTGTTAAATTACCCTTCAGCAAAACTTTGAACGCGTTTTTCTCGAAACTACGTTTTTCAACCTGATGGACAACAAATTTAAAAAAAAACTATACATCCGATTTGCGTGCAACAAGTCTCAAACTGCTCGTAAATACAATCTCTATGGCACCAAGTGGGGGAATTTTGACGTCTAAAAAAAAAGGAAATGGCGGACCAGCGAATTTTATTTCGCGTTTTTATGAAATATTTTCGTCGTTAATAAAAAAAAAAACAGAAGGGGG
The DNA here is from genome assembly GCA_936435175.1 of Glyphotaelius pellucidus. Taxonomy (NCBI): domain Eukaryota; kingdom Metazoa; phylum Arthropoda; class Insecta; order Trichoptera; family Limnephilidae; genus Glyphotaelius; species Glyphotaelius pellucidus. The sequence continues at coordinate 31,668,453 of OW386547.1, forward strand.
CCCTTTATAAAAAAAAATCCTATTTGGTGCCATAGAGACTGCATTTTTAAACAGTTTAAGACTTGGTGCATGCAAATCGGAAGTATAGTTTTTTTTTTAATTTGTTGTCAACCAGGTTGAAAAACGTAGTTTTGAGAAAAACACAAGTTCAAAGTTTTGCTGAAGGGTAATGCAACAAACAAACTGTTTCAAACGGTTTCACATAAAAATGCTGTATCTCCTTCAATTTAACAAATTTCTTTAAAACATCTGGTGAGAGCATTCTTAACAAATGCATCTTTCAGAAAATCAAATAAAAAAAGACTAAAAAAAATTTCTACCGTGGTCTGATGCCTTAAAATACTTTTATTTTTGTGAAAATTAATCAATATCCGTCGTTTATTTTATTGTTTTGAATAGTACAATCATGCGAAAACTGTATTTCTTTATTGTTTATAATATTATGTGTCTCTTCATGTTTAATTTTTCGTTTTCTGTCATTTTTGATATATTTTATAGATAATACTAAACCAACATTTCACTTAACAGAACTTTATGGTTCTTGAACGCAAAAATGTTTGTTGTTTATACTAGAAACTGTACATCCGTTTGTTTCCTAAATAAATAAAAAAGAAATTAGAAATATTTTCAAGATTAAATGGATCGAAAACATATTTGTTTCACTCGGCTGAACAAGTATCAATTTAATTTATTTAAGAACGTGACATAATTTTATCTGGCCAGATTAATTTATTTCTAATGCTAGATAATATTTCATTTCTCGCTAGATACCAATTCAAATGAGTTATTTGAACACGTTATTATGTCAATAGTTTTAGAGTGGCTGATTAATACGGAATTGTCGCACAGGTTTTTTTACATTCAATTATATTATTCGCCATTTGGCCTCATGGAATAGAGAAACTGAACGAATTTCTGGACCATCTTACTCACTTCACAGCAAAATTAAGTTCACAATGGAGCTGGAAAACAACCATAACGTTCTGCTTTTCTAGAAGTGGAAGTAATGCGAAAATAAGATGGTAGCCCAGGACACACAGTATACAGAAAACCAACGCATAAAGTAGGTATCTACACGCTGATTCGCATCACCACCCAGCTCAGAAGAGAGGACTTATCCATAAGCTGGTAACCCGAGCGACCAGAATACGTGAAGAGCCAAAAATCGGAGCAGAACTTACCAAGCTCACCGATGCACTGGAGCGTAACGGTTACCCAGCAAGGCAGACAAGGCAAATCATAAGAGCCAAACGAAGACAGAATTGAAGAAGAGCCAAAAGGCTGCGCTTTCCTGCCTTATGTTCATAAGGTGACATACAGAATTGCCAGGTTATTGAAGAAAGAAAACATCGGGACTGTCTTTGGGACCGAAATTAAAATTCAAGATCTACTGAGGTCTGCAAAGACTAAGTATCCCCTGGAGTTTATAAACTCAGCTGTTCCGGATGTGACAAGGTTTATGTAGGCCAGAGAGAGCGAACGATCTCCAAAAGTTATAAAGGGTTTTCCAATAAGAGGTGTTATTTTGATATTCAAAGACCCTATCAGCAAAGACATGACGTTGTTGATGATGATCGGCCGGCTTGAGTTCCTGTGTTAACTGAACTTTATAAGCCTTAAGACCCAAATCTTTATGCAAAATACGGTGTAATGACGTTTGTGGAATGCCTAATTCCAAAGAACGACTAGGAATGGACAAACCTAGGTTTTCTTCAACACTTTCGGCTACAGCAGCAATATTCTCGGCTGTTCTTGAGCGACGTGCACGGGTTTTATTCTTCACATCACTAAGTTGTCCCAACAGCTCGAATTTTTCCACAAGTTTCTGTATTGCGGTCCGACAACGTGCTTCACGACGACACAAAAATGTTCGAATTTTACGAACCGTCTTTGCCAAATTTTCATAATTTAAATTTTTAAATTTTAATAATTTCAATGCGTTGTTGAAGCGTGTATCGTTCCATTTTTATTAATGGCGTAGTTTCTACTTGTCAAATGTCAAAAAATGACAGCTTCAAAAGTGACATCTACCGAAATAGCGGGTTATTCAAAATAACACCTCTTATTGGAAAACCCTCTAGTATATATTTTTGTTAGACAAACTTATATAATAACCACAATCGTAAAGTCGAGTTGCGACGTGAGGGAAGCTTTTATAAGTTGCCAACCAGTTTTATTTGGTTTCGGTTTCTCCGTGAGCGAAGGGCCTAACTGGTCAGCAAAGTTTTTTTCTTTCAAACAGTTTGATTTTCGATGATGGGTTTTTTAAACATTTTAACTTTTATTTTACGTAATTTTCATGGGTGTGCGTTAGAAATTCGCTAAAAACAAAATTAAGTGGTAGAAAAACAACAATATCTACCAAAAGATTTTCCCAATACTGTAAATGATCAGACGTTGACATGTACTAGTAATTTTACAATTATTTATTAACTTGGGAAATACCTACGTTGTAAAATTAAATAATATCATTTGAATTATGTTTTCACGCTTGTAACTGCGGCTGTTATTGAATTGCCTATTCAAAAACGCAATTACGGTGCGAACATTGTAAAACAGTTACGGCGCAGCGTGTCGCTTTATCCGCCTCTACGTAATCTGCTTTCGACTTCATTGTCCAGTTAGGCTATTATGAGCAAATTGGTTATTAAAATTAGACTCATGCGTAAACTGCTCGTTTACCGGCTAGACTACTTTCTCCAGATTGTTAGTAAGTTTAGTGTGAATTAGGGTGCGGGGAATGACACAATGTGACGACCATTGTTCCCAATCCTACTGATAACCTGTTGAGCCGAAATTTTACTCAACTCAACATTGTACGCTCTTCCCAAAGCAATTCTCCTACCAACAAGCGAGTCGACCGTTACTAAACAATTCATTTAGCTGATAGCGCAATTCATTTAGCTGGAGACTCAGATTGATCGATCGAAAAGTTGGGAACAACGCCCGTGAGCTCGTGTATTATGTCCTGGTCTAAGAAGAATTAAAAGAAAATATACAAATGTTAGGGAGAAAACGCGCCTGGTTGCACCGAACTAGATCCAAAGAATGTATGACGTTTAGTATCGCACATAAGTTTAGAACCTACGACGAAATTAGGCAGTTGAAAGTACAACTTCCTTACAAAACCATTAGGGATATTCACACTATATTTAGAAAGTATAATGAGTCAGTCGTCAATGTCGAGTTAATTATTTATGGACGATTATATCATAAATATTATACCATGGCTGTTCCTTTTAAATCTGAAATAACACTTTTGTTAAAACAAAATAACACTCACCTACCTCATTTTTTAATACATGTTAGAGATGGGTGAGTTCTGCATTTTGACGGAGGCCCCCGAGGCGTGCTTCCTTTAAAAAGTTCTCGAGTTCTAGGAGCAGATCCCGGGTTCGAGGTCTTTGGTGCGGACTGGGTATTGGGTGCTATTGCGGCTACTGGGATGCACGGGTCCGACCGGAGCCGGACCCAGATAGAACCCGCACAAGAACTCGAACCCGGACAAGAACCCTCACTACTCGCAAATGAAACAGAACGTGAAAATTAATTTAAAAATTTGATGAATTGTTCAAATTAAACAACCCGTCCGCGTTCTAAGGAAACTACGCTGAAAAAATATACTTAAAACTTTTTCTTTTCCAAAACCAATTAAACCGTATAACCGGAGAAAAAGAATTATTTTTAAAATTTATATTTTTGATTCTGATAATTCATGGTGGAATTTCATTATAACGATAACATTGACACATTAAAACCACTGTAAATATATCTGCTAGTAATAACCAAATAATTGGAAATTCAGTTTGTGAAACACGATATAGCAACTAAGATGGGAAACCCATATAATTTTAATAAAATCATTGTTCACCACCTTAGCTACCCCTCTTCCTAAATCTGGTGTATATTATGCTATAGTTAAAGGAAAATTTACTAGTCTGAAGATGGAAGTGGAAAAAGCTTTAAATTGTTTCGAGACAAATCATTAAACGATTCTACTACGAACTACCACCGTATAAAAATTATAATTGGATAATTTGTAGAGCGCCGTTATTGTGAAAAATCACCTCAAAGGCGCTGTACCGTTATGATTTCTTGGGGCTATTTAACTTAATTATTTACAAATAGATACAGAAAATATACTTACCTGACAGGTCACTTCCGATAACATTTATTAGAAAGTTTATGCTTGGAGAAGATACGACTTTGCACGCAGAGGACACTATTTTTAAAACACTGGATATTACGTGATTTTACATTTGATACCCCCCACTACTGTTGATATTACATTGATGAGAAGATTAGTGCCAAAATTAGAGTTGATATTTACTTTGGAAGGATTATCATATGTACCTACAAATTTCCTAATTTAAGTGCTAATTGATTCATTACTCACACTAGAGTGGAGTGTCTTATTCTGATGACACGTGCATTAAATATGTTTGACAGAGTTTCATGCTCCTCTAAAACATAATTATAAAAGAAAATTAAATAATCTTGGATGAATAAAAAGACCAAAGAATAACGTAGCATAACCGATTCCACCCGAAGTTTGTGAAATGGGTACGAAACATGGCCATGGTGAAGAGATAATATTTGTAAATAAACTGTTTAAAATATCACGTACAGAAGAGCATTAAAGGTATTTTACGATAGTGATACGATATCAAGTATTACCAGGAAGCGTTTCCGCAGACGGAGAGAAAAATAAAACTTATCTATTTTCATTGAAACCGTCTAGACTCTAGACATCTAGGCGGAAGGGTAATTTGAAACTTTAAGGATATACGCGAAAATGTCATTAACCTTAGTCGTAGGTAGTAAAATTCGTGCAAAATTCTCAAGCGATTTCAATCTAGCAATTTACGTTTTGCAGCCCTTATAAATAATAATTTTAAGTGACTTTACAAGGACATAATACGGTTGCGTGAAAAATAAAAACACGCAAAACAAGAATGAGTATTATAATTTACATTTGTAGTGTGTCGTAGAATGACTGATCGAAATCAGCAAAACCTTGGAATTTTACTGAAATCTTAATTCAAAGCTCGCGTTTTCCGACTAATTTAATAAAGTCGTGAAAATATGAAATGCAAAAAATTTGTCAACTTTAAAAGTCTACACAGGAAAACAATTTTGCTATAAAGCAGTTAAATGTAAATTTTTTGAGTAGTAAAAAAACATATCAGGATTTAGAAAGAATGTGGGTATTGAAGAATTTGTCGGAAATGTAATCTTTGTTGAGCCTTGAAAATAAAATATAATAGAATGTTCCCGAGTAATGGAGGTTACCGAAGTATTTTTATAGATCTACGTAGAATATCTGGAATTTTTAGAGAATAATCATGAATGTAATTGTTTTTCACAGCATTTGTGTCATTGTAACAAATAAAACACAGTTAAGGAAAATATTGTAAGTTTTACGGTTTTTAATATTACTAGAACTCTTTCTAAATATGTGTGTTTTATAGGAAATAATTGAGTGAGTGTAGTGAAGTCCTATTTTAAGGCCATTTGGCATTTTACCTGTGTAAAATTGTTTGTTACCTTCCGGTTCCGGTTCAATATGGTGGCCGTTTTGACCTGTAGGGCACCGATAGGCACGATCAAAGAAAGAAATGTGGGGTAAATACTTATGGTAGATTATTTATCTTTTAATGTAAACATATTATCTGGTAAGACGGTACCAACAACTTACAAAAACACAATTTTTCCAAAAAAAAGGTTATCATGAAAACAGAAACAGCTGGCGAACGGCGAAAATTTTGCGTCGGCGTTCAGTAAAGATCGTCATGTTTATTAAATAGGTATTTGAGTAGCTAATTAGAAATCTTACAATTTCAGGCGATAATTTGAATATGATGACAAAATTAGAAGAATTCTTTTTTAGACGTAAGGTCTAACCACTTCTCAGAGAACTATTAGTTATAATATAGAAATTAAAATTTAACGGAAAATAAATTAAACACCCATTTTTCCTAATAGGATACGACACAGCTTATTCACGAAGACCATAATTATCCAAAAGATGAAATCACACAAATAAAATCACCCAACAAAAAATTCTTGATTCAGGCAAAAATCAAGAACCCGGATTCGTTGTTATTATTTCACTTGTGGCCGTGAAGCATTATTCTGTTATTGCGCACAACTTGAACCCGGACAAACTCGAGACTCCAACGGAATATTTCATTACCCAAAGTGCGAGTAAATTATTAGTACCAAAGTAAATTGCGCTGTTAAAATTGAGTTGAAAACTTTACAGTTTTCTCACTGTTTAATAACTGTACATAATTTTTTATAGTTGCTTTTATAAAAACTGATAAACTTGGTGCCGAAGAAAGTGCATCGGTGGAATATAAAGCAATAATAGACAGGACTAACGGCCATTGTTTTCAATCTGTTTTCAACTGTTGAGCCGAAATTTTGGTTCAAAACTCCTCAAATGCATAAATACGCTCTTCCCAAGGCAACTCACCGACTAACGGCCGTTGTTCCCAATTCTTCGATCGACCAATTTGAGTCTACCATCAGTTATGCGATTTGTAAGTATTTTAAAGGTAACCCTCGATTCTCGTTGTTTCCAAATATTTTATCGTTGATTATCTTAAGTGACCCCGCCCACTTTGGCCCCGCCCAAAATGGCATCAAAGTAAAAACTTTCGATGTTAAATTAATACTAAAGAGTTAAATATTGTTTGTATTACTAACACACATCATTTTTTTTAAATACTGTTATCCACAAACTTGCATTTTTAATTTTTTAAACAAAATATATTAAAAATAAAGTGTCAGCTTGACCTTTGCCGCCGGCGCGTCGGTACCTCGGGCGTTAGCGCCACTCTGTTGACACATTTTATAACTTTGTTTTGCTCAGTAGAACTTAACCCGCGTGTCCGGCTTACTTAGATAAAGCGATTCTTAAGCGATGCTTGTGTGTTGGAAAGAGCGTAGTTGTACATTTGAGCAGTGTTGAACCATAGTTTCGGCTTAGCAGTTGATTAGTAGGATTGGAAACAGCGGCCGTTAGAGGCGAATCGAGCGTTACTAAACATGTCACTTGGCTGATCGGAGACTCAGATTGATTTGGGAAAAGTTGGGAACAACGATCGTAAGAAGGCCCTGCTGAAACGTTATGATTATGATATGGCAGACTACCAAAGAGCTGTTCAATGTGACTAACATCAATGCATCATACGTTTAATGAACCACGCTATGAACGTGCTGCTAAAGGTGATTCAAGGTATGATTCAGGGAAAGCTATAATTCGATTTAAGAAATAATAATGTGTTCCTTTTAAATAAAATTGCTGGAAAATACAGAGGTATTTCAAAAATGACACGTTTGAATATTTCGCAAGTATTAAATTTTAAGGCTGTATAACCAGACACAACAGAAAATTTGCATTTTGGAAATTAGGCTCGAAAGGGGGGGGGGAGGGGTTCGGAAAAAAATCACGAGGGGAGGAAAAAGGAGGGAGGGGGGGGGGGATAATATGATATATGTATTTCTTTTTCGTTGAACGCATGATTTCTAAACCAAACAGCGGCGCGACCTTAATGTCTGTCTGGACATTTTTATCACGATGCTTAATTTTCCAAAATTTAATCAGATTATTTAATTCGATTACCTGTATTTAAAGATAATATTCTGAAAATTTCAAAAAACATCACGTGATTAATGGACGACCTCTAAAGCGCTACGAAGCACAAAGAGGAGACCGATTAGTATATCTTATTCTCTCGTAGGCTAAATCCTATAGATGTATGTGTTTGCCTATTTTTAGTGTCGCTTTTTCGTTTCATCGAGTTTCAAATCACAACGGTGCCAAATAATTTTTCACTGCAAGAGTGGAAATAAATAAATAAGATGATTTTACGTTTCAAAAAAGGGCAAAGTTGTGGTTCGAACATTTCACCCAAGTAAATTGATATCAAAATTATTTATTTATTTATTTATAAATAAACGCCCTTTTTCGGGGCTTTTACATATATAGCATAGAAAAAACATTTTATTGTACATAACTGAACTGCCTCAATAACAATATTTTATATTTATTCAAAGATAAATTGAAGATGTCCACTGACTTGGTATAATTGTTTCCCTCCATTAGTATTCTGGGCAAAGAGGAATACATATGATAGTTAGTCCCAGAATTTCTGCACTGAAATAAATCCTGACTTCTAGTATTACGAAGTGGAATTCGGAAGCTTATCAAATCATTTAGAATTTTATATAAAAATACCAAGTCAGTGAAAATTCTTCTGTCTGACAATTTAAGCATATTCATATCGTTTAAAAGTGTGTTGTAGTTTAACATATTTGCTGAAATACCCATTTTAAAATTTAGAAAACGTAAGAATTTGTTTTGTATTCTTTCAACAGCTTGTACGTGCATATTATAATGAGGATTCCAGACAGGAGAATTGTACTATAATTATAAAATAAAATGCATATTTTTTCGCTTCCCCCGACATAAATACCCACTTTTCGCAATAATAAAGCTAAATCAAGGTACATGTTTTATTTAAATAAGAAATATTCCGTATTAACCGTGAGATGGACTACGGAGTAAGTTTATCAAAAAGAATCTTTAGAAATAAATAGAAATGGAATGCACAAACAAATTTACAGACAGACGAAATGCAAAGCGGTAGAGTTAAAACAAGACCTCGCTACGCTCATTCAATAACAGCCGGGAGTATAAAAACCGTCTGCCGAAACGAAAGGCTGCTCACTAAGCAATAAAGATGTTATTATCGCGTCATTATGGCAGTATTATTTCTTTTTGCAGAGTTGCAAAAATTTTATTCGAGGTTTGTTCACGTAAAATAATTCTATAGAGATGAGATTTTGTACGTACCCTTTTTTTTTATTTTTTTTTATATGAAATACCGCACAAGAGTCCCAACTGCTCCCGTCTGGAGCCAGTGAGACTATGGCATCCCCAATTGGGGTATGTTGTGAGGCTGTAGGTAGTGGAGAGGGGAAGGAGGTAGGGAAGAGGAAGATGGGGAAGTACCTGGCTATTCAGATCTGGTCACTAAACACGGCTAAAGCCATTTCGAGCAACGTTTCAATTCTGAATGGTGGTCTTACACCAGGGCGATACTGATAGTATCTTCCACTCTGGAACGTGCCGCAAATATACTATATACTATTTTTAATGAATAAATTGTGAAATAACACAAATTAATCAAATAAAATTTATTTGCGCACGCCGGGTTCGAACCCGCGACCTTCGGATTGTGAGTCGAGAGTCTCGGGACCCATTAAAAATAGCAGACGAGTTAAGGCCCGCGACGCTCGGCCCGTGAGTAGAACAATGAAATTCTAACTTATTCATATGTTAGACTCTTTACTTCAACTGCGTGTCACAGGTTCGCTATTCCTGGTATAGGGGAGGTCATGGAACGTCTGATAGGAGGAATGGAAACGAAAGAGAAAAAAAGGAAAATGGGGTGGTGAGGGAGGGAATTCAATCCCTGGGGAAACCCAGCGCTAAGCGAGCACAATGCACTTTTGGCACGCGATTATTATTGCTAGCTTTCAAAACTAGTGTCCTCTGTTAGGTGGCATTATTCAGTGGCAGTTCACCGGGAAGGAATAAAATACTGAAAAAATAACATCACGTGAGAGATGACACATTTGCACAAAATTGAAGAATGTTCTAGCCCTTTTTTGACGTGATAACGTCTTATAAATCGATGAACGCCGGCTGCATGAGTCAAATAATTGCTCAAGTTCTAATCACGAAACAGTAAAATCTTTAATGGCCTATCTTATAATTTAAAGCAAAAATAAATAAAGTAGCTCACACCCGTACTAGATATTTGATATACCTTTTGATTACAAAAATAATTTTTCAGTTTGGTTGGGTATTTTGATCTCAAATCCAAATTTAAGATTTGTATGAAACTGGCCGAAATGGGCTGCGCATACGTTCCTCACCTGCCTCACAGCGCTGCACAACCGGGTGTCGACGTAGGTACCCCACCTTTACCTTTTACAGACAGGGGCGCTCTTGGGAGGTATTAAATAAATTTAAAAAAAACATTTGTGTGCAGTTCACACGCAATAGAAGTGAAACCTTCAGAAAGATTGGGGTGAGCAGGCCAAGAGTGGGGCGGCTACCACAAAAAGGAGACCGATTATACTATCTCATTCTCTTACAGGCTAAATCCTACATACGTATGTGATCGTCACTTTTTAGTGTGGCTTTTTCATTTAATCGAGTTTCAAATCACAACAGTGTTAAAGAAGTTTTTACTTTATCGATGCTTTTGACAATTGTAGTGGGGCCGAAAAATTTGCCCAGAAAAACAGTTTTTCGTTACACCACTAAGTCGCCAAACAAGTCATATGGTAGGTAAATCTACTCTGTGTAACCACGAGTCGAGTTAGTAAATATTTTTCAGTTTTATTGCATTCAATTCTTGCAAATCTCTCAAGAATAGTTCTCGGTGCACTTGTGTGCTGTGTGCATTACGTGGTCCCTCGCTTTATTTTATATGCAGTTGTTTGCATCTTTATCTTTGTGTCGTTGTTCTTCTTATTGCAGTAAGTTGGACGTGCTATATTGTACTCTGGATCAGGGAAATCCTAAAATTTTATCACCAATTCGGATATTGGTTTTGACAATTCCGGAAATCCATGTGTTTCTAGAAATCTGTTTGTTTGCTTGTCCTAAAACAGCAAAACTGGAAAATTTATTTTTAAAGGTAAAACTTATTTGGCACCGTTGTGATTTGAAACTCGATGAAACGAAAAAAAACGACACCAAAAAGAGACAAACACATACATCTATAGGATTTAGCCTGCAAGAGAATGAGATAGTGTAATCGTTCTCCTCTTTGTGTGGTGCTTCGTAGTCTCCCCACTCTTGTCTACTTTTATTTTTTGAAAGATTCACTTTTACCGCGTGTGAACCACACACAAAAATATATATTTTTAAAATTAAATACCTCCCAAGAGCGCCTCTGTATGTACAGTGTAAGGGTAAGGGACCGACGACGACACCCAGTTGTGCAGCATTGCGAGGCGGGTTAAAGAAGGCGCTGTAGGAAGGGATTTATTAATGCGTTTAATTACTTTAATTTTTTTAAGGTTTCACTTCTACCGTGTGAGAATTGCACTCTTATTTGTTTTACATTAACTCCAAACAGGTGGCCCTGAGGTAAAATCTTCAGGGCCTATGTCATATTTGAGGATTCTGTGTGGAGGGTATTTTTAAAGAAAGGCTAGTAGAGGAAGTTCTGGGAAGGAGAAAGGTAGGAATCTAAGAGTCAATGTGTCCAAGAGTTACGGGCGTGTGAATCCATCTCTACGATTGCGGTGCAAGCCAATGGGTCAAGAGAGTCCGGCTGGAGAGGTCTAGGTTAGGTCTCCCTCAACCAGTCTCTGAGATCCTGCCCGCCACGCATTAGGTGAGCAAACAAACAAACCCCACCCCATGAACCCGGACACGCCTGCTGAATCACCAAAAGCAGAGAACCAATTGGGGTATCTATGGTCCCAATCGTAGTTGGGAGTTGGTTATCCAATAAATGGTTCCCAGTGCGGCGGTACCCATATTGATAAAATGGGACTGTAAAATACCTACGATTTTGCTCACTAACTTCCGAATCCCAAAAAAGGAGAAAAATTTAACGTTTATTTTGACAAATATTAAATAAAAGTTCGAAAAACATTAACGGTTAAAATGAATTGGTCAATTTTCATGAAAGACAAAAGCTATTTTTTCTAAAGGATCGTTGTCAAAATTCAATCCCACTGGTAGACAAAAACCAAGGAGGTCGACAGAATATAATATTTAGGTCTAAATAATCAAAAATACTATTTTCAGTTGTGCGTTTCTCCAGCGTGAAATAACACAAATTTACATTAAAAATATAAGTGTCATTTTAAAACCCTTTTTAAAGTGAATACCTCACAACTGCTCCTGTCTGGAGCCAGTGAGACCATGACATCTCCAATTTAGGTATATTGTGAAGTTAAAGGGAGTAGGAAGGGCCAGGAGGTGGAAAAGAAGAAGGCGGCGAAGTACCTGGCTATTAAGATCTGGTCGCCAAACACGACTAAAGCCATTTTAAGCAACATTTCAATTCTAAATAGTGTTCTTACATCTGTTACTTCAACTCTAGAAAGTCCCACAAATATGTTAGTAAAATTGTGAAATAACACAAATTAATCAAATAAAATTTATTTGCGCACGTCGGGATTTGAACCAGTGCCCCCCGAATACCTTTTAAAGTGAATACCTACTCATTAGTTGTAAGACACGGTAAAAAATATATAATTGTGATGGGTTTCTTGCAAAAACATACATAACACCGCACACCCCATCCAGAGTACCAAGTCCTTGATCGTAGCACCTCGTCGAGTTCTTTTTGTTTGTCGGGCGGTCAGTCGCCCCGGCGCGTTGCACTCGGGCGCGATTCAATGCGAACACACCTTAAAGCGGTACCTACTGCGAGGACGATCAACCTGGGGACGGGACCGAGCCAACCGACCGGCCAACTGGTAAATTTATGAATTATGAAGACACCGCGTAAGAGGAGATTGTATCTGACGACGTAAGGGGGATTTCCTTAAAATTTCAAAAATTATGAAACTCGAAGGCAACGGGGTGATTTGCTTTTTGATGTGGAAATGGTTTTCGCTGAAGCTGGAAAGTTGACGAATTATGAAGGTTCAGAGCATGAGGATATTTTCCAGGTGTTGTAAAAGGGTTTTGATCAAAGCTGGAAAATTGATGAGGGTGGACGGAACCAAGTAAGAGGGTTTTTTTGTAAAGGGGTTATAGCTATTATAGTGATGCATTTCGTAAATCTCAGATTATCATTTATAGCGAAGAGTAGTGTAGAGTGTAGAGTAGAGACTGAAGAGTAGCATACATTTTAAGCAATTAATTTTAGATGATGATTGTAAAACTATCATGTTTGATATTGTTATGTATAGTGTAGAGACTGAAGAGTAGTATATAGTGAAGAGTAGCGTAGAAACTGAAGAGTAGTGTTGGGTGTGGAGACTGAAGAGTAATGTACAGTGAAAAGTAGTGTAGAGTGTACGGTGTAGAGCTAGTGGCAGAGTAGTGTAGAAACTGAAGAGTAGTGTATAGTGTAAAGTAGTGTAGAGACTGAGAGTAGTGTACAGTTAAAAGTAGTGCAGAGTGTACAGTGAAGAGTAGTGCAGAGTGTATAGACTGAAAAGTGATGTTGAGACAGAAGAGTAGTGAACAATGAAGGGTAGTGTAGTGTAGAGATTGAAGAGTAGTGTAGAGACTGAAGTGTAGTGTACATTTTAGAGACAGAAGAGTAGTGTAGATTGTAGAGACAGAATAGTAGTGTACTGTGAAGGGTAGTGTAGAGAGTAGAGAATTAAGAGTAGTGTACAGTGTAGAGACTGAATAGTAGTGAAGAGTAATGTAGAGACTGAAAAGTAGTGTCGAGGAACAGTTTTAATTGTTTAACCAAAATAAAATTGTGTAACTACGCTAAACTGTTATTCATATCAAAAGTTAACCGAGTGGAAGATACTCTCAGCATCGCCCTGGTGAAACATCTACATTCAGAATTGAAACCTTGCCTGAAATCCGTGTTTGTTTACCGCATCTGAACAGCCAGTAACTTTTTCACCTTTATCTTTCCCCTAACCTTCCCGTTCACCACTACCTAGCCTCACAGTATACCTCATTCGGGGATGCCATAATCGCACTGGCTCCAGACGCTTGAGGAGCAGTTGGGACTCTTGAGCCGTGTTCATATAAAATAAAAAAGGGAAAATACAGGAATAAAGTCAGAATTAAATTATTAAATGCGAACAAATATTTGCGCTAGTAAAATTCAATTTACACGATCTTCGGGATACTACATTAAATAAAACGCTTATAATTTAGAAGACTTTTTGTCGAAAACTAACAAAAACTTATAATTGGTATCATCATATTATTTTTAATTGAAGCTAAGACTTAATTCAGCAAAAACTGAATATCAAAGTAAAGTTTGTAATACAATATTCGTTCAGTGAATCTCATTGCTATTAGGATAATTATTATTTCTTAAATGAAGCGGAAAAAAAAACCTAACTAATTTTTAAATCTGATTTCGAAAAAATCTGCGTAAAGCCCGGCCAACGCCCGGAATTTAAGCTAATACATATTTTTTTTATTTCTGTTCTTGAACATACATTCTATAGATTACTAGCGAGTTCCCGGCATGCATTGAAATGCCAGTAATAAAGAAATTGTTTCTCCCTGCGTGTCTATTTCCATTCGACCCCGTTTCCCTTCCGCCTCCCTTCCCCTCCCATGTCGCCTTCCCCCCTCGCGTTCCCCCTCCACCTTCCCCGCCTTCCCCCTCCTCTCTCCCGCGAACCCCCCCCTCCCGCGATCCTCTCCCCTCTCCCGCGTTCAATATAATCAGTCCCGGTAAATTCAGATTTTCAAACAGCTCGCGTGCCACCTATTGCTTTTTTTTTACAAATTTTCATTTTTCATGTATTAAAAACATTAATTTTTGTTTATTATAAGAACAATCAATCAAATTTGGTACCTAAAATAGTTACCTATTTAAAATAAACATATTTTTTGTTTAGATTCAAAGTATTCTATATCGGTTAGTACCATAGGTGAGTACTTCGATTAAATTCATTAAATTAAAGAGTTTATTTGAAAATTGAATCTTGATTGAACAATCGATGTTTGAAAATTGTCATTCTCAAATTGTGACATTTTTGATAGTTTCGTAAGAGTTTTTGTAATGATTAAAAAATCTTTTCAGATATATTGTCATGCGGTTGTAATAATGCAGAGGAAGAAGGTATTTTGAAAGTTTTAAACATTTCTTATGCTTAATATAGGAATGCATAGACAACTCACATATATAGAAGTAAGCATATTTTGATTTTTTAAATATACAGATCCCAGGGGTTTACATAGATAATAAGTTTCAATAAAAAAAATGTTAATGATCAGTAACTGTATGAACATAGATTGGTAGTAGTGTTTTGTGAACTAATTGTAGATGCATTTGAAGTTAGAGTTTCTTCAGTTTGGTGGGCAAATTTTACACACTTGACTTTTAGAACAATAATCAAAGCAGAATGTTGATATTTTTGCTTAAATTTTACACAATAGACCTTCAAGAACCGCAATCAAAGCAGAATTTGATACTTTTTGTTAAATTTTACACGCTTGACTTTTAGAACCATAATCAAAGCAGAATGTTGATATTTTTGGTCTGGTCAGTGGTTGAGTGGGCATCGCGTTTGGGTACCACCCGTGTTCGTTTCCTCGGCTGGCCAAGTCCTCCATCACAACGCAAGCAATATTTTCGGCTTTCTGTGGTGGTAGTAGGAGATTTTCAAACATTGTTGGGTTATTCGTAACCTGGGAATGTTTGTCTTTCTTTAAAAAAAAAAAAAATAAATAAATAAAAAAAAATAAAAAAAAAAAATTTTGCTTAAATTTTACACAATAGACCTTCAAGAACCGCAATCAAAGCAGAATTTGATACTTTTTGTTAAATTTTACCCACTTGACTTTTAGAACAATAATCAAAGCAGAATGTTGATATTTTTGCTTAAATTTTACACACTTAACCTTCAAGAACTATAATCAAAGCAGATTTTTGATACTTTTTGATTAAATTTTACCCCACTTGATTGTCAAAATAAGACACAAAATTAATGTCTACATCAGTTTTCGAATAACTCTTAAAGCCAGGGCAGCGCCGGGAACTTCATCTAGTGATCTATATTATAGTTTCGAAGCCAGTAATTATTTTGCTTTGAACTGTGAAAGCTCAACGCCTAACAAACTTTCGTTGTTTTTACAAGGCTCTAGCAAGTAAGGGCGGAATCGATTGATTACCCCCAGTTTTCTCTTGAGTGCTTCCCTGAAATAAACTTCGTAAACTTCCCCAAAGATATAAACTTTTTATCAGTACAAGCATTTATTGGAATTGCTTTAATACTGATATAACAGGAGTACCAACATACCGTATTAATAAAGCTACTAATGTTTTTTTTCCTTTGACACTTTGAAGGACGAAGTAATTTTCGTCATTAGAAAGACACTTCATACTGGAAAGCTTTGGAAAAACGTAGCTACAATTTCATCGATCCGAATGTTGTTCGGAATTTTTCCACTGCCGAAGGTCGTCGTAGCGGTATGTTAAAAGAAAAATTACCACGAATCTAAATGTTCGTGATAACACTGATAACCAATAAAATAAATGACACATTTTTGAATTTTCTGTCAGAACGCTTGCTCGATAGAATTTTAGTTATATTAAATGCATAAATTGTGTGTGTGCGTGTATGTACGTGAATGTGTATACGTATGAACTCAAGGTTGGTAAAGAGAGCATCGTGCTTCATTGCTGTTTTGGGGTTACGAATGACAGGTCGGGTGTGTGTGTATATTAAGTTAAGGAGTGATACGCAGTCAGGCCGAAAAAAAGGGATTTTTCAAGAATTTTTCCTCGAAAGACATTTTAATTGATTTGCGCTAAAATTTACATACATACATATTGTTGGAACTTTTAACTTTATTCTATTTTTTTGTTGTTTTAAAATAATGATTTTTAAATAATAATAATAATAAGGTCTTTATTCCAGGATGTGGGGAGGGGAGTGCAATCCCACACATCCCATATAGGGTATAATTACATATGTTATTATGAATAAATAAAAAGATAAAAATTAACAAAATAAAAAAGAGAAGCATCATTAGATACACTATTCACAAAAAATATAGTAGTCTTTAATCAGGTTCTTGTTGTTCCATCGGATCTCAGATTGTAGGAGCCAGTGTTTTTCTCCAATATTCATCTATGCTCGATCCTGGAACCAGACGGGCTTCCGTGATGAGGATATTACTGGAGTGGTTTATCCTTCCCCTCAGTCCTGCAATCCTTGTTCTTAATAGGGCTTCGAATCCTGGAACTCTCCCTTCTGTGAACATTGAAGATGCACTACAGTACCTGGGAAGTCCGAACATTAGACGGTATGCATTATTATATTGCACCCGAAGCCTTTCCATGGTCCTTTTTTTGAAATTTGCCCAGAGCTAGCACGTGTACAGGGTTAAAGCTGCTATAGCTGATTGGATCTTCATAAATCAAAAAATAAAAAAGATTTCATAAGGTATAATCTAATATTTAAACGAAAGGAATAAGCAAAATATGATTTTTTAACAAAATGACAAAAAAACGATTTTTGCTGAAAATTCTGGCTTTAAATAGTTTATAAATTGTAAAATATTTATCGGTAAGAAAAAACCTTCGTGTATTGACTTAAAAATAAATTCATAAAACTTGTGTAAAAATTTGAGACTGATCGTTTTAAACATTCAAATATCTTTCGAGGAAAAATTCTTGAAAAACTCGTTTTTTTAGGCCTCATAACTGCGTATAATCTCTTATGCCTTACAATGTTAAAAAAAATCGAAGCATAAATGTCAAAAACCCGTGAAATTTGAAACTTGGAATGAGAAAAATGAAACTTGTGGTGAAAATGAAAAATGTGTCTTTTACCATCATTATCACATGTAGTTGTTTCTTGTAGTATTTAAGTTGAAACCAAGTTATTTACAAATATTTGCACATTAAGTTAAATTATAAATATTAAACTTAAATATTATGTGCCTATTTAATATTTAACTTAATATTTGCATATTAAGTTAAATATTATGTGCCCACCAAAACCATGAAATTAATCTATTTGTCCCTGGCTGAATCTAACGTGAGATATGGTATAACTTCTTGGGGGCACTCATGTAAGACAAACATCCAACATGTACAGTCGATTCAAAACGCCATGCTCAAATTACTGGTCAGCAAAGCAGTTTATGACCAGAGGCAAAATATCTCATTAGTGTATAAATCCATAAAT
The DNA here is from genome assembly GCA_936435175.1 of Glyphotaelius pellucidus. Lineage (NCBI taxonomy): Eukaryota > Metazoa > Arthropoda > Insecta > Trichoptera > Limnephilidae > Glyphotaelius > Glyphotaelius pellucidus. The sequence goes on from OW386547.1 coordinate 31,686,348, forward strand.
GTTTTATCTATAAGAGCTCGTTTTTGGCATAAAATCTGCATGCAACATATCCTAGATAGTCCATACAAAACAATGGTGGATCACATGGACAATACTAGGCTCACACAAAGTGAAGGGATGATTGTACCTTGATTTTCTAATAAACATGGCCAGCGAACTCTTGAATACATTGTACCGCTTATATGTAATATGCTGCCATATGATTTGAAAAAATGTTGCTCGACACCTAAATTTGCGCTATTGTTAAAAAAATGGCTATTGGAATCAGATTTTCTATATTGACTTGACTTCTCACAATAATTTTAAGACGTAATCTTATTATTTGTCATACTTATTTACGTTTTTATTATGTATTTTATTAAATTCAAATATTTTTATCTTGTATTTTATTATACTTAATTGTACTATGTTTCTGTTCACATTGTTTTCCTGCGACAAGCTACTTGCAGCAGCTTTGCAGGTATAATGTAAACATCTATTTTCTGTAATAAATCAATAAGTATGCGGCGGGATTCGGCAACCATTTACCCAAACAAATTTACAGAAAGATGAAATGCCAAATGGTCGAGTTAAAACAGGACTTCGCTACGCTCAGTCAAAGTTAAGACAGTTATACGCAAAATCGTTTCGCAAAAGCAATCTCGTTTAATTAGATTCTGGTTTTAATTGTTATTCGAGTCCATTGCTCCCAAAAGTCTCCAGAGACCAGTCAGACGGGGCCCACAATCAACGTGCCGGGTACATTAAATTTCGTATTTAGTTTAAAGTGTGCATTTAACACTATTATGGCAACAGAGAACAGTGCCACAATAATATGCCGACGCTAGCGCGAGTGCATCGGGACTGCAACGCAGATTATAGGTGTTTGTTCGCGCGGCAATGCAAAGAGAGCAAACCAAAAGCAAACAGAACAGCTATTATCACAGTCAACAGTGTGGATTTATTGCTTACTCGTTTCCTTGTTTAAATGATGAAAGGTGTGGACAAAACTAGAAATAGTGTGAAACCTAGCTAATATGAAGAATAATAATAATAGTGTTAAGTTATTATTTATCCAGATCCGAAAGGCTATTCCCTAAAATTTGTGATAAGAGATCGTTCTCCAGCGAGAAGTGCTGTCAGATTTGTGTGATTTTCTACGGCTGTTATTTGCTTTTTCTATCGGCCGATGTCAAAATTTCAGCTGTGAGCTGTCACTTATTTTAATTTGGGTCGTTTTAAACACGAATTCCTGCAAGTATGCATGATTATTTATTCATTTAACAGCTGTAGAAAATCACACAAATCTGACAGGACATCTCGCGAGAGAACGATCTCTTATAGAATATCTCTTCTGAATAGTTAGATACGTCTCGAAGCTCCCCCATTTCCCGATTTCGCGTTTCCCGTTTTTTAAAAACAAAACAAAATTCAAATTTCAAATCGTTTTTAAAGTAGAGAAAATATTAAGATTCAAGCAAATTTAAGCAATTTAAACATCAACGAAGCACAATCAGACTAACAGAAATAAAGCTTGCTGTCTAAATTGTGCTTCATTGATGTTAAACATATCGATATTCAAAGTGATTCTATTTAACAACAAGAGTGCTCTCCCGACGTACAAACGTATTCCCCAATTTCCTCTCCGGTTTTTGACACTACTACAAATATTTTTTAATATAATGTAAATTTTTACTTTTTTGAAAAGTTACTATTTATCTTATAGGAGGTACGACCCTTCAAATGTGACAATTGCCTGGTTTGAACGCCATCAACAGACGTTCAGTATACAAAATACAAAATATATTTTTAAAAAAAAAAGCAAAACGTACAGACGTAGAATGTTTTCATCTAATACAATTATTAAAAGGAATCTTAAAAATAGGTCCAGTTTGCGAGGAGAAGAACGGGGAATACAGGGCCCCGATTTTGATGATTTTATTTAGGTATTATCAGTCTGAGGTGCAGTTATCCTTCAATATTCAGGGGAGTAAGAGCGACAGTGCCAGCAACCTGGTAAAATACCTGTTGTTCAAATTTCTCGGCGATCGGGTTTATTTTTTTTATGAAGATAAATCTTCCTTTAAGCTCCCCGGACTGTTCTGTGCGTTTACAAGCAGATCTTGACCCGACTGACGGATTACTGTCTCAGAAATAAACTTTTTATTAATATTTCTAAATGTTCTAAACGTTGCAAAATGTTCTAAACGTTAAACGTTGCATGATTACAACATTTCTGGATCGCGTAATGAATAAAGATTTTATACGCGACCTCGATGTTCTTTGGACTCTAAACTTACAATTGAAAAACATTTTGATAACATTGTCACCAAAGCAACAAAAAGTCTAGGTTTTGTACTGAGAACAATCAAATTTTTCAAAAACACTAAGGACGGGTTGTTTCAAAAAATTTGATGGATTCATCAAATATTTGATGTTAATTATTGTGAAGCAACTGTCCCATAACGATATAAAAACAGAACTTCAAAAGAACCTACACAGAACGTGAAAATCAACTTCAAATATTTGATGAATCCATCAAATTTTTTGAAACAACCCATCCTAAAATTTATCTGATTCTCTGCAATTTGCGTGTTCGTCCTCACCTGGAATACTGTTCACAGGTTTGTAACCCGCGCTATATTGTTTATGTTTACAGGTTCGAAAGAGTTCAGGAGCGATTTCTCAAAATCCTCAATTTCATATCATTCAACATATGACGATATATTTCTCTTACGACGAAATCGAGAAACATTTTCGAATCACAAAACTAATCAACAGGAGGCTTGTCGCCGATCAGATGCTCCTGTATAAAATTATTAGCTCAAAAGTTGACTGCCCGGGGTTGCTAAACAAAATAAATTTCCACGCGCCGATTCGATATAGTAGAAATATAAAATAACTTTTTCTATATTGATCCAATCAAAATGAATTCATGCATAGGACAAGTAACTACTATAACATTAAATTTGCAATTATAGACACACGTGAAGATGTATTCACTACTAATTACTGTCGCTACAGAATTTAATTGTATAACATTCTAGGAGCGATTAACACACATTCAAGACGATTTAAATTAATTGTATCTAATATTTTTATATTACTTACGTGGCAACTTTCCCTTATCCCTCTCCTCCCCTTACCCGTCCCAACCCAAATACCTATTTTGCAGTCTATTTAAGTACAGTTATAATCACACTTATTTTATTGCTGTGTATTGGTTTATCATTTGTTGAATTTAGATTTGTATTATTATTATTTTTCAAATTGCTGCTTAGATCTGTTATTTTTTCTTTTTTCTTAAATATTCTAGTTTACATTCAGTTAGTTTTGTTTCTAAATACCTATCTGTGAACATTAATGTTTTTTTTATCATCCTCTTATGTATATTATATTACTAAGACTGTTTATGTTCCTTAAATAAATAAATAAATATTATATTATAAAATATTTGCACTACAAAATCCTGAGACGAAATAGAGTTTCGCTTAAAACCATCAATTTGCGTTGCAAAACTTAGCATTTTAGCACGAAAACCGACAACAGCGCCGAAAGTTTCCTATCTTGCTGCAATTTTTTTTTTTTTTTTTTTTTTTTTTTTTTTTATTCTTCATTTTAATCACCCGCTAAACTGCCAAGGCAGTTTGTCAGCAGGTCAATTTGACAATATTAATAAAACACTAAAACATAAAATATTATAAGAAAACACAATAGCAAAATAGTTCCAGAAGAATAACTTTTAAGTACCTACAATACAAAAGCATAAAATATACAGACAGACAGATATAACACAGGTAAATTACTGATAGATTAAATTAATTATAGATAGTATTTATACATAAGATTACAAACAATATCAGTACAAAAAGTTTTGACCCATTAGCCATTTTTTAATTTTTCTTTTTTTCTTTTGAGATCAGTGGGGCAATTGGATTCGATTTTGAAAGAAATGAATACTGGTTTTAGTCTCTTTGTGGAAGATGTAAATGCACGTTAAGCGGCCGCTTCCAGCGAGGGGCACGATGCGCGCCTGTCATAGACATATGAATATTAGTAGAAGAGAACAGACAGGAGACGGGTTAAACCAACTATAGCGGAACGCGAAAGGGGGAAGATGACTGTGATGATATGTGATCCGTCAATAAATCAATCTGACAGTATATAGGCATCTCGCATTATAATATCACCATTTAGTTCTTAAAAGTAAAATCTGCTTTTGAATGAATAGACCTTTTTACATGGGAGCGCGAATTGCTTGCCACGGTCCAAATACGGCACAGTAAAGTTCGCCTGTTTTCAGAGTCGAATATTTTGTTGCCGTATTTAGTTAAGACACTTTTACAAATGTTTCATAATTTACTTACCCCCAGTAAACAGCGACGAGCACACTTGAGAAACGCCTACATTGGTTATGGTGACAGATGTGTTACTAAAACTGATCATATTATATGATCTGAATAAGCTTAAAATAAAGTAAAATAATGCTTACCTATGGCATGTAATACGACAGCACAATACACATTTTTAAACGTTTTTATAGAACAAGCCACCACGTTTTTTCGTAAAATGTTTCGATGAGAGCTCGACGCTGGTTCGCACAAAAATGATGACGTCACATTTTTTAGATTCGCTCGAGGCCATTCGCAAGCCCAGTCGGCTCCAAATGGAACCGGTATGGGGAGGGGGAAATAATCCGCTTTTATCACTTAGGGCGGGTCTACAAATATTCATATGTATATGGCGCCGGTGTTTTCCTCTTTGCTTTGGTTGGTTTTCTCGTTTGCTGGCGGCGGGCCAGGATCACTCTACTTTTCCGTGGGAATCCAGGAATTCGTTCCGCGGCGCACAATCTCCAAAACAAAACATTCCAATTATAACTGACCGCTTTTGGGCGCGGACGAATCAATCTGTGGAAATGGGGGAAATCAGAAAATTAAAAAAAAAATCATACGTCCATCATTCCTGGACTCACTGGCCCTTAGATTCCACCACCCACCCCTCATACCTTTTTTCTTCCCAGAACTTCTTCTCCTTCCTATATTTAAAAAACCCTCCACACAGTATCTCCAAATATGATATACGCCCAGAGGGAAACTATTTTCCTCATGGGCCTCCTACGTGGGGTAAAATTCAAGTTATTTAGATGAATTTATTTCGTATATAGTACTGTAATATCATCGAATTTCAGAGCAATGCGTCTATACCCACGTCTGTGTGCGTGATTGCCGTTGCATTTCGCTTGAGTTTCAGCTTGATCGGATATCAGGAAACGGAATTTTTCACTTCAAGGTTTCCATTCAAAGATAAAAGTTGGTAAAAATTCATTTACTTACAGAGTTTATTCGAAAATCGATCAATCAAATTTGGTACCTAACATAGGTACCTATTTAAAATATCTATTATTCTTGATTCAAATAAATTCATCGATTTAAAGAGTTTCAATAATTGAATTTTGATTGAATATCATAGTTTTACAAAATATCATTCTCAAATTGTGTCAATTTTGACAATTTCGCAAGAGTTTTTGTAATGATTAAAAAACTTTTCAAGATTTATTGTCATGTGGTTGTAATAATCCAGAAACCTTTGCGGGGGTGGAGAGAAGGTATTTTGAAAGTTTCAAACATTTCTATGTTCAAATATGTTTATTCAGTTTTAATTTTACAATATTTTATTTTCCAAATCTTACGAAACTGATCAATCAGTTTGATTGTAAGAAATCTCTCATTTTTTTCTAATTATTTAATACAGTATACTTTTCAGTTTTACATAGTATATACTTAATATTAAAATACTAATTATTACGACAAACTAATTATTATAATGTTTTAATGTTTGTGAATTGCGTTGTAGTAAAAATATTTTACACAGTACAAACATACGGTGAGAAAATAAATAGATAGGAACTATTTTATTTGATTTCATGTTCTTCGGAGGTAGAAAGATTTAACTTTTGTATTGATTTTTGAATATGATGTCTCATTTTTGATATTTTCAGGTAATGCGTTAAATATTTCCGGAATTTTATGACTTTTTGTTCTATCTCCGTATACATTTTGAGATTTATTGACAATAAACATTTGTGCTTCTCTATGCCTAGTAGGGTAGTTGTGGTTTACAGGTTTTTTGAATTCTGTATTCCAGAATTCAACATGGACAACTCATAGCTCACATACCTAAGTACCTATATATCCCCAAACAAGCATATTTTGATCTAAATATATATAATATTTTAAGCTATACAAAGGGGGCCTCAGCACGGGTAGGCACCTAGTGAGGCCCACATTGGCAATAATGTCGGAAAATGAAGTTATTGCATCAATAATAAAAAAAAATTATTAGTGTTATTTTTTCACTGTTTTCAGTTATAAATTCTTCGGAGGAAATTAATAGAATCAACATTTTGTTGATTAAAAGTTAAGATGTAGGAAGAAAGGTTTATTTGGAAAACCTTGGGGCGACGTGTTTGCTTATCTTTTATTGCTCGTGCAATTGATCCCTAGATAGCCATTGTATAGAACAGCGGTTGTCAACCTTTTTGAGCCTGCGTACCCCTTGACTCTTACTACAAATTTGTTGTACCCCTTACCCTCTATCTATCAAGTGTACACGTGTAACGAAAGACATGTTTTATTTCGTAATTTTTTAATACTGTAATTAATATTGAATTTAACAATCAAGTCACATAAATACAACTAATGCAATTTTATATATAGTGTAACTTCAGGCATTTTTAACCTGCGATTCTACACGCGAAATTGAAAAAAAATTGTTTCACGCCTTTTTATTTCGACGAAAATAATTTATACCCTCCATACACAACTCCAAACTCAGAAAGTGTATCGAGAGGATGAATTTTTTACCTCAAAAATTTTTGTAGAAAAAGAGTTTTTCATGTATGTAGTTAAAATAAAAGCCCGATTTCCTGTTACACTCTGTATACCAGAGGTTCCCAAACTTTTTTTTCTTGTAGACCACTTTCAAAATTTTACTGGTCACGGTGGACCCCCTGCTGGTACATTTCTACCATATTCCCAAAACTCGACACGCGTAGTAGTTACTGAATATTGAATGGAGAGGTGTGGTCTGTCACAACGGAGCAGTACCGGATCTACGACCTTTTCAAAAGGGGGCAAAATGGACCAGTATTCGAGATTATATTTGCCACGACGGAGGGAACATAGGTATGTTCCCACCCCAGTACAGTACCCATATCCCATTACGCCCCCCCCCCTCCCCCTTGCCTAGCTGGGCGTTTTAAGATCTCTTGCATAACCGGTACAACGTGCGCTGTACGCCAGTCAATCTGTTATGAAGGGGGCATAACGGGATATGAGACGAGGGATGGGATATGGATATGGGGCACGGGATGGGTCTTAATCGAAACCAGTCCATGGACCCCCACTTACAACTTGTGGACCCCCATTTCTTTATCGCGCCTACGTGGACCCCCGTCGGCTCTCCCATGGACCCCTAGGAGTCCACCTGGAACACTTTTGGAATCACTGCTGTATACAATGTAAACATACAGTCCATGTGACTCTTGAGCTTGCTTTGCAGAGCAAAGTTCTACAAAGTTCGGCTTAATGTCACACAGGTAGAGCTTAGATTATAATTTTTTTGTATTTCTTGGGCATTAACTATGTAACAATTTCTAGACATTTTGTTTTTTGAAGAGTTTTATTAAATGTACATTTGTTACTTAAATTTAATTTTTCCGTGACCGGTTTCGATACAACCGTATCATTCACGAGCAGAATTAAAACTAAATTAAAAGGAAAAATTAAATTTAAGTAACAAATGTACATTTAATAAAACTCTTCAAAAAACAAAATGCTTAGATTATAAACCTATGTCTATATTCGTGCCATGCTATTGCGTATCACAGGTTGAAAACCACTGGTATAGAAGACCAGAACCTTTCAAAACCTTCTAAAATCTTATTACTTGTTTTCTTTTAGGTAATCAATAAGAACTTCCTTAATGTACTTCACTTAATTTCCCATTTGTCTTTTTTATGTGGAGAGACCCTGTCTGTACAATGTAAAGACAAGTGAACTATGTCGCCACCTTGTTTGGAAGCGTTGTGAGGCGGGTTAAGGCATGGCCTGGAGAAAGGGATTTATTATGCGGGTCTCGAAGGGGCCCCTTAGAGTAAAGAGAGGAAAATCAGATGCCGGTAGCTCGTTCCATATATGAGTCGACTTACATAGAACGAGTCGAAGAACCGACCCGTTGTAATGAAACCAACATACGTACGTCGAATTTCACTGTTAGCTCCTTCTAATACCTGTAGAACAGACGCATTCTACACTGCATTAGAGATGGCAATCGGTCTGTTAAAAACGGATTGTCAATCAGATGGCCCACCCACCATTGCACAGAATCAAAGTAGGTTTATCAAGCATTTTGGGGCTCCATCCCAGAGGTGGCTCCAAAACTTCAATTTTTGGGCAAACTTTTGAGATTCGTACATGATTAACGTAACGGGATTTTTAAAAATTAAAGTGAAGGCGACGTTTTTCAGATATATCCTGAAGAAGAAAAATGAAAATCAAAAATAAATTAATGAAATTCTAAGCCGAAATGTACCTACAACTAGTATGAGTAATTTCATAGTTTCAAGTTTTCATAATTTTTAATTTACTAACATGTTAACTAAAAACCAAAACATCTAGAAAAAACATTCAGAATTTGCCAACCACATTTTGGAAACAGGTCATTCTTTTGATATTAATAAAGGTTTAAAAAGTTTACACACTAATACAACGGTATACAATTAGATAATTTAGAAATTTTAGAAATTAGGAAAAGTGTTAATAGTAAATTAAATATTATAAATAACCAAACGTTTTTTAAAAATAGCCACCTTTTAAATTTATTTTCGTATCAATACTCATATTTATAATAATTTATTTTGTTATTTAGACTTCCTATATTGTGTTAATAGATTTTTTATTATGTTAATGTAATTTTTTACCCATCCTAAAATTTTTTATATTTTATTTTATATAATTGTTTTTTATGATATTTTAAGTAATTAATCACCTCTCCTTTCTAATATTTGTCTCTTATTTGTCTATACTTGTTTGTCTTTTGTTATTTTTATTAACTTATTATCCTGACGAAGAAAATATAGTTTTCGAAACATGTTGATATTGTTAATTAAATAGTGGTGTACACAAAGTTATTTGTTTTCATTAAATTAATAATGACGCCACAAAGTGAATTTGCGAATTTTGAAGAAACCAAAATTTCTGTTTGTTTCACAAAAAACGTGTAGGACGCCGCAAATCACGTTCAAAATGAGCTAAGGAGCTGAACAGTCTTCTACTCATATTCAACCTAAATCAAATATAGCTTGTTACATACTTACAGTTGTTCATATTTTATGTGCTGCCATACCGCTAATCCGATTGCGACGAAACTTTGGTGATTTGTTAGGCGCACGCCCGCGAAGGTTTCTCTATATAATGGTAAGCTTTGGCGTTATGAAATTTGTATAAAAAAAATTACTACAGTTGGTGCGCGAGTGGTTTGAAAATTGTGTGATGGCAGGAGGGGGAGGGTAACGAACGAGGTGAAGTTCGCGGAATAGTGACGAGGGAGAGAGAAGAAGGGGAAGGTGGAAGGGAGAAGCGTGAGGGGGAGGGGATGCGGGAAGGGAACGGGGATGCATGGGAAAGGATGTGCAGGGAAAAACAATTTATTTCTTCGAATCGCATGGCAACGCATGCCGTTAGTAATTTAACGCAACACACTAGCTAGTATTTTATAAATACTCCTGTATTGTATTGGAATTTTAAAAATTGGAACTGAACGTGTGAAAAGAGAAGCGATAAAGTTCCTAAAATACCTTCCTACCACAAATCAAAAATCAGATTTTATTTTATTTTATTTCTATTAAATTTAATAATTCTATATTTGAAATGTGTATTTTTATTTGTTTAAATTTTTCACAGCTTACTAATGGTGTTCAGGAAGGTTAATTAACGGTTTTCATCACGTAAAGTAAATTTCTGACATCTTTCTAACATGTTAACAAAAAATATATTGGACGGGTTGTTACACAGATATCGAACAATTCATCAAATTTCAAAGTTATTTTTCAAGTTCTGTGATTTTTTTACACCAGGAGGCCTTGAGGAAAATAATTCCCAATAGGGCCCCCGCAGGACCTATGTCATATTTAGGGATGATGTGAGGAGGGTGTTCTTAGGGAACGAGAGAAAGTCTGGGAAGGAAAGAGATATTAGGGGTGGGTAGGAATTTGGCGGGGTGTTCAGGAGTGACGGACGTATGAATCCAACTCTCCCACTGCGATACAAGGCGATGGGTCTGGCTGGAGAGGTAAAAAGGTCTCTCTTAACCAGCCTCTCCCGATCCGGCCCGCCATGAAGGAGGTGGGCCAAGACCTGAATAAACCTCGATAAGTCACCAAACGTAGCGAACCACTTGGGGTGACCTACGGCAGAGGTGTTGGTTATCTAATAAATGGTTCCCGGGGCGGCGTACCGCCTCCCAAATTGTGATACATATTCAAATTCCTTTATTATTTATGTGAAATGTATTCCGTTATGTGAAACATCTGGCCAACGATAATATAATAACAGAACTTGAATAAAACCTTGACAGAACTTGAAAATTTTATTTTGTAATTTGATGAATTTTTCAAATTCTGTCGAACGATTGGTCCCAACTAAATCATTTCATGCAACATTTCAAATCTAGGTGACCTTTCAGCGGGGGGAATCTGAAAGAATTCATCGCTAGATGTTACTAAAATGATGTTTGTGTTATCTAGACAAGGTGATCGATGGCGAAAAAAGAGATAAAGAGAGAAACACTCACGAAAAGACCGACAGAAAGATATCCTCGTTCATATTGCGTGTGGGAAAACCGTTCGCCTTGTCGCCCTGAAGAGGAAAAACACTAATTTAATTGGAACATGAACGTGATAAAAATAAAAATTGAACAAAATTTAATTTCAGAAAAAACACATCTTTTTACATACAGGATGAGCCATAAAGATTAACAAATTTCAAAATATTATTGTGGTTAAGGCGGTACAACCCAAATAATTTTTGTTTGCTCAAAACACACATTTTAAGCATTTCCGGCGAATTCGTAACTATAATAACATTTTTACTCCAACTGATACCTGGGGATGTAAGTTCTTTATATTTAAAATTAATAAAAACAATACCTTACCATTATCATATTTTTACGTATAACTATTTTAAAACATTATAACCAGTTTTACAACTATAAAGTTAGCGGTAAGCACCAGATTTTATTTTTCTAGACGATGAATTAATAACTTCGGGAGGTATTCATTTAGTCATTTAGAAACATCGTAAATATTTGTAACACGTTCTTCAGAATTAATTAAAATGAACGCGGCGGAAAGGGCGAATCTCCAGGTCCGCTAGGGTGAATTCGACCGTACGTTCGTCTAACACGCCGTGCCGCGGGCGCATATTTGTTTACACGCTCTCTTCACTTACGTCGTTAAGATTCCCATATTATTTGTCTTCTTCTTCTTTTCTTTCATAGGGCAAATTCAACAGAAGGTCCGTCCAATACACGGATCGCGAGTCGCAATTTGTATACACGGTTTCTTTACTTACGTCGTTAAGATTCTGAATATATTTTAGGGTATATTGTCGTCTCGTTGTAAACGAGATGATCCCAGGATAAGAGATATTCGCGCCAAGGGGATGTTCCATGGCCTCCCAGGACTTAATTCCCTTCTTTCTATGGGGATACTTCAAAAGTCTAGTATATGTACATAAGGAAACCAAAATCATTTGCCCAATTGAAAGAATTCATCATCCAAGAAATGGCTGCCAATCATCGCAATATGCGAAAGAGTTGTTGCAAATTTGCGCTCCAGGTTCGACGGGTGTTTGCGTCGGGATGGAAATATTTTTTTACTCTAATAAATATTTTTTTAATGTCAATATGACCATTAGTTTTGTTTGTGATTTTTTCAACTCCGCAAACATTTATGGCCCGCCCTGAACACATGAGACGGGAAATGGTTTCCCTCAGAGTCTATGCCATTTTTGGAGAAGGGTGAAGGGTATTTTTAAGAAAGGAGTAAAACTGGGTCTTGAAGAGACTAGCATTAAGATTAGTTTCGTGTGGAGTATCGCAGAATTACCTTAATTTTTGTCGACGTGATAACGTTTTATAAATCAATGAACGCCAGCTACACTCACGAAAAAGCATGACTCGTTGTCACGTTCCGCCTAAGCCGAGCGTGCAAGCGAGAGCGCGGAACTAGCGTTCGGCTTGTGACGCGTCTTATCTCTCTTCCATTCCATCGTTATTATATGACGTTATCACGTAAAATTAACGTACAGACAACCAAATTTTTGTGACGTTCGACGATATACAGAAAATATCATTTTAGATGACACGTTTGAATATATTTTGTGCACACTAAGGCTCAGTTGTTTCACCGAAATTCAAATGTAACATCGTCATCAAATGTCAATTCAGCACTATGTTGTTTTTGACGTATGAAAGGTCCCCGTTTAACGCCAACTCCAAGAGAATTTCAGATTGTAATAATCTGATAAGCATAGTTGTCCTCTTCGGCTTATCACAATTTGTTCAAAAGCTGAAACGAACTTATAACCGGCATTTAATGGGGACCTTTCAACAATAAAAAAAAAAACAAAATGGCGCTGAATGGCTGACTTTGTCACACGTGAATTTCCTGGGCCTAAAAGCATCGAAAGAATTAGAACTAATTTGGAAAACAAAAGGCAAGTACTTATCTATACTTATATCATAAATGCGAAAGTGAGTGTGTTTGTTTGTTACGCTTTCACGCTTAAAACACTTAACCGATTTTAATTTTTTTTTCACCAATAGAAAGTTACATTATCAGCGAGTAACATAGGCTTTATATAATGGTAAGCTCTGGCATTGTGAAATTTGTATAAATGAAAATGTGTGTATTTCATATATTTTAGCGGCAGGGAGGTAAGGTAGGGGGAAGGTGGGGTTCGCGGAGAGGGAAAAGATGAGGGAGGGGGAATGCGAGAAGGTGGAAGGGAACGGGGACGCACGGGAAAGGACGCTATGTATTGCTAATTGCTACAGTAATTTACATAAAATACCATGCGAGCGAAGCCGCGCGTAAAAGCTACTTGTAGTATAAACCGAGTAATGGACGATCCATTTTGCCCAATATTCTAAACTAATTTTACCAGTATTCGATAAGAAAAGAAATAATGCTTTTTTTTAAATAAAAATATCTCCGATCGTATATTTTATAATAAGCTTTGTTCTCCTAAGTATATTTAAGTTATCATTTTCAAAACGTTCTAACGTGACTTTGAAATGGAGCTGTGTGAATCAGCAAGTTATATTAAATTATTTCAAGAGACTGAGAAAATGTTCTTTCCACCTCGTTCTACTTCGAAGTCCTTGAAACTAAGACGTTTGAATCATCCGAACACAAAGAAAACTCGTCCAAGTGACGGTATAATTGAATAATTTAACTTAAATTTTATCACCATTTTCTTCTTCATTATTTTGTTAGCAAGGAAACCACAAGGAGACGGCGTCGTATGATGACCATTTATATTATATTGGTGCATACAATTAACGGTACAAAGGAACATACACACCAGAGAATAATAATTCATATTTTTACGAGCGCTCATGTTTAAAGTTTGCTTATAATTTAATGTCAATAATGGCATATCCTGGGTAATTTCCATTTTGTTTGTTTAAAATAATAAATGACTGTGTACTTACGTTAATCAAACAATGTTAAATCAATTCACATAAACCTTTAATACGAGGGCTGTCCGTAAAATTAGGTCTCCAAGGTTCTGTGGTCGCGAGGAACGATTTTATGCGCGATCCGGCAACACTGGTGTGTAGCCTGGTTTCCTCTTGACAAATCCCCACCATGCTGCACCCTCTGTGACGCTTAGTCTCGGCGTGGCCTCCGTTCGCGATAGAGCTTCCAATCGCGGCACCCGCCAGGTATGAGTTATGCTCTGTAATTAATTTCTTAAATTTGCTTCAGCGATTTGAATGACACTGCTGACGGGATTGTTCCTTTGTCTTTGTTGTCAGTGTACACGAGTCTCGTCCCGGTTACAATTGAGTCCAAGAATTCTTCGCCATCGATGTCGTAGCACTCAAGGGATTCGCGGGCTGCTTCAACCCGTTGTGGTTTGTGATCTTCGGTGAGTATATTGGGACTCACCTTGGGCAGACCTTGTGGTCTCCCAAATTTTCTGTCAAAATCTTGTTAATAGTGGTCTTACTGACATCAGGGATCATGTCAGAGAGCTCCCGAACCATCACGCGTCGATCTGCAAGCATTGCTTTTTCCACGTTGGCAATTGTTTCGTTCCGGCACGCTTTTAAATTTTCTGCACCATTTGCGCACATCTTTCGCACTCATACACTGTTTTCCGTACACTTCAAGCCTCTGAAAATGAATGTCTACCGGGGTTTTGTAAAAAACTAATTATAGAGCGTAATTCACACCTGGCGGGTGCAGCGAGTGGAAGCTCCATCGCGAACGGCTGCCACGCCGAGACTAAGTGTCGCAGAGAGTGCAGCGTGGTGGATATTTGGTGTAAGGGAACCAGGATACAAGCCAGTGTTGCCGGATCTCGCGTAAAATTGTTCCTCGCGACCTCAGCACCATGGAGACCTTATTTTACGTAAAATAATTCCAGTTGGCACGTAAAAGGAAACGCAATTATTAAAAAAAGCCTAGAAAAAATGCATGTTTATTGTTTTTTAAGTTGAAAATTTATTTTTTTACACTTTAGTTATACATTGCTAAACCTAAGACAATTTTATAAGTTAAGGTGATGCACTACAAACAAATGAAATATCGTGTGTTTATGGTTTTAAAATTAGATCGCTTGGATCTACTTTAAATAACTTGATTATTAGCGAGTATTTTTTTATTTCAAATCAAGCATTTTTTTTATTAGTCTTTTTATAAGCCCAGAAAAAAATAAAGTATCAGGCATGTAAAAACGGCTTTCAGGTTCTAAATCTCCTACCCACGCATCCTTTTTTGATTGTGGTTTTATTGTATACTTAATGTGGAAAAATAAATTCTTACGAACATGATCGTAGAACATTAATAAGATTACCATAATGCCAAATGTATAGGAAAAGATGCACTGGAATTCGAAGACAAAAATAGGGGAAATATCATCCTTCACATTGATAAAAAAGTGCTTCGTAGTCTCCCCACTCTTGTCTCTTTTAGTTTCCTGAAGGTTTCACTTTTACCGCGTGTGAATTGCACACTCCGAAATTTTTAGATTTTTATGTTTCACATTTTTCTTTTGAGAGTTGATCTTTATGATTAAATACAGTTATCTATATACTCCTTACCTAGTGTGCTGTGAAGACTGTTACCGAATTCATTATGATGTTTAACTATTTCTTCCTGCTATCATCGAGATAACAAATATTATGTAAACAATATTACTGGCACGAAGTACACAATACAATAAATAATTATTTCCGGGTTAAGAATAACCTGTTTTATTTTAATTACTTCTACCTCCATCATTAGAAGTAGAAAATGTTGCCGATGATCAATCAGAGGATTAAATCCGTGACCTCAACGCCCGGTTGGGAACCCGAGGCCTTGGACAACTCAACTAGTTCTTGTGTATTTAGATAATTTGACAGAAAACTGGAATGTTATATAAGTGTTGTACCTATGGACGCATGTATCTTTGAATACTTGATTTTTATGACAAGACATCAATCTAAATTAACCACGAAAATAGTAGCGAAAGCACATTTATGAACACTGATGTCTCAAATCAATAAAAATTACATTTAGCGAAATTTTTGTGACGATTGAAGTATATATAAGTATAGACGGCCTCCGTGGTACTGAGGAAAGACTCTCGACTCACAATCCGAAGGTCGCGGGTTCGAACCCGGCGTGCGCAAATAAATTTTATTTGATTAATTTGTGTTATTTCACAATTTATTCATTTAAAATAATAAATAGTATATTTGCGGCACGTTCCAGAGTGGAAGATACTATCAGTATCGCCCTGGTGTAAGACCACCATTCAGAATTGAAACGTTGCTTGAAATGGCTTAAGCCGTGTTTAGTGACCAGATCTGAATAGCCAGGTACTTCCCCACCGTCCTCTTCCCTATCTCCTTCCCCTCCCCACTACCTTCAGCCACACAACATACCCCGATTGGGGATGCCATAGTCTCACTGGCTCCAGACGGGAGCAGTTGGGACTCTTGTGCGGTTTTTAACTGTAAAAAAAAAAAATATATATATTTGTCAATTATTGTTTTTGGTTTTTGTGGATATGTTTTCTATCGAGTGTATTAATGTAGTATCAAGTCCAGAAACCTCTGAAAGCCATGTTCTTGTAGTTTTCTTGGGTGCGTTATTTTTTTTTTGAAATAGGAAATTCACCTTAAAAAGGGAGCTTTGTCAAAATTTAAGGATTTTACTTTTTTGTGAATTTTCTTGTGAGTTGTTCTTCGAAATTCTCGACCCAAGAGTTGAAATCACACATTAAAATACCAGAAAAATGTCAGGAGAAACTATGTGTTGCCATTCCAGATACATTGACATCAGCACTGTAGAAAAATACTTTCAAATCCCAAACTTCATCGAAAGCCAAACTTCATCAAAATCATCAACTGTGCAAAAATATTAATATCAATCTCCAATTGCTGTTCCCCTTCTCTTCCGAAACGAAAATGATTAGCCATGAGAGGCGAAAAGGAAAATTGAGGATTTTGGAAAATACGCCAAAAAAAAAAAAATCAAAGAGGAGAAAAGGAAAGTTCCAAAAAAGGCTGTAAGTGTTCAAAAATGACATTGCGCGGAGTGCTTTTTAAAATGTAAAAATTATCTCAAATGAAGCGGTAGAAGTTTTCGTTATTTGTTTTTGGGATTACCTCCTTCTTTAGCCAACTTTTCGGACAGCGTTACAGTGTCTATCATCAGGGCAGATGTGTACAAACGTACCGGTGGAAATTTGTTTCACCCATCTGTGAATGCATTTAAAATAAGGACCGAGCACTTCGGCGATTCTTCCAAGAAATTTTAAAAAACATAAAGCTTCCGTCATGGTCCAATTTTAAGAAAAAAAAATGAAGGAATACCACTTGACCTTAAACTTTTGATTCTGATATTGCCTTAATTTTTTTTTTAATTGTAATAAATTTTAAATTTATGTATTATTGCGTTATTTCACAATTTATCTAATTAAAATAAAGTATATTCGCGGCAAGTTCTACGGATGAAGATAACTCCGTATCGCCCTGGCGTAAGATCAGAATTCAAACGAAATGGCTTTAGCAATGTTTGGTAACCAGATCTGAATAGCAAGGTACTTCCACACCTTTCTCTTCCCCCTTCCCCACTACCTTCAGCCTTACAATATACCCCAATCGGGGACGTCGTAGTCTCACCGGCTCCAGACGGTTGGGAGCAGGTGGGACACTTGCGTGGTATTCACATAAAAAGAGTCTCACCAAATATAACTAAATTGGGAATGGTAAAACTTAATAATATCAAGCATTCAAAAAATATTCTCGGTAATCTCTGAAAATAATTAACATGCTTTGGCAAATTATTAAATACTGTTTCTCAAATAACCAGTTCATAACTACAATAACGGTTTGTATAATTTTAACCCGTTCTGTTTTGCAGTTAATGGGTCACCAGTCATTATTTTTTAAATAAGTCGTTTGCATTTATTTGCAGTTCGCGTTGCACAAAGGGAGAACATAACGGACCGAAAGTGGGACGCTGGAAAAGTGGAATGCACTTCCCGGTTCGTGAAACGGTACACTTTTGGCGCATTTGGGTACTAAATGCATCCAGATTTGTCTCTTCGGCTTCAGTGCATAAGAAAAGGGTCTTCAAAACGTTCCACCGACTCAAAAGGAGGATTTTAATTCATGAGGAGGCTAATTAAGAGACAACAAATTAAAGGACATTTTGAAAAAAGTAAATGCGTGCAGATTTATCTTCATCATTTCAGTTAAAAATAAAACATACGTCTTAAAATTACTGCACCGGCGCTGAGAAGTAATTAGCTGCAGCAAATAGAAGAATCTTTTTGAGAAAAATAATAAAAATAAAATAATTTATATACCATGTATGCAGATTTATCTCCACTCGCCATGATTTAAAGTGCAGAAGAAAAATAAATTGAATAATAAAATGAATGGACTGGTGTAAAACGAAGAATATAATTTTCAGGAGAGCTAATTAGAGACAGCAAATGAAGGGACCCTTTGAAGAAAAAAGACTTATTTAAAAGATATAAGTACCATATTATGAGTGCACGAAAATTTGTATTCTCGACTTAAAGTGAATAAGAAAACAGAGATCATAAAATTAATGGTAAAAGGGTGATGTTGTTCACAAGGAACCTAGTCTGGCCCAGCAAATGGTCTGACCTTTTAGCGAAAAGTTAACTGTGCTTACATGACATACAGGATGTTCCTTTAATCTAAATGCAAATTATCACATTAAATTTACATGAGACAGTATCTTGTGGATACGAACAAGTTTCTAGAAAAATAAACGGACATTAGTCAATATTTCTCATAATATTAGTATATTAAATAGGAAGCATCTCCTATCCTTATCCTATTTTCCTGCTCCTCCTTTCCTCCTCACCTAAAATTAATTTTAAGTTGTAATAAAACTCCATCTCCTCTCCTCCTCTTTGGCCTGACTTGATCTAACTTGTATATTATGTATCTCTATATTTTTATGTACCTATAAGCTGTTTGTCTCATAAATAAAAAAATAAATATTATGTATTTAAGGTGAAAATTTGCGAATTAATGCAAAATCAAGTTTTTTCTTTTGAAAATTTAATAGCTTCGAAATATTGACGATTTAATTAATGATTGCGAACAGAACTAATCTTGGTCTTTAAAATAATCGAGTATTTTTTTAATAAACCTTTTTACAAAAAAAAATATCAGATCAAATATCAATAGCAGACCTTTAAAAACTGCTTCAATGTGCAAAATTCCCTACTTACGAATCTCTTTTTTCGGTTACTTATGCTTTTATTGTATAATGTGGCGTATCAACTTCTTTAGAAAATGATCAAAAAACATTTTAATATTTTGTTCCTCCACTTCGTAAATTAAAATAAAACTCGATTTATGGCGATGTTTTTTTCATGAATTAACCACGATAGCGGCTTGTGTTAAACGGGAATTAGAACCTTCCCACCTATATTTCTATATAAGGAGTGTTATTGTTATGGCCTCATCCCGAACTTTACATCGCCTTAAGCTTGAACAAAATCTAAATTCGAGTAACAAAGACACCCAAATGGATCTCATATATTAAATGGATCTTTTCCAAATGGAGCAGAACAACTCTATTTCAAATGTGAAGGGAAGCACTCTGGACGTTGTAATTAGCAACTTTAATTTAAAAGTATACAAATCCTTATACTCACTAGTTGGAGAAGATGGTTATCATCCATCGTTATATATAGAAATTTCGCCGAACAAAAACACAACCAATTGTCAAACACGAAACTTCTTGAATAATTTTGATAATAGAATTAGGCGAGGATGGAACTTCGAACGTGGCGATTTTAAGGCACTTTATTGCCATTTACAATCTCATGATTGGCAACCTTTGAAGGATATAAATGATGTTAATTTGGCGACTAACTTTTTCTATTCTGTAATTTATACATATATTTAGATATGTGTTTCAAAATTAAGCGCACTCCGAGGAATGGTAGGAAATATCCTAAATGGTTTTCTAGTGATGTTGTTAGCGACATAAAACTCAAATTCAAACATTACAAAAAATGGAAGAAAACTGGAATGGTGAGTGAACGGGATATGTTTTGTCTACTTAGAACAAAAATAAAACGCAGTATTCAATTAGCAAATGTGCAATATATTAATTCTATTGAAAAAAATATCAAATGCGATCCCAAATCTTTCTGGAAATATATCTCATCCAGGAGAAGTGATAGCGGGTTTGTTGACCATGTTACTTGGAATAATCAGTCTTTTTCAGGAGCAGATATTCCAGAAGCATTTGCAGACTATTTTAAATCAACTTATAGTAAGGAAGCAGCGGACTTGAAATCTTTTATACCTGGAAAAAATACGCCTCTAACAGCGCAGAATGTTGATATTCCAAATATCACAAACATTGACATCACCGCGGCTGTTAGAAAATTAAAAGCCAAAACTTCTTTTAGGCCGGATTTTATTCCGTCATTTGTATTAAAGGGCTGTTTTGAGCCCTTATTAACACCTCTCGCGTATATTTATAATCTCTCACTTAACTCCGGAATATTCCCAGACTCATGGAAGATTTCCAAAATTACACCGTTACATAAAACTGGTGATAAGACTTCAGTCTCTAATTACAGACCAGTGGCGATCCTATCCTCTCCAGCCAAGTTGTTTGAACTAATAATTCATAAATGCATTTATACCCAAGTTGAACCCTTTATAATTGACCAGCAACACGGTTTTAGATCTGGCAGATCTACTGTGTCTAATCTAATGGTTTTCACGGAGTACGTATCTCAAGCTCTTGATAGTAACAATCAAGTAGATGTATCATACAATGACTTCGCAAAAGCCTTTGACTCGGTAGATCCGCTTATTCTCCTAAATAAACTCGACCAATTTGGATTTTCAGCGAAACTTTTACGTCTATTTTTAAGTTACTTCTCAAATAGACAGCAATACGTAACTTATGGTATTTTCCACTCTTCCAACTTCATCACAAACTCTGGAGTTCCACAGGGGTCAAATCTTGGGCCCTTACTTTTCTCGCTATTTATCAACGATATTTACCATTGCATAAAATTCTCTAAGTTCCTCTTATTCGCGGATGACATTAAACTATTCCTTTTAATAAAATCTTTGGAAAATTGCTTGCAGCTACAAAGTGGTATAAATTCCATCGTCGAATGGAGTCACACCAATAAACTAGGATTTAATGTTAAGAAATGCTCCATTATGTGCTACACCAAGGCAAACAAAACGATTTATTTTAACTACAAAATGTCTTATTCATCTCTTCAGCACATTATTGTTTCGAGAGATTTGGGAATCACATTTGATACGCACCTAACATTTCACGTTCACATTGAAACGATTTGCAGCAAAGTTTTAAGAATGCTAGAATTTGTGCTAAGCAACTCCAGACATTTTTGCAGCTCGGCCGCGATTCGCGTGCTCTACTATAGTTTAGTACGTAGCATTTTGGAAAGTGGTTCAGTAGTATGGGGACCAATGGATTTCACTTACTCTCAAATGATAGAGAGAGTACAAAAGAAGTTTCTGAGATATTTATATCTTAGAGACTACGGATATTATCCCTGGCTATATCCATCAGCCTTTTTGTCCGGCATGCTGGGTATTAATAGCCTCGCCGATAGAAGGAAAACTGCTTTGCTGACAACAGCATATAAACTTTTAAACGGTAATATTTCTATTCCCGATATAATACAAAAATTTGAGTTTTATGTCCCCGACAACTTCACAAGAGCGCGCAGACACAGAACTTTTGTTGTTCCGAGATGCAGAACTAACTTACCATTAGTAATGCCGCTCGGAAAAATGATTCTATTACTTAATTCCCAGTCCCCTGAAATCGATATTTTTCAACTAAATATTAAAAAATTTCAAAACGCCATTATTACTTTATAATAAAATGTAAGTTTGTAATTGGTTTTGAACTGTAAATGTACATTTAAAATAAAATATATAAATAAATAAATAAAATATTTTCTCCTTGCAGAAATAATGTAAGAACGATTTGACGTAATTTCTAATTTTAACAGATTGCAGATTCCGAGGTATTAACTGTATTATCTAAATCGGGCTTTACAAACAAATCATATTAGCGAACGGATCTTTATAATCCGTCAACGGAATTAAATTACTTTGATGGATTAGTTTGATGATGAATTTGATGATGATTTAAATGTGGTGTAACACAAAAATATGTTCAAAAATAGTAAAACGGGACAAAAATAATGCAGATAACAATAATTTATTGTCTTTACAGGATGTCTGTTTTATTTTTGTCCAATTTTTTTTTAAATAGTAAAATAGGACAAAAATAATATAGAATTTATTGTCTTTGCAGGATGTCTGTATCATTTTTGTCCCATTTTTTTGTTAGATTAGGTTTTAGTAGACATTTTGTTGGTGGATGTTTTGTCCGTAGGATATTTTGTCGAAGGATATTTTGTCGGGGATATTCTGTCGCGGGATGAAAAGTCGCGGAACCGCTTTGGACAAAGACACTACAAATATCAGGCGATAAAAGCATTCAACCATTTATCAATCGATACAAAAGATGAGGAAAACAATAAACATTTCAGAAACAAAATAAAAAGATGGATTAAAGCCAAAAAAGGCAATATTACAACAAAATGTATAATGTATAAGAATAAAACATATTTATACTTAATAAACCATACCCTTATTATGGTTCTTTATTTTATTTCATATATTTTATTTTATTTTAAATTAATTTATTATTTCATATTATCTTTTTAATAAATTTTATTAAATTGTAAAAATGGTGCCCCAGCACGGGTAAAGTATCCGGTGAGGTTAACATTATTATATAATGTTTGAAAATACATTATATTATCGTATCAACAAAATTGAAAAAAAAACTGAAATAATTAATTCCAATTTAAAAACAAATTGCAGCGCGTGCTGATGGTTATTGTCAATATAATTTACATTTATACGACTTCAGAAAATGGCCACGTTTCCTGCCAAATAATGTAAAAATCAACATAGTTCAAAAAAAGTTTACGTCGTAACAGGGTAAGTTCCTACATTTTAGTTACTTATGCAGAATAATTTTCCGCTTAATGTGGTGGTAGTAGGAGATTTTCAAATATTGTGAGGTTATTCGCAACCCGGGAATGTTGTTAGTATTTCTTAAAAAAAAAAAAAACGATGCTATCCTTTGTTTTTCCATCAAAAGAGTAAGACGTAAGTATGGTCGAGGGGTGGTTTGCACTATTTTATTTATTAATGCAGAGCTCGCTGATGCCGGCAAAGTTGTCGACATTCTCAGCGAGAGTTTTCTCTGAGATCTCGCAGCTGCCGACCAGAAACTGAGAGTAGGTACTTCCCCGGAAAGCCCTTTGTTCGACAGGGGGTGCGGGGAACCCGAGGGAGGGGGTGGGGTGGTAAGAGGGAAAGTCAATCGATGGAGAACGTAACTTCCCGTATTATGGCGGACGGAAGGCAAATTCTACAGACGCAGCAAAAACTGAGCACGTAACTTTCAAGTTCCTTTGCGAATAGCGTATTTTCACAGTTTTGACGATCCTACATTATTAATCATTACAAGGTGAAAACTCGATAATAGTAGCGGGAAAAAATTTTAACACAAAAGTTCACGTTGTTTGATTGTTCGGTGGAAATCTAGCCAAAATAGCAGGCCGAGAAAATAATTTGGGTTGGCACAAAATTTGTAGCATTTTCGCCAGACAATACACTTTATTTTTACAAAGTGGAAGATACTCTCAGTATCGCCCTGATATAACACCACCATTCAGAATTGAAAGGTTGCTTGAAATGGTTTTAGCTGTGTTTAATGGCCAGATCTGAATAGCCAGGTACTTTCTCGCCTGCCTTTTACCAATCTCCTTCCCCCCCCCCCCCCCAAAACCTTCGGCCTCACAATATCCCCAATTGGGGATGCCATAATCTCACTGTTTCCATGCGGTTGTGAGTAGCTGGGACTCTTATACGGTATTAACTTTTTTTTTAAATCAGTGTGAGGCTAGAAAAATATTTTTTTTAAGACGAATTAAATAAAAAGTATTGCTGAAAGACAAAATTTTAATTAAAAACTTACCTAGGTGTTAAGATTGCCAAAATGAGAAAATTGTACGGTAATTAGATAATTAATCTGTTGTACAATAAAAAATAAATAAAAAAACTCAAATAATTTATTTCCAAAAGACTGTGAAGAGTGTACAGCATGAAGGGCGATAATAGCGGATTTTCAAACATTGTTGGGTTATTCGTAACTCGGGAATGTTTGTCTTTCTTTTTAAAAAAAGAAGAAAAAAAAAGAATACCATGGCATTGAAATTACATTGCTGCGCCTATTAGAACGTCAAATAATGAATTTCCAAAACACTGTACATATGATGTTCGATAATACCGTGGCATTTAAATTACATTGCTGCGCCGATTTGTCAAATTATCTATTTCCAAAAGACTGTTGTCTTGGTAATCAAAATACACAAAAAATCTATAATTATGCATCAGCTCTTTAAAATAGAATGCATCTCGACCAACAAAGAAGTGCTACAAATCGGTGTAGCAAATTATTTACCTGGACAATCACAATAATAATAATAAAATGTGACTGAACTACTAAGTACACGATACTGTCAGTGATGCTAATGTAAACGATGTTATCGAAACGAATGGTGCCTGACTGCCTACTGCGTCGCATTTTTGAAATTACGGAATTTAATGAAGTGTGTTTGCACACTCAATGAGTGCAAGTTTATCAGATTCAAAACAGATGTGTTAATTCACAGCTTGTTTGATTTCTTCTATGAATAGCGAAAACATAAAGAGCACTAACCTGATTTCATAAAACCGGCAAAAAATTTAAAAAAATTGTATAATATAATAAACAGTTTTGCTACCCTGCATCGCCATCTGGATTCTTGTGTAAATAAAATTAACGTCATATTTCACCATTATTTTATCTAATCAAATAGTTGAAAAATATAGAACAAAAACAACGACGTCATGTCTTTTTTTCATGGTAAATGGTAAATGATAATTTCAAAGCTCCTTAGCTCATGTTGGATGTTTAGTTGCGAGCTAAAAACAGTGTCGTTGACCTAGAAATTTCCGACAGAAAAACTTGCGCAAATTCCATAACAAAATTTGCTTCTATGAGAATTCTGATGTCAAAAGTACAGGCAAATCAGTTTAAAGAGCGCGCGTTTGAATCTATTTGCGCACACCGAAATTGGTTAGAAATAGTTTGGAGCACCTTCGCGGTCCCCTTTTACCCCGCAATAGCCCTACAAAAACGAGCAAAATTCACTTAACAATGATTCTACTGTACCTTTATGTTACCTATTTACAAGAAGTTCAAATCCATTGTGATTCGGTGTGGAAGACAATGGACAGTTTGTGGAAAAAATCTCGTGAAATCTCTCATCATATAAAAATTGTGTGTAGGTACGCTGAATGTCAATAAAAACTACCGTTGCCGAAACACCCACGAGAAATCAAAGTCATCCTAAAAATCAATAAACAAACAAAACCAAACACGACGCTTGCGTTCGAGATTAAAATATTTGATTGGAAAACTTTATTAAACATGCCTGAAAACGTTACACATTAATAAAATTCATACATTTTGTCCAGTAAATAAATACGTTATGTATTTTCAACGGTTCCATGCCAACTGAGAATAAAGTCAACTCAACACCTCCTTGAAAAGTCATTAAAAGCTATGAAAAAAATCATTTTAAATTAGCCGATAACCCTAACCTAACGTAACCTATTTAACCAATTTTTTATTTATATTTTTTTTATCACTCTAAATGACTGGTTCTTCGTATTGGGTGGTCTAGGGTTAGGTTCGCTTATGAATATGTACTTTGGATTGTCTCATTCCGGATGCCCTCTCCCATTTCTTCCAGTGCTGGGATTTTTATTTATTTATTCAAATTCATATATTTTAATCACGTAGTACAGTATATTTTAGAAATAATAAAAATCTAAAAATAAAACCAATTACGGATTATCTTTTTGTGACTTTACCTCTAAACACATAAAAAAATAAAATCTGGGAGAAAATTAAACTAAAAAATCGCTCATGACAAATAAGGAAAACATGAATTTCATTGAATCTATCCTGTTGTTAAGCCCTCAGGCATCGGGCATATTTTGTCAGATCGTCAAAATATTTCCACCTTGTAATAAAATCCGAATAAATGGAATATTTCTGAACGAATTCGAAAACTAAAAACTGTTTTTGAAAGATGATAAAATACGCTTTCAAATTTTATAATTCGAAATAAACGTATAATTTTTGAAATACTAAAATTTTGAATACTAACAAAAAAGTTTTAAAAATGGCTCACCTCACGTTTTTTCTAACTAAAACACTGAAATGAAAAAGACAAAACACACTATTTTAATATTTTGTCTATGTTCTTATTTGGCTATACCTACTTGTTTGTCTTTTGTTATTTTTATTTTAATCTCTTATCCTGACGAAGAAGGCATTGTTTTTGAAACATGTCGATAATGTTAATAATATTGTGATGTTTACAAAGTTATTTGTTAAATAAATTAAATTAAAAAAATACCTATCTTTCAAATTTCTCGAAGATCGTGTTTTCTCTAGAGACAAGATATGATAAAACTATTATAATAAGACAAAATAATAAAAATAAGTACTTTAATATATATAGTTTCATTTACCAATACTAATCATATTTTTTTCCACTTTTACAGTTGGTAAAAATATTAAATCACACGAAATTTCTGAAATAAACATCTGAAATATGCAACATTCCTCGGTAAGGGGCCATCCATAAATTACGTCATACTAATTTCATGATTTTTTTACCCCCCCGTCCCTGTCACACATCGTCACATTTGTGAGACCCCCCCCCTAGTGTGACGTCACATATTTTGCAATTTTACGTCTAAAAATTTTTTGCGTTTTAATAATTATAGATTTTTACATGTGACGTCACAGAGCTAATAACCCCCCCATACCCCTTGCCACACAATGTCACACTTCTCTATTCCTCCCCCCCCCCTCCCCTTAAGGTGTGATGTAATTTATGGATGGCCCCTAAGGTACTTTTCGAAATGCAGTCAATATTTACTAGAAACGGTACCCAAGCTACGTATAGTATTTATTTCACTCGAAATATTTACTACTTATGTATAAATTTACTACTTATGTTTTTTAATCAGCGTGTGTAAGTTTTTGTAAACACAGCAGCACACTTATCCAGAGCTGATAAAATATTGGGGCTATCTCGCGGGGTTGATAAACGAGTCAACTTTAGTTGTTGGGCACGAACTGAATTTGCACTCAAAGTAACATTATTAGATACAAATAATAATTTGCATTCAAACCGTTATTTGTTTATCTAGTCGAGATAAATAAATTAATGTATCAGGAATTTAAAGTAACATTTAACCTAATACTGAGATGACTCCTTTGTAGTAGGCAATGTACCTACGTAATATGTAGGAAAGCGTGGAGACTCTGTGGTAATTAGTTAGTCATTTGTAAACTTTAATCTACACGTTACTACGATAAATTTAAAATATTAAAAATATAGAGTACGAGATCAAGACGCATTTAAATAAGCGCAATTTTGTCGTTTAGATGAGAGCGAAAACCATTTGATCGTCGGAAGTAGAAAGGAATTAATAGCATCGAAAAAAAGAACGCATTTTACTTTGACGTCAAGGTGAATCACATTATTCCAAATTGGTTTCATGTGTCATTTTGTTGTCTTTCACATCAGGAAGTTGAAAATTAATAAATAATGTAATTTTAAAAACAACATAATATTAGTAAATAAATAAAAATAAAATGTTACATTGAAAAATGACGGTTGGTTAGGCATCATAATATGTACTTTGTTTTTGATCTCGAAATAATTTTTAAATATTTATATCGTCAAAAATGGTTGTTTGGCGGTCTCTGTGTATTAAAAATTACGTTCAAATATATAGTACAGGTTGAACTCTGAAAGAACCACAGTCGGCGTGCAGGTGTCCTTTTGGAAAAGAACTATTAGGTAAGGTAATTAAGGTATTCTAACGTATGGAAAACATCTGAAGGCCGCCTACGCAGCAGACGATCGCTCTATAAGGTTAGTATCTTTTGTTGTACATTTAGACCAGTGCTGATTGCCATTCTTTTGTAATATTTATGTCCGCGAGTAGATTCGGCATTCCATAATTGTAAGGGTTCAACGCTCATCAAGCGTAAGGATATTCACACGCTCCAGACTTACATATGTAGCCATAGATGATAAGACGGATACAATGATAATACATGATACCACGGTACTATGATACACGATACAATGATAAACCATGATACAACGGTGTAAATCCAATCTGATAATGATCAGAATAATATCCCTAGGTAAGAGTGGCTAAGGGTTAAATTAAACTTAAAATAATGACCATCACTTGTAAACTTGGGGCGTCCGCAGACAAGAGACTTTAGTTGTAGAGATAAAGATCCATTACGGTAGTTTTAGATGGGAGACTTTTTTTGAAGTTGTATGAAATTTGGCATAGTTTTGCAACGGTCGCGGTCGCAACAACTTCTCTCATCGGCAGCCGCCCTTGTTGTGCATTACAATATTTATTTATGTTATGAAAATTTAACATGCAAAATGTTACAAAATACCAAAACGGATTTTTTGCTTTTGTTATGTATTTATTTATTAACTTACGTTCAATTCACAAAATAATAAAACGAAATTTCAAAGATTGTAAATTATAAGAGTAAAGGATGGTCTATAAAAGCAAAGACAAAATCACAGATAAACATAAGAAAATAGAACTGACACGTGAATTGACTCTAGAGGTGAAAATAGTTATAAAATATCTTCAATTGTTTAATGACCGACAAAATTCATTTAGATGTATACCAAAAAAATCAAGGTCTTGACTTGAATTGACCAGTCTACACATTCTGGACAATGGTAAATAATATCCATAATTAGTCGAGTGTTGATTGAGGAAGAGCAGTTCATTATATATGTAATTATAGATACTGCTACCCGGCTCAGAACAGATATTGTGTAGTGAGTCGGGTAGCGCACATATATGTAAATGTAAATAACTCTTTATATTAATAAACGCCCGGGTTACCGGCACCTTAAAAAAAATATATTATTTCCGAGTCTACGGGAAGGTATATTGACAGTAAGTGAATTAGTAAAACAATTGATAATTTTGAAGAAACAAATGAGATCAAAATTTTCAGACGATCTTCTGAAAAAAGGAGAAAGGTTTAGTTATGTAGTTCAATATCATCGTACGAGTAATTGCCTCTTTCTAATCCTTAATTATAAGGACACTAGGTACTCAAGGATAATATTATTAAATTATTAAGCAAAATGTAGAGCTTCGTTTATGGTCAAACTATTTGTTAAACAGGAAGCGTAACGCGCGTGTTAATTAATAACAATGAGTAACGATTGACAGGAATAATAATTAATAATAATTACTAATTAATGAGAGTTACGCATGCAATTCTAATTAGAGCTTGTTGTCATAACGAAGTGCGGTGTGGAATTTGTTATTTCTAACATCAATACATTTAATCTATAAAACAATGAGTGTTATAATATGTGTGGCGTACAAAAATAATACACCGAGAACGAATTGCATTTGGTTGAATTAATTCAACCGAATGCAATTCGTTGATAAAAATTATTTAAAATTAATAGATTACTTCATTTTAGCCACGTTTATTGTTTATAAAAAAACCGAGATGCTTCGTGAGCAATGCTCACTTCCTCGGGGTTTACACTACAACAATAGACATGGACTTTAAATGTCAATGCAAAGGTGGGAAGGGGGATATTAATTAACTAAGAGTAATTTCTAGAAGTCTTCCCTAAATAAAAAGTTACAATCGTTACAAATTAATTTATAAACCCCAGATTTATTCAAAAAATCAACCCTGTTATTGTTATTTAATTCACAATTTTTTAATTTGTTATTGGTGTAAAAAGCTGGTTGGATATTAAAAACTTTTAAAACTTTATTTTAAAAGTTTTGTTAAATGCAATGTTTATATATTGTAAAATAATTTTTATATTTCATTCTCTAAAATTGTTTTTTTTATCATAGTTTTAATTAATCTCCTCTCTCGATAATATTTCTGTTTACAGTTCTTATTTGTCTATACTTGTTATTTGTTATTTTAAAGTGATTGTAGGAATTTCTTTACCTCAGGGCCTCCTGTGTGGAGCTAATGTAAAAAAACACCCCTGTGAAAAGTCGTTAAAAGTGATGAAAAAAATACAACATAACCTAACCTAACGTAGCTCTTACCTAACCTAGTTTTTTTTCATCACTTTTAATGACTTTTCAAAGGAGTGATGAATTCCAACTTTGTTGGAATGTCCTGTCGCCAATTTTCAAAAAGCAATCAGGATTTGAAAGGACAAATTTGAATTTTTCCTATCCGAATACAAAATAACATTTTGCCACGGAAAAAATGGAAATGAGTACGCTCAAAGATATACAAAAGAAGTATGCAATAGTTTGAAAAAGATATGTATTCTAATATACGCGTAGGAGTCAATACGTGACAGGTACAGTCACCTCTAATATGTTTTCTAGATAAGTTCATAAGAAACCCCTGTTTGATATGAGACAGCGCGGCGCTGATAAGCTTGTTGATAACATGTTATATTTATCTGCTGCGCCACAAAGGCTTTTATAACAAACTGATAAAGTGATCAAATAACAAATGCGATAACAATGTTATCTTTACACTTAATGGGTCATACGGCAACTTATGATTAAACTTATCATGTGTTATTATCGCGGAGATATAACGGTGCATCGATAATGTAACAGAATGCATTCAAAATAAGTCTCCGATAGCTTAGCGCATTAAGGTGATCCACTAGTCTTGGAAAACTTCGACAATGGAATCTCCGCCTCTTTTAGGGAAGGATTTAAAAATATTCGAGAAGACGTTTTTGGAAAGGTTGGAGAAGGTATTTGAGAGTTGTTTTTCACAGGTTGATTTCGGTAAGGCCTATAACATTAAATCCTTTCTTATTAATTGTTTATTTTAATAACAAGGAAATTTAAAATCGCTTCCACGGAACCAAGGGACGCAGAGTCTGTAGACGTCTATTCCCCACCGCAGGTGGGGCATAACTGATGCAAAATGCATATAGTCTTTATGCGGACGGCATTAGGTTTAATTCTCCATTCCAAGAACGCCCATTTGGTTCATGGCGAAAGAAGCCGTGCGAAATTGCATTTTTTGTTTTATTTTGTAAAGAACTTCATTTGCCACATTATATAATGTAACTTTAACCGAAAATGGATTTATTAGTAGGAGATTTTGGCACTTGTATTTTTTACAGTCTGTATTTTTAAAGCCCAATTTTTTTAAATAAATTTACCAAATATATTTATAACATTTCTCTACCTTTCGTATCGTATTAACGTATCTTAGTAATTAAATGCATGATTTATAGTAATTTTATAAACCGTCACAACCTGTAATGTATATAAGAGTATTTGTTTTTGATTTGTTATCTGCACAACTACAAATGTCTTTGTCAACTATTTCTTACTGTTTTACAAGCTCACTAGAGCTGCCTTTTTCATGTTGTTGCTATAACTTATACTACGAGTATGTTATATTATGTAAAAGCCGAAAGGCGTTAATATTATAAATAAATATACCTAACATAAACTTAACACGTTAAATTAATATTTTTGTTGATTCTGATGACGATCATTATTTAATAAAACACACCTTAGACTTACATAACTGGATTTTACATTGACAGTTGCTAACGGTGCCTTGCATCAGGGAGGTATTGTAAGTGTGACTGACCTGTGAACAAAGGAAAACAACTTGATTAATATCACAGCCAAACCTCCGTATGCAATTTACACGAGCACGCGGCAATCAAATTTAGCCGCTTTCCCGAGGTAAATGTCCTGTAAAGTAGAAGGAAGGAAATAAAACCATACATTTATACCGTTCACTCAAACCACCACGAATTCTGGGAATGAATTTAAATTTGCATGATTAGAAGCTGAGTAATGAATTCAAAGAATATGCCCCGTCTGTTAGTCATTGGTAAATTCAACATGATTTTTTATCAAGAAAAAAGACAATGACACACAAAAAAACTGAGAGCACTCTTGGCAAATCCACAAAAAGCAGACAAGAAACGCAGCAATTAAAAATTGAATGAAATTGTCATTCACCCGATTTACATAGACATTGCTGTTCATCACTGATTCTACTAGGTACGTCATATGTTGTTATTTGAATAGATGAGTGTTTCACCTACCCTTGTGTACCTACCCTTCTGCGTCTCTAACATCGCTTATCCTTGTAACCATTTAAAAAATAGTTTTAAATGTAGGTACTTTTGCTACATAATGGATTAAAATGGTAATTTTTGCATACAATGTAAGCTTTAAACTCTATACCACCGGTCGGAAATTAGTTTAGGTGGGGGACCATACAAATACGTGCTTTTTTTAGCGGGCCACGCGCCCGTCGATGTCACTCTTGCGCGTTCGAGCCTGCTCAGTCAGTGCGCTTGTGACTGCCCGTCTGATTGCCAATCGCCAGTCGTCGTGCTTCGCTTCGTGCCTAGCAGTATCGTATAGCGCGAAGGTTCCCAATCTTATTTACTTCTTTATTTGTTCAGGTTCTCCGTAAAACAGTTTTCACCAAAATATTATGGAGAAGATTACAAAATTTAAAAAAGGGTGTAAGGGGCAGTTTTACTATGTTGTGACGTTTGTCAAAGATAGTTACTGAACTTTCTGTAGGTGACATTGAAGATGTAGATGCTCAATGCAGATTCGTTGAAATTTTACTTGAAAGAGCTATAGCCGTTTGGTGACCAGATCTGAATAGCCAGGTATCTACTTCCCCAGTTCCTTCCCCTCCCCATTACCTTCGGCCACAAAAGTTCGTGGCTCAACTTTATTTCTAATGTAATATAGATAGTATTTATTTCTAATATAAAGTTTGGTTACAGGTGCTTTTTCGATGCTGTCTCACTAGGATATACCTGTGTTGAGACAGACGTAGGAGGTACATTAATGCGTACCAACATACAAACATAAATTCTAGGGTTAAATACATTTTAAGATTCTTTCCGTAGATAGAATTATCTTCCAACAAAATCCAAAAGAAAGGTAAAAGGAAGTGTAGGTTTAACCGATAAAAAGAAGGAAAAAGATGAAGTAAAATAGATATTGAAATAATAATTATGTAGTTAGATTTGACAGGATCATATTATAGTCTTTTCATTGTTTATGTTTGTCTAATTGTAGCTGGTAGTCCATTGTATAGTTTGCAAGCTATGTATTTAAAATGTCTTTGATCAACGGTGGTTTTGACAAAAGGAGTTTGGAGAATTTCTTTGTTTTTGGCTCGGGTATTGTGTTGCTTTGTATAGTAATTCGGTGTAAATTAACCAAAATGGTTCTCTCAAAGAGCTGCTTTATGTCCATATCGTTGATAGTATTGAAGATCGTACCAGTGCTGGCAGAAAGAGGAAGTTTAAGAAATATTTTTACGATTAACTTTTGTTCTTCACTTACTCCTTCTCCGTTAATAAACATATTATATTTGTAGATAGTTATCATTCCTTCTACATTGATAAACATCCATACTAATATTACAAATGCGAAACTGCTCGAGTTTGTTACGCTTTCAAGTATTAACCAATTAAAAGTCTTTAAAAATTCTTTCACCAATAGAAAGCTAAATTATATGCGCAGACCATAGGCTGTATGTGATGGTAAGCCCTGGCGTTATGAAATTATAAATATTAATATATTATATTTGTTATACGTTTTCTGTCGCTAACAAAAGCGAGTTTTTGCTAACGTCAGAAAAAAAACGTTTCCATGGAAACGATGTTTATATATTGGTGGGCTCTACGCTGGTAGGTACTCAGACCCCTACCTGCTGGTCGGCTGCTGCTCCAGAAAATTCAAATATTAGAATATGTTTTGTTTTTTTTTGACAAGCTTATGTTTCGGAATAAATGTCAAATTAGAGTTCCTACATTAAAAATATAACTCGTAACGATTATAAAGACTGAATAATAAATAGTGTAATTTTTAATTATATTTACAAACTTCCAAATATTTAAATAAAAATAAACATCCGAAATGTTGATAATTCTTTTTTCTTTGTAGCATTATGAAATTTAGGTGGCAGGCGAGATGTTTTAAAACTGAATGTAAAGGAATGAATGTATGGAATGCGGGAGGGGGTGGGGGTGGGGGGGGATAATTGATAAGTGCAAGCGCTACAGTAATTTCCCGTAATACCACGCGAGCGAGCCGCGGGGAAAAACTAGTACATAATATTTCTTAAGTAAGTACCATTCCTTCTACATTAATGAACATATTTTTAGATAGGTACCATTCCTCTCCATAAACAAATGTATTATATTCATAGGTAGTCAGGTAGGTACTATTCTTTCTCCAATAACAGACAAATAGGTACCATTCCTCTCCATAAACAAATGTATTATATTCACATGCATGTATGTATAGGCGGCATGTAGTCAACTAGGTACCATTCTTTCTCCAGTAACACACAAATATTCGTAGGTAGTTTAGTTACGAACCATTATTTCTTCTACAATAAATGTTTGTATATTGGTAGGCAGATGATACCATTCCTTCTACACAATTAACAAAAAGGGAGGTAGGTAGTAACTATTTCTATTCCATTAACCAACGTATATCGTAGGTAGCTACCATTCTTTCTCCAATAATAAACTGGCTCATGCATCAGCGCCTCGAATACTCCCGGTATAAATCTCCAGAGCTATTTCGATCTGAGGGCATTTTCATCCCCTCCGGACCGCCGGAGCGGGGCAGAGGTGCAATGTTTTGGATGGAAATAGAGGAAACTCGGTCAACCCCTCCCCCCCCCCCCCCACCGCCACCAGGCCGACTAGTGAGAGTAGAGGCCGACGGCCGCCGGGGGTTACATTGTGGAAAGAGGCGAAGGGAAAGGGATGATTGTCGGTGAACGCGCATAACGGGGGAAGGGTTGCAGGCGACCCAAATACCAACAGCACTACACGAATATTTGTTGCATTACTACCATTATTATAAGCATTTTTTCTTGATCAATGAATGGTAGAGGACATAGCTAAGCAGAAAACCACAACACCTGACTCGGAACTCAACGCTTTGGATCGCTTAACCGACTAACTGATCTAAAAATGTATAAGCTGTTGTTCTCATAAACAAACCGTCTGCAAGTGACTTGTCTGATAATGCCTTGGGAAGGCGAAACAGCTATCATGCGAATGGCACCCAGCAGAACTTGTTTACAAATAAACCTTTTTTTAAATTGAATAATAACACTAATTAAATTAAAAATAATTAAAACGGAAAACTACAGATTAAATTTGACAGTTAAAAAATAAATAAAAAGCTACGTACCAATTTAATATAAGAAAAAGTAAAACAAATTTTATTATAACGATTTTAACGTGTATGACATTTTACTACAAAACAAACAAAATTTCATGATACACAGGGCGATACTGTGAGTATCTTCCACTCTGGAACGGGCAGCAAATTCGCTATATATTAAAAAAAACTAATTTTTCCAATTAATAAACCTTTTTAGCGTGAATACCGCACAAGAGTCCCAACTGCCATGATCCAGTGGAACTAAGGTATCCCCAATCGGAGCACGTTGTAAGGGAATTGGGAGGGGAAGTAGATGGTCGGATGCCTCGTCCCTCCCACTGCGCTGCTAGGCGATGGGTCGAGAGAGTCCGGCTAAAGGTCAAAAGGTCTCCCTCAATCAGTGTCCTGATCCGGTCCGCCACGCAGTAGGTGGGCAAACGCATCCATCACCAAGTCCTAGACAAACCTCACCCCTGTTAAGTCACCAAACGTAACGAACCACTTCGGGTGAGCTATGGCTGGGACGTTGGTTATCCAATGAATGGTTCCTGGTGCGGCGGTGCCCATACCCGCCTTACAAATTGTGTATCTTCATCCCTGACATCGTATATCGCCATTCTATTTGAATTTCATAATGATGGTGAATGAAGCACAGTTCTGCACGAAATTAAAAAAAAATCACGAAATTAAGCAAAAAAAAATGGTCAGATCAAGAAACCCGCCCACGTGGAATTATCTTGGATTCCACGACAGTTGATCCCCTGGCTGTTGCCCCCCGGCATACTTATACACAATATGCAGTCGCCTTAGGGAAATACGGTATACCTACTAACACAAAATACAACGAAATTTCCCCGAAGGGGTGTGCAGAGAAGATGTACTG
Source organism: Glyphotaelius pellucidus (assembly GCA_936435175.1). Lineage (NCBI taxonomy): Eukaryota > Metazoa > Arthropoda > Insecta > Trichoptera > Limnephilidae > Glyphotaelius > Glyphotaelius pellucidus. The sequence continues at coordinate 31,722,451 of OW386547.1, forward strand.
CCGAATAACAAAGGTACAAAAAAAATATTTTCATTCAAATGCTTCAAGGATAAAACTACGTATGGATATATACTGCAAGAACCTATCAAGATCAATAACAATCTGTCGACTATGTAGATGAATGTGTATACATAGGTCAAATCATTTCTCATTTAGATTTAACCACAAAAGAAATAGACGTATTGGAAATGCTTGGAAACCATATTGGGGTTTGAAAGAAATAATGAAAAACAGTGAAACCAGGATAACTATCAAACAGAAACTTTTTGATACATCCTGTACTTACTTATGGTTGCCAAACTTGGACACTCACAAAAATTCACAATAAGAAGCTCGAAACATGCCAAAACTCCATGGAAAGAAGTATGATAGGGAAAAGACTGTCCGATAGAATAAAAATTGCAACCATTAAGAAACAAACAAAAACAAAAGATGTCATAAAAACAATAAAAAGCTAAAGGGGAAGTGATCAGGCCACACAATCAAAGGAAGTGAAAAATGGTCAAAATAAGTCATGAATTGTTTCACAAGTGACAAGAAGAAAAAACGAGGTAGACCATTTAGACGGTGGGTCGACGACATCAAAGCCATAGCAGGTGACACATGGACAAGAGTAGCTAATGATAGAGAGAAATAGCGACAGTTAGAGGAGGCCTTTGTCAACTAGTGACATACAGACAGGGAGTCGATGCATGATAAGTTTATAAATGTGAAAAGTTTATTATGTATAATGAAATTTAATTTACTGTCTGAATAAAGGCTTTTATTATTATTATTATATATACTGTACACACCAGCGTTTAAGTAAAAAAAAATCGAGACTATAAATAAATTCGTTTGATATCGATACCAAATTTTAAAATGTATTTTTAAAGACGATTTTAGGTTTGAAATTGGTAAATAATGCACAAAATATTATAATTTTATAATAACTATAATTTTCGGGAGGCCAACTGTCGGGGGGTTCAACTGTCGGGTCACCTATTTCTTGTTTTCTTCTTTATTCTGCGCTCCAAGCGCACGTGTAATAAAAGCGACAAATGATGGGGTTAGGCCACCCTAGAGGCAGAAAAAATAGGCTACTTTAGGATTTTTTTCCAGAAATACTACAAAATAAATCGAGATTCCAATATAAAGTATTTATTATACATATCAGTGACTGTACACAAAAAAAAATGGAGCCATTAATTTCAAAATGGCGGCTGTGCAGCGTTTTTCAGATGACGTCTCCGTTTTTTAGGGTCCACGGCCGGACGCACAACTCCTGTAATTTTTGAGTTATAAAAATATTTTTTTTATTTTAAATAGTAACTGCTATAGAAGTACGTACGTGCTTTTCAACATATTAATTTTTGGCCAAATGGCGCACTTCCAAAGTGCAAAGTTAAACATTTGCCTAAAAATCATCAGGTAATTGTTAATAACAAATGAACTAAGCAATATAAAAAAAATCCTACATACTTCTATAGACAATGTATTTTTGAAGATATATTCAATATTTCAAGTAAATCGGTTGAAAATTGTCTGAGTTATGTTTCCGGCAAACTTAAAAAATGCTGTTTTGAGATACAAGCGTTTGAAGTTTTGAGTAGTAGTAATAATTTTGCAATACCTTCAATCTGCGATGCCCGCACCATACAATTGACTTTCTAGATTATCGTCCTGCTCTTGCTTTTCTTTTCTGCTTGATATTAAAGCGATCCTTGTCTCTTTTACTTGTTCAGACAGCGATCTCTTTGAATGCTTTATGCGCTGTTTGTCGATTACTTATGTACTAAGTACTAAACTAAGTACTATGTACTAAAATTCGAAAATCGAGGACTTTTTTCCGACGATAATCCTTTGGTACATCATTTTTGAGGTCTTAGGGGACAATTTAAAAAAATAAAAATAAAAACGATTTTTCGAAAATCCTAGGGTGGCCTAACCCCTTAATAAAAATGTCGCCGCCGAATATTTGACTGCCTTCTGAACGGGGCTTTACTTTGCATACTGCGGGCAATCGAGCTGAATCAATCGGGAAAATCTCGACTTCCCTAATAGCCCGAATAGTCCATCGAAATAATCCTATTGCTATGCCACGATTCTAATGCAAAATTGCCCACAACTACGTTGGGAGGCATTAGCAGGGCTAGGAAAACGTTTTTTATAATCAAATGGATACATTTTAGAAATTTTAAAATATCATCGTATAAAATAAAACACGCTTTCATGAAAAGAAACAATTGTAAAAGTTTTTTTTATTTATTTATTGTTATCAAGTTTAATTTGTAGAACTCCATTTTAATTTTTTATTTATTTTATATATTCAATAATATTATTATTCAATTTATAAAAACAGTTTATTTATAAACAAGATCTGCTAGGTAATTATTATTACACGTGACAGCTGTTTCGCCTTCTGAAGATATTGTCCAACTGTGGTCATGCCACCTACAGACGAGGTATTTATTTTATTTCTAGATAGGATTTTGATGACTAATTTTTTTTAATTTATGAGTGAACTGACAGAAATTATTAATGGTTATTACCATATTTAAAGTTTCCTAATTACTTTTATTGTTTAAATTCGAACTTATTGTTTAAAACGACCTTCAGTCGAATAATAATATTATTGAATTTATTATAAAAGAAATAAATAATTGTAAGTTACTTGAAAAGTGTTTTCGCTGTGTTTGGATCTTAATAGCCAGGTACTTTTCTGTCGTTCTCTTCCCCATCATTAAAAAAAATGTGAATACTTAACAAGAGTTCCAACTGCTCCCGTTTTGCATTCCGTACGTTTCTCATCACAATAATGTTGCAGCTCTTTCTTACACATTAAATATTAGTTACACAAAAGACGGAAATGGAAAGAAGTGGTACTTTGGAGGAAACAGACATACGTACATTCTGTGTCTCATCTTTTGTCTCACCATAATTTAATGCGTAAGAAAGAGTTGCAGCATTATTGTGATAAGGAACGTATGTTTATTGCCTGTAAGAATAGAATGCAGAATTCAGGAATCTAGAAATCCTGTGATCCGTATTGTGGGTCCAACAATACGATAGTCCACACGACTAATAAATATTACGATATTTAATAAATATCACGATGTTTGATAAATATCTGCGAATCACAATAAATATTTAACTGTACATAAGGTAAAGTGTTCAACACAATAATATGAGAAGTCGGACGATAATAATAATTGCTTGAGGTGGTGTTAATAAGCAGAGATAACATGGGAACTATAAACACAGTATGCATTCTTAGATTGAAAAAGTAACCAAGTCCATTGTTCTAAAAATGAATAAGCATTGATATTGTTTGTTTATTGACATAAAATTGTTGCATATCAATTAAAATGATAACATTGTGCCGAACAATCAACTTATAGTAATACAAGCGTACAATTTGAGACAAAACATCGTCAGTTTGACCTAGTGATTTAACGCATCATTTCATCTTTATATCTAAAAGCCGAATTAACTAACTAACTAACCATCACGCCGTTTCCCCGCAGGGGTAGGCAGAGAGGACAGACCGCCAAACAACTCGATCTTGGCACACACTCCTTGCTTCGTTCACATTCATACATCGTCTCATATATGCTCTTCTATTATTCTGACTCTTGACATCGCCCGACTCAAGTATCTGATTCACTTGGTCGTGCCATGTCTTCCTCGGGCGTCCCCGACTTCGTCTACCATTCACATTTGCGTCATATATTCTCCTTACACTCCTTTCCTCATTCATCCGCTCTAGCCGAATTAACATTTTCAATTAGGGAGGCGGGAATGGGTACCGCCGCCCCGGGAACCTTTATTGGATAACCAACACCTCTGCCATAGGTCACCCCAAGTGGTTCGCTACGTTTGGTGCTTTAGCAGGGGTGCCCGGGTTCATGGGGTGAGGTTTGTCTAGGTCTTGGAGGCGGGTGACCAGGACACACTGAACCCCAGATTCCTACCCACCCCTCAAACCTTTTTTCCTTCCCAGAACTCCCCTCTGAACTTTCCTTCCTTTCCTAAAAAAAACCCTCCACACAGCATCCCCAAAGATGACATAGGCCCTGAGGGAAATTATTTTCCTCAGAGCCTCCTGTGTGGAGCTCATGTAAAAAAAAAAAAAAAAAATTGCGTCGATAAACTGTTTGTCTCCCAAACAATGCAAGAATGCATTTTATATTACGTTTTAAGAGTTGTTTTTCCGATCTATTTATCTCAGCACATTATATCTCCAAACCTGAAATCAATAAATTAGTAATATTCACAAAATACATGATACTTTACACTAGATTCAACGCCTTCCCCTGTCTCTCACCATCCCAACCCAGAGGCGGGTATAGATACTGCCGCCCCGGGGAACCATTTATTGGATAACCAACACCACTGCTATAGGTCACCCCAAGTGGTTCGCTACTTTTGGTGATTCAGATGGGTGTCCAGGTTCATGGGGGTGAGGTTTGTCCGAGCCTTGGCGGCGGATGCGTCTGCCCACCAGCTGTTAGGCAGGCCAGATCAGGAGAGTCTGGTTGAGAGAGATCTTGTGACCTCTCAAGCAAAACTCTTTTGGAACATCGCCTTGCGCCGCAGTGGGAGTCCGTCACTCCTGGACCCACTGACTCCCAGATTCCTGCCCACCTTTCATACCTTAACCTTCCCAGAATTTTTTCTCTCCTCCCCTCCACACAGCATTTCTAAAGATGACATAGGTCCTGAATATTTTACTAAGGGCCTCTGGTATGGAACTATTGTAAAAAAAAAAACCAAAAATCAAAATAAGAAATATCAGGGATAACCCATTATTGGTTATATACCTTATAAAATATATTGTAACTGTTGATTTTCCCAGTAAAACAAGCAAAATAAGGAGGAGTGCGAATTGTCAGGGAAAATTCCTATATTTGGGGGTTTATTTCACTTGTTTGTTGTGTGGTAATTCCCAAAGCGACATTAACAGCACATTTCCAAAGAATTGGGGGACGTGCCCTCGTTGCATCCAGCTGCCTGCATCCCGGGTAGCAACAGCCGGCGACCCAGTTAGCCGGGGCCGCGGCCCCGAAGGTACCGGCGCGCGCGGGCCCCCACCCCCACGGTGCAGCGGGCGGGGTCGGGGGGCGCAACGGGACCAGGGCGGGGAGGTGCGTTGCATAATCCGGCCGCATTAGGGGACAGAGAGGTGGAAAGTGATGGTGACGTGCTGGAGTAGGCGTCATGGCTTATTCGTCATTATAATAGAAGGGAAGGAAGTGCATTGTTACAAAAACATGACCAACTAGCGCAAAACCGTAAAAAAATCATGGGATATTGTAAATGTAGGATTTGTGAAGTCGAAAGAATTGACAAAAAAGTCGATGACCAGATATTCACCTTTATAAATGTAATACACATTTCAAATATAGAATGTATTATAAATAATTTAAAATATGTCAATACAACTGAAAAATAACTCTAGTTATTATTTTATGTAGTCTTGTTGAATACGGTATGTATCCATAGAGATATTCTTTAGAGACGCCATTCCTTATAAAAAACTCCAAGATTCGTGTTCAGGTTAGGCACAAAGAGGTCTGCGGTGGGTAAGTTCGACAGTTTCCATCTTCTACCGTACGAAAAAAATTGGCACGAATGCGATGCAGGGGTTTACAGACTTTTCAAGTAGGGGGCCGCATACAACGACATCATACAAAGTTCATCATTTATATTATTCAACATAGTTATTTTTTACAGTGGCAATGTGTATTTTTGGTTAACTTTCGAAATCACTGGTCACGCGCTTAATGTATATATTTTAATAATATTTTGAATATTTTTCTTTAGAAAAATTTAAGAACATCTTAACACGTTATCCACCTATAGATATTTTTATGTTATGTTTATCTGAAAACTTTTTGTACATAAGGAAATGTGCGTAACTTGGTTATAAATCGATCTAGTCGCATTGGAAAGAAGAAACTTGACAACATTTTTTAAAAATAGAAATGTAACAAAGGTAGTTATTAAGATAACAAACGTAGTTCTGAAACGTGTTGAATTTTGCCCTGAATCCGGGTTTTCAACTATTTAAGTGATTTACAATACCATAGCAAGCTCAACACCACGAGAACGCAGGCCGCGGTTTTAATATCCCTACGACATCGACCGAGTGAACCACGTGTTACGCAGCGACCGCGGTAAGGGTCCGGCCCTATTCTCTATACCTGGGCACCGGCATGCCCACCGAAGCCACCGCGCCAAAAGGCTCGACCGTTAGACTGTTCTCTCCTTTTAGTCAAGCCCATAGTTTCACCCTTTCCCACACTATATTGACACGTCACACATCAGCCACGGTCGACGATTTTAGAACTACTAAAATGGTGTAATAGAGATTCGGAGGTACAACCTCCAACTCCGTAGAACGATTATTTTCGCTTGATGTCTAATCTAAATATAATATATCAATGTATTGAATGTATGTATCTAAGTTTTCTACTAATTAAAAAAAAATAACAATTTTGGTACCATCGCTTGTCTGAATTGTTCCCACAGGATCAGCTCCAATTTTCGAAATTACACTATATTAGATTTTATTGAATCGGAATTACCCACAGATAGTCACAACCGAAATTAGTACCGTTAAATTCGTACATATAATAACTGAAAATAAGTTCCTACTCTACGGCTGTCCCAACTTAAAATATACACAGAGAAAATAAGGGGAAATCCCCATTACTAATAAACGTACTATGTATTTTACACAACTCGTAAATAATCATTTACCATAGCTTAATTGGTAGTTTAAAAGGTGTAAAATTTAAACACATTTATTAGTAAGGTCCATTACCTACAAGAGAGGCGAGTTATTTTGGCAAGTCGAGGGCGCCCACCATTATTCCGAATCATTAGGTTGGGTTGAGTCATTGGTCACTCCAAAGGTTAAAATGTTAAAATATTTCGAATTTGCAATAAAAACCAAAAAAATAGTATTTCTGAACACATCCCAAAACTAAAAACTGTTTTTAAAGGAGATGGAACACGCTTTCAATTTTTATTGAGAAAAAACATAATTTTTTAAATATAAATTTTTTGAATGCAAACATGAAAAGTTTCAAAATGGCTCACCTAAAAAAAATACCGAAAACGAAAAACAAAAAATGCACACATATTTTATCAGGAAAATGTTTTATAAACTACCGACCCGTTTCAAATCTTCCATTAATATCTAAAATCTTAGAAAAAATCACTGCTTCACAGATAATATGTCATTTAAATTCAAATGAATTACTGACTAAATACCAATCCGCGTATAGAAGATTTCATTCAACGGAAACTGGATTACTACGTGTTTTGTCGGACATAACTCTAGCTATCGAGTCGGGTAAACTGGCACTTCTTTCAGTCCTGGACATGAGTGCCGCTTTTGACACGATTGACCATGTTTTCCTTATTAAACGATTAGAAGAATCCTTTGGTCTAAACTGCGGTGTTAAAAACTGGCTGAAATCGTACCTGGACAACCGCTTACAAACCGTAAAAGTGGGGAAAAACCAATCAAAATATTCAACCCTTTCATCTGGAGTTCCCCAGGGGTCTGTTCTGAGCCCACTTCTCTTCATCCTCTTCACAAATGATGTCGCTAAAATTATCGAATCATTTGGTCTACTATCCCGCTGATGACCAGCAAGTTTACTTTTACTGCTTACCAGATGAAATAGACAGTCTTAAAATTGGCATAACTGAGTGTCTAGAAGCTATCACTTGCTGGATGACCTCAAATAGATTGAAATTGAATCCTGCAAAGACCGAGTTTCTCTGGACCGCCACAAGCAGACATCAGCGTAACATAGATAATTCCCCAATAACTATTTCAGGAAGTGACATCACTCCAAAGGCATGCATAAAACTACTGGGTGTCAATCTGGACGCTGATTTTTCCCTTAAAACTCAAGTGAACAGAACAGTAAGTACGGGGTTCTTTCAATTAAGGCAAATTAAAGCAGTACGGAGAGACTTGACAACAGAAGCGACTAAATTACTTGTCAATTCGTACGTTGTTTCACGTCTGGATTATTGCAACGGAATATATGCTAGTCTCCCAAAATATCAAATAAATAAATTACAATCCGTGTTCAACGCTGCGGCAAGACTTATCACTGGCGTATCTAAATATTCCCATATTTCTGAGCATCTCAAAAACCTTCACTGGCTCAAGTGTCCCGAAAGAATCCAGTTCAAGCTCTGCTGGATGATATTTAAGTCTCTTAACGGAATGGCTCCGGCTTACTTATCGGAAATGTGTATTCCAGAAAATTCCAATCCTCGACAACTAACCCTCAGGTCAGCAGCATCATCAGCTATCGGAAGGTTGAAGGAACCAAAACGCACACCAGATACTAAATTCGGTGAGCGTGCTTTCGGAGTGTCAGGACCTAAAGCCTGGAATGGACTGCCACACGAGTTAAGAAAGATCACAGATTCAGCGGAATTTAGATCTAAACTTAAAACTCATCTTTTCAGACAGTCGTATTCATAAGTTAAAAAAAAAAAAAAAAAAAACCTTTCACCTTCGCCTTCACGGCCTAATTGTGTAAAATATAACCAAATTCTTATTTTAAGCTTTTTCAAAGGTCATTTTATGAAAATTTCCAGTCCCAAAGAGATCTAAATTCACTAGTCTTTCAAAATAAATACTAATTCAATTTTGGCATTAATCTTCTTATAAATGTAAAATCAACAGTGATGAGGGTAGCAAAGGTAAATTCATGCTATGTCCAGTGTTTTCAATATAATGTCCTCCACGTGCAAAGTCGTATCGTCCCCAGGCATAAACTTTCTAAAAAGTGTGTTTATCGGAAGTGACCTGCCAGGTAAGTATGTTTCTGTATCTATTTGTAAATAATAAAATTAGATAGATCCTAAGAATTAAAAAAAAAAAAAAAAAAAAAAAAAAAAAAAAAATTGTAAAGCGCCCTTGAGGTGATTTTTCACAAAAACGGCGCTCTATAAATTGTCCAATTATTATTATTATTATTAAACGTTATCGTCAACTCACTTTTTTGTCGTTTCATGTAAAAAAATAAGTATTAAAAAATTGCCAAAGTTTCGAATATACTTTTTTTTTTCAATTGCGGCGGGAAATTTTGAATTCATAAAGGTGTAAATTAAAAATATTGTGTGGTTAATTTTTAGATTCGAATATAATCGAAATCGTGGTGTTTTCTCCTTCTAACACCGCTTAGACCATATTTCTAACCATTATAGTAAGGGAGACGATTTTTATGAGATTTATACGAATTGTTCCGAAAACTGAAAAAACTTGCCTCAGAGGTTAACAAAGTTACTATTTATCGGTTCTGAACGCCCCTGACTGTTCCTGCACTGCATTATATTAAATATATGTTGTATTTGGAGTGGTAAAGACGAACTATGACTAAAAGCCGTTGTCCCCAACTTTTCGATCGATCAATCTGAGTCTGCGATCAGCTAATTGTTTTGTTTAGTAACGGTAGATTCGCCTCTTGATCGGAGAGTTGCGTTGGGAAGAGCTATTTGTGCATTTGAGGAGTGTACGTGTTGAACCAATATTTCGACTCAACAGTTGATCGGCAGGATTTGTAACAACGGGGATAATCAATAAGACGACTGTTTTTGAAGAAGTGAAAATATAAAGTATATATATACATAATTGGCAGTGTAAGGAAGAAAGTTGACTGAAATGCAGTAAAATTGAAAAGCCGGCTAAACGTCATATTAAAATGGTAGAAGGTGGGAATAAACGTGATGCAAAGCTGTTTGTAATCAAAATTCAGACGAACATTCAGAGGCATGAAAATGTCAGGGAAAAGACAAAAGATCACTGAATGAAGTAGAAAATAGATTTAGAGGCGTACGTGTTGGAAGCCATGTACGTCAAGACGTTTCTCGGGAAAGATTGTGGGAAGAGGGGGTTTATTTTTATGTTTTCAAAGTAGGCACCGAATGACAATGTGTTGTGATGATTTTAATCTTCATCCCAGTATTCCTGTTAATATCCCATTGCTTAAAATAGTTTTTATTATTATTATTCATCCAAAAACATGTTGTTTATTTTAAGAGGTAATATCTGTACCTTAAAGTGCGCATAGCTGTAGACTTAGTTATGGAGTGGTATATCCTTTAGGACAGAGGTCCCCAACCTTTTTATCGCCGCGGACCGGTCAATGTAAACATCTCTTAAAATATAGTAAATGCACGATTCAGATTTTGGTTAATCCTTCATTATACATTTGCGAATGTATTAAAATAATTATAAACATAATAAGAAGCTCTCGTTGGTCTCAATAAAAGTATTTTGTTGAAAAACGGAAATAAATTTACCAATACAATCAAACTCGTGTTAATACCTTTGTCACGTATTCTCAATAAAACGATTCCACTTGCATTTGGGCAAGCAGAGTATAAGAGCGGTAACTCACGTCGTTTCGTCTCACTCGAGCTCTTTATGTTATATATGCAAGTGCGCAAGATGGAAGCCCAGTCGTGTTTTTTACTTCGTCGGACACTTGGCGTGAAGGGGTTCTTAACTGAATAATATTTTTTTGTTGATAATTATTTTATTGGGTATGTTCGATTTTTTTACGTAATTTTGATCTTTAAGCAGGCCATTGGGCGGATCGGGGATTGGGGACCGCTGCTTTAGGGTACAGATATATATTGTTGTCCTCCACGCTAGGTGTTCATATGTATTGGAGGTCACTTTTCAAAGGGTAATTTGATTCAGTACAGTGGAAGATTTTAAGGTAATCTATGTATATAAAAATCAAAATATGTTTACTTGGGGATGTATGAGTTATGAAAAGTATTGCTATATTAATCATATGAAATGTTTGAAACTTTCAAAATGCCTTCTTTCCGTCCTCGCGAAGGTTTCTGGATTATTACAACCACATGACAATACATCTGAAAAGTTTTTCAACCATTACAAAATCTCTTACAAAACTGTCAAAAATGTCACAATTTGAGAATGACATTTTGCAAACCATCGATTGTTAATTCAAAATTCAATTTTCGAAACTTTTTCAATTAATGAAATTATTTGAAGTACTCGCCTAATACTTTGAATAGAATCAAGAATTATAGATTTATTTATTATATTTTAAATAAGTATAAAATTTTATTGATTTGTCTTATATGAAAATTGTGAATTTGAATGAAAATTTGTAATATATGAAAATTGTGAATTTTAATAAAAAAAATGTAATAGGTGGCACGCGAGCTGTTTGAAAACCGAATGTACTGGGATTGAATACACGGAACGCGGGAGGGGGGTTGGTGGGACCAGGGAGCGAAAGAGGGAAGAGAAAAGGCGGGGAAGGTGGAAGGGGAACGCTAGAGGGAAAGGGGACGCGGGAGAGGAACGGGACGCACGGGAAAGGACATGCAGGGAGAAACAATTTATTTCTTTGATTATGGCATTGCAACGCATGCCGGGAACCAGCTAGTTACATATATAAAAATAAAGATTTAAAATAAATAAAAATCAAATGTATTACATAAGGATAATTCTATTTCTACACAATGTTTTTTTTTTTTTAAATATTTATCAGGGGTAAATTAACTGACTCAGCGCTTTTATTATTACCGTGATGATTCACGATTACGACGGTACTCACTGGCTCCAGGCAGTTGGGAATTGTTGTGACTTTTGTGAGGTATTCATATAAAAGTAATTTTTTTTTTTTAAATACCATTCAGAAGTTAAGATTTTTTTTATTTTTAAAGAAAGACAAACATTCCCGGGTTACGAATAACCCAACAATATTTGAAAATCTCCTACTACCACCACAGAAAGCCAAAAATGTTGCTTGTGTTGTGATGGAGAATTTAGCCAGCCGAAGAATCGAACACGGGACGCCCGAGTGGAACCCAAACGCGATACCCACTCAACCACTGACCGGTCTAAGATGAAGCCATACGTGAAATCCTATTTAGATACTATTTATAATCATCTTTACGACGAATCGGTTACATTATGAACTTCAAAAAATATGCTACGGATAAATTGAAGCTTTTACAAGCTTTTCTATGAATTGGAAATACAATAAAATTATTATTCACATAACGAAAAATATAAGCGTAAACCACAATTTTTTTTTCTTGACTTAACTATGAAGTAATTAAAGAAACAATTTTTAAACTTTATGGCTAAGACTATTTTTGAGGTTTTGTATGTTCTAACTTTTTTTCATTCTTATAAAATTTTGCACAAAATAAAAACCACTTTTCGCTTACTTGCCTCGTGTAAATACGACGCGCAATTTTAAATTTTGTAGGCACGAGGATCGAAATATTTCTAGCCTTTATTTTCCTCTTAATCAACATCTTGAACTCATCAAATTTATTTCCTATTAAGTTCTTTTCTGTGGTTCTAGTTCTGGGTAGCACCTGCAGCGGAAACTATTTCACTTCTCGTTTCGAATTCAAATCACTTCCTTCGGTTATGAGAGTTATTTTTAGTATCTCATTTGGCGCTCTTCTCCATACAATTCTGCTCTTCGGTACCCTACCACACCCATAATTATGTAAAGGAAGAGGCTTCTCGCATGAAATGATAATGGGCGTCTTTATTATTACCGTGACGATCCACGATAAAGGTACCGTGGCGGCACAAAAAAGGCAATAAACATACATCCGTTACCACAATAATGCTGCACCTCTTTCAAAAAATGAGATACACAATGTACGTAGGTCTGTTGACTAAAATGTTGAAAAAAAAGGTAATAATTTTCTTGCACCTCTCTCACACACCGCACGGTGACGTCTCCGTAGATACCTACAATACTAGTAGCCGTGACAATAATTTTGAAAGTATGAAATATAGTAAGGATAAAATTGAAGTGTGAGTGAATTCCAAAAATTCAAAAACGTCAAACATCAATGTGTTGATGGTTTTGCTTTTGTTCTTAAACATATAATGCTGCAGCTCTTTCTTACACAGAATAATTAATAACAAAGTCGAAAATGAGACAAACGGTGAACTTATGTCTACACCCTTTCAAAGGAAACATACAATCATTATCATACATCTCCCTCACACGCGTAATGAAAATAAAACGCCATTCCCGTCGCCGGAACCGAGTCGTAATAAGATAAATCTGTTTTCTTCAAAGGAAAAAGTAGTACTTTGGAGGAAACAGACATACGTATTTTGTGTGTCTCATCTTTTGCCTCACCATTGTTTAATGTGTAAGAAAAAGCTGCAGCATTGTAGCGTTAAGGAACGTATGTTTATTGCCTTTTTTGTCCCGTCGCGGTATCGTAAACGTGGGTCGTCACGGTAATAATAAAAGTGCTTGTTGTGTTTTCTCGCGTGCGTATGTTATCTTTCAAAAGTAAAAGTTAGAAGTCTTCTACAGAAGACAATGACATAGGAGTATTTCCGTGTTGTAGCCTGCTAGGTGAAGATTGCTCCGATGATGGCCAACCTCCGATATGAGGTGAAACCAGAAGAATAACTGCTCTATTGCCATGCTTTTTACAGATATCCCCAATTCTATTGTTTCATACTTACAATTCTAATTACACTGAATTCGAATTACACTTACATCAGCCTGGCATTCTTTGCGGATTTCAACATTGTTCACACGATCATGCATGCTTTTACCACACATATGTCTCAGTGATTTCGATTTGGGAGGCGGGAATAGGTACCGCCGCCCCGGGAACCTTCAATGGATAACCAACACCTCTGCCATAGGTCACCCCAAGTGGTTCGCTACGTTTGGTGATTTAGCAGGGGTGCCCGGGCTCACGGGGTGAGGTTTGTCTAGGTCTTGGAGGCGGATGACCATCACACTGAACCCCAGATTCCTACCCACCCCTTTAACCCTTTTTCTTCCCAGAATTCTCCTCCTTTTCCTTTCCTTAAAAAAACCCTCCACACAGCATCCCCAAAGATGACATAGGTCCTGAGGGAGATTATTTTCCTCAGGGCCTCCTGTGTGGAGCTCATGTAAAAAAAAAATAGGGATCTCATTTCTACAGCATTCAGTCATTTCACGTCTTGTCATTTCATTATAATATTTTTATTTCCCCCTGTTATGTTATGATTAACAACTGTTTTTTAATAAGATAACTTTATAAAATAAATATAATAATAACAACACAGATAGAAGTGGATAATATTTTAATAACACTAGAATAAACATCGCAATAGATACGCGTTCGTGTTTACATCCTGCGAACAGACTCTACGTGGTTTTATAATACACAATCATAATATTGACACGGCCGCGTGACGTCACAGCCTACGTAATTTATCCAGGGGAGGGTAAAACGGGCCAGAGGCAGAGCCTTCCCTTTCGCTCGACGCGCTTTCCCTCTCTGTTTCCCACACCCCTTAACGACACTAAAACAGACATTTCTGAACACTACAAGTAAAATAAGGGCCACTAGCAAAAAGAGACAAACATGCCAATCGAAGGTAATTTCTTGCAGCGGTGTTGTTTTGTTCCTTCTGTACACTTGTTGTATTCTTCATTCACCTTGACCGAAATTTTAAGTACAAGCATGTAAAAGTGGCTCAGAAGGAAGTGTTCAAATTGCTATGGTCAACATTTTTATGGCTTTAACAATGATCCTTATTGTGACGGGCCGAGCTGAGAAATTCTGTCTAAAAATAGAAATATCGAGTTTTCGATGAAATAGAGACGGCCGGCGGCATCGACGTTGTTTTTCCAACATAAAATAGAAGGAAAAAGGAATGTCAACCCCTCGTGTCAAATCAGTGTCGATTTGAATAAAATAATTTAGAGTTATTTTCCAAAACTTAGGTACCTTATCAAAGCTTTTGGAAAGGTACACCTTACCAAAGTACCTACATCTTTTTAACATTAGTTCCGCACAGGAGGCCCTGAGGAAAATAAAATATTTTTGAGGATGATGTGTGGAGGCTATTTTAGTGAAAGAAAGGAAAAAACTTTTGGAAGGAAAAGGTGGGTAGGAATCTGGGGGTCAGTGTGTCAGGAGCGAGGGACGTATGAATCCATCCCTCCATTTATGGTAATAATAATAATAACGTTACATTTGTATAACGCAGTTTTGTGTCATTTTACTTCAAGTGTGCTTAAACTATAATAAATTTTTTAAAATATACTACAGTGCTCCTTACGAGTCCATTACAAAATATTGATAAAATAATATGAAATAAAGAATATATAGTATTTACAAAAAAATGACAAAAGAACAAAAAATAACACTGTTGTATCACACACATAACACACTGTTATAGCACACACACTGTTGTATCACACACATAACACACAGTTATATCACACACACTGTTATAGCACACACATAACAAAATAATAGACAATAATGGTGTATTTGTAGCACAGGACAAAACAAGAACTTTAAAACTAAAGTATAATATACTAACAGAAGGCAATTTGCGTTCAGAAATGAGGAATATTCTGAATGAATTAAATTCGGACATTCAACATAAAAATACAATTAGGAGGAAACCGAAACCAAACAATTACCGGAAACTTGAGAACACGGCTTAGGTATTACGTGTATTGAAAATATGTTGGGATTTATGAATGGTATGATTTTGTAAATAATTTTGTTTTTAAACCCCTTTTAAATTCAGCCAAATTCTGGATATTAGTAAGAGCTGAGGGAAGTTTATTCCAAATGAGAGGGCCATTTACACGAAAAGAGCGATCATAGTAAACGACTCGATTTAACCTAGAAAGTTCGATTAAACGATTGGTAATATCTAGATCTGCTAGTTAGGGAATGGATCGAGAGTCTGGCTGGAGAGGACAAAAGGTCTCCGTCTTTCTCAACCAGTATCTCTCGATCCAGCCCGCCACGCAGAAGATCGGCAGACGCATTCTCCGCCAGGACACCGCTAAGGTTTTTTTTAAGAGTCCAGCTGGAGATCATAAGGTCTCCCTCAACCAGTCTCCAATGACCAATGGCATTGTTGTTGGTTATCCAATAAATGGCTCCCGGGACGGCGGTAATCCGCCACCCAAACTGAAAAAAGTTATTTCACATTAGTCCTATTCTGCTGATCTAGGTGTAACAAATTTAAAAAAATTTCATCTAATCATATATTAAGGACGGGTTGTTTCAAAGAATTTGATGAATTCATCAAATATTTGAAGTTAATTTTCACGTTCTGTGGAGGTTTTATTCAAGTTCTGTTATTATATCACTATAGGCCAGATGTTGTATGAAACTGAAATAATCACAGAATTCGAATAGAACATACACAGAACGTAAAAAATTAACTTAAAATATTTGATGAATTCATTCAAATTTTTTGAAAAAACCCATCCTTAATCTCCACGTATCTCTTCAAAATTCCAAGCCGAATTTCTTCAGACTTCAGGCAGAAAGTCAATAGAGAACTCCAGTCCAATATTTTTATTTTTTTTTATGAATAATGACCTTCTAACTTAAATAACTGCATATTTATTTTTATAGTTAGTTTTAATAGTTAAAATAAATGTCAAAGTTTAATTTTTCAAGATCCCCTGAAAACCACCGAATCTAGTGTGACGTCATCATGACCAACCGAAGTATGAATTTTGTAGGGAGCTGGAATCAGCTGTTCGACTCCCGCCATTTTGAATTTCAGCATTGGAGCGTTTTACTGGGCATTATGATCGTTTTTTGAACAGTTAGAGTTTTTGAATATTTTAAATAATATAGATAAACTAATAGAGATACTTTATTTTTGATACTGAATTATTTAGGCCTAAATAATGTTTCAATAAAAACAAAAACTATTATATGTCCAAATCTCTATAAACCAATAACACGGAATGTCGAACGGCTTGCGTCTTACATTTCTATTGATTTCTATACAACTTTGACCCAGGTGACGCGGCGCGGTGACGTCACGCCGCCAAAATCCAGCAATACCAACTTGACAGGGTGTTTTAATGACACGTTTTAAAATGGACTTTTTAATATTTTTAAAAAAACTACGTTAGATATTATGTAATAAAACTTATATATTCAGAATCAGCGTATATTGCTCTATATGAACATATTTTTTTAAAGCCATAATATTTTTCACTGGAGTTCCTTATTGTGAACAATGCATGAGAATATTCTTACTTTGATTATAATTAGTTATGTACGCATATTATAATAACGCTACGAATATTGATATTTATTTGCAAAGTATGCAGTAGGAAAGATTCGGTGTTGTTTTGATTAAAATAACAATTCCACGTATTCTCTTCTATTTTTAATCAAATTAAACTGACTCCGTAAGCCAACAACAAACCCCCGTCTAACCGCACTAATTTTTAATCCATCTCTCGAAGAGATTCCTTTGTTTGGGTTCATTAAATTTTCAAATGGAGCACATTAAAAAAAAGAGCGTTCGTTACGTGCCGAAATGAGTGCACGCCTTTGCGGTGTTAGGTGGGATTTTCTTATCTTCAGGTCTAGACCCCAGATAAAGAGACAGCCACCCACTTTTGCAATAAATGGGATGAAAAAAATATCTATAAATACAAATCTAAGATAACTACAGACGAGTTCTTGACTCTAGACAAAGAGGTAAGATTTTTTTTATTAGCTTCACACAGGAGGCCAAGAGGAAAAAACCCTCGGGACCTATTTCACCTATGGGAATGCTGTGTGGGGGTCTTTTTATGGAAGGAAGATTTAAGGAGAGAAGTTCTGGGAAGGGATAAGGTATGATAGGTGGGTAGGAATCTGAGGTTCAAAGTGTCCAGGAATGACGGACGCATGAATCCAACCCTTCCACTGCGGTGCAAGGTGATGGGTTGAGAGCCGGCTGAAGACCTCAACCAGTCTTTCCTGATCCTGCCTGTCACGCATTATAAGGGCAAACACATCCGTCGCCAAGACCTGGACAAATCACACCTCATGAATCTGGGCACCCCTGCTAAGTCAACAAATGTAGCGAACCGCTTGGAGTGACTTATGGCAGAGGTTATTCAATAAATGTTACCCGGGGCGGCGGTACCCATACCCGCCTTCCAAATTGCAAATGTTAAAACCTAGATACAATAGAAAATGTGTAGAATTAATGTGAGATTTTCACATGTACTATTTATTAAGAAATAAATTTATTAACAAAAAAAATTCTAGAGCACAAGATATTTTCTTTTTTATATTACCCAGCGACCAAAAATTCAAATTTCGTCGAAACACGGGTCTTGCAATCGTGCTCTTGCATGATTCTGGTACCAGAAAGTCAAACTAACAACCCAATATCGATTTTATTTCATTCAAAATTTGCTTTATCATATACCTAAATGATGATAAAGTAATTTAAATTAATTATGTAAATTTTGCAATTGTTTGATGATAAGTATTTATAAATTTTTAGTGATGTCTAAGCAAATGTGTAAAAAAATCCAAAAATATTAATTTCTAAGACCGTAAGACAAACTGAAGTATTTTCGTCAAAAAACACGTGCAAGGAATTTTTTTAATGATTTTGAACTAAAATTCTGAAAAGTAGCTTTCCTAGATAATTTATTTATTTTACTGTAGATAATACGATTTAAAACGTGTGTCGTATAATATATTTTGTTAGAAAATTTAACAAATCTGCCAACGACCTACGGCATAATCGTATTATATTAAAAAATAAGCATATTTTTTAAAAATTTAAAATAAATTAAACACTACAAAATTTGTAATCACTTTTATGGACACAGTCGATACGTTTCATCCGTTCCTCAGGTGGATAACGATATTTTCATTCGCCATTTTTTTATTTATTTCTATGTATTACAGTATTTACCTACAGATCAATTTTGAAAAACATTTTTACATAATATATTTTGTAATTTTATTATGTTGGGTGTAAGGTAGGTTTGTGAAGGTGAAACTGTGGATAGGTATTGTTGTATGTTTCGTGAACACCTCACTAGGAGAACCTGTGCTGAGGTGTTTACGTGTTTATTTATGTTTATGTATGACAAGTATTTATGTGTTGTATTAGAAAGTTTTATATGTATTTTTATTTTCAAATTTTAATAGTTATTGTACATTGGTTATTTAGAAGAGAAAAAAAAAGTATTTAAATATATTAGAGGAATATAAAAAAAAATATATATAAACATACACATACATACACATCCATATAAATACATGTACCTGCACACATGCATATAAATATATATATACATACGTATACATACGCATACGCATTGCTTGGATTGTTATTGTAAGTACATTTTCCCATTACATGACCGTTATGCAGACGTTGACTATCGCATTAATGCTTATGCAGACGTTAACTATCGCATGCTTGCCCCTCTTCCTTACCTAACCGATGGCCTCTGTGGTCGAGGGGAAAGGCTCTTAACTAACAATCCGGAGGACGTGACGTTTGTCACAAAAACGGCGCTTCTCAAATTATCCAATTTTTATTATCATTACAGGAGATTCAACGGATGCAGTCATCTAGTGAAAAAAGGAAATATTCCAGACATAAGCTTTTACACTAGCGGACTATGGACAGGGAACACGTATACACAAGGCGTCATGAACCCATTCCGAAAGGCCTCCCTTGGCGATGCAGAGGCTCGCACATGTTCGCACAGGGTTCGCTGCTTTGATGCGCCACAGAGTAACCGGGACGAATCCGCGCTACCGGAGATAGGAAACACTATATGGAGAATCCAGTGCTAAACACATTTTTCCATTTTATAAACAGGCATGCGCCTAGCATGGTGGTCGAAAATCCCACAAATTATGTTACCTTCAAAGCAATGAATATAGAAAAAATATTTATATATCATTTAATATTTAGTTTAATATGGCAGACAGAACATTGCGTTCACCAATCTGTTCAACCGAAATAAACAAGCTTTATTATTATTTAAGCATTAAAGTCACTAGAAGTCGCCGTAGCAGAGGCCATCACACGTGTAACAATATAATTATGTAATTTTTCCGGAAAAGACAATATTTTTATGGCTGAACATCTGAAACGACTCTACCGACAAAAACTATTATTTATCGATAACACAGCGACAGCAAAAACAGTAATAATAGGTAAGTAATGTATCGATACGTCAAATAAACAATTCATTATTACATTACAGGCAATAAAACGTATTATATGAAAAATAGTATATTACGCCACGTTCGGTATTTGAAATTAAATTCCCCAACATGATCTATTGGAGATCTCGTGCGAATAACACGATGGCTTTGAATAGATAATGATGCAGATCTCTTGCAGAGAAAACTTTAAACAGCATGTTTTCTTTATTTACTGTATTAAAATATATATAAAATATAAAACCCCCATTCCATTATAAACTTATACAACTCGTTGGTCAGAAGCAAATTGGAATATGGGAGTGTTATCTGGAACCCACACATTTTAAAATATTCAAAAATCATTAAATCAGTACAAAAAAAATCATAAGACTTTTATCATTTAAACTTGGATTAAATGCCTTACTCGTATCCTACGAGGAACGACTTCAACAATTTCATTTTACAACCCTGGAAAAAAGAAGACAATTTGCTGATTCAATATTTTTATTCAAAATTATTCATGATAAGCTTCAAACCACTCATTGTCCGAGCAATGTTCATATTAAAGTTCCTAAAATACGTAATTTAAGAAGTCCTAAAATATTCCATCTTGAATTATTTATTAACAATATTGGATACTTCAAT
Organism: Glyphotaelius pellucidus; assembly: GCA_936435175.1. Taxonomy (NCBI): domain Eukaryota; kingdom Metazoa; phylum Arthropoda; class Insecta; order Trichoptera; family Limnephilidae; genus Glyphotaelius; species Glyphotaelius pellucidus. The sequence continues at coordinate 31,743,091 of OW386547.1, forward strand.
CCACTGTCTCGAATATGTCGTCTATATAATACCATTGAATGTGACCATATAGATATCTACGCAAACAATCTCACATATTTCAAAAAACAAATTATCAAACTCCTACTATGAAACTTGGTGGAGAAAAGTTATGTTTGCTACTTTATTGTCATGCCATTTCTTTCTTTTTTCTCTTTCTCTACAGGTTATGTATTATATTTGACACTACTATGTTTTATATTTCATTTTGATTATCATTATATCTACATTATATCAACAACTAAACATTGATTACTTACGCCGTGAACATTTCTAATTGGAGTGTTAATATCTATGTACATCCCAACGCCAATTCTATTATTGTAATAATTCTTAACACTCTGTAAATATTTCAAACAATAAATAAATAAATTGTATCTAAAACTTCTTTGGCCAAAAGTTATTTTAGCGAAAGGGATAAGTAAGAGATAATGTCCTTTGGTTCTAGTATCTCGAGTAGTTTGGACATTGTCAAAAGAATTCAGTGTTAGAGATATGCTAGTGTGTTTCTGACGTAAAGTTGCCTTGTGTCCAAGAAAAAGATTCTCTTGAAGATTCATCCGAACTGCTTGTGATAATTAGTTTATAATTAGTTTCTGAGCCTTAAAATCTCGTATCAATTATTAAAAAAAAATTTCACGTGTATGTGTCATTCTCGGCGGGTGGATTCATACGTCCGTTACTCCTGACCCCTAGATTCCTACCTACCCCTCGCACTTTTTCCTTCCCAGAACTTCCTCTCCTTCCTTTTTCCGAAAAGTTTCCCGACCTTCCACACACCATCGCCAAAGATGACATACGCCCTAGGGGTATTTTTTTGAGGTGACCTAAGGCAGGGGTGCTGGTTATCCAACAAATGGATTCAGGGATGGCGGTAACCATACTCGCCTCCCAAATTGCAATTGTTACAGGCAGAATCGCAACCAAAATAAGTATTTGTAATATTATTTTCCCACGACAGCATATGAACTTGCGACCTTTAGAGAAAAGAGCTAACAGCTCTAACACGGAGTACATCATTAACAAAACAATTGTTGACAAACTAAAAATTAATCCAAAAAAGCGAAATATTTCCGGAAGAAAAACATATCCAGAAAGAGTCATGAGTTTATTCTTCAGTGTAAAAATAAAACATTTCTGTTCGAAAACGGCGTATTTTTCTTACCACAGAAGATTGAACGCCAAGACGAGATGAGCTTCAACCAAAATAAAGGAAGAACAAACAGTTGAATTGTGGGAAAATGGCTTAGAAGCTATGTCAAACCGTTAATTTATGAATTCGCCCGGAATTTAAAACAGTAATCCTTTGTTTTCGTACTTATAAATACAATATGATGGAATAAAAAAAATTTGACGAGCGAATGCTACAGTCAGGTTTAAAAATTACTGAACACAGAAAAAGACCGACATGTTAATTAAGCATTTTGATGAATGAAAACTTTTTGAATGGCAATTTAATAACAGAAGAAATACATGAGTACAGTACTTTGCTTAGTCCTAACTGAAATCTAAAAAAGATAAATGATTTAGGAGAGTAAATCACCTAGAAAATTCTGAAATGTGAATGAATATTTAGGTAAATTTACAAGGCTTCGTCATGGAAAGGTCAGTAGGGAATAAAATATATTCAAATTAAAAAAATAATAATTAAACAAACTTCATTACCTTGATCAATGGTCACACCGTGAGGAACAAAAAATACAAAATCACCTTATTGTAAATCCAGTGAAAGATAAAATTCAGAAGGATTGAAGATGTAGTAGAAGAATAATTCGATGAAATTCAATTTATAATAATAATAATAATAATAATAATAATAATAATAACATTAAAATTGTATAGCGCAGTTTTGTGTCACTTCACTTCAAGTGCGCTTTACTTAATAAATTACAAAAGTAATTAGAATAATAATCCTACAGTGCTCCTTACGAATCCATTACAAAATATTGTTAAAATAATATGAAACAAAGAATATACAGTATTTACAAAACAATGACAAGAGAACAAAATTTAACAAAAAACCGTGCTTTCATAGCACACACTGGACAATAATAATAAACAATAACGGTGCTTGGAGCACAGGACAAAACAAGAACTTTAAAACTAAAATAGTATATACTAACAGAAGGCAGTTTGCGTTTAGAAATGAGAAATATTATCGAAAGAGAAGATCATTATTTTTTTAAATATAAAACCAAAAGAAAAGTAAAGGTATGTTATCAGCAGTAACTGATAAAGTGGTCCTTTTCATTCAAAACACAATTTTGGATTTGGGGCCAAAATACCAAACTAAATCGATTTTTTTTTAATCACAGGTATATAACAAATATCTGGTACGGATGTGAGCTATTTACTTTATTTGCGACTTAAATAATCATAAATTATAATACCTTACAATTCTGCCCAATCTACTATATAAATGAAGAAATATAAAACAAAATTAATAAAAAGGACTAAAGAAAGAAATTAAAAGATTTATCTTTAAATTAAAAACGACTGATTTGCGTTGGAACACAAATTTGTTGTAAGAAATTTATAACTTCAACGTGGTAGATTGGGCAATATTATTTTTTTGAATATTTACTATTAATTCATCAATCAAAAATTGCCAAAGTTTTAAACTCATATCCAAACTAGATATTTGCTGTACAGTTTATTAATTGATTATTCAGTTTGGTTGGGTATTTTCGCGTCAAATCCAAAATTAGGTTTTGTATGAAAAAGGTCGCGACACCGTTCATCATGAAGCTTAATGTAACTACAAAGCGTCTAGCTTTGCGTGACTTACATATCGTGGGACTGTACGTGGGATAAGGAGATATGTGGCACCTAATTAATAGATCTAAGACTGGTATCTTGTCTACCACCACAGAGAGTTACCATTCAAACTAAAATAATGCTCTTTCTCATGCTCGTGTTGTTTTTCAGAGATATTAAACACGAAAGAAGTAGAAATAATAGTCAAATTATTCCCGCTACTAAGAGTATGGTAGCGAACGATGCAGTTATTTTGAATCGCGGAAGCATTCCTATTGTTCCTCACACGCCAATAGCGATCCCTCAACATTTCTACATAGTCACCGTCTGCCGGGACAAATTAAGAGGAACCATTCTGTTCCAGATTGCCGAAGACATAACGGCTTTGTAAATCGCTACTTGTTCGCTCCCACTTTTCATAAACGAAATTTTTATTAAATTATGGTTCGGATGTAAATTGTTATAATTTACTTGTGAGTACAGTGTTAAACGCTTATTTGATTTATACACAACCATACAACGGCTGCGCGGCAGTTTTTATAATCCATACTTTAATATTATAAATGCGAAACTGCTCGAGTTTGTTTATGATCTTTTCACGCATAACACAATATAAAGACTTCAATAATGCTTTCACCAATATAAAGCTAAATTATATGCGCAGACTACAGGTTGTATATGATGGTAAGCTCTGGCGTTATGAAATTATAAATATTAATATATTATATTTGTTATACGTTTTCTGTCGCTAACAAAAGCGAGTTTTTGCTAACGTCAGAAAAAAATCTTTTCTATGGAAACAATGTTGATATATTTTTGGGCTCTATGCTGGTAGGTACTCAGTCTACTGGTCAGCTACTACTGCAGAAAATTCAAATATTAGAATTCGTTTTTTTTTTTTGGACAAGCTTGGATAAATGTCAGATGAAAGTTCCTATATTAAAAATATAATTCGTAACGATCATAAAGACTGAATGATAAATAGAGTTTTTTTTATTATATTAACGAACTTCCAAATATTTAAATAAAAATAAACATCCGAAATGTTTGTGAGCGCATAAATTCCGAACGAATGAACAAAATTGGATAAGTAATTCTTTTTTTCTTTGAGCTATAGCATTATGAAATTTAGGTGGTAGGCGAGATGTTTGAAAACTGAATGTAAGGGAATGAATATATGGAATGCGGGAGGGGATGGGGGTGGGGTGGGGGGGGGGAGATAATTGATAAGTGCAAGCGCTACAGTAATTTCCCGTAATACCATGCGAGCGAAGCCGCGGGGAAAAGCTAGTACGATTATAATACGTAATTTTGCATTTGCAGCCCAAAATACCCAACCAAAATGAATAATATATTTTTTTTAATCAAAAGGTATAGTAAATATCTAGTAGGAATATCAAATATGTGCTACTTTATTTATGGGTATTTTAAATTATAAAATATAGGCTATTAAAGAAACCAATTTTTAATGATTTTAGAGGCAACTTTGGCAATTATTTGTGAGTTAATGATTCATATTAAAAAAAGTTATACTTATTGTATAAAAAAGATGGAATATATATTTTATAAAAATTGCAATTTGATGGATATAAATTTAAATTACAAATGACCAATTTGCGTTAGAATACAAATTTGTCGTATATAAATTAAAATTTCTACCCAAGGGAACGCCTCAATAACGATTTTTCATGTATATGTTTATTTTTAATTATATTAACATTAAAACTATTTTTTTTTAAATAATTATATTACCACGCGGCCACTAAAATCATACAAAATCGAATTCTTTAATGGCGTTGATTTTATAATTTAAAATATACATAAATAAAGTAGAACGTATACGGACTAGAAATTTGCTACATCTTTTGATAAAAAAAATTATTATACAATTTGTTTGGGTATTTTGGCATCAAATACAAGATTACGTTTTGTATGAAAAAGGCCCCGCAGCCGTTCAAAAAATAATTATTCAATTTGGTTGGGTATTTTGGTCTCAAATCCAAAATTAAGTTTTGTGTGAAAAAGGCCCCGCAGCCGTTCCCCTTAAGTTGTGTTTCTCCACATAATATGTCGTTAAAATAACGACGTTCATCATTCTAACCTAACACAATGGCTCGAGGTGAAAGTTCTGTAGGATGAGATTTTTTTAGGAGAATATTATATAATTTAATAACAGAGGATAATAAAATTCTTAAGTAATCAAAATACGAATAATTTCGTTTGCGTACGGTTGTTCAATGTAATCGGAATTGCTTTGAATTTATTTTCAAAATTGTAACTGATTTATAAAGAATAAAATGGAAATACAAAAGCAAGCGAAAAACTGATATACCTTTCTATAATATAACATCTTATATCAGAAAATTATTATAATTATATATTTGAAATTAGTATTTCTTTTGTTTAAATTTCTTAGGGTCAATCTTGGCAAGTAATCAGATTTTGTGATTTTTTTTAAGGGTCTGCGCTATTTAGCTAACATGCAATTATCAATCCTAGATTTATTCGGTGTTTTTTCACGGGTCTGCGCAAGTTACCTACTAATTTTCATTAATAGACAATACCATTTTCGTCAAAAAACGATAGAAAAATATGAAATAAACAAAGAATTGTGATGGCTAGTCGTTTTATCTTATTGTCAAATGAATAGTATTAAAAAAAGTCGTAGCTCATAATGCAAAAGACGTCGCTGTGAATAGCTGTGAAATTAAGATCTTTGGAACATGGGTCTCTTAAAGACCTTTGGAACATGGGTCTTTTTAAGACACAGATTCACTCCTTCCTTTCCACAAAAAAGCTCTCCATCAGCATCTCCAAATATGGTATAGGCCGTGAGAGAAATCATTTTCCTCAGGCCCTCCTGGGTTGAGTTAATGTCAAAAAAAAGTTTAAAAGGTTAAAAAGGGGATTTGAAAAAAAAGCACTAAACATTTTAAGTGACCCATGGATCTTAAAAATATTAATCTATCAAAATATAAGAAGAGATGCTACATTGAATTTCTTTGCGAAGGCGGGTAAAATAAAATGAACCGAACCTCCAAAAATAAATGAAAACAACCTTCCCTTATTTTCGTCTACTAGAAAACGAGTAATCTGTCGAGAGCTTTACTTCCCGTTCCTGAACCAAGACATTTCAATTTCGTCTTTGTCTGGACACACCCCTTGGAGTTTGTCGACCTTCCACCAGCGGCCAGACTTCTCCACATACAGGTAGGTACAGGGTGAAAGTCCTCAATTTAATAGGGTCTGTTGCCCGTGCACACTCTTCCTGTTCCTGTATCGAGTGGGGCATTTGCCTTCGTCTAGACACACCCCGTCAGTTTGTTGACCTGGGCAAGACTTTACCACATCCAAGTGTATATGGTGAATTGGTGGAGGCCCTAAATCTACAAAATAGAGATGTTCAGACCGGTCTACTGTAGCGAACATCTTCTTGTTTCTTGTTCAGGTATCAAGTAGGACAGTTCCCTATTGAACTTTGCACCATAAATCTCAAGAAATGCAAGCTTTACTCATATTGCCATTAATTGAATTGAATTGAATTTCATTGTGCCTATGGATAATTTTGCCCACTGTGATAAAAAAGTTGTAAAATATCTCAAAAATGCTTTAGATGTAGATAATCACAGTTCATAATGTTGTATTTGTTTTGGCATATTCAACAGTGGTACAAATCCTCTGGTCTTATAGACCATTATCCAACAAATAAACAGTACTCAGCATATTATGAACCATTTATTGGTTGACCAGCACCACCGCATTAGGTCACCCCGAGTGGCAAGCTACGTTTGGTGATTTGGCTAGGGTGCCATGAACCCGTTATGGAGTGAGGTTTGTCCGGGTCACCAGCTGCGTGGCAGGCCAGATCGGCAGAGACTGGTTGAGGGAGACTTTTTGACTTCACGTCTCCAGCAGAAGACATCGCCTTGCACCGCAGTGGGAAAGATGGATTTATACGTTTGTCACTCCTGGACACATTGACCCTCAGATTCCTACCCACCCCTACTTTTCCTTCCCTTAACTTCCTCTCCTTCTTTTCCCTAAAAAGACCCTCAACACAGCATCCCCAAAGATGACATTATTTCTGTGTGGACATTACAGAGCATTTATCAATTTGTCATTCTAAATAAGCTGATATGGATGAGTACCAGTTTTTGAGCGGGGAAAAGTCTGTTTCCATAGAAGACATCACAAGTATATCATATTTAGACATCACAATATAACCCAAAAAGGAGTACTAAAGACAATTTTGAAATTACCGGTTAGAACTCCGACAGAAGAATTGTTTCAAAGCATTCAAGTCTACAACATACAAAAACTTTATGCAAAAAATATTTTATTTAAAATTAAAAAAAACATATCAGAATACTCCATTGTCCAACATAGATACACAACCAGGGCAATAAAACAAAATATTCTAGCTACAGCCAGTTTGAAAACATCTTTTGGACAAAGAAATATGAAATTCAATGCGACAAAACTATACAACGCTCTACCAACTCAAACAAAAAAAATAACAGAAATAAATAAATTTAAAACAAAAGTAAAAATATGGTTGAGAGAACAAAGTGAAAATGAACTATCAAACATACTGAAGACCATGTAAAGACAACTGGATACTAAATACAAATGTGGAAAAACTACAGGCCGCCTCAGAACAGGGAACCCTAGTGAGGACTGTGAAAAAAAAAACTTTATAATACCTTAATATAATACAATTTATTAATACATTATGTACAAATTTTGCTATAGATACTAATAAAAAAAAAAATAAAAAAGTTTTGCACAATACATTTTCTTGGGCAAGACATGTCTAATATATTGAACACCACGGTAATTATCAATAAAAAAAACACGTACATTTTCAAATGGGGCAAAGTTACCTCTTAAGGGGTAAAGCACTTACCTTAAGATCGTAAGAGTACCACTTAATCAAAACAACTTTAAAAATTTCAAAAAAACAAAATTTTTCGACTGTAAGATACGGCACAATAAAACTTTTATCAAATAGGACAAAGGTCTGGAGCAAAGTAAGACAATTTCTAGAGATTATTCACCTTCTAGATATTCTGGAGGAGTCAGACTTGCCTCACAGCCGAGTTCGGGGTGAGTGTCCTCAATCCAATAGCACGGTACAAACAAAGCTTACAGCGTGTCCATGGGACGTTTCGCAATATTCCTTCCTGTTCCTGAATTAAGGAAGATGTTTGCCTTCGGTCTGGAGAGTTCATACGCCCTAGGGACGTGTTTCTCATCTACTTCAAAGTCAGGTAGAATCATAAATTCACGCTGTTTGTGCATAAAATACGATAGTTAGTTATTTAATAAAGATAATTCATCCGTGTATTTTCAATTCAAATTTATTTTATAAATTACTGGCGAGTACCCGGCGTGCGTTGCAGCACTACTCACTCTTTGTTCACCTTCCGGTTTTCCGGTTTTCCATCTCTCCATCTTCTTCTTTTTGAGCCGGGAAGCGTCGCCTTAAGGCAATTAAGTTGTCGAAAGCTATATAAACTCATAAACTTGGGAAAGAAAAGAAAATTTTCAAGGAGTTCATTTTACGCGTTCGCTACCCTTTCGCTCCAAAGCGGGGGTTGATAGTCCCAGCCATGTTCCATAATTCCCGTAACACCAAGTGGGACAATTCCCTCTTACCGCGCAACTCCGGGAGTTCATTCACCGTCTACAGTCTGCAGCGCCTGTATTGTCTGCAGTATTTAGCGACTAGATACAGACAGCCAGCACCTTCCGCATCAGACAATCTGTTTCCCTTATTACAATGGAAATTTGATGTAAGTATTGTTTTCAGGAATAATGCACACGTATTTCGTACATATAATTTCCTAACAATGCTTTTAAATACTTGGCAACATAAATTAAATATTTTTTTTACGTTACCATAATTTTTAAATATCAAACGTAGATACTAATTTCGATTGTCTGTGATGTGCGTTAGATATTCTTGTATGAAATGTGAAATCTGGTTCAATGAAACCCTGCCATATTCATGAACAATCAATTGTTATCTCTTTCAAAATATTCTGGTTCAATGTCTCCCTCTCTTCATTATATCATCAGTTGATTAGTCAGACATCTGCAAATAATAAGTTTTGAGGTAATGAGCCATAAATCAAATAATATTTATACGTGTCTGTGTTTTACATATTAAATATGCTATAAAATAATACCGGGAGGCACAACGGTCCTACACATTAGTATGACACTTTGAAATATCCTACTAGTGATTCAGAAATAATCAACTTTTTTTTTTATTCACTACAAGTTTTTCTGAATTATAATTGGATTGGTAGTGATTACCAGATAGAGGATACACTTTTACATATAACTGCATTTTCAAATCAAATTTCGATTTTTCGGAGATGTCTGACTAATCAACTGGATGATCGACTGTTATCAATTGTTGCCTCTTTCAAAATATTTTATCTCTGTCTAGCATATGCTTTTTTGTAGTATATAATATTATTTTTCCCTGTCTTTCTACCTGTATATAACCGAAAACGTTTTACCAATTGTTTTTTATTGATTGTTTACCAGTTGTGTAAAATTTGAAACACGTTTAATAGTAAGGAGAAATGTGTTTATTTTATTTAAAAATATAAAAAAATCCATTTGCTTTGGTGTCATTTACACTTTCAAAATTTTAACTGATTTTGGGAACAATTCAGTCAAGCGATTAAGTAGGTAGGTACCTATTTTATTATTTTAACAGAAAATCATTTTGATTGCCTTTTTAAAATTAAAATTATAATATCCTGTAATTTTTCACGGTTCTGCGCCAATATTATCCATAATCTAACATTAAGAAATAAACTCTTGAAAATAAGATTGAACTTGAGAAAAACATTGTAAAACTCTGTATTGAAAAGTTTGCAGAAATTCGTTGTTCGTTCGCTGCCCTTTCGCCCCAAAGTAGGGGGTTGAACGTTCCAAGCAAATTCCGTAATTCCCGTAACACAGAGTGGGACATTTCCCTCTCGTTCGCCCAACTCCCAGAGTTCATTCACCGTCTGCAGCGGCGTGTGCAGTCAGCAGTGTGCAGTGTACGGGCTGTCTGCAGTCCGGAGCGAATAGCGACTAGGTACAGACAGCCGGATTCCTACGCTGCCAGACAGCCTCCACAACCCCCTTCCCGTCACCCACTCTCTGTACTAAGGACTAAAGTCAACAAGGCTGATTTAAATATTCACTTATGAGGATTCCCAAATACGCCGGTACAGCGTTGGTATAGCTATATGAGGAAGAGGGCCGGGTCGTATACTACTCGGGTTAAAATCGTTACTCATAATAATAATGCATGCCAATACTGACATCACATTGTTCCAAACGTCAAAAAAAAGGAAATTTTCGCATTTCGCGTTTTGTTGCTTACTTCATGTTTCCTCTCTCTCTCTCCGATGGCGCTACAACAGCCCATATCTTGGCCTCCCTCAACATTCGCTTCCAAATCCTCCTGTCGTCAGCGGCTAACTTTCAGTTTGTTACCTGAAGAAGCTGTGCTGCATCCCCAGACCAGAGGTGGCAGCGAAATTCAACAGTGGGGCGGACTTGCGATTTGTACAAGGTTAGCAGTATCTGCGGACCCCGTACAGTACGCCCAGCTTCTAAGAGACTTCTAGCTTAACTCTGGCTTCGATGGAGCCCCCATGCCTGAGCTGGTCACTTAGTTACACCAATCACATCAATGGAAGGCCTGAAGGGAAGATTAGTCGGAACTAAAAACTAGCATTGTTAACACAGCCTCCTTAGGTACTGTGACAGGGTTTTCTTCGTAAGAAAACTACTCCAATACGAAATTTCATACCGATTGGCCTCTTATTGCTAAATAACAAACGTGTTAATTTCAATAGAGTAAGTTACTAGCAAATTTAAACTTAAGACCGAGCTTTTGCTAGTAAAAGCCCTGCCATGCTAGAAGGCTCAAGATTATTTGCTAAAACATTTTAGTTTTCACAGAAAAGATTAATTGGTAGGTACAGAGATGTTGTTATCTTTATTTTACATTATTTTATATATAATACCATCAATGAATTTGGAATTAAGCTGTAATCCGAGATCGCGATAGAAACGCCAGATGTATAATTTCCCCCGAGGGTTAGCGGGGACGCCTGAAAGTACAAACACTGCGAGCTGGAGCGCTCAATCACTCATATTATTATTTCGTAATCAACAGTTTCTTATTGGATGATTCCCTTTTCCGACATTACAGAGTGTAGATCAGACGATCGTAATTATAGAGCGAGTAGCTTCTGTGCATTTGATTTGTTGTATATTTATTTTTTAACCGCAGGGGTGAACATGGACCGCCAGCGGTCCATCTTCTCTGCCTACCCCTGGTTAAACTGTCCGATGGTATTATTGTATGTTGGGATGAATGAACCAGTAGGTGCTAACTTATATGTATATGTGACCATGTATGAATAATGTCTTTGAAGCAAGGAGTGTGCAGTAAATGACAAAATATGTAATGCAACTTTTAATTAGGTATCAAACTGTAGCTATACTATTAATGATCCCACAATGAGTTTCTTACCTTTTGGGAATATAATGTAAGCTATGTATTGTAGGTATATGTTTTTGTTAATATAGAAAATAAATATATAACAAAGTAAATGCACCAACAGAAGCTACTCTACAATTAGTGACGTCACCGTCACTGAAACAGAGCAACAAAACGCGTTGGCGTATGAACTGAGCGTAGGGTTTGTAGGTGATTTTTGCACAACAAACTCTTTCCCATTTCAGTCGCCACCGCGACTGAACCGGTGTAGGGTTTGTAGGTGATTTTTGCACAACAAACCCTTTCCCATTTCAGTCGCTCCCGCGACTGAACCGGTGAAGGGTTCGTAAGTGATTTTTGCACAACAAACCCTTTCCCATTTCAGTCGCCCCCGCGACTGAACCGGTGTAGGGTTTGTAGGTGATTTTTGCACAACAAACCCTTTCCCATTACAGTCGCCCCCGCGACTGAACCGGTGTAGGGTTCGTAAGTGATTTTTGCACAACAAACCCTTTCCCATTTCAGTCGCCCCCGCGGCTGAACCGGTGTAGGGTTTGTAGGTAATTTTTGCACAACCAACCCTTTCCTATTTCAGTCGCCACCGCGACTGAACCGGTGTAGGGTTTGTAAGTGATTTTAGCACAACAAACCCTTTCCCATTTCAGTCGCCGATGCGACTGAACCGGTGTAGGGTTTGTAGGTGATTTTTTCGCAACAAACCTTTTCTCATTTCAGTCGCCGCCGCGACTGAACCCGTGTAGGGTTTGTAGGCGATTTTTTCGCAACAAACCTTTTCTCATTTCAGTCGCCGCCGCGACTGAACCGGTGTAGGGTTTGTAGGCGATTTTTTCGCAACAAACCTTTTCTCATTTCAGTCGCCGCCGCGACTGAACCGGTGTAGGGTTTGTAGGCGATTTTTTCGCAACAAACCTTTTCTCATTTCAGTCGCCGCCGCGACTGAACCGGTGTAGGGTTTGTAGGCGATTTTTTCGCAACAAACCTTTTCTCATTTCAGTCGCCGCCGCGACTGAACCGGTGTAGGGTTTGTAGGCGATTTTTGCACAACAAACCTTATCCCATTTCACCGGTATAGGTTTTGTAAATACGCGGTGAGTAGTCAAGTTTTCTTAACCTTTCTCTATTCTTTCTTTCCTGCCGCTTTCGCTAAACAGGTTCAGAGTATGTGGAACTTAGGATGCAGTCTTTCGCTAACATCACACTGAATCACACTGAAAATCCCACTGAATTAGTTTACCCAATATCTTGGGTGATATACCTAGACATACCCAATTATTACATTACAAGTACATTTTTACAATCTTATGTTAATTTATTCTCCTTTCTACTTTCTATTTTTTTTATAAACATAAAATCTACTTTTTATTATAATTTCTACTTTTTATTTTAATTTCTACTTTTTATTATAATTTCTACTTTTATTATAATTTCTACTTTTTATTATAATTTCTACTTTTTAGCGTCATTTATACTTAAATCCATGTTCACACTAGACTCCATACTTCATACATCATAACTGTTATCCATTGGTCACCATGAGACAGGCAGCCGCCTAGTATGGTGATCTAATATTCTTTATGTAAGTGTCACTAATATGTTACATGTGTTCTATAAATAAAAAAATAAAAATAAATACCAAATATATATTCAATTTCCCGTGGTACCGCCGCCCCGGGAACCTTTATTGGATAACCAACACCTCTGCCATAGGTCACCCCAAGCGGTTCGCTACGTTTGGTGATTTAGCAGGGGTGCCCGGGTTCATGGGGTGAGGTTGGTCTAGGCCTGGAGGCGGATGACCCCCAGATTCCTACCCACCCACTGAACCCCAGATTCCTACCCACCCCTTAAACTCTTTTCCTTCCCACAACTCCCCTTTCCTCCTTCTCCTAAAAAAACCCTCCACACAGCATCCCCAAGGATGAGATAGGCCCGGAGGGAAATTATTTTCCTCCGAGCCTACTGTGTGGAGCTCATGTAAAAAAAAATCTACGGGATTGTCTGAAACTATTAATCAAAAGTAAATAAACTACATTTTCAATGTTGCGTGGGAATCATAGACATAATATGTCTATGGTGGGAATCTAATTCTCAACCTTCCGACTCGAAGTCAAAGCGTGGACCACTACGTTATTCAGACCACACTTCTTTTCGATTCTATTTTCACTTTAAATACAATAATATTCGTTATTTCAGTCTCTCGAGGTATAACCGAAAGGTGAAACCGACAACATTTACAGATGTTGAAAGAGAGTAACAATACGTGAATTATTAAATCCAATAGAGGAGAATTATCGAGTAAAAAGTATGGGCTGGAATTTTCTCGTGTGGGGAGGAAATCTACACGATATGTGTGCGCCTATTGTTGGGTGTTGTGTCGTCCTATTTGCAATATTTAACTTCAATTTTTACCTGTTTTTTAGGTTTGAATTCATCTTGGTTCATTTCCGTCCATCGACTCTTTTACTTTTAATTTCACGCCTACGTCACATTTGATCTTCATTTATCTATATCAGTGATTCCCAAAGTGGTCCAAGTGGACCCCTAGGGTCCACGGGAGACCCGACGGGGGTCCACGTAGGCGCGATAAAGAAATGGGGGTCCACGAACTAGTTTCGTGGCCCCCCCCCTCCATAACAGAGCGACTGGCATACAGCGCACGTTGTTGTACCGGTTATTCATGAGATCTTAAAACGCCCAGATAGGCAAGGGGGGCGTAATATGGGGTATGGGTGTACTGTACTGGGATGGGAACATACCCCCCCCCCCACCACGTTCCATATCCCATAACGCCCCCTCCGTCATGGCAAATATAATCTCGAATACTGGTTCATTTTGCCCCCGTTTTGTTTGAAAAAGAGTCGATATGGTAGAAATGTACCAGCAGGGGTACCACCGCGACCAGTAAAATTTTGAAAGTGGTCTTCGAGAAAAAAAAGTTTGGGAACCTCTGATCTATATCAATATAGTATTTATGCCATTTTGTCTATGCTTTCACGAGAAGCAACGGTGTCAAATCATTGAAATCTATTGCTATCAATTCCTTACAAAAATTCAACCATTCTATTTATAAAAGTCTTACAGCCAGCATATAAAATCTCTCACTTTTATTGCAAGTTCATCTGAACTAATTTATACAATACTAGCTTTTCCCCGCGGCTTCGCTCGCATGGTATTACAGGAAATTACTGTAGCGGTTGAACTTATCAATTATCCTCCTTCCTCCCCACCCCGCCCCCTCCATTCCATACATTCATTCCCTTACATTCAGTTTTCAAACATCTAGCCTGCTACCTAAATTTCACAAAGAAAAAAAGGATTATTCAATTTTGTTCATTCGTTCGGAATTTATGCGCTTACAAACATTTCGGATGTTTATTTTTAATTAAATATTTGGAAGTTTGTTAATATAATACAAAATTACACTATTTATTATTCAGTCTTTATAATCGTTACGAATTATATTTTTAATGTAGGAACTCTTATCTGACATTTATTCCAGCTTGTCCAAAAAAAACAAAACATATTCTAATATTTGAATTTTCTGGGGCAGTAGCTGATCAGGGGGCTGAGTACCTACCAGCTTAGAGCCCACAAATATATCAACATCGTTTCCATGGGAATGATTTTTTTCTGACATTTGCAATTAACTCGCTTTTGTTAGCGACAGAAAACGTATAACAAATATAATATATTAATATTTATAATTTCATAACGCCAGAGCTTACCATCATATACAACATATAGTATGCGCATATAATTTAGCTTTCTATTGGTGAATGAATTTTTAAAGTCTTTTTATTGGTTAATGCCTGAAAAGGTCATAAACAAACTCGAGCAGTTTCGCATTTATAATATTAGTATGGATGGATACAAATAATCTAACAGAAGTGTTATTATTTGTTATAACTCCAACAATACTGTGCGAAAACCCCTTGTCTTGGAATACGAAAGAAATCAACATTGGAGCTCGATTTACGTCCGACTCCAGACCTCCAGAGACCGAACATCGTATGCTTATATAGCGTATCAATCAAAGATATTCAAATACAAGAGATATGCTATGGTGTCCGCCCGACCAGATGTAGACAGTCATTTTCCTCTTAAGGCGCCGTATCCTCGCTCGAAAAGAAGATAGAGAGATGTGTAATTACGAATGTTGGAGAGAGCGCGCTTATATTTAATACGATAAAATTGAAGCGAAAATTGTGAAAATATTTAATAAAACACGACTCGTTTAGAGTAGAGCAAAAATCTCGTGGGGGTTGTCTAAAACAACGTTAAAAAAACACTGTGATATTTTTCATACATAAAACTTGTTAAACAATAGAGACAGGCGTGAAAATAAAAATTTTCGTAGCATACTTAGAGATTTTTTCTATATGTGTAAAATTTGGGAACAGAACGCTAACAATAACACTTGTTTAGATAACGATAAGGCTTAAATTCCCATAATTTAATAAGAATAATACCAGCCGCCCGTTTGATTTATTCAAGAAGAAAAAATCCTCAAAAAGCGTGTTATACTTTATTTTGCGAATGTCAGGCACAAATAATTATCGAAAAGGGGTTCGAAAGAAGACATTTTTAACATCAAAGCAGTTTTTACACACCTGAAACATATTTTTTTCAGAGCTTATAAAAAGACTAATAAAAAAAAATACTCGATTACTTCAGGGCAAATATGTTTTCAACTGGCAATACTTAATTAAAGCACCCATACTAATATTATAAATGCGAAACTGCTCGAGTTTGTTTATGACGCTTTCACGCGTAAACTATAAAACGATTTGAAAAATTCTTTCACCAATAGAAAGGCTGTAAGTGATGGTAAGCTCTGGCGTTATGAAATTATAAATATGAATATATTTTATTTGTTATACGTTTTCTGTCGCTAACAAAAGAGGGTTTTTGCTAACGTCAGAAAAAAAATCGTTTCCATGGAAACGATGTTGATATATTTGTGGGTTCTAAGCTGGTAGGTACTCGGCCCCCTGATCGGCTACTGCTCCAGAAAATTCAAATATTAGAATATGTTTTGGTTTTTTTGGACAAGCTTCTGTTTTGGAATAAATGTCAGATCAGAGTTCCTATATTAAAAATATAATTCGTAACGATTATAAAGACTGAATAATAAATTGTGTAATTTTTTACTATATTTACAAACTTCCAAATATTTAAATAAAAATAAACATCCAAAATGTTTGTAAGCGCATAAATTCCGAACAAATGAACAAAATGGGATAATTCTTTTTTTCTTTGAGCTTTATAGCATTATGAAATTTAGGTGGCAGGCGAGATGTTTAAAAACTGAATGTAAGGAAATGAATGTATGGAATGCGGGAGGGGGTGGGGGTGGGGGTTGGGGGGAGGGGGGATAATTGATAAGTGCAAGCGCTACAGTAATTTCCCGTAATACCGTGCGAGCGAAGCCGCGGGGAAAAGCTAGTTTAAAATATTTCTAAGCTATCTAATTTTCAAACCAAAAATACATGATTTAACATTTCTTGGTGCGTCGCCTAAAGGGGGGTGGAGCTGTTTACCGAAAAATAAAATATATACAGTGACCTTCCTTCTACATCAAAGGTCAAGTGTGCAAAATTTTATCAATCTCGGAATAAATTTTATCAATCTCAAAACTGCAGATTTGTTTGAAAAAAATCTACTTTGTATTATAAAATACAATGAATTCTATCAATGCTAAAGGTCGAATACAAAACGCGCGTTCCCATCCTGAGGGAATACGGAAATAAACACATGATTGGTATGGTTAGTGCTTTATGAAATCAAAATGAACGATAAAAAGCGATTTGAATCTGTTTAATCGTCTCTATTTTTTAAAAACGTTTCCGAATATTTAAACTAGGGAAAAATAAAGGATGTGATGTATATACCATAAAAAATTTATATAATATGATTTTCAGTCTGTCAAACTGTATCCAAGTATTATTATGTAACAAATAAATTTAAATTTTATAAAGCATGCATATTTTTATTTCGCATTTTACCAAAATGGAGACTTCTTCTCCCTCCTTTCCCCAAATAGACTTTCCACTCAAAGATGACGGGCTCTGAGGGATGTTTTCCTGTGTACATTATACAGGAAAACTTAATATATACTTTTGGTTTTATCAAAATAAGTTAAGCCATAAATACATCGGGAATCCGCATGTCATTGTCATATATTTTGGTTTATTAATGTGAAATTTCTAGTACTTAGTAAATGTTTATAAATTATAGTTACATACTATAATTTTAATTATAAGATTATTAATGTTCTCCAAAATGAGCTTGAAAGAATCTCATCCTTGCGATCTCTCGAAGGAAACCATTCCTTTGTTCTGATTGCAATCATTATTGCGATACTTTCAAGGACATAAAGAAACCGTTCTTTCGTCCCGAATTCAACTATGAACGTCTCAAAAGTTGTCTTGATAGAATCTCATTCTTGTGATATCTGGTACGAAACCATTCCTTTGTTAAGAATATTATGAACTAAATGTGCAATTTGGCTGCCCTGAAACGGGAAACCTTCCCAGTTGGACAAACAAAGCATCACTTTGAAATGTATTGTATTGTATTGTATTTTTTTTACATGACCTCCACACAGGAGGTCCTGAGGAAAATAATTTCCCTCAGGACCTATGTCATCCTTGGGAATGCTGTGTGGAGGGTTTTTTTTAGGAAAAGGGAGAAAGGAGATGAACCCGGGCACCCCTACTAAATCACCAAACGTAGCGAACCACTTGGGGTGACCTATGGCAGAGGTCTTGGTTATCCACTAAAGGTTCACGGGGCGGTGGTACCCGTTCCCGCCTTAAGTTGTTATACATGGTTGGGCATTTACACAATACACAGCTACACGTACCTACATACATACATCTATACATCATGACCCTGTACTTGTAGTTAGTATTGTCACATATTCCTTCCTGCCCATCCCTATATACCTGCCAATTTTGCTTTACCCAAGTCAGTCATTAATCGACCCTCGCTGCATAAACATCTTTACCGCATCCCGCGTACCGCATACCGCATATCTCATACCGCACACCGCGACTAATATAATCATAGTGCACAATAAATCCAGCCAGGATAGAGAAGCGCAGTCCTTTTTTTCCTTTCCTTGTGCATATTATCTGCATTGTGCAGTGGTCTTCAGACACATTTCACACACATAAAACACGCATCATTCAAGGTCCTTCGACATACCCGCAATCGCTCAAAAACGCTTCAATATATATAAATAAATAAAATAAATATTATTCATGGTTGTACTCGTGTTGTATCCAGGCATTTACGTCAACTTGTGGGGGCGAATTTTCGTTCAGGAAATATCAAAATACCTTGTCTTGTCTCGGCTAACATAAAAGGAGACAGTTAAACACACCAGAAAGCAAATGAAAGAAACTCAGATATAATAATATTATTTAATTTCAGATAGGGCTATTTTTAAATATGAACTAACATGACAATCAGCGCTGTACGTTAGGTATTTTTGGGGGAACACGTAAATAACATTGATAAACTCAAGACTCGCGGTTGATTAAATAAACAACTCAATAAATTGACATTTTGTTTACGCCAAGTATTTGAGTTAGCGAACGCACTGTATCATCTCCCGCCGAAACAGTACGTGAATATTTAAGAGCCATTAACCAGCGGCCAAGAATTTAAATTTCGTCGAACGATGATCTTGCGATCGTGCCCTTGCAATGATACAGGGCGGTTCCGATGAGAAAGATTAATTATTCTTCATACCAGCATTTTAACATAATGGCTCAATATCGATTTTATTTCATTCCAAATGTGCTATGATAAATAACCACATTCAAAAATGCTCTAACTCGTGATAATAAAACAATAAAAATCATGTACTTAATGTAATTATTGTTTGATCATAGTATTTACAAATTTTCAATAATGTCTAAACAAAATAAGAATGTAATTTTTTTTAAATATTAGTTTGTAATACCGTAAATAAATAGACAAAATGGAGTATCTTCGTCACAAAACAAGGGCGCGGATTTTTAACGATAAACCAAAATCTACAAATCGTCACCTCAGTTGGTTTTTCGAAAATATCCTTTGAATACAAAACTATTTGTTTAGCTATACGATAACGTTTAACAAAAACGTCTTAGTAAACTTTGACACTTCGTATCACAGAAAAAGGTAAAGTGAAGTTAGAAGCCTGTCGAAATGAGGTGTCGAAATGGAATTGATGATTTGACAGAAAGTAAATAATGTTATTGTCATTGTGCTCTTGCCGACAGCTATTTGGACATGACGAAATTTTGCAAATAACATATATCACAAGGCATAACAAAATTTGCTCGGGAAATGTTGTTTACTTAACTTGATGTCCAGACTTAGGCCTCTTGTATAAGTCCGTTATTTTCACCGGACAACGGACCGTTTTTTTGCCGGACTCGCAGTGTTGCATGGCTTATAATGAATGTGCGGTGAATGTACAAACATTCATTATAAGTTATAGGCTATACAACACTTCGAGTCCGGCAAAAAAACTGTCCGTTATCCGGCGAAAACAATAGTCGTAAATAAGTGGCCTTATGCTGGTCTTAAAACACCAAATAAAATATTTTCAAGCTTCTTACAGGAGACCCTGAGGAAAATAATTTACCAAGGAAATGGTGTGTGGAGTGTCTTTTTTAAGAGAGGAAACACAGGCCAGCAAATTGTTCCACAGTCGAGCTGTTGATATGGATGCATAAATCACGAAGATCATATATATGATAAATTTAAGGTCCCACCGGCTTTAAAACTATTTGAAGAAAGTGCTATTCTAAAATTTTTTAAAGAATCTGAACTGCACTTAAGAAAACGACCGTAGACCTAGAACATCTGGACGCAACACGACAGCTGCACTACGCCATTACAAGCTATTTAATAATTTAATAAAAAGTAAAAATATTGTAATTTCTAATACTTAGTAAATGTTTAAACATTATAGTTAAATACTATATTTTTAATTATAAAATTATAAATGTTCTCCAAAATGACCTGGAAAGAGTCTCAACCTTGCGATCTCTCATAAGAAACCATTCATTTTTCTGAATGCAATTATTAATGTTCTCCAAAACAACCTTGGAAAAATCACATCTTTGCGATTCTTTCAAGGACATAAAGAATCCATTCCTACGCTCAGAATGCAATTATTAATGTTCTCGATAGTTATTTGGACGAATCTCATTCTTGTGTTATCTTTAATGGAACTTTTCATCTGTTAAGAATATTATGAACTAAATATGCAATTTGCCTGTCCTGAAATGGGAATCCTTTTGTATTGTTTCGTTTTGAAATATTTATATATAAATAAATAAATAAATTTTAGACTATTTTAAATTTAAAAAAAAATTTCGTCAAATTTTTACCGAAAATCAACAGATTAATGTATTTTATCGATGATTTCAGACATATTCTGTTGCTAATATTCTATTAACATTCTGTTGCTTTTATTATACGTATTTTTACTTATTGTTCAATATTTCGTAATTTTTAGAGTATTTTATTTCTATTTTTGTAACTACACATACTATTTATAGGCAGTATTATTTTCCAAATGCTTTATTCCAAGTAATTTATTATTTCCAAAGATGTAACAATAAATAGACTAGCCAGACCCAAGATTATTTCTCTACTAACTGGGTAATTAAAACGGTTAGTGAATGTTAAGTAACTTATTATTATTGTGAATATTTACTTTATAATTTATAATTAAAAAAAATAAAAAATAAGATAAAAAATACAAAAAAAAAAGATTTACAAAGCGTTTGAATAATAGTCCTTGGGATTCACACGCAACTTCGATATACTTGCTCGTTGACCTGCACTAATAATAGTTATTGTGAGTTATTCCCTCGATTGCTCTTCAGAAAAGTGCATTACATTTCCGCCAGATCATAACGCTATGGAAAAGTTACTACGTGACCTGCGCACGTAGCAGATGTTACAAACACTCATAGTACAATACACTGAACATATTATCCGGAATGACGACAGCACTTTTTTGGCAATAACAAAGACTTAAGTTCTTCAGGTACAATTCTTCTTTCAGCATATTGAAAATGTAGTCAAGCGGTTAGATGGCCTTAAATTTTTGATTTTGATTTATTGTGTTTGTGTAAGTGTAAAAACAGATTGCATAACACATTAGATTAGTCAGGTAAAATCTTAAAAAATACACGAAAAAAGTAATTGCATTGTGTATCTCGTATTCTTGGTTTTTCCTCATAGCATAGTCATTAAGGTGTTGACCAGGGGTGATTTAAAACAAATGCTGGTGTAGTTCTGATTTTTACCGCATTATGTGTTTAAGGGTATTGCTTACGAATCCGAGTTTTGCCAACAAAAAAAAATGGTTTGAATTTAAGTTTAGTAAAAAAAAATTATAAAAAAAAGTTTTTACCGATTTTTTATTATATCTCAAAAAATTTGGGAAAATAATATGTTCGTCACTAAAATAATTTCTGTAAAATTTTTTAGTAACCTATTTTTGCATTTAGTTTTTCCTGTTAAGCACTTGCATACTGCTTACTAACAACGTATGCAGGGACTCTGGAGGTCTAGATTCGTTTAAAATAAATAAATGTAGCTCCGTTTAACAAAAAAAAAATAGTATCTTGCGAGAGCATTGAAGGAGTAACCATCTGTTACTTATACCAGGGCGGGTACGTGGTGGATAACCTCCAATGTCGTTAAAACCTGATGATTTGTAACGATTCCACAATATAGCATAAGTCTAATAATTCTTTTACATCATTAATCGCAACAATGCCGGTGTGGAGTCTTCCAAAGCTTTCCAAACACATGAAAAATTCGTTGCTCATGCTGAAGACATTTCAGCTCATGTGCTAACAACTAAGAGATATTTAAAAAAAGGTTACGTACAATACGAGGACAGAATTATTATGGTCTATAGCTCGGTGGGAAGGACGTTCCGCTCAGTCGGATGGATCAAGTTCGCAACATCCGAATCGAATCAAAAGAGACTAACTCGGGCATTATCCTGTAGAACCGGATTGTCCAAGCTACTAACCAACTATAATGACCGCCTTTAATATACCGAATTAGAAACGTTAAATGAACGTCGTGACAAAAATGACTAATAACCAAAGAGAATCCTCTCTTTTGGCCACAATCAAAATTAATATCAATCACCGTCTATTAAGAAACCCCGAAACTTTCCATAGTCCTTTGCAAAGAATCAAATTAATCTTCTCCCAAATTCTTATGTGAATGTGTCGAAAACATCCAGACTTGAAAAAAAATTTCTCCAAGTTCTTATTTTTACTTGACCCAAACTTTATGGTCTCATTTTTTGCTGTTTATTATCACATGCATAATATAATATGTACACTTCTTTAGTAAGAAGCCAGGGAGAGTATAATTCACCTATTTAAAATACATTCCGATAATATAGAAAGGGTACAGTACAAATTTCTAGGATTTATCAACTTTTAACTGAATATTCCAATTCAATATTAACTACTTCCTTTTGATGAAACAACTCAACTTAATTACGCTATCAGATAGGCGGATCATCTCTGACCTGGTACTATTAAATAAAATTATTAATAATTGCATTGACAACCCTGAAATTCTCGCCAAAATAAAATTTTACGTACTGACCAGAAACACGAGGCAAGGTGCTACCCTTTTCTGTGACAATTTTAAAACTAACTATGAAGCTCATACACCCATAAACAGACCACATCATTTTGGCAATAAATTTGGGAATATTGTAGACGTGTTTAAAGATTCCGTATTAGTTTTAAAACGAAGTCTTTATGATCTGATTACTGAGGTGTATGATTTCACGACTCTGTAGTGAAAACACTTTTTTATTTTTATATTTCTATGTTTCTTTATACATATTTCGCTTTCCATACTACATACTATTAATTTTAATTTGCCTTAATTTAATCATAAATTATTATATATTGTATACTATGTACCTAACACAAATGTATTGCTTGTTTATCTTGTTAAGAGCCCACTAGGGCGTAAAAAATAAATATAATTTCTTACCTGTGAACCACAAATTTGATCAAAACCGTCATTTACCGGCAATAACGTTCATGGGGATCTTTCTTACCTGTGGAAAAGAAAACTAAATTTAGTATTTGGAATAATAAGAAGATTAACGATTGCTTCACGGTATCACTTCTACATACATAAACACACATTTCAACATAATCTACACATCCGCTCTGATGATGGACACTGTACAGCTTTCCGAAAAGTTCACTGAAGAAGGAGGAAGCGCCACACGGCATAGAAACACAAAAATTAAGCACAATAACCTTTAATTTTTTGTTTTAATTGGGGGAAGAACGATTATAATTCAGATGCACAAAAACTGCCAGTCATAATCAACTCAAATCAGAATGTAGGTTTATAATTTTACCTCGTGATCGAATAAATTAAATTCATAAAACATATTATTTAAAAGGTGCATTCAGTACATTGGGCTGCAGATAAAAAAATATAATTGTTTTTGAGGTTTTTCAGGTTCAAAGCCGCCATCGTTAATTGCGCCGCCCAGACCGGAACGCAAATACGTTAACTAAATATTTCGATCCGAACAACATTAAACCGCAGTCAGATAGATTAGAGCTATTTGCGGACTACTTTAAAAGCTTTAACTTTAAAATCTGGAATCTTGACTATCCACGCAAATAATGTTTACGAAAGGTAAGCTATCATTTAAAAAAAAAAAACATTTCAAAATGAAGAAATTTGCTTTAGACTTGAAATCTGTTTGAAATATATATGTATGTAACTGTCAAAAACGGACAAGACATGAGGTCATTAAACCGTTTTGGGTCGTAATTATTTTAATCTTTTTTTTATTTTTTACTTTAGCTAAACACTGGAGGTTCTGGGGAAAATAATCCCCCTAAGATCCTATGTCATCTTTGGAGATGCTATGTGGGAGGTCTTTTTAGGAAAGGAAATAAATATTAACTCTACTTTTGCCAATAATCTTCTTATAAATGTAATTAATATCAATCAGTAACAGAAATGTAAAATCATGCAATGTCTAGTGTTTTTAGCATTGTGTCCTCTGCGTGCAAAGACGTAACTTCTCCAAGCATAAACTTTTTAATAAAAGTGTGTTCATCGGAAGTGACATAGTTAAGTATGTTTTGTTCTGTTTGCAAACAATTAAAATTAAATAGAGCCTAAAAATTCATAATACATTGGGCAGGATTTTACAAAACGATGTTTTACAAATTATCCAGAGGAAGTTCTGGAAAGGAAAAAGGTATGAGGGGTGGGTAGGATTCTGGGAGTCAGTGTGTCTGGAGCATGAATCCCACTGCAACCCAGTGCAAGGCGATGTTCCGAGAGGGTCCTGCTGGAGGGGTCAGATGTCCCGAACTGTTAATTTATATAATATAAGGAATAAAGAGAATCTAAAGGGCGGGCGAAGACAGGTACTTAGAGCTCTAGAATAAAAATTTAAACAAGTAGGTCCATCATGTGGATGTGGCACGCGGTTTTAATAGTAGGCGATACATTTACATTGTATACCCATGCATATTATTATTCATTTTACCATATTTTGTTCCATAGTTTTATTTATTTATTTATTATTTATTAACGGACTAACGTCCAATTTACAACCAAGTAACACAAAATTTAAGAAATGTACATTAAAAGAATAAAGAATGGTACGAAAACAAAGACAAACAGATAAAACATGAGAAAATAGAAGTGAAATAGAAGTGTCAAGTCAAGACTTTGCTAAAAATAGAATAATATAAAATATCTTCAATTGTTTAGTGAGCGACAAAATCATTTAGGCTCATACCAAAAAAAATCAAGGTTTTGACGTGAGTTGACCATTCTACACATTCTGGATAGTGGTGAATTATAACCATAATTAGTCGAGTGTTGATTGAGGAAGAGCAGTTCTTTATTTCTGAGTCTACGAGAAGGTATAATGAATGAGATAAGTTGTAATAATGTAGGCGAGTCAATAATATAGTTGATAATTTTGAAGAAACAAATGAGATCAGATTTTTCCCGGCGGTCTTCTAAAGGAGCAAGGTTTAGAGTTTGTTCGATTTCATTATATGAGTAATTGTCTTGTTCTAATTCTAGCCTCCTAGCAATCCCTTTTAGGAACCCATGTCGAACGGACTCAATATGACGAATATGGATAGCATAAAAAGGAGACCATATAACACAAGCATATTCAAGATGGGGTCGGACCAAGGAGCAGTAAAGAGTTCTTAGGGTATTTATGTTTTTGAAGTCAGAAGTGATTCTAGTGATGAAACCGAGTAGTTTGAGAGATTTGTTAACAATCACATTTATATGTTCCCGAAAAGAAAGCTTGCTATCAAGAGTGACACCAAGGTCTTTAATAGATTGGACAGTTGTTAATCAGTTGTTGTTAGTTGTTGTGATTATATAAACATATGTTCCCAGGTAAGTAGATCGTAGCTTACAAAACTTGAATTATTTTCACAAATATATATGCACCAAGGTACGTTGTCCCAACAATGTAAAAATAACTCACCGACAGATAAAAATAAATAAAATAATATGATCTAACCAGGAAGGAAGGTTTCTTTCGACATAATTCTTATACAACGACTCCCCAAATAATAATGAAACAAATGGCTAAAAATAAAAACGGAAGCCGGAAAAAGCCGTGCGGAAAACATCGGACAAATAGGTCATTGAGCACTTTTCAGGGTTCATTCCCTAATATTGTTTTCTTTCCGTTTTTATAAAATTTTAATGTGAAAGTTAAACCAGGTAATTCTTTTACTACCCGGAGCTGGTCTAGTAGGACCAGAAAGATGAATTATTTCTGTCTATTCGAAGCCTTGTGACGAACACATGTTATCAAAATATCTCCAAAAAAGGTGGCGCAAAAGTCATCAAGTCATCAAGTCATCAAGTCCCTATTGGAAGATGTCATAATTTTTGCATATGGCGGCAAATGTCAGTTCTGCTTTGACATTTGTGAAGCGAACAGATACAAAATACACGTCAACAAGACATGAATCGTATACTAATAAGATTTGGAAAAAAATGAAAAATCGCATTTACGGGTCGTCTAATCTCTCGTTTTGGTGATTTGCACTGGCCAGCAATCGCCCAATTTAACCATTCCAGACTTCTTTTTGTGGGGTTTCTTGAAGTCAGAGTCTACGTCAACAAGCCTCAGACTCTTGAAGCCCTCAAAGAGAATATCTGTCAAGAATGCGAGAACCTATCGCCGGAAGTTTTAAAAAGAGTGATGTGACGGAAGATGTCATAAATTGGGTCCATGGTCATCAATTCTGGGGGCCACTTGACCGATATCATTTTCTGGATTTAGTGAAAAAAAAATGAAGACATCAAATCAACACAATCCAAAAGCAGAACCAACATTTTTTATTCATAAAAGAATTACAACCAAAATATCGGGTGACAACTTTTGCGCCACCTTGTATGTCTATATCTTGTCGAGACTCCTATAAAGAAGGGTCAAATCCAATCCCTGCAAATAATCAGGCAATCAGACCAGAGTTCTGAACTCAAGTCCATTAATCTCAAATTTCGCAACAAAAATATTGAGGCACCAATGCTAATAAACTACAAATAAACATAGTATTTACTAGTTATTTGAATAGCCACCCATAAAAACACCCAAAACTTGGAAAGCTCCTCTACGAAGGGCATTTAGCAAGGATCAAAAAAAGGCTTTTTAAATAATTGAAAATTTTAAATGCGATCGTTTTTACGGATTTTGGGTAAGAAAATTGAAAATTACCAAATAAATCATAGATTTTATAGTTAAAATACTGTTTTATTGCATAATATTTTTACTATTGGTACAGATTTATTTGTGTTTTAGTATGAAATATTATTTTAAGGTATGTTGATTTACGCATTTAAGAAAAAAAACTCGTCATAATTAAATATATAAAAAGGGATGCGTACGTTGTTCTATTACAAAATATTCTTTACAATATTTTTTTCATATCGGAAATGATCGCAGATGAAAAAAAAATCAGGAGGTCAATTGACAATTTAATAAAAACTGCTATTATATAAACAACTAACGAGTTCCCGGCATGCGTTGCTATGCCATTTAATAAAGAAAAAAATCTTCCTGCTTGTCCTTTCACATTCGTCCCATTCCCCTTCCACCTCCCCTTCCCGTCCCATGTCTCGCTCCCCCGCGAACCCCCCTTCCGCGTTCCCCTCCCCTCTCCCGCGTGCCTTATATTCAGTCCCGGTACATTCAGTTTTCAAACAGCTCGCGTGCCACCTATTGCAATTTTTTTATACAAATTTTCATTTTTCATACATTAGAAACATTCATTTTTATAAACATAAAAATAATATGAACAATCAATCAAATTTGATACCTAACAAAGGTACCTATTTAAAATACCTATAATCCTTGATTAGACTAAAATATTCGACTTGGGTGAGTATCATAGGTGATTACTTCAGTTAAATTCATTAATTTAAAGAGTTTATTCGAAAATTGAATTTTGATTGAACAATCAATGGTTTGCAAAATGTCATTCTCAAAGTGTGACATGGTTGACAGTTTCGTAAGAGTTTTTGTGATGATTTAAAAACTTTTTAGATGTATTGTCGTGTGGTAGTAATAATCTAGAAACCTCCACGAGGGTGGAAAGAAGATATTTTGAAATTTTCAAACAATTCCTATGCTTAATACAGCAATACACAAACAACAAACAAAGAACAAAAACACATACATTTTTATATATATGTATAGATTATTAAGTAAGAATTTTTTTAAATATTTAGTTTTAACTGGTGGGATATAACATATGTACATTTATATTATGGAAATTATGATAAATATTTTGAAAGTGCTGTTATGTACACAGGTGACTTTGAAAATACGCAAAAACCATAAAATATAGAAATATCCCTCGTGGGCTCTAATGTGCCGAAAACTTATACCGTGGACCGTAGACAATAAACATTAAAATACCAACCCACTTGGACACTAATTATAAAACTTAGTTGTAAGTAACTAGCCATTAAAATTCTTAGATGTATGCAAATGTTACTCTTAGATGTAAGTCATTAGTTATAAGTTTCAGCAGTCCGTTGGGTGACCGAAAAACTCGGAATGAAATCAACTCAGAACCTCCTCAGAAAAGTCATTAAAATGATGATTAAAAAATTGGTTAAATAGGTTACGTTAGGTTAGGGTTAAGGGCTATTTTAAAATGACTTTTTTCATAGCTTTTCAAAGGGTGTTGAGTTGACTTAATTCTGAACCAGTCCGTTGCTAGCTAAAAGTCTTAGTTGAAGTCCCTTGTTTTAGTTATTTATTTATTTACACAAACACAATAGATTACGTTACAAGCGATAAAGAATATTAAATTATATATTGTTAAAGTACCTATTACGTTTGTCCAGTGTCCATACAATATCTTAGTAATTTCGCCTGGGATGAGAATGATTCTTAATCTTAAGGGTCCATTATTCGAATTACGACCGATTTCTTACATATCTCCCTTAAACATTTGAAGTTTTTAAGCTCTTAAAAAAATATATATTATTTTTGAAGATAATATCTAGATACGTTCCACGCCGAAACGCAAATTATATGAGATTCCCTCAATAGAAAAAAATCGCAAAGTATGCTCCGAAAATTATTTAAAACAAGTCTATTTCTTTTATTTTACAAGTTATATTTGTGAACAAATTCACAATGTTTCTTTAAAAATGATACGATACTTTTCACGAGATTTTTGCTATATTTTAAACGAGTCATGTTTTATTAAGCTTTTTCGCAATTTTCGCTGCTATTTTATGATTTAAAATATTAGCGCGCTCTGTCCAACATTCGTAATTACACATAGCTCCATCTTCTTCTTTTTCAGCCGAAGAGTGCCGCCTTAACCAATGAATATATTAGTAATAATTATAAAAAAGGAAGAGAAGTGTGTTGAGAGATAAAGAGAAATTTCGAAATCAAGAATTAATTATAAGCTCTCCAATTGTAATTGATTATGAAAAATAAAGAGTTAGTATTTTGAAAATAATTTATATCACGAAAAAAAATATAAATTAGTTTTGTACTTTACCAAAAAATTATGAAAAATGCTAAGTTTAGTAAATTTTTGTATATGTTGTGAATGCGCGAGTATTGGTGAGTTATTTGCTGCATCAGTGTTGTTGGCTTATATTGAAGAAGCATAGTGTGCGTGGTACGCCTCAATGGAACGTTTAAGCCAATTAATTATAAACCTTAGTTGTAAGCTACTATGATAAATCTTATTACTAGTATTATTAATGGTTCGGAGTCTAAACCATAAACAAATTACTTCTTCAATTTTGAATTAAACAAATTAAGTCGTAAAGCATCCTTGAGGAGATTTTCCCGCGAGAATGGCGCTGTAGAAATAATCCAACCGTTTTATCATTATTATCGTATTCCACTGCAATACAAATAAATCGCAAATAAAACTATAATAAAACGGTTGACTAACAAACAATAACAAAAAAACTACAAATTATTTCAAAGTCACGTAAATTACGTCGTGATAAAGTTATGTAAAACATTTTTTATAGAGATTAAATCGATTTTTCTCGCTTTGTGTTTTTTATTTCTATTATTAAATCACTTTAATCAGAACAAATGGTCGAGACATTATCAGCTCCATTGGTCTTGAAATCCGGAAGCTAAAATGACAGTCACTATCAAGGGCACCCAATGGACGATAAGAAAAAATATAATGTAAGTAGGTAAAAAGTAGATCTTATTTTGTTATTTGTTGACTACCAAGTTCACGAACTTAATATTCAATATTATTAAATTATACTGCGTAGGTTGTTTTAGGATAAAGTATCGAAATTCAAACACGGCCATTTCTCCTACAAATCACTATTTTTTAAATTTTTTAAAGGAAATGGTACCAAAAAAGTCTGTTTCTTCAGAAAATAAAAAATTCCGACCATTTCTAATATTAACAGTTCATATTTTGAAGAATCAAAGAACTAAAATATGTATAAAATACGGAAAAGGTTCTACGCAAATAACGCAAATGACCAAAAAGGCTCAAATGTCCACTACTTATCGAACAAAGGGGCCCAAATACGCACTACGAAAAGTCCCAAATATGCATTACCTAACGACTAAAAAGGCTTAAATATGCACTACCACACCCACAAAGATAAAAAATCTGAAATATGCACTACCTAATGATCAAAACGGCTCAAGAACGCACAACCTGATGACCAAAAAGGTTCAAGTATGCACTATGCATAATGCAAATGCATATAATCCGATGTCCAGTAATTATAAAAGTAATTATTATCAAGATGCCGGACATATTTAGGGATAGTGTTTGGGAATATTATATATCCACCGACATACGTCCATATCTACATACTTCCTTCAACCTACTTGGTGAAATTGCAAACCAGTGCGGTGATAACTTTCAACAAGCAAGCCGTGTATTATTATGATTAAGTTCTATTATGTTCGTATTCTCGAATGCAAGGGCAAATTACCTGTTTACTTAAAGACTTCAAATTATAACTTTCGGTGATCATACAATCTGTGCACAGTTTTGAACATTATTGTGAAATGTGAAACTTATATGAACATCATCAAATCAACCAGCCTGCTACATCAATTCAGTGATTTGTACACCTTCCCTAATTTCCTACCTTCTAAGAGAGTTCCTAACAGATAGCCCTCACAACATAACAAAATGTCTAGAAAATAAAAAAGGTCAGTTACAACAGTGTTCCGCAAAGTGTGTGCCGCGGCACACTGGTGTGCCGTGGTCATTAGTTGGTGTGCCTCGACGAAATGTTAAATTGTCGTCTTAGTCGTCCCAGTGGTCTCACATTTTTAGAGACACAGGGTTCAGATTTTGTTTTTTTGTTTAAAAAAGAAGAATGGGTAGCAAAACTTGCTTGTCTAACAGACATATTTGCTTATTTAAATGAGCTCAGCAAAAAAAGGTAAGGCAGGCTAATCAAATATAAAAGGTTCTAATATTTTAATGTTATCGGACAAGATTGAAAGCTTTCGCGCTAAGTTGGTGTTATGGATCAGCCACGCTAACAATGGTAGTAATAAAATGTTTTAAAATGTCGTGTTTGCCGATTCAGAAAAAAAAGTGCAGGCCTTGAAAAAGTTATTAGCAAAAAAAAAAGAACTCATATTTTCCTAAGTTGACCTGCAACCTATGGACTGGGTACAAAATCCATTATCAGATAGCATTTCCCTTGGACAATTACCGATAAATGAGCAGGAAGATTTCATAGAGCAAAAACTGATCGGATATTAAACACAAAATTTTCCAAAACAGAGCTAGCACATTTTTGGATGCATATAAAAAATGAGTACCTATCCACTAATTTCAAAGCGTGCTATTGAAACTTTCTCACCATTTGCTAGGACCTACTTACATGGGGGGACCCAAAAGTAACGGGACTCGGGCGGTAGAGGGTAGAAATGGATAGTGAACGAGTTTTTTGTGATCGGCTGATGTACGGAAACTCTTTTTCGGTCAGTGTGCGAAGCCGCATCGCTGTGGGGTCCACGCGTTCGTCCAAAGTTTAATTAAGTTAAACAAGATTTCTTCTTTCGGCGAAAATGCGAAAGTCTCCTCTCTGAGGATCAAAGAGAGCAAAGCCTGCCACGAATCGACAAATCAGCAAGAAGAGGACCCAGATTTTTTCCCAAAGTTATTATTGGTGGTGAGTTATAAGTCATGGCGTTAAGATGAAGCCATGCGACGTATTGCAAAATCATACAAAATCGTGTATTTTTGTTTTGAAAATTTAATCGCTTAGAAGTATTATATATGCTTCAATTAAATACTGCGTGTAGAACGTATCTTGGCCCTTAAAAATATCGGTCATTTTTTTTATAAGTCTTTTAATAAGCCTAGAAAAAAATAAAGTATTAGGTCTATAAAAAAACACTTTCAAGTGCAAACTCTCCTACTTATAAACCCTTTTTCGGATTTAGTTTTATTGCATAATGTGGCAAATTTAGTTTCTTTTATGATAATCGCGAAAAAAGTTGATATTTATGCATGAACTTCACGAAATAAAATAAAATGTGCATTTTCGCGTTGTTATTTTTGACGTCAATCAAGACCGCCGGCATTCGACAAAAATGTTATTTCAAAGTGAACCTTATGCCATGGACATAAGGACCACACAATCGTCACCGCCTTTTTGTCGCATTCTCCACCCAACCGTTGTGGTGGACAGACCTGTCTTCGACTTAGTGACTCTCTGCGCCGTAAAATGTTATTCGAGTTTACGTACTATCGATTTTTAAATTTCCTAATTATATATGTAGATGTTTGAATGAACCGGTTAACCACTTTATAATTTACTTTATTTATGTAATAATACTCGTATTTGAAAAAAATATATATAATTCTGTTGCCAAATGTCGTTTGAAGTAGGCAATAACTTTGCCTATGATTTGACATTTACAATTTTAAATCTGGCGCGCTTTTGAGTATTAAACAGTGACAACAGTACCGCACAGTGAGCAAATTTCAATACATGGTTAACAATTTAATATTAATAAATTCGTTTCATTTTCCGTATAAAACGACTTCCTTGAAGTACTCGATTCACATTTTGAATAAGTTATATTATTTTTATTTAAAAAAACGCGATTTTTAAAATTCCGCCATTACATTGATGAACTTAATTATTTTTACCTTGATAACACTGGCATAAATCTAACTATGCCTATCAAATCTCCGTAGAAGAGAAACGTATTAATTTTGATTAATTAACTTTTATTGCCAAGTTCTTACTTTCGGGGAATGATTAAATATATTTTTTTGTTTATTAATACCTAAATTACAGTCCGAAGCTTTCCCGTTCAGTTGTTAACCGCCAAGCTGTTGGTGAATATTTTTGTTGAAAATTGTTATTTCCAATATTTTTATTTTTAAATAAATGCAAATTGTTCAGAAGAATTTTAAACAATCCAATTTATTAGCAGTTCAAATATAATTGTAGGCCTCCTGGTCAAATGTATTTGACGGCCTCCGTGTTTGAGGGGAAAGGCTCTCGTCTAGCGATCCGATGGTTGCGGGTTCAAATAATTAAATATAATATATTATGGTATATTTATGGCATGTTCCGGAATGGAAGATACTCTCAGTATCGCCCTGGTGTAAGACCAACATTCGAAATTGATACGTTGCTTAGTGACCAGATCTGAATAGTGAGGTACTTCCCCACCTTCCTCTTCCCAATCTCTTTCTCTTCCTCGCTACCTTCAGCCTCACAACATACCCCAATTGGGGATGCCATAGTCTCACCGACTCCAAATAGCAGAAGTTGAGACTCTTGTCACAAGAGTGATAGGCGCGGCTGGCGCAAACGTTCAATGGTGCGCTGAACCGCCAACAAAATTGAACAACAATTTACCTTATTTCGGCTCGTTGTATTTCTATGTAATGTGTTTAATTATAAAATTGAGCACAATCTTTAAATATAATCACAATTAATTACCTATCTAACAATGTTTTGCGGCCAAATAAACGCAGTGTTCCCGCCCGCCCGCCCCCTAATACGGCGGCTAGGAACGAGGAACCGAGGAACCGAGGTAGGTACATACCAATCCGCGCGCCAGAACAAAGCGCCCCGTAGCTTGAATGAAGCTCGTAGTAAAAAATCCCAAAACGTCGAAATATGTCATACTAAACCAGTCATGGGCAAAGTACGGCCCGCGGGCCAAGTCCGGCCCTTCAGGCTAGTCAATCCGGCCCGCGACATTGTTTTGAATAACCCTACCACAATTTACCAATTGACGAGTTTTCGGACGAGTTTGGGATTTAAAAGACGACTCTTTCATGGAAGAAAAAGGAATGGACGAATGTGAACATATGGAAGATATTGTAATGCTTTCAGACTTTGCATTTTTTACAGATCTTCTCAGATACATCAATAAATTTAAACTTAAACTCCAAGGAAGAAATCAATTAATCAGTGATATTTGGGATCATATCAGGTATTTCAAAATGCAATTGAATCTATTTTCCAAACAACTAGTCAAGAAAGACTTTACTCATTTTCCAAGACTAAAAACTATTGCAGTTAGGGAGGACCAACTTAAGAACTATGAGAAAAGCGTGAAATGTCTTCAGGATGAATTTGAACGAAGATTCCAAGACTTCAAAGTTATAGAACAGGACCTGGACATTTTTAGCACGCCATTTAATATAGATTGTGAATCAGTCAAACCAAAATTGCAGCTCGAACTGATTGAGTTGCAATGTAACACTGAATTGAAGCAACTGTTTCTCAACGTATCCAAAATTGAGTTCTACAAGGCCCTGTCAAAATCAAGTTTCCCAAACCTGAAATTTCACGCTCAGAAGATAATTGCGATGTTTGCATCTTCCTACATCTGTGAACAGGTGTTTTTTACTATGAAGCTTCGCAAAAACAGCGTTAGAAACCGATTGACTGACCACCATTTAGCTTCACTACTGCGAATCAGCTCATCCCAGTTTCTACCAGATTATGAAAAACTTTTAGAAGCTCAGTCACAGTTTCATCTGTCACATACGCCTTCATACTCTTCTAAAGAATAATTAATTTTTGTTACTTTTTGCCTTTGTAGCATATAATATTCTTAATATTATGTTTGATGTAAAAATTAAAAAATAAAGTATATCACTTTTAAAAAATTATTTTATTAAATTGTTTTCCGGCCCGCCTAGATAATTTTTTGATTTATCTGGCCCTTTCGTTAAAAAGTTTGCCCATCTCTGTACTAAACGTATCTAAAAAACGACTAACCGCGCGCCGCACGGCCACCCGAAGATCTTCGGGATTCTTCGGAAATATTCCGAAACTTTAGTTCTAGCGAAAGTAGGGTTTGAACAAGATAATATTAAGTAATAATATTTCTCTTCTAAAACGCAACCATTAGTCAAAGGGTCAGTTATGCGTTCGCACGATATTATCTTGTTCGAGCCCTTGGGATATACCTTTTTGAGATTATTATTTGTTTGTTTGACAGTTGAAAATGACCTTTTGTTTGTGTGCGTTTTTTGTCACCTATTGCGAACTTTATAGGTCGTCAGTAACAGACAGTAAATACATGCGACCGCTGGCGATCTACTCCGCTAAGTGAAATGTTTCTTGTGTGTTAATTATTGCGTTTTTAATATTATTGGAAGGTGGAGTCTTTTATTTTTATTTTATTATTTATTTATTTATGTCTATTCTTGAATACACAATTTTACAATTGATTACAGAGGTTTACAAAGGAGTACAAAAAAACGTTAATTTTCAGTAGCAGTAAGCAAAAAGATTTTTTTTTTCATGGGTTTAAAAAACAGTCTTTTCTGCCTCCTGTAAAATTTGATAAATGAAAGTTACTTTTTCTACAAATTAGGCCCATGATATGTTAATTTTACCGTGTATTTTGATAATCATAAATAAGTATTCAATATAATTATAATGTTCATATTTTTCACAAATTTTACCACAGTGTATTTGAGGGCGGAACTCGGGATTTATGAGCCTGACGCCCCTTGTCTATTATTGGTTGTCAAGTTTTCTCAAGTATTTTATAATCCCTCGCAAAACAGACGATTTCGAATTTTTCAAGGACTATGGGATCACCGAAAGAAAAATTACTTCTATTAATTTATACTAATAAGGTTACAAATAAAAATTAAATAACAAAAAAAAAATAATAAATAATTTAAAGAAAGAGGAAGAAAAAATTTTGGATACGATTTCGAAATAAACCAAAAGTCAAGCCAATCGAAGAGTGCTCTCTCTTCTCTTTAGAAAAATGTCAGGGGAAATCGAACATCCAGATGATTCTCATTGGTTTGTTTCAGAGATGCTGTGCACACAGAGATTGTTCCTCCAGGCCAAACAGTTAACCGACAGTTCTACACGGAGGTACTTAAAAGGTTGCGAGAGACCATCTGGAAAAGTCTTCGAAAAAGGTCGAATCGTTGACGCACAGGGGACTGGTTCTCCATCATGATAACGCACCACGTTGTCTGTGAAGCAGTATTTAAGCAAGTATGGAATAATTCCGATTGTTCACCCACCCTATTCACCCGACCTGTCTTCCTGTAACTTGTTTCTGCTCCCTAGGATGAAAAAGAACTTGAAAGGGAAATGTTTTCATGTTGTTGAAGAAGTTAAACAAATATCGCTGGAGGCCATAAAGGACATTCCAATCCAAGATTGGACAAGTGCATACACTCTAATGGTGACCACTTTGAAGGCGACCAAATTTAACTAAAAAAATGCCTGAAGACGATCGACGAAGAGATGAGACCAACATTATTAACGATTGCTTCAAATTTTGATCACCTGTGCTCAGTTAAGCAAGCACATTTCTCAATAAACGTCTTTTCATATTATATTGTTTTTAATTATAAATATTAAATAAACATTGATTTTTTCTTTGGTGTACCTCTAAAATTTCTGAATAGGTAGGTGTACCTTGAACACAAAAAGTTTGCGGAACACTGAGTTACAAGACAGTACCTACCTTATTATTGTGACAATTCTACTTCAACCTCCCAATATTACACTCCTATGCGACGGATTCAACAACTAGGAAACAAATACTCTGATATTGTTGATATATTTAGTTCATCAATTTTAATATTTAAGCATACCTTATTAAAGTTTTTTTCATCAATTAGGGGAATATAAAGCCAATTAATTGTATTTTATCGGCTGAAAGAAAAAAAGCTGTTTTGGATTTTTTTATATTTTGTACCTTACATACTGTGTGGATAAAATTTTTGTAACAAAGCATCTAATTGTTAAGCAGATTTC
Organism: Glyphotaelius pellucidus; assembly: GCA_936435175.1. Taxonomy (NCBI): domain Eukaryota; kingdom Metazoa; phylum Arthropoda; class Insecta; order Trichoptera; family Limnephilidae; genus Glyphotaelius; species Glyphotaelius pellucidus. The sequence goes on from OW386547.1 coordinate 31,780,241, forward strand.
TGAGCACATATTGATTAGTTCTTCGATCTCGAATACTTTCTTATTCCGGTATCGCTTTGTCTCTTTTTAATTAGGGAAAGGGATATTATTGGTTAGTTTTTGCACCACGCCGCTCAGGCTAACAGATATGATCGCTGGAAGGACGTCTCAGTTTTGATGACCAATATAAGGTCTTATTTTAACTCTAGAGAACAAGCTGCTTTTTGGTTCTACCGCGCATCTTCAGCAGGGCAGGACTGAATCAAGAACGCTTTTAAATCGTCTGCTTTCTTGGTTCAGCTAACTCATAATGAAGATACCCATTGAAACCCTTTCGGTAAAACGAACGGTTAAGGTTAAGGCAACAATTAAATTTTTTTTACATGAGCTCCACACAGGACGCCCTGCGGAAAATGATTTCCCTCAGGGTCTTTGTCATCTTTGGGGATGCTATGTGGAGGGTTTTTTTAAGGAAGGGGAGGAGAGTTCTGGGAAGGAAAAGAGTTTAAGGGGTGGGTAGGAATCTGGGGTTCAGTGCGTCCTGGTCATCCACCTCCGAGACCTAGACAAACCTCACCCCTTTTAAACCCATAAAGTTTTTTTTTTTTGGTTTTAGGCAATTCACCCTGGAGAGAGTGCTTTGTGCCGAACCCATAAAGTTATTGTTAACGTTATTGAAGTTAAAATTATTGTTAAAACTGCTATAAGTACGTGTCAAACTTGCAATTTGATTGTACCCAAAATAAAGACTAAGGACGGGTTGTTTAAAAAAATTTGATGAATTCATCAAATATTTGAAGTTAATTTTCACGTTCTGCGTAAGTTCTATTCAAATTCTATTATTACATCATTATAGACCAGTTGATTCACAAAACTGAAATCATCACAGAACTTGAATAGAACTTACACAGAACGTGAAAATTAACTTCAAACATTTGATGAATCCATCAAATATTTGAAGTTGATTTTCACGTTCTGTGTAGGTTCTATCAAAGTTCTGTTTTTATATCGTTGTAGGACAGCTGCTTCACAAAACTGAAATAATCACAGAACTTGAATAGAACTTTTTTTTTTTTTACAGTTAATACCGCACAAGAGTCCCAACTGCTCCCGTCTGGAGCCAGTGAGACTATGGCATCCCCAGTCGGGGTATGTTGTGAGGCTGAAGGTAGTGGGGAGGGGAAGGAGATAGGGAAGAGGAAGGTGGGGAAGTACCTGGCTATTCAGATCTGGTCACTAAACACGGCTTAAGCCATTTCAAGCAACGTTTCAATTCTGAATGGTGGTCTTACACCAGGGCGATACTGATAGTATCTTCCACTCTGGAACGTGCCGCAAATATACTATTTATTATTTTAAATGAATAAATTGTGAAATAACACAAATTAATCAAATAAAATTTATTTGCGCACGCCGGATTCGAACCCGCGACCTTCGGGTTGTGAGTCGAGAGTCTTGCCTCGGGACCACGCAGGCCGTCACTTACACAGAACCTGAAAATTAACATCAAATATTTGATGAATCCATCAAATTTTTTGAAACAACCCGTCCTAAATGTGTTCATCGTAAAAATGTATCCATTTAATTAATAAAACGTATTGTAGGAGACACATAAAACAAGAAAAAAATATAGTTTGAAATATGAAATGATATAATTAATTAGGAAATTGTAAACTTAAATGTACAATTTACTAAAATAAAACTAATAAATAAAAATAAATAAATAAAATAATTTAAACCGACAGGGCTCGGGCTATTTTGTCAGAAGGTCAGAATATATTTCCGCTATGCAATAAAAACCAAATAAATGGAATATTTCTTAACGTATCCGAAAACTAAAAAATTTATTTGAAAAGTGATGAAAAATACTTTATTATCAAAAATAAACATTCATATTTTTAACCGTAAAATTTTTTAATTCATATTTCAAAAAGGATTAAAAATGGTCACCTTAGGTATTTTCTAACTAAAATTACCAACAGCGAAAAAAACACCGTATCTTCTATTTGCGGTCACTATTCTTCAATTTGCGGTCGGAATTTGCTGTTAGTTTTACAAAGGTGTACATTTTCATTCTTTTGCGGTTAACTTTTAAATTTGAATATAAAGCATGGCGTTTTATCTTTCTAACACCGTTTAGTTAGATCATAGGTTCTCAACGTGGGAGATAACGCCCCCTTGAGGGCCTTTGAGACTTTCAGGGGGATAGTAGAAGACCAAGAGAAAATTAGGGGGCAATGAGATGGCACAGTAAGGGCGTGGGCTGGTAAAAAAAAATGGTCTAAAAAAAGACAAAAAACACGCACATCAAAAAACACGATCTAAACCATAAGTTGGGAAACTGTTATATTATAAGTCACAATGATATTAAGGGAGACAAAACGATGTCTATGAGACCTATATGAGTTGTTACGTTGCTTAGCCCAATTAATTATCCCGTTACACTTTGAATATAAAAAAATATACATTTTATGCTAAATACCAAAATTAATTTTACACTATTCTTTTAATATTTAGCAAAAAATATTAAAAGAATACTTAATACTATAATTTACTGCAAGTGAATTTATTTTAGAATTTATCAAAACCAACAGAAATTCCCAGAGCAAGTTAGTATGTCCACGATTCGTGTATTCTTTGTTAATATTTCTTGGTGTTTTTTTATGTTAACCCATCTCTGTTGGGTACACAAATAAAATAAAATAATGTACCACAAACGAACCCGAATTTATTAACGAAAACCCACACACGAGCAAAGGTGAGCTGTTGCCTGTTTAAAAGTGTCGGAAAAGACCTAATAAACAGTGAAGCAATCTACTTCGAACTAATTAAGTCAAGTCAAATCAAAATAAAGGTCACCCGCTTACGTCACCGCAGAAGGTCATGATTTGCGTTCTAGAAAATCACTTTAATCAAATTTACAAATTATTCGATTTGACGTCTAATCGCATGGGGACCGTCTGCAATTAGCAAGCTTTGCGCAAATTAATGGAGACCGCTTCGGTGACAATTACGCGACAAAACTAATGGGCGTTTCACACGACACCTCTTATTATACCAATCCCCATGGAAATGGAAACTATATGGGGGCACTTTACTTTGAAATCTTTTTTTTTCACACTGATAACACATGGCTTGTCATCGGGTGTCATAAATTATTATTACATAATATATTATCATTGAAGAAGAAGATAACACTAATAACCTTTAATTTGGAAGGCGGGTATGGATATCGCCGCCCTGGGAACCATTTATTGGATCTCAGTTACAAGACAGTACCTACCTTATTATTGTGACAACTCTACTTCAACATCGCAATATTACACTCCTATGCGACGGATTCAACAGCTAGGAAACAAATACTCCGATGTTGTTGATATATTTAGTACATCAATTTCAATATATAAGCATACTTTATTGAAGTTTTTTTTATCAAGTATGGGAATACCTTGATAAAGCTATTTATTTGTATTTTGTCTGCATAAAGAAAAAAGCTATTTTGGATTTTTATATTTTAAATATTTTTTCTAAATATTTGGTACCTACATACTGTGTGGATCTAATTCAATAATGTTGTTACTTTATAATTATTTTTGTGCAATTGTCTTAAATAGTTATTTCCTGCACTATTTATAAGTATAATTCATAAATATTGTTATATATATATATATATGTAAAAGCCTAAATAGGCGTATATAAATAAATAAATAAATAAATAACCGACACTTCTGCCGTAGGTCGCCCCAAGTGGTTCGCTACGTTTGGTGACTTAGCAGAGGTGCCCGGGTTCATGGGTTTGTCTGGATTTTGGCGGCAGATGGGTCTGCCCACCAGCTGCGTGGCAGGCCGGATCGGAAGAGAATGGTTGAGGGACAATCCCTTTGACTTCTCCAGCCGTACTCTCTCTGAATATCACCTTGCCCGCAGTGAAAGGGATGGATTCGTACGACCGTCACTCACTCGGTCAATGTGTTTGCCCACCTGCATGGCGGGCCGGATCAGGAGAGATTGGTTGAGGGAGACCTAACCAACACCTCTCCGAAATCTCTCGACCCTTCGCCTTGCGCCGCAGTGGGAGGGATGGATTCGTACGACCGTTACTCCTGGACAAATGACCCCCAGATTCCTACCCACCCCTCATACACTTTCCTTCCCAAAACTTCCTCTACTTTATATCCCTAAAAAGACCCTCCACACAGAACCCCCAAGGACGGCATAGACCCAAAAGGATTTTTTTCCTTTAATTTAAAAAAAAAAATTAAAAGTACAAAAATCGGTACTAAAACAGAACACGTCCTTTCATCCCGAATCTATTTGAAATAACGATACATTTATGTACACGGATGGACACTGGACATGAAAAAAAGCATCGTGTAAAAGGCTCAAAACTTCTTCCCGCGTACACTGCTTGCTTTTAATTAAACGCCGCCGGGCTTATTAGCTCTTCAATATATTTTTAACTTCGTACAAAACCTTCAGGTACAAAAGAGAGCTTTTTAAACTGTTGGATCTTTATCAGAATGCTTCCCAAAGTATTCGTTTATTCGTCGTTGGGTGTCTCTGAAGTCATTTGGATGGTGACCGGACAAATCAACTCAGAACCTCCTTTGAAAAGTCATTACAAGTGATATAATATATTAAAAAATTGGTTAAATAGGTTATGTTAGGTTAAGTATTGGGCTAGATTTAAAAACAAAATTCACAGCTGTAATAAAAAAAACACATAATTTTTTTGTAGTTTTAATTTTTTTAACACTCTAACGATTTCAGAAGCACCCTTCCTTCGTCAGGACACTATTATAACTAGAATATTCTCCTGACGAAGGAAGGGTACTTCCGAAACCAGTAGAGTGTTAATAAAATAAAAGTGATCTACAAAAAATGTATGTGTTTTTTTATTGTAAATTGTGGCGAGCCACAAAGTTAATGCTTTTTACAAAATATGTAAAATTCGTAGCTTTTATTGACTTTTCAGAGGTGTTGAGTTGAGTTGATTCTGGATTGGCATGGAACCCATATGGATTTCTACTTGCCATCTGTATCCTGTCTCTTTACTGCCATTGACCTATACCTTGATGTTACCGATATATTGTAATTTGCTCTAATTATTAACATTGATCCAAAAATGAGAAGATATTTGACCATTGAAGAAGATAAAATATTTTCAAACAGTTGTATCCATAAAATCATTTTCACCTTAATTTCCTTCATTATCTTCATAATGCGATATTGTAAACAGCTAATTGTGTAAAAACTTAAGCAAATAAGAACTTATAAGCTTTTTAACGTCGTTTCATAAAAATTCTTCAGTCCTAAAAAGTCCTAAATTCTACAGTCTTCCAAAGAAATATCAACTCTACATTTGCCATTAATCTTCTCATAAGTGTAATATCAAGTAATAGGTGACCGGAAAACTCAGAACCTCCTTTGAAAAGTCATTAAAAGTGATTAAAAAAATATTAAAAATTGGTTAAATAGGTGAGGGTTATGGGCTATTTTAAATTATTTTTTCTCATAGTTTTTTGACTTTTCAAGGAGGTGTTGAATTGACTTTATTCTGAGTGGGCATGGAACCAATGTGATAGAGGATACCAAATGTTGAATCATGCAATGTCCGGTGTTTTAAAAATAGTGTCCTCTGCGTGCAAAGTCGTATCTTCTCCAAGCATAAACTTTCTAATTAAAGTGTGTTAATCGGAAGTGACCAGGCAGGTAAGTATGATTTTTAATCTGTTTGTAAATTATAAAATTAGTAAGTCTGAGAACTCATAATAAACTGCACAAAAATGGCGCTCTTCAAATTATCCAATTATTAATATCAACAATTAAAGTCGATGAAAACACGAAAGAGACAAAGACACAGAAAATAAAAATGGGTAGTCGCAAGTGGGATCAATTCCCAGATCCTTTGGTCTTACAGGGACTAGCATCTTTACCTAGATATTCTGGGTTAGTTATTTTCTGTGTCTGGCTCTTTCATGCTTTTATTGAGATTTTTCTACATTGTCTTCTTCAATGATTAAAAATATTATAATGAAATTTACAATATACCGAAATAAAAATATTCCAACAAAATTTTTTGAACACCTGCCGTATCGTTTTGAAAATCATCAATGTAACCCTATTGCTCTTTACAAACGGGGAAAAATGTTGACGTAGGTACTGTTTATTTCTGTACAAAATTGTGAACTGCCTTGTTGACTCACCAGCTCCATTAGAAAGGATTGCTTTTGGTTGCCCTGAACGCAATACCAGATCGAATACCTTATTTTACACACAACATTTCAAATCAAAATACCCACAAAACTTCTTACTCGAGCATATCTGCTAATCTTACAATGCTATTAGAGATATTGACTTTTCCATTGTACCCTAAAAACGTTTAAAATCAAATTAACCTTACAATGCACTTAAACCAAAACCATTATTTCTACACTGTTTATTTTTACTTATACTATTTTAACTTTTAATGACCACTTGCTCCAATCAATTTAATATAAACCATTTAATCCCCCGCATTCCAAATTTCTGTTTAACATTTTTATACCTTATTTCTGTTGATCACTTTAAACTTTTAAGTTTCTAAAAAATATGTTATTTTTTAAGATAATATCTATCTATACATTTCGCTTGCTGAGGATTGGTTTGTACTCCTGTATTTTTAAGTTTTTTTAAGCTGTGAATTGAAGTATATGTTAGTTCGTTCAAAATTCAACCAAATACGTTGTTCTTTTACTTATAGGTAGATTAAACATTGTATTTTTTAAAAATATTTATAGCAATTATTTTGAAATAAAGGAAACAAAAATATAATTTTTTGAAACTCATGAACTTTTATTTTTCAATATGAGTTTTTGTGGACATAGTACAAACCAACCCTCAGCAAGCGCTTTGTAGAGCCGAAACGGTAATAGTATGAAATTCCAAAGAAAAAAATTATAAAGCATGCCCCGAAAGTTATTATAAACACGTTTTTTCTGTTATTTTACAAGTTGGGGGCATACATTAATTACGTGAGCTCAAAAGGGGGGAGGGGGGTTCAGCAAAATCTCACGTTACTTGAAAAGAATATACCAAGTGGCCCAAATTAACCTCACCAAGGGGGGGGGGGTTCTAGATTGGAAGAAAAACTGCTCACGTAATTTAATGTATGCCCCCTTATATGTATGAAATAATTCACAAGGTTTCTTTAAATGCTATTTAGGACATTTCCCACGAGATTTGTGCTCTATTTTAAACGAGTTGAGTTTCACAATTTCTGCTTAATTATTACAATTTCACAATTTCTGCTTAATTATTATCGTCTTTAATATTAGCGGGCACCCTCTAACATTCGTATTCACATATCTCCCCTTCTTCTTTTTGAGCGCTTACTACCGGGTCTTAAGTACCATAAAAATATAAATGGTATTTAACTGGTTTATATTATATTCACTTTTAAATATACAATGCTTTTATATATAACTGAATAAAAATACAGTTTCCTAAATAAATGTAGTAGGTGGGCAAATGCATTCGCGGCTAAGACCTAGACAAACTGAGCCCGGGCACTCGGGGTGACCCATAGCAGGGATGTTGGTTAAGAAATAAATGGTTCCCGGTAGCGGTACTCATACCCGCCTCCGAAACTGGTTTTATGAGATGAAGTTTGGGAAAGCTTTTGCCCACTGCGTGGCGGGTCGGATCGTTTTTGCTGCTTGACGGAGATCATTTAACCTCTACATCTGGACTCTCTCGACCCATCGCCTCGCACCGCAGTGAGAAGGATGGATTCATACGTCCATCACACTGACCCCCACATTTCCACCCATCCCTCATACCAAGAACTTCCTTAGTTGGTAACTTTAAACTTTATTTTGTCCTTTTGAATATTAATTTAATTATTTATGTTGGGAGTTGCACGTTGGGAGCGGCTCGGTGAGTTTCCCGGGTGTCGTCTGGATGTAACCATTAATTTAAATGATGTCAGAACACACACAGCATTACCACCTAACGCATGACGTCTATGTTCCAAATACAAATGCCCACATTAAACTTTTATTTGTAAGCATGTCAGAAACAAACATATTGATTGATATTGAACACCTTGACAGGCGCCATTCATAAAATTTTCATACTCTTAATATTTTCAATTTTCATAAACAAAACCGACCCCACCTCGCTGTTGGTCTTATTATCTCCACTGACATCAGTCGAATCATCCAACAAACAGCCTGTACAAAATAAAGGTGCTCTACCCAGCAACACGGCATGTCACGGAGTGTCTGTTGTATTTTTCCTATAACCTTCGATGTTATGGTTATTCAGCACGTTATCCAGATAAAATAACATTTTGAATGACGGGTGTTATTGAATGATACGGTAAAAGGGTCTAACTTTGCCCACTAATTGATAACTTTGCCAAAATTTTATTTTTTTTGCTAACTAACTGTTGAATTTTTTTCAAATTAAGTGGCGCTCGTATCGGGGGTATTTACCACTATTAGGTAAATATATAAAATGTATTTTAAAGAAACACTCCGAAATCGATTTTTTTTTTCAACAAATATATATACATATGGGCGGGGAATTAAAGGTGTGGTTTTAAGTGTAACTCGAAATAGTTAATTTCAGAGTTACCTATTTGGAGTAATACCCCCACGATATTATGTCGTTGGAACTTAAATCACAACTTTCAGATTTCCTGGGTTCGAGTCCCAGAGGTGCCAATATCTTTTTTCTGATTTTTCTCTTTCCAGTCTCAGAAGTGCCAATATCTTTTTTCTGATTTTTCTGTTTCCAGATTTTCGATTGAGTTCCGCTTACATTGTCTTCATTTAATTATAAATTTTAGCGTCTGCTTCACAATTGTCCCAACTGCCCGGAGCCAGGTGGGACTACGACATCTCCTATTTAGGGTTTATTGTGAGCAAAGATATTGAAATATAGTTGTGAGGCTTAAGAAAGTGAGGTGGAAAGAGGATTATTGGAAAGTAACCAGCTATTCAGATCTAGTGAGAAAACATGGAAAATTGGAACTAATTTGCATTAGCATACCCGCTAGACAAACTCGTAGTAAAGATATTTTTAAATGCAACAATAAACACAACACTAATTACTCTATATACTCACCAATTCCAAGAATCCATAACCTTGCGAATAAATACTGCGAATCTATAGATATATTTAGTGTTGACAGTTTTGAATGTTTCAAAAATCAATTAATCTCGATTCTATCTGCTAATAATTAACTTTTATTATTTTTTTGTTTTTCTCATAATATATTTTCTCATCTAAACCTCACCAGTAAAATGTATACTTACTTTATAATATTTTTGCGGTTCTATTTACACTTTGTTCTATGCCAGGTCTTATTATTAATAATATGTACAAATATTTAAAGCTGAATTGTTTTAGTTTTTTGTAAGTACAACTTGTACTTTTTCATTTCTTTTCTTTTTTATGTTGTAATATTCTTTACATAACGAGTCGATTGCATTCATAATTATTCTGTTTTATTGATTATGTAATACATGTAATTAATATTGTTAATTATATATTTGCTTCTTTTCTTGTAAAAGCCCACATAATATTTTTGCGGTTCTATTTACACTTTGTTCTACGCCAGGTCTTATTATTAATAATATGTACAAATATTTAAAGCTGAATTGTTTTAGTTTTTTGTAAGTACAACTTGTACTATTTCATTTCTTTTCTTTTTTATGTTGTAATATTCTTTACATAACGAGTCGATTGCATTCATATTTATTCTGTTTTATTGATTATGTAATACATGTAATTAATATTGTTAATTATATATTTGCTTCTTTTCTTGTAAAAGCCCACTAGGGCGTTAATAAATATAAATAAATGTAATGCCATTTCAACCAACGCATATTTTTTCATCGGTCTTCACTGGATACAGATCAACACAGATATGGTTAATAAATAGTACGGTGGGTAGAGGGCGCGGTTAGCATTGAGTATAGCTTTGTTTAAAAAAAAATTAGATAGTGTAATTCACACGCGGTAGAAGTGAAACTAGAAAGTCGCTAGATGTCGCTTTCTTTTCTTCTGTCTGTTTATTTTAAAGTGGTTTGAAAATTGGATTTTTATTTACAAAAATTAAAATGTTTATTTTTTTGGATATCGTAGGATTCGAACTCCGTTCGCTCGATGTCTGTCTCTCTGGCTTTGCCCGGCAGGATTTGGCCGGCCGGCAGGCATCGCGCTACGGGAGGGTGGTGCCGGGATGCGAATTTAGGGCATTATATTAGAACCGATGACCCGTCATATAATAAATTTTAGTGACGTATTTCATCTGAAATTTTAATTACTAACGACGCTAAAGAAGTTTCACTTAAAAAACAATTTAAAAATCCGTATACAAGAAGCAGCAAACAACACGGCTGATAAGGTTAGTCCGAATGACGAAATGATGAATGCTCCGTAATTTGCACCAATAACAAAAAGATCATAAATAAAATATTATAAACTACAAGAACCATTTGAAGAATGTGATTTTTTCTCAAATAGGCTAATGTAACCCCTTGAGAGGCAAAGGTAGGCAGTTCTACGGTAACCGATAAATAAATATTAAATATGCCGATTGTGAATTTACATGCACGTGCATTATTATTATGCCAAGCGCGCCGATTGTTTTATTGAATCAGGTGCCGGAAAATTATAACTACTTATTATTGTTAGGACTAAGTTGCTAGTGTGGACCATGAATGTATAATTCAACAATTTTAATAATTAATAGTCACACAGTCAGTCATACGGCCGCTTTTATCATCTACAACTGTAAAATAAAATAAAGTATATTTAGAGGAAGTCAATTTGACAGTTCCACGCTAAGACTATGTTAATCCATACAGGTTGGTGGCTTATCTTGTATCATCTCAAATCTAGCCCTAAGTGAAAATAACCACCGGCAGCATTGGTGATACGAAGATTGTTCGATTGACTAAATATAACTTAAAGCGACGCTTCCCGGCCCAAAAAGAAGAAGATGGAGAGATACGTAATTACGAATGTTGGACAGAGCGCGCCAATATTTTCAATGGCAAAATTGGTGCGAAAATCGCGAAAATGCTTAATAAAACATGACTCGTTTAAAATAGAGCAAAAATCGCTATTTAAGATACCGTGGAAGGTATCTTAAGTAGCATAAAGAAACATTGTAAATTTTTTCACAAATATAACTTGTAAAATAATAGAAATAGGCTTGTTTTAAATAATTTTCGGAGCATACTTGGCGAATTTTTTCTATCGAGGGAATTTCATATAATTTGCGTATCGGCGTTGAACGTATCTAGATATTATCTTCAAAAATAACATTTTTTTTAAGAGCTTAAAAACTTCAAATGTTTAAGGGAGATATGTAAGAAATCGGTCGAAATTCGGATAGCGGCGGCTTAAGATGAAGTTATACGTGAAATCCTATTTAGATACTATTTAGATTCATCTTTACGACGAATCGGTTTACAATAAGAACACCAAAAATATAATACGGATAAATTGAAGCTTTTACTAGCTTTTCTATGTATTGGAATTACAATAAAATTATTATTTACATAACAAAAAATATAAGCGTAAACCACTAAAAAATATGTTTTATCATGACTTAACTATGAAGTAAAAGAAACAAGAATTTTTTTTTTAAATATCCATTTATGGCTAAGACTATTTCTGAGTTATTGTAATTCAAAATAAATAAAAAAAACTTTTTCGCTTACTTGCCTCGTGCAAATACGACGCGCGTTTTTAAATTTTGTAGTCATGAGAATCGAAATATTTCTAGCGTTTATATTCCTCTTAAGGCCCGGTAGTACCCGCTCAAAAAGAAGAGGGAGAAATATGTAAATACGAATGTTAGAAGGAGCGCGCTAACATTAAAAACGATAATATTTAAGCGAAAATTTTGAAAATGTTTAATAAAACACAACTCGTTTAAAGCAGCGAAAGAATTCCGTGATAGCATTTAAAGAAACACTGAATTTTTTCATATATATAACTTGTAAAAAAACTGAATAAACGTGTTTATAATAAATTTTCGGAGCATCCTTTGTGATTTTTTTTTTATCGAGGGAATTTCAAATAATTGCCGTTTCGGCGTGGGGAACGTATAGATATATTATCTTCAAGAATAACATTTATTTTTAAAAGCTTTAAAACTTAAAGTATATAAGGAAAATTGTAATAAATCGATAGAAATGCGGGTAGCCAGGCCTTAACAAAAGGGGGCCTCAGCTCGGAGAAGCACACAGTGGGGCCCACATTATCAAATTAAAACAACAAGTACAGTTGTTGCATCGAATAAAAAAAAATTAAAAAGAATCTCTAGACAAGAGTAAAAAAAAAAAGGAAACACGAAAGCTTCGCAGAAGGCTGAAATTAATATCCAGAAAAAAAAACTGGGCTTACGCTGAAAACGTAACTTCATATAATATCCCTTCGACCGCGTAATTCACTCAATTCTTTTAAAAAAACTCATCCTACTCGGTATACATGGCGACCTGTTTAGATGGATTAAGTCCTATATTAGTAATCGCAATCAGGTAATATTAATCAACGTTGTCTTTTCAAAATTTATAGCGGTAATATCTGGAGTCCCGCAAGGTTCCCACCTAGGTCCGCTCTTGTTCAACATCTATATAAACGACATTGGATCATGTTTTCAAAATTCCAAATATGTACTTTACGCTGACGACATGAAAATATACAAAGTTGTGCATTCTCTCTCTGACTGTGAAGCGTTACAAAGTGATCTAGATAGGCTTTGCAAGTATTGCAAAGTTAACTGTTTAGATATCAATGTTTCCAAATGTCACACTATGACATTCACCAGAAATAAACATATATTTAAGTATTCTTATTCACTCAATAATGAACCTGTCATCTCTAAAACGGAATGTAAAGATCTTGGCGTTTACCTTGACAGCAAACTTATATTTAATAAGCACATTGACTCGATCGTTAACAGGTCATATAAAATGCTTGGTTTTGTTCTTCGAATAAGTAAAGTGTTCAGTAACCCGCGTACAATAGTATCGTTATATTTTGCATTAGTCAGATGTACACTGGAATTTGCCTCGCCAATTTGAAACCCGCAGTACAAAGTATACATAGATAGCATAGAACAAATTCAAAACAAATTTATAAAATATCTAACCCTCAAATTCAACAATAACTTCGACTGCACATTTCAAACTTTGCAACAAAGACGAGCAATAGCTGACTTGACATTCATACACAAAATTTTAAATAATAACATTGACTGTACTGAACTTCTTTCCCTAGTTAATTTTAATATACCAGTAAGACGCACACGCCATACAGAACTATTTCACACGCTCAATTACAAGACAAATGCAGCAGCTAATTCGCCAATCAATCGTGCCCTTCATACGTTTAATACTATCTGTCTAAATTCTAACATCGACATTTTCTTCGATTCACTGCCCAAATTTAAAAAGAGCATCATGTCAATGATATAAATTGTTCAATGCGCATACATACATACATACTCACACATACACACATACTCACACATACACACACACTCCTACCCACTACGCACATCACCCGGTAATTTACTTAATATACATAGACACTACGAAGAAACATGTCATAGGTACCCATCATGAAATGTACTTAATAATTGTAAATTGTTTCAGCATTGTAACTAATGTACTGTTTGTTTCTGTTTATCAATAAAAATAAAAAAATAAAAATAAAATAAAAATTACGTAGCTCGTTTTAGGTATGTCCTATTTACGGGATACGTAGAAATCATTGACATTTAAATGCCTCTAATGGGAAGACGTTACGATATTATATTACACGACATACTTTTTTATTGAAATGACATGAAGGAATGCTAACGTCACATCCTATTTTTGGATCACAAATTGCGGAGTTATGAAATCTCAAAAATATTGAAAAACTTGTTATTTATTTCGCATACGAGGTGGCTATAGGGTGGATGAATTTTGAAAACCGAGGGGGGTGGGAACGAAGGTGGGAGAGGGATGAGGTAGGGAAGGCGGGGAAGGTGGAAGGGGAACGCAGGAGGGGAATTGGGGCAGAAATGGGGACACACGGGAAAGGACACCAGAAGAGCTATTCTCTGAGAGATCTCGTTCTCCCGCGAGAAGTGCTATCATATTAGTGTGATTTTATACGGCTGTTATTTGCCTTTTCTATCGGTTGATGTCAAAATTTCAGCTGTGAGCTGTCGCGTATTTTAGTTTGGGTCGCTTTAAACACGAATTCCTGGAAGTTTGCATGATTATTTATTCATTTAACGGCTGTAGAAAATCGCACAAATCTGACAGGAGATCTTGCGGGAGAACGAGGTCTCTTAGAGAATAGCTCTTCAGGAAGAAACAATTTCTTTTTTCAAGTAATTCTTTCTTCGCTGGTTACTCGCTAGAATTAAAATAAAATTTTAAGATATCGCTTTGACGTGTTTAATAACGTAATAAGGGTACGTAACGTTGGTTAGGGTTGTTTACGAAGGGTAAAACGAGTGAATGTAGTTTAAAAATAAACATTCCTACAACAATTATATAACCAATTAACAATTCGTGCGTCATATTAATACCCACGCATAGACTTTGATAATACGAGGAACGAAAAAGATCAATAACGAAATTACGAGTATTAATTAACCTGACTTACATCCTAACAAGCTAAGCCACAACTAAAATTATACTAAAAAGTCCCTGTAAGAACTAGCAGCAGTGACGAAAACTCCAACAATCTTAATCCCTCAGGTCTCTGGCATATTCTGTCAGATCGTCAGATTATTTCCGCTTTGCAATAAAATCTAAATAATTTGAATATTTATGAATCTTTATTATTCGATATAAACTTACAATTTTAAAAACATAAAAATTTTGAGCGCAAACGTAAAAAAAGTTTAAAAATGTCTCACCGTATATTTTTTCTATCTAAAATTACTGACAACGAAAAAAATAAAAACGCATATATATTACTAGACAACTGTTTTTTAAACTTAATTAATTATAACCTCACTTTTTTGTCGTTCAACGCAAACGTAATGAATTTGAAAAATCACAAAGTTTCACACTTTTTATTCGAAATGCGGTCGGAAATTTTAGTTTCATAGAAATGTTCATTTTAATTTATCTGTGGATAACTTGTAGATTTGAATACAAAGCGTGGTGTTTTCTCTTTTTACCATTGTTTAAATAATATTTCTCGCAATGACATTAAGGGAGATAAAACGATTTCTATGAGATCTACACGAGCTGTATCATCCTACATCATTTTTATAGGTTAGACGTGTTATAGGGTAGACACAGTTTTTCAATGTTTATGGACTTCACGCCACTGCTCACAACATAACTTAATTGGGGGTGTCATAGTCCCACGGGTTGTGTGCTGTTAAGAGTTAGGATTTGTGCTATGTTCACATTTAAAAAAAGAAAGAGAAAAGAAAATAAAAAGGATATAAGAGACATAAACCGGATCTTTCGCTTGTTGGGTGAATGTGTTTCCGATTATTATTACATAGCCGTGTTAGTTAGTAAAACTTTAATGCAGACCTGACGTTGATACAAAAATCGTTGCAATAGGCGAGTTTAATGCGGCATGCCTCCCTCCATGCTTTTCTCCGTCGCACGTATGTTTTACACATCTTTCTCTTTCGCTTACGGTCATTGTAAAATCAATAAAATGTATCGGCACGAGAATGGATCGTATCAAGTGCAGGTCGGCGTTTAAGTTTGGCGCGACTATATCTCCTCTCCATACCGAGTTCAGCAAAACTGTTTATTTCTGCAATCTGTGCTAATTCACTTTGTGGGGTCATTTTCGATTAAATGAAAACAAATAACTTGTGTTAATTTTTGTTATTGTTTTTGGGGTGTTATGCCGTGTTTCGCTAACTCCTTCTTTAGCCAACGTTTCGGACAGCGTTACAGTGTCCATCATCAGGGCAGATGAGCAAATGATATTGGTGAGAGTGTTTACTTATGTGTGTCGAAGCGATACCGTGCTGCCAGCTCCATTTCTCTACGAGCTGGTGTTAGAAAAAAATTCAGCATGGTTTTTTGTTTTAATACTTAACTTGTGTTAATAATTTTAATTAAATAGTGATGTTTTTACAAAGTTATTTGTTTTCATTAAATTAAAACTGTTTATAGTTAAGATTTATTATTTACTTCCGACAAACTGTCAAAATCAATTTGTAGGTTAGGAATGCCGTAGATCAAGACGACAGCAGCGTTGTATTAATTTGGTAACTTGTCCACCTGGTCGATATTTTGTTGCGTGTGCCAACTCACAACGGACTTCAGTTCAGATGACAGTGTGTTCAGTTCGCTGCCAAGTTCATCGGTAGTTACAGTCGGAATCTCAACTGAATTAGTCTTGATCGGATACAGCCGTAGAAACATTTTGTCTTTTCAATAGATTTTAAAAGCTCACTCCCTATTTGGATCTAATACATGATTGCGTAACCAATGCAGCACCAAAATCTGCAGCACTGAAAATCGTACATTCGAGTTCAAGGGCGCCATTATTGGTGACCCGACAGTTGGTCTCCCGAAGTTGTAATACACAGAAGCAAGCAAGCCTCGGAGCGTCCATCTCAAACGGACGCAAAGATCGCACTGAAGAAGCTACCAAACCGGATCACCACTCAATTAGCAGGGGAAAGTCTGAACTACACGCCAGTGTCGCCAAATTTTGAGAAATAACGTCCCTGTCACCGAAAATGATTAAAGGTCTTTAATTCTTGGACAACCTGAGTATAATAATCGATAGTTAACAGTTAATATTAAACAAGGTGTGAGGGGGATAAAGTGTACAAACTTCGGGAGGTACGAGTAAAAAAAAAACAAAAAAATCCAACTATATGATAATACATGTAAAAAAGATAGATGAACTTTTTTCGAAATTCCAACGTTTTAAGGCAAGTTTTTGGGTTAAAAAGATGAACTGTTTTCTACGGAAAAAAAAATTGGAATTTCGAAAAAAGTTATTTATCTTTTCTACCATCATGTAGAATCACTTCCTGAAGTTTGTACAAACAACCGGACAAGTGTTTGCACAAACCCCCAGACAACCTAGTTTTGCTTGGTTTTAATATAGTGCACAGTTCCATTGATCGCCCATTCCTCCTGGAATATTACAGTTTTTATATGATCATGAAAACCTCAGTCGTACTTGCCGGAGGACTTATTCAAGATACCACACGGCAGAACAGATGTTCTTGTACAGCATAGGAAGAAAAGAGGAATGGGGCTATTGAATGTAGTTTATAAAACGGTAGATATATTTCTTGTATACCTACCTGTCTCCTCAAGTGTAAGAACGTTAAAAATAAGAAATCTTATACTGTATGTAAATGAATTATTGATATATCGTATAATAATTTAAAATGTAAAAAAAATATCTGTAGGTAATCAAACATAACCTTGTCTTTAATACTAACCTGGTCAATGGTTAAAACCGAAGCCAGCAAGAGCACGGATAAATATTTACACAACCTGGAATTCGGATGTTATTGAATACACTCGACAAGATCATCGATAAAATAAAACTGCTATGTAAATATTTGTGAAACAAGGCAATGAAAATTTTAACACAATTAGATCGTAACAATGGTCTTTCTCAAAACGAAAATAAGTTTATTAAAAAATAATAATATAATGTTCGGTACAAATACGAAAACGCTGCCCGGTCCTATATCTTTGTCGTTCATACACACATATTCTTTGAATGTCTATTTTTACCACAGATGAACAACTTTTGAATTGCAAGTTTATTAAAATAAATGGTGGGAGAGGATTATTGGGAAACGGAGAGGGGTGCCTGCTTATGTACCACTTTTACTGGTAAAAAAAATGGTAAATATTGGGAGGATATTTTCGATGATGAAATGATTATAAATAATACATTCCTTTGCAGGTGTTAATTTTAACTACAGTTAACTAAAATAACATCGTGAAGCACAAGGGTCCGGCACAATGGTGACCGGACAACTTGAACCGAAAGACTTGATTCTGAGTTGGCATGGAACCGGTGCAATAGCGTGACATATTGAAATTTCTTACTAGTAACCCAGAAAACATCAATTTTTTGTTTATTTCACAAAAAGTTTTTCTGAATTATAATTGATCTGGTGGTGTTTTCGATTAATCTGAGTATTTATTTATTTAATACACGCCCTAAAGGGCTTTTACATTCTAATTTATCATTGATGTAGATTCCCCAGTTTCCCGCTTGTACCACGAGTTTTCGGACACCGTGTATATATATATATTTAAAAAAAATTATTTATTTGTTTTTTTATTTTATTTTTAACGCCCAGAAAGCTTTTACATGACTTAGTAGTATAATTTTAATTTGACAGATATTGTACTAAACAGGAGGTACACTTTTACATTTAACTGCATAGGTACTCAAGTCAAATTTCAATTTTTGGAGATATCTGACTAATCAACTCGATATCTATCTATTACCAGTGGCGTGGAGTCCATAAAGACTGAAAATCTGTGCCTACCTTAAGAAAAATGAACCGTATAAGTAAATGTAAAAAGGAGCTTCTACTTGCAATAATTACAAATCCAGGTGTCGAACTCTGCCCCAGCGCAATGATTATGTGCTCTGAGTCCGAGAGAGGCATTTGATCCAGGTTTCTTTCCCCTCGAGTATCTTCAGAAAGCAAAACCGTGACACAGCCCTGCTCGACTGACAATTTGAAACCTGTATGCGCATATAGTGGTTGAAAGAGATAGACGATTACTATTTATTGCGTCTAGGAGTATTTGTTTACGAGAAATACCGGTATTCAATATTAGAGATGTGATGATACTATTCCATATTTGGTAACTTTCCTCTACTGTTTCATACAAAACAGCTATCGCAAGTAACCAAATCATATCATATTTCAGAATACACGAGGAATCAGTATTATAAAGATGGACTTACCTATTTTGCCAATTGATTTGGCAAAGCAATTCGCCCATCGCTGACTTGAAGCAGACATCAAAATCGTTTAAATCGTCTGAACATTTTCCACCGTCATCAGGTCTGAATTGCTTCGAACTTTGTATTTAATAAAACGGTAACATTATTTTGGCAGCAAAACCATAAAATTAACACAGGATGTCTGTCATAACTCTACGTAATCGACATTTAAAAAACTGAAACTTGTTACATTGGCTGGCAAATTTAAATCTATGGTCTTACGTCAAAATTTGATAAGGGCAAATTGGTAATTTTGTGACACAAGAGTCCTCTTTATTAATATAACTCTTACATTACATATAAAATGATTCATCAAAGCAGAAAGAGGAAAAGTTTTGTTTTTCTTTGAATTATTAAGAGTTTTAACTCTTAGAGTCTCTGACATTTTACAATATAGACGACCGAGTCTCTGATATTTTACAATATAGACATCTCAAAATGCTGAGAGATCGGGATATATTTTTGCAATACATTGGATTCGATTGGATTACATAAAATTGCTGATTTTGAAAGTCTTTCAAAATAAAGTGCTGTTTTTGAAAGCAGGTACAAACTCTTACAAATCGACAAATTTATGCAAAGATTTTAGAGGCGCTTCCTGATGGTTTTTAACTCGTGCGTAAACTATAATTAGCGTTTTATATTAAACTAAAAACATATTTGATTCGACAAAGGTATTAGAAAAGTTACGGTCACCACTCTTTTGTTTGTTTTACGTAAAAATTATTATTTAAAAGTTTGCAAAACTGATATTTTTCAATTACTATTTACAATTAATTATTTCAATTTTTTCTGGAGCATCTATGTTAAACTTTTATATGCCAACTGAAAGGATAGTGTTCTCTCTTTCTAACACTGTATACATCATATATCTCACAGTAATACAAAACGAGATAGCATGAATTTTAAAAGTCCGTGTCAGGCTGGGTGATGCCCTAAAATTGCTGTAGGGGTTATTCCAAATCTATTCTCCTGTGAAACGACAATTTAGCAATTACCATATTTTGATCGCCCTGTTTATAGCCAACCTCCAATAGAAGAAGAATGATTTTTGACCTAACACCGCACAGAATAATACTTTGATAAACACAAATCACAACAAAATAGATCGACAATGTTGATCACACAGAAATAATATTTTTTTTTCGGGCAGCACGTTACGAACTAGTTTACTTCATGTTGACGAATATTAAAGCAAAGCTAGCGAAAAATGACATATGAATGTAAATAACTTGAGAGCTACTAGACGTAGGGTCCGCTCGCGTGAACTGTCAGGCCAACTGACTGCCGCCCACAAAACGTTGGCATAGAGCGGTTTCTCAAACTTATTTGGCTCGCCACCCTATGTTCAATGATGTCTTTGAAATTACTTTGTCGAAGTTCTGACATAATTATAAAATTGACTTCAAAATCAATTCTCATATTGTATGTTTCCGAGACAGAAAAAACCGTACAAATTTCCTGACGCTAAAACTTTAGCAAACACTGTTAAAGCTGTCTCAAGCAACGTTTCAATTCTGAAAGGTGGTCTTACACCAGAAGACCTATTCTCTATCTTTGTGAGATCGAGATAGATCTCAGGCGAGATCTCCTTTCAGATTTGTGTGGTTTTCTACGGCTGTTATTTGCTTTTTCTATCGGCCGATGTCAAAATTTCAGCTGTGAGCTGTCACGTATTTTAGTTTAGGTCGTTTTAAACAGGAATTCCTGCAAGTATGCATGATTATTTATTCATTTAACAGCTGTAGAAAATCACACAAATCTGACAGGACATCTCGCGGGAGAACGATATCTTAGAGAATAGCTCTTCTGAGAGCTTTTGCTGTCTCAGCACACAGATTTGACTTTTTAGGTGGGTGTTTGGGAGGCGGGTATTATTACGGCCGCCATGGGAACCATTTATTGGATAATCGACACCCCTGCCAGGTGACCTATCGGGTTCATGGGGTGAGGTTTGTCTAGGTCTTGGCGGCGGATGTGTTTGCCACTTGAGTATTTGCTCCTGAGTGGCAGGCCGAATCGGGTGAGACTGGCTGAGGAAAACCTATTGACCTCCAGCCGGACACAGTCGACCCATCGCCTAGCACCGCAATGGGAGGAATGGATTCATTCGTTCGTCACTCCTGGAAACATGGACCCCCAGATTCCTATCCACCCCTCATACCTTTTTACTTCCCAGAACTTTCCATCATCCTTTGCCTCAAAAGACCCTCTACACAGCATTCCAAAAGATGACATAGGCCAATAGGGAAACTGTTTTTCCCGAGGGCCTCAATGTCAAATTTGGGGATACTGTGTGGAGGGTTTTTTGGGGAAAGGAAGGGAAATGGCATGAGGGGTGGGTAGGAATCTGGGGGTCAGTGTCTCCGAACAAACCTCACCCCATGAACCCGGGCACCCCTGCTAAGTCAACAAACGTAGCAAACCACTTGGGGTGGCCTATGGCAGAGGTGTTGGTTATACAATAAAAGGTTCCAGGGAGGCGGTGTCCATAGCCACCTCTCAATTTGATTGCCTCCCAACTGCCCTTCATGGCCCATTGCTATCTCCAGAAGTCACTACCGCCCCTCAGATCTCTCCAGAAGTCCCCAGGAGGGCGGTATCACCCATTTTGAGAATCACTAGCATAACGTTTAACACACTTGCTTGCATTAGTATGCATGCTTCACAAATTCACATCTGAGACAGATTTATCTTTGCTTCCATCGATAGACGAACAGCTACATATTACGTAGTACGGCGCGGCGTCCCTTCCTTGTGGATATGACTACACCCCCGCAAACAGAATACATACGGCATCTTATGAGCATGCTCTTTAACAGTGCATATTTGTTCATACATGAGCTTGTTTTGAGCATACTCATGAATAAGCATGCTCAAAGCCAACAATTGAACACGCACGCTCTTTATAAGCATGCTCTTGGCCAAAACGGAAGCGAGGAGAACGTTTTGGCGGGGAAAACGCGAGGATTCTGGGCATTTCTTGATAATTCAACCATATTGTATTTACAATAATTAAGTGACCAATTGGGGATGCCATAGTCTCACTGGCTCTCGATGGGAGCAGCTCGGTCTCTTGAGAGATTTTCACACAAAAAAAATAATAATTGCGAAAAAGTACTTTAATTTCGCATTCTTTCATAGCAAAATATCAAACTTTTCAATGTTTAACCCTTAAATGCATGATTTTTTTTATTTAAAAAAAAATAATTTTTCTGCATTCTACTTATAAATTAAGAATGCGGAAAAATAAAAAAAATATTTATCCGTAAATTCTGTTTAATTTGAGAAAAACGTTATTATATCATGTGTGAAACACTATGCATCCATGTCATACAAAAATGTTCGTACCTAATGTTGCAACAATAATTTATCAGTGAATAAAGCGAACTATTTTATGACTTATACAATAAAAAATAAGGCTTTTATAAACAGGGAGAAGTATTTATTTAAATGGAATGCCGAAAAACAGTTCTTGTCCACAAAATCTGTGACCTCCAGTTGACAAGTTTTAAATAAAATTTTCATATTGTTGTATACCATCTATCGGAATTTTTCTGCAAAATTATTATGCAGAGATAATGTAAAAACAATACTGTAATACCAAAACCCACGAACAGATGTCAGAATTAATAAGAAATAACAAATAGCTAATTGTATCATACGTGTTACACTATGCATTTAAGGGTTAAAGCTTGAGCGAGAGAGAAAATCCTAATAAAAAATAAGCATTAATTTCAATAAAATTTGGTTTCATTTTGGGGGGAAAGGAGCTTTGTGAGAAATTTGAAAATCTACATGTTGTGAGTATTTTAGTGACTTTGTGTTCCAAAGATATTCATGACTCCTAAAATAAATAACGAAAAGCAAGATTTTCGTCTCCCAAAGGGGCCATTTTCGATATTTTTGCAAAGAATGTGCACGCACAACTGCCGGATTAAAATGAACATGCTCATAAGCAAGCCTGTTAACACATGCTTAGCACTTCCCATTCCACCCGAAAATCCAGTAGTACGCTAGCAACGTCACTGAAACACATGCCAATGAGTAGCATTTGCTCATTAGTAGCATGCTACTAATGAGTGTGTCTGTCTGTACCATTATATCTCAAGGTCTCCGCTATGACCCCGCGGTAAAATACGCATTTCAACCGCTTTGTGGGCCAAGATCGGCGGATGTAACTGCATCTGATGCACGTAAGATCGTTTTCGTGGTGCGGCGGTTTGACATGCTAATAGGTCGATGTATCCGAGAACTGCGTGGTCGATTTCTGAATAAGTGCGAGAGCAAAATTAATACGAACAAGATGTATATAAAAATGTGATGGTTTAAATAAAAAAGAGGGTATAGAGGAAACGTTACGGGAATGGAGATAGGAAGAGACATGTTGAAAACACCACTTGAGAGTAATAATATAAACCCCTCAGGCTAATTTTTCGCTTTAGGTAGGTCCCGTAGAAATCGTTGTGTCTCCCTTACTATCATGGTGATAAACATGATCTAAACGGTGTTAAAAAGAGAAAACATCACGCTTTATATTCAAATCTAAAAGTTAACGACAAAATCATTAAAATGTACATCTTGAAACCAAAGTTTTCGACTGCAATATGAGAAAAATTTATGAAACTTTACTAATTTTTTATTAATTATTTTTACATTAAATAACAAGCAAGTAACGTGACGATAGCGTTTAGAATGCATTTTTCTAATCAAATTGTGTGTTTTTTTTCGTTAGTTAGAAAAAACATTTTTAAAACTTTTTTAATATTTGCATTCTAAATTTTTACATTTTAAATATATTTATGTTTGTTTCCAATATAAAAATTTTGATATGTATTTCACCACCTTTCTGAAACAGTTTTTTGATTTCGGATATGTTCATAAATATTTATGGATTTTGTTTGCAGAGCGGAAAAATGTTGACCTTCTGATAGAATATGCCCGAGCCTGAGGAGTTAAAGTAAAAGCATCGAGTAGATTATTGATTAACAGCGAATGCAGATTATTTATAGGTTTAAGCAATTAGAGTGCACTTGATACCTACTAAAGTGCACTTGATGCAACATGCATATAAAATGCGCTAAATAAATTTAATGAAGAGTTATTATTACGTTTTATGACGACATCAACGATGTCAAACATCATCTTTTGAAAGAAGTAACTTGCAAAATATCTGTTAAAAATTGAAAATCGTTTAGTTGGCTTATTTTGTTGATGTAAAAGACTGTTTTCGGAATTTTTAATGAAATTAAATGCAAAATATTAAAACAACCTGAAACACGAAATCAAAAATCCCACATAGACATCACCAGTTCGTTGGTATACTTATGTGTTTTAAGGCAGTAAAAATGTACTCATATATATTACATTTGTAGAAGATCAAAAAAAATCATATTTACAGAATTACAATTCAAAATTAATTTAAGATTAAGAATTTGTTAAGTTACAGCAGGTAAATATTTGTATCATTGGTTGTGATCCAAGCTTTTATTACATTTTTAATTTCTATAATCTTATAGAGTGCGTTATAAATTTTTGGCATATGAAAAAAGCATGCCTCTGCGCAAGCCTAGTTTTGCACGTCAGGTACGGTTTTTACTCAATTGCTAAAGCTATTTTCGTTTTTTGTAAAAATAACATTTTGAGAAAATACATATTTTATTGCGTTCAATATTTTTTTTTATATGTAAGAGTTGCTTCTTTGAATAATTTCAGAGGGGTAGATAATATGTTCACGCAACATTATTTTTAGGACTAATTTTTGAGTATTTTGACTTATCTTAAAGAGGCTATTTTAAAAACCTCCCATTTAATTATACTATAATTACTGGAGCGATTTTTTCCATATATTGTTGCCGTTTTAAATGTCTCCGATTGCTTTTCGGATAAAAAAGGCAATTATCTCCTTGATTCGGCTTTTTTTTTTAATATTTGTAGCTCCCACATATTGATATTAGATATTGCATATCCGAACTCGTAGACCACTTTATAACGATGTTAAAAATAAATTTTTTAAATATTTTTTTCACGCAGAATTTCTGAAAACGTGTTTACGGCTAAAATTAGGTCCCTTTTCCATAGATGGACTGCACCTTTCACTATCAAGTATAGCACAGACAATATACAAAAATCCAAAATATTCTATGTTGACTCGAGTACGTACCTCTCAAGTAAGCACGGAGTAAGAACCTCGCAGTTTCAAAGTAACAAACACGCAGGATTCGCGCGGTTATAAACTTTACGATCTTTTTAAATATTGTTTTATACATCCTACTCATGTGAGAAAAGCAGTAAAATACAGGTTAATTCATTGGCTATATAGCACTATAATAAGTTTTTATGTTAAAATTCGAAGATACGATTTTTTTGATGCTGGCAAAAAAAAAAAAAAAAATGATCCTTTGAAAATCTCGAACAAACGTAGAAAAAAGTTTAAATATGCACTGTCGCTCCAGTGGTTAAAAGATACTGACGATTGCACTAATGAATGGTACACATTTTTTTGATAAAACTATGTTATTTAAACATTGAAAAATGTTAGTTAAATACCAAAGTTTAATAACATTTTTTTTACGTGATTTGTCCATTTGATTTGGCTGTCTATTATAATTCCCAAGTATTTAATTGCATTCCCCGAATTAATTTCTATACATCGACAATCACTAAAATTGCTGCTATAATTAGAGCACAGCCAAATTATTCATAATAATTCATCCAGAGCCGGACCAAGAATCTTTTGAGCCCCGGGCAGAATTTTATCATTGAATATAGAATTTAGTTGAATTGAATATAATATTTAATTGTATTCCCCGAATTAATTTCCATACATCGACAATCGCTAAAATTGTTGCTGTAATTAGAGCACATCCAAATTATTCATAATAATTCCTCCAGAGCCGGCTCAAGAATCTTTTGAGCCCCGAGCAGAACTTTATTGTTAAATATTTTGTCATTGTTTTTGTGGTTAAGTTGTGCCCAGTTTTTTGCTACAGGTCTTAATTATATAACGAATGCCTATTGGTAGTGACAGACATGCTCATTAGTAACATGCTCATTACTAATGAGCAAACGCTATCTTGTAGCATGCGTGTCACGTTCAAATGAGCATGCTACTGTATTCGCGGGTGGAAAGGGAAATGAGCATGCTCATTATGATCATGTGTGTTATTACATAATATTATTTGTTGATGGATGGAAAACAGAATAAAGAAGAACGCACGTCGTGGGCGTGTTTCGTGATTCAAAAGGCTGTAGTAAACGATAAACAAACATTAAAACGGTAAAATCGAGAAGAATTCGTAGACGACAGAAACTTAGTCTGCAAAGAAAGTGAACCACAAAACGATGGTTATTATAAATAATAATAGCAAATCTTTGACAGTAATTTAGGAGGCGGGTATGGGTACCGCCGCTCCGGGAACAGCTGGTTGGATAACCAACACCCCTGCCATAGATCACCCCAAGTGGTTCGCTACGTTTGGTGACTTATAGATTATTTTACACTAGCTACTGTTAATCTTTAAAAAATTACGTTTTCGTTTTTGTTCTTGAATTTGGCGGCGTTGATGTCGTGCTGGCCAACGTAGGTAACAGCCGTCTTATCAGAAATTGGCGTTTTCTACGTCATAATGACGTTGAAGCCGAATGGAATCGTTACAGAATGTGCGGTTATAGATCGTTTTTTGAATGACAATATAAAAATTAGCCCTGTTCATGGGGTGAGGTATGTCTAGGTCTTGGCGGCGGATTCGTCTGCCCACCTACAGCGTGGCGTGCCGGAGGAGATCCTCTCTTTTGAGGGAGATCTTTTGACCTTTTCAGCCAGACTCTCTCGGAAGATCGTCTTGACTAACAGGCATCTCGACTAACTGACCCCCAGATTCCCACCAATCCCTCATACCTTTTTCCTTCCCAGAACTTCCTCTCCTTCCCTCCTCTAAAATATCCTGAACACAGCGTCCTCAAAGATGACAAAGGCCTCAAGGGAATTTGTTTTCCTCAGGGCATCCTGTGTGGAGCTAGTGTAAAAAAAAATCGATTGCAGTTCACACGCGGTTGAAGTGAAACTTTCGCCCACACATTCTCAACCAATATGAGCCTTGAAAAGTGAGGTCATAATCAAAGCGGCCAATGAGCGCAGTTTGACGCTTCGTAGATACTGCAATGCGTCATTTCAGTTTCATCCGAATTTCAAATCACAAAGGGGCTAAAGAAACTTCAAAAATCACCCGCTCTAGCAATAAGACACAAAGTAGCATAACTTGGAAACGCGAAATGAAAAGCTAACGATGCAGAAAATACTAATATGCCAGATCGAGCAAGCACAACAAGACAGCTTGTGTTGCCTGACATTTCATATTATATTAAAGTTTATCCAAGGAATCCGCATCAATAACAGGTGGTGGTGTCCTGAAATGCTTGAACCATGTTCAACATGCAATCTGCTTACGTAGAGTTTGGACCCTCTATGTAAAATTGTGGCACTATGGCAAATACCATTATTGTATGGCATTCTCGGTTCCGTGCCAAAATAGCCCATAACCAAATCTAACGTAATCTCTAATCAACCAATTGTTAATTTTTTTTTTACCACTTTTAATGACTTTTCAAAGAAGGTGTGGAGTTTATTCTGAGTTGTACGGTCACCGCATTTCTCATATTATTTTTTTTTTTACATTAGTTCCACCCTGAGAAAAATAATTTCACTCATGGCCTGTATTATCCTTGAGGATGCTGTGTGGAGTCTTTTTAAGAAAACCAAGGAGAGAAAGTTCTGGGAAGGAAAAGGTATGAAGGGTGGGAAGGAATCTGGAGTTCAATGCGCCCAGGTCATCCGCCGCCAAGTCCTAGACTAACCTCACCCCATGAACCCGGGTAACCCTGCTAAGTCACCAAACGAAGCGAACCACTTGTGGCAGAGGTGTCGGTTTTCCAATATGTAGTTCCCGGGGCGGCGGTACCCATACCCGCCCCTCAAATGATAAATGTCACTTATTTTAAGAAGAAGACTAGTTGCATTACCCGTTTGTGGTTTGGATTCTTTATATTCACTGAAAAAAATTCAGTTGCAAGAAAGAAAAACAAAACCTTTTTTCTAAAAAATAGTAAAATATATAAGGAGTCTCGTCATATTTGTTAAAAATAGACGGAAAATTCGAAGTTCACATAGAAAATCACGATTCGAGCTTAAGAGGGAATAACCAGACAAAACCGGAAATATGTAATTTTTAAATCAACTTTTAGACGAATGACTTTTTTCCACAAAAAATTATAAAACGATTTCGAAAAACTGTTCTTTTATCTAGTAAAACTATTTTTTAAATTTTGAGAAAATATGTTTATTTTTAGTACAAAATTTTGTATTATACATTTACATTAAACATTTCAAATCATGCAGTAAAATAAATCAATAAATTATTTGGCAAAGCTACTTCACAAGAATTTTAATTTAAGTTAAAATAAAATCGTAAAAAAAAGATCTGCGCCCTTGTTTTGTAACGAAAATACTTCAGTTTGTCTATTTATTTACAGTCTTACAACTAATACAGGGTCATACAGGAAAAACTCTGCAGTAACTTCGAGAGATGAGTGGATCCTTGCTCAAAAACATTACATGAGCAAAATAAATTCCAAAAGATCAGAATACTGGAATGAAAAGGTTGACTCTGAGCGAGCCAATCCACGGCGTCTCTGGAACTCAATAAAGACTGTTATTGCCGAAGTCACAGTTCCAACTAAAATAGATATTACCCCGGATGCCTTCTCAAAGTTTTTTCGGGAAAAAATTGAAACCATTCGTGCCTCCACATCTCACGCCCCTCTGCCAATATTCACTATCAATTCTAAAGGAAATTTGTCTTCCTTCAAACTTACAACGCTTGAAGAAGTAAAAAAGATAATTTCATGTTCGCCAAATAAGCAGTGTAGTCTTGATCCTATACCAACTTGGTTATTAAAAAAATGTGTCAATGTCTTAGCTCCATTCCTAGTTCATGTTTTCAATAAATCTCTCAGTACAGGTGATTTCCCTGAATCACTAAAATCAGCTGTAGTTACACCAATATTAAAAAAGTCACAACTAGACCCTGATAACTTAGGTAATTATCGACCCGTCTCAAATCTACCTTTCGTGTCAAAAATCCTGGAGAAAATTGCTGCTACTCAAATAACCAGTCACTTGAATTCAAACAAATTATTAACAAATCGACAATCCGCATATAGAAGGTTTCACTCAACAGAAACCGGACTTCTTCGTATGCTGTCAGATATAACTCTAGCCATAGAATCAGGTAAGTTAGCACTTATCTCACTCTTAGACATGAGTGCAGCGTTTGACACGATTGATCACGACTTCCTCATTAAGAGATTAGAGGAAACATTTGGTTTGAGTTCCGATATCAAAAATTGGCTGGCGTCATATTTATCCAATCGCTTGCAAGCCGTGAAGATTGGAAATAAACTCTCAAACTTCGCAAGACTTTCTTCAGGAGTGCCCCAGGGTTCCGTTTTAGGTCCACTTCTTTTCATCCTTTTTACAAATGATGTCGCCGAAATAATCGAGTCATTTGGTCTCTTGTCACACTGCTACGCTGACGATCAGCAAGTTTATTTTTACTGCACTCCAAACGAAGTCAGCAGTCTCAAAATTCGTGTAGCTGAATGCTTAGAAGCAATAACTCGTTGGATGTCTTCAAACAAGCTAAAGCTGAACCCTTCTAAGACTGAGTTTCTCTGGGCGGCCACAAACAAACGCCAACATTTCATAGACGATTCGCCTATTTCCATTTCCGGCAGCGATATTATTCCCAAGACAACCGTCAAACTTCTTGGCGTTAATCTAGATTCAGACTTTTCGTTTAAAAGTCAAATAAATAGGACTGTAAGCACCGGTTTTTTTCACTTAAGACAACTCAAGTCCGTCCGAAGAAATCTTCCTACAGAGGCGACAAAACTACTAATCAACTCTTACGTAGTCTCGCGACTCGATTATTGTAACGGTATCTATGCTAGCCTTCCAAAATATCAAACTGACAAACTTCAATCCGTTTTTAACGCAGCGGCACGGCTCATAACCGGAGTCTCTAAATATTCACACATTTCAGAACACCTTCGTAACCTTCATTGGCTCAAGTGCCCTGAAAGAATCCAGTACAAATTGTGCTGGATGGTGTTTAAATCAATCAATGAAATGGCCCCACCTTATATCTCTGAACTATGTGTCCCGGAAAATACTGGTCCGAGGCAGTCAACCCTTAGATCAGCAACATCATCAGCTATAGGCAGACTAATGGAACCTAAACGCAAGCCAAATACAAAGTTTGGAGATCGCGCTTTTGGAGTATCTGGGCCTAAGGCTTGGAATAAACTCCCTCCGGAACTAAGATGCATAACAAGCCCAACAGAATTTAGGTCCAAATTAAAAACCTACCTTTTTGGGCTCTCATATCCTTAATTTAAATAAACCTATCTGAGAGTATCATACTTTTATTTTCTATGATATGTCTTAATTACACTTTTCTAATTAATTTTCTAATTACTTGAATCTTTGCACATCAATCTGTCTCGTTACGAATCACATTTAGGAAGATCAAATCCTTGTACTACTGTACCGCCCACTATAAAATGTTGCTTTTGATTTCCAAAATACACTCATCAAAGAATGTATTTTATACTAATATTAAAATATATTTCAGGATTAAACACATATAACAAGTGTACACAATAATGTCCTCTGCGTGCGAACTATATCTAAATTTCTTAATAGACAATAAGTGTTAATTTCAAGCGACCTCCCAGGTAAGTATGGACCTGTATACATTTTTAAGAAGCATCGCGTTCATTGGTCGAGACATTGTACATATATTTTCTTATGAACCTGTGGATGCAATTTTTAGCCATTAGTTGTTTTAATTGTTTGTCTAGTTTGTAGTTTTTCTAGATTTTAGAAATGTATTGTAAGTTTGTGCAGCGCCCTTGAGGTGATTTTTCACAAAAACGGCGCTATATAAATCATCCAATTATTATTATTATTAATATATTTAAAAAAAAAAAAACATTCTTATTTTGCTTGGACATTATTGAAAATAAATAAATACCTGTGATCGAAAAATAATTACAAAAAGTACAAAATTTTAATAGTTTTATCATCACGAGTTTGAGCATTTTTGAATGTAGGTATTTATCGAAGCAAATTTTGAATGAAATAAAATCGATTTTGAGTTATTATGCTAAAATTCTGGTATGGAGAATAATTAATCTTTCTCATCGGAACCGCCCTGTGCAGTTGCAATGGTACGATCGCAAGATCATAGTTTGAAGAAATTTAAATTCTCGGTCGCTGGTTAATGGCTCAACAGTTGTGTTGAGAAAAAATGCTGTTTAAGCGACAGCTGACAGTCGAGTTGACTTAACAAATTCCTCGAGCCTGCTTTGGTGGAAGGTCAAAATATTTCGACTTTGCGATAAATCTAAATAAACACATCCGAAAACTAAAAAAAAATTTTGAAAGATGAAATACGCTTTCGAATTTTATAATTCGAAATAAACATATAATTTTTGAAATATGAGAATTTTTTATGCAAACATAATTTTTTTTTATAAAATTTTATTTATTTTCACTCTACGTTT
This sequence comes from Glyphotaelius pellucidus, assembly GCA_936435175.1. Classification (NCBI taxonomy): domain Eukaryota; kingdom Metazoa; phylum Arthropoda; class Insecta; order Trichoptera; family Limnephilidae; genus Glyphotaelius; species Glyphotaelius pellucidus. The sequence continues at coordinate 31,811,834 of OW386547.1, forward strand.
ACGTTTTTCCAAATAAAATTACTGGTAATGAAAAAACATATTTTATTAGGTAAATGTATTATAAACGTTATCGTCAACTCGCTTTTTAAATTGTTAAATTAATTTAAACGTTGCATGTAAAAATAATTATCGAAAAAAAATGGATTTTTTTTTTCATAAATTTGGGCGGGAAACTTTGGATTAAAGGTGTATAATTTTAATTATTTTGTGGTTAATTTTTAGATTTGAATATAAATCGTGGTGTTTTCTCTTTCTAACACTAAATTTCTAATTATCTAGATCATATTTCTAACCATTATATTAAGGGAGACAGCGATTTCTACGAGACCTATTTGAGTTGTTCCGAAAACCGAACAAATTAGCCTGAGGGTTTAATAACAACGAAATGTTTATCTAATTCGCTCCTGGAATGCTAATTATACAGTGTACGTCAGTGAAATTCCGGATCATTACCTTTAAATGTGTATTTTATTACTTTCCGGTTATAAATAGCCACAATTTATTGGACCAATGAATGAAAGTCCATTAAAAATACGCCACCAAGGCCGATCTTATTCATCAAATTAATTATATCTTTATTAAAACGTTACGTCATTTTTTTGTGGCTCAATTACATAACACATAAAAATGCAACATTGAAAAGACTCCATCAGCATTAAAATCACTAGAAAGAGTTTTATCTAATCCGTCTGAAGGTCAAGCAAGGACAATCGATAAAACGATCAAAACGATATTGACCACATCCGTCATCTATGGTCAGCTATCAATACTTGCGGTCAACAATTGGTAAGAGATATATTGACCGACGATTGATAATAAATTTCGGTTAACTGTCAATATACACATTTATGCGGGTAATGTCATTCGATATGCATAATTACTAAATTATTAATGAACGGAGTTCAACTAACGAAGCTCTTAGCATTGAAAGAAGTCGTATATGCGATCCATCATAGACTTAAATAATTCAACTAAGACGCGATCAGTTTATTCCGTTCGATCTTTGAGAAAGAAAATGGTCGAAATATGACTAAAGACCTGATTAACGAATTAACTTCCGTTTAGTGTCAAAAAGTAAATCCGAACTGCCAAAGCATATTTAGGTTAGTTTTTGAATTCAACTTTTTTTATTATATGTATACCGCACAAGAGTCCCAACTGCTCCTGTCTGGAGCCAGTGAGACTATGGCATCCTCAATTGGGGTATGTTGTGAAGGTGAAGGTAGTGGGGAGGAGAAGGAGATGGGGAAGAGGAAGGTGGGAAGTTCCCGGCTATTCAGATCTGGTCACCAAACACAGCTAAAGCCATTTCAAGCAACGTATCAATTCTGAATGGTGAACATTACCAATTGATTAATATTTCTACGAATCACGGCTAATATTTCAAATATTTCACCAAACACGGCTAAAGCCATTTCAAGCAACGTATCAATTCTGAATGGTGAACATTACCAATTGATTAATATTTCTATGTAATTTCTTGGCGTTTGACATTTCGTAGTGTCAATTCATAGCAAAAACATTAAATTTATCGATGTCTTCTTTATTCTTATTTATTCCTGTCAATGTCGATTCGGCTGTCAACGGTGGACTGTTTTCGATATAAAATCATGGGAAGTTACGGCTATCGACCCGATATTGTAAAGTTATTGATTTCATGGTGCGAGAGCCTCTGCTAACGCCAAACCTATCAATGATGCCACGACAGCAGCAATACTCCATCAAGTTTATATAGTTCTATTTTTTATTTTTCTAATTAAATAATGGAACAGTTGTACGTATACAACTCATGTAATATGACAGACCGGGATTGCACTATCCTCCCAGTCCTGATAGATCAAAAACTTAAATAAAATAAAAAATACAACTTAAGTATTGAAATACATATCTGAAAAACGTCAACATGCAAAAAACGCTGAACGTGATAAATTACATCCAACTTTTATTTTTAATTTTGCTGAATAACTTGTTACCTCTGTGACATTACTGACACTTTCTATCAAAGAAGGCGTATTTCCTACTATTTGAAAAAAAGCTTATGTAACACGTAACACCTGTTTTTAAAAAGGGGGATAAACACAAAATTGAGAATTATAGACCTATATCAAAGCTAGGCGTTTTAAGTAAAATGATGGAAAACATCGTTTAAGACCTTGTCTTTAATTTATGTGAAAACAATTATCAACCCTCAAAAACACGTTTTTTTTCTAGGTAGATCTGTTGAGTCGAACTTGGGGCAGTTCACCGATTGTTGTTAATTCTAAGGACAAAATTAGGTTGTGTCTATCAATACTAATTTTTAAGGCTTTCGGCAAAAAAGTTCGTATAAGCGGAAATGGCCTGTGGTTGACGGCTTCCGTGGTCCCGAGGTAAGACTATCGAGTCACAATCCGAAGGTCGCGGGTTCGAACCCGGCGTGCGCAAATAATTTTTTTTTGATTAATTTGTGTTATTTCACAATTTATTCAATTAAAATAATAAATAGTATATATGCGGCACGTAACAGAGTGGAAGGTACTATCAGTATCGCCCTGGTGTAAGACCACCATTCAGAATTGAAACGTTGCTTGAAATGGCTTTAGCCGTGTTTAGTGACCAGATCTGAATAGCCAGGTACTTCCCCACCTTCCTCTTCCCTATCTCCTTCCCCTCCCCACTACCTTCAGCCTCACAACATACTCCGATTGGGCATGCCATAGTCGCGCATAGGCTCACTGGCAAAAAAAAAATGCTCTCAGATGGTTAATCTTACTTTGAAAATAGAAGTCAGGCTGTTGCCCTAAAAGGTAACATGTTACAGAGAATAACCGTCCCTCGGGGGTACCTCAAGGTTTTAGGGCCTTTGCCTTAGGGTCTCTACTCTTTACTTTGTGTTTTAATGAGACAACAAACATGTCATCAGTCATTCTGATTTCATTCTTTAGGCTGACGATATGAAAATATACAAATACTAAATGCTCGGCAGATGAATGCAAAAAATTGCAAGAAGATATTTATAAAATTTAATATTAGAATAATAAAGATAATTTATAAAACATAAATAATTGTATCACGATAACACAATCACGTAAAAGTCACCCAATCATTCATACTTCAACGAGTACAAAAAATCAGAAACCTTAGAGCAGCCCCGGATGTACGATTTTTTCAAACCGGGACAGAAACTTGATAGTGGCGTCCCCTCTCGCCAGCGTTTGTGTTCGGCTCAGCTCATGATACCTACTGATAATAGTTTAATTGCTCTACAAATTCAAGAAGTGCAAATTTCATGACGCCGGAACCCACCGTTCTAAAGATTCGGGTACTTCAGAAATCAAATTTTTTGCTTTAGCTAACATTATAATTTACTGAAAATGGTGTTAAATATGTATTTTTTGTAGTCATTTCAACAGTCAATTCTGATTGCCGATTCTCTTCGTTCTCGGCAAATCCGAAAAGAAAGTTGAATGATATTTCTCATACGGTTATGTAAAACCGAGAACATATTAAAATCAAAACAACATCCAGAGCCAAATTGTACGAAACGTTACAAAGCTGCTATATTCAATTATTGTTGTAGGTATATTGAGTCGTTAAAGACAACTTGGTGACAAGAGACCGAACTGAGAGGGCGGAGAAGAATAACAGGAATGATAATATAATGACAACGAAGAGAGAATGATAAATTACAGTTATTATTTCACGATGCCAAGACCACATATTTTTAAAGCAAACTTCTAATCGAATTAAACTCTTTATATAAGACGTCCGGAAACTAGTAGTAGGTACAAGCGAGAGTCTGGTGGATCTACATCACATTTAGTGTTTCGTAATTCCATTGGTTCCTGATGGATTTGTTCTGCTTTCCGCCAACGGCAGAGCCAAGCTTTAACCAGTAAGTTTGAAATATTTCTCGTTCTGTAACACTTAAGAGTGTTTATTTACCGCCGAGTATTAAACTGTTACAAAGTACTACCGTTACACCATCATGACAACCTAAGGTTATGATATACGAGTATTTCGCTGTGAAAAAAGTTATCAACTAACTCTTGCCCTGTCATAATATCAAAGTTACGAAAGTAAATATCCCTTTGTTACACATTTTTTTTTCTTCGTATTTCAAAAGTTTAGATATTCAAAAATATCACCTTAAAAGGATTTTTCAAAATTCGAATTATTTTAAAAGTTATAGCCATTTTAGTTCGACCGGTTTAGACGGAATCTAACTAGAATCTAAATAGAGCAAAACTTTAAGCGACCTTTTCTCGAAACTAATTTTTCGAAACGTTTGTCACAAAATCTTGATCGATTTTCTTGAAAATTGGCATTAATTTCCTTTATATATCCCTCTCCGGCAGGAACCAACAAAAAATCAAAAATATTAATTTTCACCATAAGTAAAATAATAACTAGAAAACGTAATTTTTTTTGAGTAGCCGCCATTTTGCGAAAAAATATTTAAGAAATAAAATTATTTGTTTCCTACCATAATGACATTTGTACTGATAAAGAATCTACCTTCTTTCATTTTTCAGATGACCAGAAGGGTGGAAATCGTGACAAGAGGGACAGGATGGAAGGATTTTTCCCCCTCTACTTCAACAGGGTGTAACTTCGTGAAATATATATATTTTTTGAAATTTTTTTGTCAATTCTTAATATATAAATAAATAAATTATAAAAAAATGTATACTAAAGATATTAATGTTTTTTTTTTTAATCGACCGTCAAAAAACATATTCGGGACCGACATTCGTACTTCTAGACTAGAATACACCCTTAATTCGATGAGGATCGTCACCGGTATAAAATACTTTACATATCCACCGATTCCGCCGTGATACGGTCCATAGTTATTTAATCCGTGAAGCCCGCAGTGAACAACCAGTAGACTATTAAGTTATAGTTAACTCTCGCCTTTGTATGAGTCAACCATTCAAGAATCCGTCTCACACAAATGACACCAAGTGCCTATTGAAAACCCTAACTATTTGAGTGCACACCAGAGTGAAACACCAACCTGTGTTGGTGTTTACACAGGGATTTATTTTAACCTTCTGGTCTAATCTATAATTAGATTGGAATGGTCCAACCACTTAATCTGAACTTGGTGGAATGATCACTGATGTTTGAGCCAGAATCAGAAGTAGTAATGATCACTAAGTAACTACTATGACCCACTTTAAATGGACCATTTAAGATACTGCGCGACTGTGATCGAAATTTAATTGGATCAACAAATAAAAACCATTAAATCGACAACCATTTTCAAACGACCGAAATAACATCAATAAATAGATGAAGGTATGTGTGGAAATATCAATTTCAACTATGTTATGAGATTTTTGATAAATGAATACTGCAGAAACAATAAAACAAATGTACTGTTATAACCCTTAGACTTTAGACGGAAAAGATACCCACTTAATTATACTTAGGTACTTATTATTTGCAACGGATGTATTTCGGACATTTGTTTCTTAGTAATGGTGCCCAGATACTAACCAGATAACTTAGGTGAGAGTGGATCATGGCATAATATGTGGAACACAGTAGAGCTATGGGAAGCACATCTAGAATCGATCGAGTACACCAGTCATCGGGGAAATTTTTGATTTTACATATTCAACACGGGAGTACCACATATATATTTTACAAAATATTATATTTAAGGTCATCATATATACCTTAATAGAAAAGAGGAGATCTTGTGCCTGATAAGGGAGCCACGATTTTTACTTAGGTTGCATGCCTTAATAAGTTTTGTATAAAATATTAACTTTTAAATATTAGTCTTTAAATTTTTTTTTTGAAAAATCGTTTAATTTTATTTATTTGTTCTGATTGGTTTATGATACAATTCGCAATTCAGAAAGACCTTCCTTCTGAATCATAGATTTTATGACTTGGTAAATATAATGGTTTCGTATATGAGTTGTTTAAAATTGGTGTAAAAAATTGATTTCCATTTCTCATTAGTATGTAAAATTCTTTGTTATTTTTTCTTTACACATTTTTATGATGGAAGCTTGCTTAACTTAATAGAAATGTTGTAAGGAATGGAGAGTTGAAGAAGAAGAGATAAAGGAATATTAGGAAAATCTGACAAATCAGACCTGATCACGAATTATAGTCAACATTGGTAACCATTTCAAGCGATATTCAAATTCTGTATGGTTATCTAACCAGGTGAGAGATCTTTCTCTCTGGATAACGAACAAGAGAAATTATAATAAAAGTAACTTAACTACATATAAGGCAGAAAATTTGTTGCGGTGAATTTTAAGTTAGCTAAAATTCTGGCGTCTTGAAATTTGCACGGCAAGCATAAAACTACAGAAACACGACTGTTAGCCCCTTGATAGCTTCTCCCTTTCTAAAGCCTCAATTAAATTAAGCTAGTTTACAAGCTACTAGCCGGTAAATTTAAAAGCGGGTGAATCGGCGAGTGAGATTGTCATGATGACACACAAAATTGTCTACTCGCTCAGTAACGCGCCATGCAACTCTGTCGACATTTTGTAGAAAACTTGAATTCGCAGCAAGCGCCACACGTTAGACAATAACGGCTCCCGCCCGAACTAATCCTGATAGACGAAATCAGCTGTTAGTGGGCCGCATCTTTAGGCAAACACCAGCGAGTAGCGAGTAAATTTGACCACCTTTCAACTACTTTTGTAAATTGTCCACAATCTGCTAGTTAGCAAGTAATACGATGACACTGGGCGAGCTTACTAACGGATAGTGAATTTCCCAGATAGTAGCTTGTAAACTCGCACTATGTCGTCGAGGCTTTATAAACAACTAGCTTTTCCCCGCGGCTTCGCTCGCATGGTATTACGGGAAATTACTGTAGCGCTTGCACTTATCAATTATCTCCCCCCCCCCCCACCCCACCCCCATCCCCTCCCGCATTCCATATATTCATTCCCTTACATTCAGTTTTCAAACATCTCGCCTACCACCTAAATTTCATAATGCTATAGCTCAAAGAAAAAAAGAATTACTTATCCAATTTTGTTAATTCGTTCGGAATTTATGCGCTTACAAACATTTCGGATGTTTATTTTTATTTAAATATTTGGAAGTTCGTTAATATAATAAAAAAATACTCTATCATTCAGTCTTTAAAATCGTTACGAATTATATTTTTAATGTAGGAACTCTCCTCTGACATTTATTCCAAGCTTGTCCAAAAAAAAAAACGAATTCTAATATTTGAATTTTCTGCAGTAGTAGCTGACCAGTAGACTGAGTGCCTACCAGCATAGAGCCCAAAAATATATCAACATTGTTTCCATGGAAAAGATTTTTTTCTGACGTTAGCAAAAACTCGCTTTTGTTAGCGACAGAAAACGTATAACAAATATAATATATTAATATTTATAATTTCATAACGCCAGAGCTTACCATCATATACAACCTGTAGTCTGCGCATATAATTTAGCGTTATATTGGTGAAAGAATTATTAAAGTCTTTATATTGTGTTATGCGTGAAAAGGTCATAAACAAACTCGAGCAGTTTCGCATTTATAATATTAGTATGGATGTATGTAACAGAAATAAATGTGCAAACGGAGCACTCAGCGGCAGTATTATTATAAAAACCTATCATCAAATTTTTAAGTAAGTTCTTGATTAACTTCTTTTGACATCTCATTTGTGTCGATTTCGAATAAAGATCATTATTCAAACGACTGGCCATTTTGCGGCCCGCAATAACCCATTGAGCTAAGTAGGGCGTTCCGTGTTCCAGGGTCCAGGTTCCAGGTTAACTGGCCGGATGACCGCTTTCGCCCCGGCAGTTATTCCGAGGTCAGATGGGATCGGGGAATGAAACTCTTAATTAGTGCGATAAATTTCTTTCCAGCATCTTTATATCCAGAATCCAGAATATGGCCCCTTGCAGAGTTAATGAGAAGAAAAAATAACAGTCCACAGCACAAAGAAAGCAGCCATGTCCCATTTTACACGGTCAATAGGCTACAAGTAGGGTCGGTCAAAAGATAATGAACGCAAACAAGTAAAAAAACCCGTAATAAAAACTAAGTTATTTTACTGTATTACATATATATTCAATTTTCGGGCCATTTTTTGAGCCGTCTAGTAGCCAATTTCGTGTGTGGACGTGAGTGCCACCAAAAGTATAGACATCGTAGAATGCATTATCATTGACATCGAGTCTATCTGCCTAGTTTCGGCTCGATCGAATGTCGGGAAGTGGGTTAATATTCGCTTCAAGATTTCCATTTATTAATTTAATCACGATAACAAAATCGAAATTCAAACAGATGTACTTCTGATTGTAGTTATAACTTTGTTATTCATTTAAGTCAAGAAAACAATTTGTCTTTGTTTGAACGACTATATTTTTGACGACTTTGTTTGAATGACTGATTGTTTTCGGAACAATTGTTCCTTCCTCAGGGCAAAATATACTAACTTGACATTACAAAATATTGGGTGAACATAATACTTAACAAAGTGTTGATGTTGTGGTGGAGGCTTGACTAGGGATTAGTGAATAGTGGGGGGAGGAAATAGGATGGTGAAAGGGAACATGTCTAAGATGGGACTAATGGATTAATTATTATTATTATTATTATTATTATTTTACTTTATTGTATTTTGGATACCAACAGTAAAATATTGGAATGAAGAACGATAATATCTAGGTTAGATCAATTTTACCAATTACAGATGTCCACAAGGATTTTTATAATATAGAAGTGAGTTAAGTGATTTGAAAATGCCAATTAAGAAAGATTACACAATAAGTTGTTTAAGTGGGAATAGGGAGGAGGTAGGATGGGGGGGGGTCGGTCTAGTTGAAGTTATAGTAGGTACGTATTCCAAAAACAAAATGCATAACCCAGAAAAGAAGTTCGTTGAATGGTGGTAGGATTTGAACAGTGTCTATGGTTATGAAGTATCGAGAGATCACCTATATGAATTTAAGGAGTGGAGTTAAAAAATGAATGGTGTGCATTGAAAATGTGAGATGCACGAAAAATGAAGGAGTTTTGCTTAATAGCATTGAGGGATTTTTAGAAGAATTTTGTCTGATCTGGTTCGTTTGATAGGATAGTTGGATTCGTTGTAGTTCCGGGCAATTTACGACGGACCTGGATATTTTCTGCACAAAGAGTACTTCAGCCGATCTTCTTCGATCTTCCAATGATATCATTTTGAAGTACGGGGCCGAACCTTGGAGATTTAAGGGGGAAGATAGCGACAAAAGTCTAAATATCGTAGGAAACGATCTTTAACACGTTCCAGATTGTGCACACATGATTTGTATTGTTGGTTCCATGCTTGTGACATATATTCTAGTAAGCTGCGGACATAAGCAAAATATAGGATTTTTATTGCTGTAAGGTTATTGAATTTTTACATGTCCGAAAAATGAATCCTAACATTTTCGAGGCTTTAGACGTGACTGAGTAGATATGAATATCGTGAATAAGCTTAGAGTCCAATGTCACTACCAAATCTTTGACTTCTGTTTTGTTGATTAATATTGAGCCGTTCAGACCATATTCATTGGTAATGATATTTTTATTTCGTGTGAAGTTGTCAATTTTAAGGTTACGCTATGAACAATAAACATTAAGACGATTTAGGTTCTCCTGCATTTTTTGACAGTCAGCGGTACGTCTGACAGGATAAAAAACCTTCATATCGTCTGCATAAAGTAATGTTTCGGAGTATTTGAAGCATTGGCCTATGCCATTGATGTAAATATTAAATAGTGATGGTCCCAATAAAGATCCTTGACACACCTGACGGGTCGGTTACCCAGTACGATTTAAAGCCACCCACAACTACGACTTGACTACGGTTTGATACATGGGATGAGAGCCATCTGAGGTCACCATGGACGCCGATTTGCATAAGCTTTCGTGTAAGCTTGCAAATAATATGTCGTGAATTACTAGGTCAAAAGCTTTGCTGTAATCCGTATATATTGCGTCTTGTACACGCTGATCCATATTATCTTGCAAGAATTTCGTGAAAGCTATTAGATGTTTTTGATTTTTCACCCGTAAACCCATATTGGTTAACATTTTTTTTTTTTTTTTTTTTTATTCTTCATTTTAATCACCCGCTAAACTGCCAAGGCAGTTTGTCAGCAGGTCAATTTGACAATATTAATAAAACACTAAAACATAAAATATTATAAGAAAACACAATAGCAAAATAGTTCCAGAAGAATAACTTTTAAGTACCTAAGATTACAAACAATATCAGTACAAAAAGTTTTGACCCATTAGCCATTTTTTAATTTTTCTTTTGAGATCAGTGGGGCAATTGGATTCGATTTTGAAATTCATCGGCATCTTATTAAATATGGTGGGGACAAGATAAGTGAATGTCCGTTGGCCGTATTTATTTATAATTTTCGGAACGGACAAACCCTCATTTTTACTAAATCTAGTGCCATGTTCATGATCTACTTTTTCTTTGTAAATTGAGTCCGACAATAGGTTTTGGCATACAATTTTAAACCATAATATTCCTCGCACAGGTAATATGTTAACTGATTCATAAAGTAATTTTATGTCCCTTCTTTGTGCATAAACACTTTTGCTTACCAAGAGCTTAGTCAAAGAGTTTTGAATCGTTTGAATATAACCTATATTTGTCTTGCACGAGTTTCCCCAAGATGTTATTCCGTATCTGATAGTGGATTCCGCTAGTGACAAATAAATTATTTTTAGCGTACTAATGGGCATAAAATATTTTATTTTGTAAATTCGCCCCGCAATAGCTCTTAGGCGTTTGCAGATGTTGCTTATGTGGGTATCCCATTTCATGTGCATATCTACAGTTATCCCCAAATATACATATGTTTGTACAAGTTCAATGGTTCCGCATTTGCAGGACTGTGACGAATTGTGTATGCACTCAAATGTTTGCGACTTTATTACAGGTGTGATGGTATATTTGGCATGTGGAGATCGTATATGCATTAATTTAGTTTTTTTTGAATTTATTATAAGACCCGCATCATGTGACCATTTCTGTAAGGATAAGAAATCGTGCTGCATGAGTTTTATTGCAATTTCTAATTCTTCATGCGAAATAACTAGTGCCGTATCATCAGCATAAACGTAATGTTTAACAAATGTGAAGATTTTATTCATGAGTGAAACAAATATTATGTATAATGTTGGACCGAGGATTGACCCTTGCGGGACTCCTGTTGACATAAATTTAGCTTTGCTGTAAGTTTGAAAGAGTTTCACTTTAATTTGTCGATTGTTTAAATAGTTTTTGAGTAGTTCTAGTAATTTTCCCCTAATTCCAATCGCCTCCAATATCTGTAATAGTTTTGTCAGATCAATAGTATCAAACGCTTTAGAGTTGTCTATGAATAAAACCAGAATATGTTTTTTATCATTCAGTTCTTGATTTGTGTAATTCGAAAAGTCCTGCAGTAACATTTCTGTACTTTTCTTTTTTTGAAATCCGTATTGGTTGGGATCAATAATGGAGAAACTTTCTAGGTATTTTATTAAATTTACGGAGATGTATTTTTCTGAGTGAGGATTTCAAGGCGAGAAACATCTGATCATACCTATACTATTTTTTCAAATACCTTGCTGAAGATGCACAATTTTGAAATTGGAGGATAGTTTTCAACGTCAAATTTATGCCCAGTTTTGAAAATGGGTGTTCAGTTTTCTAAGTGTTAGGTACCACACCCTCTTTTAAAGAGCGATTAAAAAAATGGATAATGGCTTAGAGAGACTGCTTGCGCACTTTCGGATGAAGAATGGTGATAAAGTCTGGGAATATTAAAGCGGCGCTTCCCGGCTCAAAAAGAAGAAGATGGAGAGATATGTAATTACGAATGTTGGACAGAGCGCGCTACATTTTCAATGATAAAATTGAAGCGAAAATTGTGAAAATGCTTAATAAAACATGCCTCGTTTTTTTTTTTTTTTACATGAGCTCCACACAGGAGGCCCTGAGAAAAATAATTTCCCTCAGGGCCTATGTCATCTTTGAGGATGCTATGTGGAGGGTTTTTTTGAGAAAAGGAAGGGGAAGGAGAGTTCTGGGAAGGAAAAGGGATTAAGGGGTGGGTAGGAATCTGGGGTTCAGTTTGTCCTGGTCATCCGCCTAGACAAACCTCCCCCCATGAACCCGGGCACCCCTGCTAAATCACCAAACGTAGCGAACCACTTGGCGTGACCTATGGCAGAGGTGTTGGTTATCCAATAAAGGTTCCCGGGGCGGCGGTACCCATTCCCGCCTCCCAAATTGGAACTCGTTTAAAGTAGAGCAAAAATCTCGTGGAAGGTGTACCATTTAAAGAAACATTGTGAATTTTTTCACAAATATAACTTGTAGAATAATAGAAATAGACTTGTTTTACATAATATTCGGACATAATTTTTAATAATTTTCGGAGCATACTTTGCGATTTTTTTCTATCGAGGGAATTTCATATTATTTGCGTTTCGGCATGGAACGTATCTAGATATTATCTTCAAAAATAACATATATTTTTTTTAAGAGCTTAAAAACTTCAAATGTGAGAAATCGGTAGAAATTCGCGTAGCGGCGAATTAAAGGATTTCTTTATTATTTCTAAGGCTTCTAAGTTATACAAGCATTTCCTTTTACTATTAATATGAAGAATATTTTATCGGTGTTTTTTTTTCAAAATGGTGATTATTTGCAATGATATGGTTAGTGCGATCGGAAAAAAAATTATTATTATGACACCTTAAATGTTCTTTAATATTAACTCCAGTTTCCAAATTGACAGTTCTTACAGCTGTTGGTGATTCCCACTCAGCAATAATAACAACAGAGATCGATTAAAAAAGAAATAATGACATTTTCGGGCTTAGCCCAACAATACCAACGCTTATTATTTATAAGAAGCAAAGCAACAACCTAGCAACAGGCTTTCACCCTTAGTAAGTAAATAAATTCACTAAGCCGAGATCTTGCGAGCCGCCTACACTATAACAATAATATCATTATGCATGCGGGAGTATTTTGTGGCCGAAAGGCTCGATCGATTCACTGACCCACATGGAATAGAGAAAACATATTATGTAGCATAGATTAAACAGAACACGACCAGCATAGACATACTGGAAACTATGTGTCGGGCTGAACTAGCCGAGGCTGTGAGCCGTCAGGAAAAGTGACACCGGGGGAAATTGAAAGCTGCAAGTGAAAGGATTGACCTAGTCAGAGTAAGATACGATGTTTACGCAAAATACAACTGCTAATAAGTCACATTTGACATTTCTATCACATGAAATATTCGAATAAATCTATTTCAAAGTCTGCAGATAGATAGTAAAAAAAAATCGTCAAAAGCAAACATCTATACAAAATTCTACATAATAATACTGTAATATTTATTTATAACGTGGCAAATTAATTTTATTTGATTAATTTGTGTTATTTTACAATTTATGCATTTAAAATAATATATAGTATATTTGAGGCACGTTCCAGAGAGGAAGATACTCTCAGTATCGCCCTGGTGTAAGACCACCATTCAGAATTGAAAAGTTGCTTGAAATGGCTTTGGCCGTGTTTGGTGACCAGATCTGAATAGCCAGGTACTTCCCACCTTCCTCTTCCCCATCTCTTTCCCCTCCCCACTACCTTCAGCCTCACAACATACCCCAATTGGGGATGCCACAGTCTCACTGGCTCCAGACGGGAGCAGTTGGGACTCTTGTGCGGTATTCATATAAAAAAAAATATAAAAAAATAACTGGCTAGTCCCCGACATGCGTTGCAATGCCATTCAAAAAAATAAATTGATTCTCCCTGCATGTCCTTTCCCGTGCGTCCCCGTTCCCTTCCATCTTCCCCGCCTTCCCTCTCCCTCATCTCTCGCCTCTCCACGAACCCCACCTCCCCCGTTCCCCTTCCCCCTGCCTTTCCTCATACCGCTAAAATATATGAAATACACACATTTTCATTTATAAAAATTTCACAATGCCAAAGCTTACCATTATGTATAGTCTATATGTTATTCTGATGTATAAGCTATATTATTGTAAAGTTTCATTAAAATTCATTCGGTAGTTTTTGGGTGAAAGAGTAACAAACACACACATCCATACAAACTTTCGCGTTTATAATATTAGTAAGATAAATAACATTAATAAAAAAAAAGATGAAAAACATTTTAGTGTATAAAAAAAGGGTAGATGAAAAACATTTTAATGTATAAAAAAGGGTAGATGAAAAATATTTTAGTGTATAAAAAAAGGGGAGATGAAAACATTTTAGTGTATAAAAAAGGGTAGATAAAAAACATTTTAGTGTATAAAAAAGGGTGGATAAAAAACATTTTAGTGTGAAAAAAAAAGGAAAAGATTCATCTTCCACAACAAAATTTGAAGCATTTTGCTTTTATACAATAACTCTGCGTAAGAACTTCATTTCACTCAGGGCCTATTGTCTTCTTTGGGGTTGCTGTTAAAAGGTTATTTTAAGGTGGTTAGCAATCTTGCGGAATGACGGGCGTACGAATCCATCCCTCCCACTGCGGTGCAATGCGATGAGTCGAGAGAAGACACTGGAGAGGTCAAACGGTCTCCCTCAACCGATTCTCCCGTTTCTCCCGATCCGGTCCGCCACGCAGTCGGTGGACAGACGCACCTACCGCCAAGAACTTGACAGACCTCACCCCTTGAAACCGTGGAACCCTTGTGGAAGTCACCAAACATAGCGAAAAACTAGTGGTGACAGATGTGTTGGTTATTCAACGAATGACTCCTTGGGTGGCGGTACCCATATCCACCTCCCAAATAAAAAACACCAAGAGGGCTTATTTAATTAATTTTTTTGTAATTAAAATGTAAACGTATATTTGTTTAATGAAAACCGAGAAAAAGCTTTAACTACCGTAGGAATGCCCACTTACTGTACGTTTTAAAAATAAAATTTAGAACATAAATCTTTAGATCTCACTAAGAAAATTTCTTATCAATGTTCAAGCATGTTTTGATTGGGTTTTGCAAATGATAGAGTAGAAGTAAAAATAATAATAAAACCTAAAATTGTTGCCGAAAACACCTGCTGATATATCTAAATTATTATGTAAGGAAGACAGGTAAATCCTGATTTCGTCTTTGCAATACGCATTAAACTTAGAGATAAGATTTATTACATCTATGGCACATGTAAAAAATAAAACAATTTAAAAAAGACAATCGTAAATCATTACAGTCTCGTACTGCCAAGGTCGAACTTCAGCGGAACTCAAAGAGAGAAATAACCGCGATTCAAGGGCGTTCCTATCACACTGTTGGTAGCAATTCGTCTTCCACACGATCATCCATAACGCCGAATTAACATTACGCAACTAGTTATGCACAAGTTGTTTCATGATATCAATTGCACATTGCACTGCTACATTCACGTGTAAACATATAGTATCATCATGCATGCATTAGTTGTATGTCACAAAATTAGAATCGCACTGACACGAAATTATGGCACCACCACGTGATGTAAAAATGAGGTGTAACTAGTGTCGCCAAACCATTTCGGTTTCAGCTGAGCGGACGTGCGTGTTCCTTGTGAGTGCGTGAGAGTTGTGAACAACAATATTGTGCGTTGCAGAAAAAGGCTCTGATGTTGATGGTACATGGGATGTTTCAATGCCTGTCTCACTAGGATATACCTGAATGGAGTCAGGCGACACTAAATCCGCGCAATTCACACAAACTTTTTGGTGTCATGGAATTATTTGGAACTTGTATGCAACTAGTTGTGTAATGTAAAATCGGCTTAATAAATAGTGTAATCTAAAACAGTGTATAATTGTCTCCATACGAACGACAGAACACAAGTATCAATTATTATAAAGCGTAGTATTATAAAGCGTAGTATTACAAAGCGTAGTATTATAAAGCGTAGGCCAGCGTAGAGTGGGAAGTGCGTCAGGCATGGCAAATGCCTATTGAGAAAAATATGAAGCGGCTGGCATTCTCTGTTACTCTGAACCACACGTTTTATGTGAGTACAACACTACCAACTGTCCAGAGCCATTGGGACTAGGGCATCGCAAATTTGATTAGTTGAAGGGCGTGGGTGGGAAGAAAAGCGGAAGGATTTGGTCAGTAAAGAAAGCCATTTCGAGCATTGCTTCGATTTTGAATCAGGGCGGTTCTAGAGAATGTCTACCTTTATCATTAACTCAAACAAAAGGATGTCGTATATGTACTTTCCACTTCCTTTCTTCAGACAAAAAATGCAAATATGTATATAACAAATTCAAAATATCAAAACATAGTATAAAAATCGGCAAGGCATTAAAATATTAATTTCAAAGCACTTTGGCTCTCCCGCTGCGAACGTTTTCACAGACCACCAACCAAATAAGTAATAATGATGTAAAACCACAATTCAGAATTGAAACGTTGCTTGAAATGGCTTTAGCCGTGTTTGGTGACCAGATATGAATAGCCAGGTACTTCCCCACTTTCCTCTTCCCTATCTCCTTCCCCTATCCACTACCTTCAGCCTCAGAACATACCCCTGGGGATGCCATAGTCTCACTGGCTCCAGACGGGAGCAGTTGGGACTCTTGTGCGGCATTCATATTTTTAAAAAAATCATAAAGCCCATAATGCTGCGTATATATTTGCGAACCGAAACGCAAGCCGAGCCACGAAATATGGGAAAGGAACGGAGCAACCGCAAGCAGCAGCGCCATTTGTTGTTGCTTCGTTCCTTTCCATCGTGGTTCAGCTCGGAAGTTCGGCTCGCGTGTGTACATGCAGCATTAGGGTCAGTGTCTGAGTTGGCAAATTGGCAAACCAGGCGTCTTAAGTTCAAATCCTCGGCTAGCTAACCCGCTTAGTATAAGAGTTTTTCAAAAATTATTGATTTTTAAAATTTATTTTACAAAAAAACATAAGAAACAATACATTGCAAAAACTATAAACTTACAAACAAAATACAGTGAATATAAACATATATAAACTTACATGTAACAAAAGAGGTTGCAATACTTCGCGCTTAAACTTATTGAAGAATACGTGGAAAATAGCCACATATAACCTGGTAAGTCTTTCCAGAGGAACAAATTAATAAGCATTGGTAAGTTTGTTATGCACCTGAGAAGAATCAGATCAGAATTACTTCACGATGAATGTAATGTACATTAGACTTTTTCATTTAGTGAATCACCTACTCACAAAAAAATATAGAATAGTTTTTCACAAAGCAAACATCAGACACAGAATCACCAAGAAAAGACCACCAAAAGATCACCAGAATGACAAACAACAATCTCATCCCAAACACTTGACCCCTAGGGCCTCTGACATTTTTCAGTGTACCTCTGTTGTGTGAACTGTCAGAGTGCAGAGAGCGTAGAAAATATTACATTCGCATTACATTTAGATATATTTGCTGTTTTTGGAAGTATTTAAAAATAAAATACTGTTCTTGAAAGCAGATGAAATACTGCTTCAGATTTTAGTATTGCAAATTGACGTGTGCGATCAAAGATATAAAAAAAATTAACGAAAACAAAGAAAAATTTATAAAAGTCGCTTACCGATGGTTTTTTATCACGTTAACTGTATTTACTTCTTTAGACGAAACTAAAAAAAATAATAATTAGACAAAGGCATTACATAAATTACTGTTACTTCACTTTTTCTTGTTTAATATAAAAATATTTCATTGAAGAAGAAGATAACACTAATAATCTAAACGAAAATATGAAAGAGAACAAGACACATAAAAATGAAAAGATAACGGATGGAACTGGGATTCGAACCCAGAACCTCTCGTTTTAACGGGATAAGCGCCTTACCAATTCGGCCAATGTAAATTCTAAAATTTTTAAATATGAGATTGACAATGGTGGCAATGGCCGAATTGGTAAGTCGTTTGTCCCGGTAAGACAAGAGATTCTGGGTTCGAGTCCCAGTTGCGACCGTTATCTTTTTTTCTGTATCTTTATCTTTTTTTCTGTATCTTGTTCTCTTTCATATTTTTCTTTAAATTATTGGTTTCTCTTCTTATTTAATGATATATATTATATTTATGGGAATAACCTTCAAAAGTTATAAAAAAAGAGTTGTTCTAATAAAAATTAAAAATATTTATTAAAAAAATTTCAAACCTTGACAAATATTTTTCATATGCTAAATGGTGTCTCTTTTCGGGAGTGTTTATGGTAATAAATGGGCAATGTGCAATCTGAAAGCTCTGCATTCCGTCTTTCTAACACAGTTTAAATCATATTTCTCACCGTAATACAAAAAGAGATAGCACAATTTTTTTTAGAGCGTGTCAGGTTGGGAGATATAGATTTCCCAAAAAGACTCCACTCCACAGTTGTTTGTTGTCTGAAAAATATATCGCAAAATTGCCCAAGAGGTTAAGACAAAATATGCTCAATTCATTAGCCTTATCTTGGCGGAGATAGCGACCGGTAGTACACGAATGGGAGCGAAACAGGAGCGAAAAGAGCTAAACAAAGGACCGGGTCATGAAATATTCATGTCAGCTGGTGAACTGTATTAGGTTTATACCACTCAAGACAAGACACTCTGTTTCGAAAGCAATAACAAAAGGAATCAATGAAGGAACGTGGCTATTCATACGTATAGATCAGGGATTTTCAAAGAGCTAAGTCAACTGAAAGCGCTGTGGATATCCACAATAATATTTCTATACAGAGGGGCAGTGGTAGCCATAAGGAAAATGGGGGTGGAAAAGAGGCGGCGCCCGAATAAATTTAATTGTTCGAATAAAAGTTCTTCCAACCGATTTTTACTTTGTGATTGCATCATTTATTTAATAATTCCGTTTATATCACTTTATTTTGATACACAATCGATACACGAAAGATGTCCACTTCTTTAAGAATAACCGTATAAAAAAGTAAAATATTAAATATATACTTACTTTGGAGTGGCTCTAAATATGAATAGTGACTCTGAGTTCGCTGATCATTTACGTACGTTATGGGTCAAAAATAAAAAAGAGGCCAAAATTATTTTAAACAGGATATGATCAACTGTGATCTTCTTCCTTCAGCCATAATTTCGGAAATGTGTCCATCATCAGGGGCGGATGTACAGATTAGTATTGGTGAAGTACCTATGGGTTTATGTTTTAGGGTCGGTAGTTCAGTATAACAATTTGTGAAATCAGTGTGGTTTGCTGCGGTTTTTTGTGGATCCGTCACCAAATTAATTTCTTCAATTATTATACTGAAATACCTACCCTAAACATCTTTGATTATTTTTGTCTTACTCCGCTTACTGGCCAATATGCAATATTTCTTATTCAAACAGTTAGATTTAGCTTTATTATCAAGAAAAGTGAGTATTTAAGTCGGGGGAGACGAAAAAATATGCATAAAACATGCATGTGACATTAAAATTTTGAATTATTTCACTCGCGCGGTATACGCCATTTTTATTTTCATCATTTTTTGGTTTACATTTCATAGACAATCAATCAATGCTGCCAATCATAGAAAAACTATTGTTGCCATGTAAAACAATACTTTATTCGGGTTATGAAGTGTATGCATTATTGACAAATTTGAACCTGTATTTTTAACAGAAGAACATGGAAAGAAAGGTATTAGAATACTTACACATACCCGCTAGACAAACGCTGCTTTGCCAAACAAACCAGTCAAAACTTTGGATGTATATCTAAATTATGATGACATCCAGCTTTCGCATCTTGAATCTCAACCCAGGAATAATTCGAAGTAGGTATTTGTCTGTTTTATTTTGACGAGAATTTATTTTATAAGGTTGGTACTTCCGACAAATGTCATATTTGATTGTCTATTAGAAAAAAGGACTATTCCGTATTATCCATGTATCGAACTTCAACAACACGAACGTTACGTATTATCCATGAGGTGGGCTTATACAAATTTACCCACTCTTGAGATCTGTTCTTACTTCTTACACGATTCAGAAGTGGTTACTCAATCAGTAAATTAATAATAAATCTGTAATTAGATGTTACAAGAAGACGTGTACCTATATTCGACATTACATTACGTATTGTACAAGTATGTACACCAGAAACTAAACAAAGAGAGTGTGTGGTGAATAATGAAAATGAATAATCGTGTTCAAACATGTTTAGTATTCAACCAATTACGCCATTGCCCGCAGTCCTTGGCGAGGTTGAACAATGACCCTGACTTTTAAAAGTATTTTTATACGAATTGGAGTTTTTATCTACGTGAAATTCTTTATTCTGTAATTTTTTACAGCTAATCAATTCATTTGAAGAAGATATTGCATTTGAATGCTTCATACAATCTCCGAATAGCCCAGATAGTTCTGTCTGTGTGATGATGTCATTGAACCCAGCAGAACTCTTATCAGGTAAATAGACTAGTAATGAGAAACTCCATGGAAAAAGTATGACTTAAAAAATATGTCATGTAGATCAACAGACGCAGATTCTGAATTTATAAATAAATCGTCATTTAAAATAGAATAAAACAGCACACATTAAAACACATCGTTGTTTTATCGTCTTTTCTATGCAAATGTCTATATATTGTATATTTTAATAAATGAAAATATTATTATACACATATTTTGTAAAAAATATTTATTATGTTAATATAAGTTTCTTTTTTAAGTTGTTAAAAGTAATTTTATTTATTTGTTCAGATTGGTTGATAATACGCTACTCAGAAGAGATTATTGTAGTTTTTATGGCTTGGTAATATACAGGCACCTATTGTTTTTAGATTTAGTTTAGGTCTAGGGGTAATGCTCTTGAATCGCAATCCGAAGGTCGTGGTGTCGAATCCCAGCGTGCGTAAATAAATTTTATTTGATTGATTTGTGTTATTTAACAATTAATGCATTTAAAATAATATAAAGTATATTTGTGACATGTTCCAGAGTGGAAGATACTCTCAGTTGGTGTAAGACCAACATTCAGAATTGTTGATGACCAGATCTGAATAGCCAGGTACTTGCCTACCTTTCTCTTACACAAGTCCTTCCGCTCCAATCAACCTCACAACATACCACAATTGGGGATGCCACAGTCTCACTGGCTCCAAACGGGAGCAGTTGGGCCTTTTGTGTGGTATTCACACAAAAAAAAATCCATTTCCTAATTTGCTTTGATATTTTTGTGTACATATTTTTAGCTTGCTTAAATATTTTTTTAGACATTTGGTACATTGCATTCACATAAATCCATGTTTCTTTTCGTATAATTAATCCAACTTTCCCTCAATCGTACAGACGCAAAATTCAAATGAAAAGTGTTTTAGATTTTCAATGAATTGATGATTTAATTCCTCAATCTTGCGGACTTAAATCTTTAACCCGATTCGTTCTTCATCGCCTACACAGCACCAGACACAAAAAGGGTCCCAAATCAGTAAAGGTACCCCAATACAGGCAACATGGTATCTATCCTGTCTTGTTATGCACTTTAGCCCTTCAAAATTTTGGCGTATTTTTCAGATGGTCAAAATTTTTCCGCTTTACAATGAAATGCAAATAAATGGAATATTTCTGAACATATCCAAAACTAAAAACTGTTTTTGAAAGGTGATGAAATATTCTTTCAATTTTTTTAATTCAAAATAAACATCCAATTTTTTTTATATAAAATTTTTTCATGCAAACATAAAAAAGTTTTTAAAATGGCTCACCTCACGCTTTTTCTAACTAAAATTACAAATAACGAAAAAAAATAAAAACACATACATATTTTATTATACAAATGTATTATAAACGTTACTGTCACCTCAACTTTTTATCTTTTGATATAAAAATAATTGATAAAGAATTATCAAAGTTTCAATTTTTTGTTTTTTCAAATTGCGATTCAAAACTTTGGTTTCATAAAGGTGTACATTTTACTTTTTTGTCGTTGTTTTTTAGATTAGACTACAAAGCGTGGTGTCTTCCTTTTTTAACACTGTTTAAATCATAATTCTCACTCTGATAGAAATGGAGTTACAGCGATTTCTACGAGATGCATGTGAGCTGGGAGAAATATGGTCTCTTGCCATTCAAAGGGTTAGTCCAGTGTCCTTGGTGTATAGACGCCCAATGAACGAGTGCATAGCGAACGGTAAACGGCCCGTTCTCCAGAGCGCTGAACCCTGTGAGTGCGCTGATCCTGATTCGCAATACACTTACACCAGAACCGAACCAATACACTTGTCGTAAGTTATTTATGCGCGCGGACTTGGCATAAAGCAGCGATGCAACGCTCGCCTGAAAAGCATAATATAGCGTAGCAATGCATAGCTCAGGAATAGCTTAAGACAAAGTTTAGTGCTAAATCACTATCTTCGATTAATCTTTACTATGAATCGGTTTACATTATACATAGATAAATAAAAACATGCTTTGGGGCTGATTTGATTGCTATTTGAAGCTTTCCAACCGTTTCCCTTTGGTAGAGTTAAAGAAAAATTTTAATCTGGGGCCATCCATAAATTACGTCACACATTAAAGGGGGGGGGGAGTAGAAAAGTGCGACAGAGGGTACGGGGGGTCATCAGCTCTATGACGTCACACGCAAAAATCATAATAAAAATAATCATTCGTTAATTAGTTTTTTTTTTATTTTATTTTGTCAATTATTTAAAATATTTGATTTGGTGTTGATTTTATAAAAAAATATTTAATCTAATGGATTAGTTCTCATTCTCTCGCTGGCTAAATTCTGTAGATGTATATTTTTCTCTCTTTTTAATATCGCTCGTTTCCGTTTCATCGAGTTTCAAATCACAACGGTGCTAAAGAAGTTTTCACTTCAAAAAGTCCCGCATGATGCAACTGTGCAATTTTTTTCACAAATTGTTTTACCACCGTAGTATGCAAAATATGTAAAATTCATATACGGAGGGCAGGTACCCAAAGGGTTGAAAGGGAAATTAGACACAAAGGAAAGTCGATACTTATTTAACCAAACAGAATAATTTATTAGAGGTAGGCAAACAGAATATTCATGTGGTTTCTTTCATGTTACCGGTCTTTTCTTTTCCCCGGAGTCACAACTAACTATATTGCAAATATATCTCTCCATTACCAGAATAATAATACTTTTTTAATGTGAATACCTCACAAGAGTCCCAGTTGCTCCCGTAAGGAGTCAGTGAGACTAGGGCATACCTCAATTGGGGTGTGTTGTGAGACTGAAGGTATAGGGGAGGGAAAGGAAGGAGACGAGGAGAGGAAGATAGGGAAGTGCCTGGCTATTCAAATATGGTCACCAAACACGGTTAAGGCGACGCTTCCCGGCCCAAAAAGAAGAAGATGGAGAGATGTGTACTTACGAATGTTGGACAGAGCGCGCCAATATTTTCAATGACAAAATTGATGCGAAAATTGGGAAAATGCTTAATAAAACATTACTCGTTTAAAATAGAGCAAAAATCTTGTGGAACGTATCTTAAGTATCATTTAAAGAAACATTGTGAATTTTTTCACAAATATAACTTTAAAAAAAATAGAAATAGGCTTGTTTTAAATAATTTTCGGAGCATACTTTGCGATTTTTTTCTATCGAGGGAATTTCATATAATTTGCGTTTCGGCGTGGAACGTATCTTGATATTATCTTCAAAAATAACATTTATTTTTTTAAGAGCTTAAAAACTTCAAATGTGAGAAATCGGTAGAAATTCGCGTAGCGGCGACTTAAAGGATTTCTTTATTATTTCTAAGGCTTCTAAGTTATACAAGCGTTTCCCTTTACTATTAATATGAAGAATATTTTATCGGTGTTTTTTTTTTCAAAATGATGATTATTTGCAATGATATGGTTAATGTAAGAAATCGGTAGAAATCCGGGTAGTGGCGGCTTAAAGCCATTTCAAGCAACGTTTCAATTCTGAATAGTGGTCTTACACCACAGGGCGATACTGAAAGTATCTTCCACTCTGGAACGTGCCGCAAATATACTATATATTATGTTAAATGAATTAATTGTGAATTAACACAAATTGATCAAATGAAATTTATTTGCCCACGCCGGGATTCGAACCCGCGACCTTCGGATTGCGAGTCAAGAGCCTTACCGCTCGACAATACTGTAGAGTCGATATTACCTACTGCGATAATATTGCTTAATTTTCAGATGCATAACTTAACCGGGTTCATAGGGTAAGTTTTATCCGGGTTTTGGCTGCGGATGCGTCTGCCCACCAGCTGCATGGCAGGACGGATCGGGAGAGAATAGTCGAGGGAGTCCCTTTGACTTCTCCAGCCGTACTCTCTCGGAACATCACATCGCAGTGGGAGGGATGGATTCATACGTCCGTCACTCCTGGACACACTGATTCCCAGATTCCTAGCCACACCTAATATCCTTTTTCTTCACAGAACTTTCTCTCCTTCCTTCCCTAAAAAGACCCTCCACACAGCATCCCTAAAGATGACATAGGCCCTTAGGGAATTATTTTCCTCAGGGCCTCCTGTGTGGAGCTAATGTAAAAAAAGCAGAGTGTGTAATCCACACGCGATAGAAGTGAAACTAGAAAGTCGCTAGATGTAGCTTTCTTTTCTTTTGTTTGTTTTTTTTTAAGTGGTTTGAAGATTGGATATTGATTTCACAAAATATATTTATTTTTTAATTTCGTAGGATTCGAACCCTCTCTCTCTCTCTGGCCGCTGAGACTTGTCAGGCACCTTTCCCACTACGCTATGGGAGACACGCGCCGAGGTGCAAATTTACCGCATTATATTAAAACCAAGTATTAGTGTAGAACTAACTGAGTTGTGACGCATTTCCGTTTCACCCGAATTTCAAGTCGCTAACGGCGCTAAAGAAGTTTCACTTAAAAAAAAACGTAAAAGCAACGATACCATTCTATTACCAGACTCGTGACAGTGATATGCTGATGTAGTGAAATGGGCCAAGCCATGAATTCCAGACACACAGCGTTATTGACAAGAGTTTGGTAAGAATTTTTAAAATTTTACGTCGCTCCATTACAAGTTCGAAGCAATGATAACTACTGCAACGACACCGCTCCATTTCTTAAGTCATAACAATTATAAATACCGCCACGATACAGATTAATCTCCTTAGTCCCGTTGACCTGGTTGACTTGGTTGACTCGATTTTCTCCGGTTGACTGATTTTATATTCCCTCTCGGTTTCCGCGTCAAGGATTCCGAATCCGTTGTCGGATGCATCCAACTAGTTTATCTTACAAAGCAAGGGCGCT
Organism: Glyphotaelius pellucidus; assembly: GCA_936435175.1. Lineage (NCBI taxonomy): Eukaryota > Metazoa > Arthropoda > Insecta > Trichoptera > Limnephilidae > Glyphotaelius > Glyphotaelius pellucidus. Next base: position 31,837,020 of record OW386547.1, read on the forward strand.
TGTACACCACCGCCGTCACCGAGAACGGGATGACGTTGCCTAAGTAACTATACATACGAGTAAATTACAATGGCCGGGTGTCTTCCACAAATCCATCCGAGCGCTGCCATCTCGGCCGCTCAAGTTGTGAGCAGTTGGTGCTACCGCTAGAACTCGGTCTGAAATAAAGACGGGCCGAAATGCCGACAATACAAAACACGTGATTTCTTAATATTAGCTCTATAGGAGGCCCCGAGGAAAACAATTTCCCTCATCTGTCATATTTGGGGATGCTATTTGGGGGTCTTTTTAGGGAAAGGAATGCGATGAAGTTCTGGGAAGGACAAAGGTATTTTTTTTTATATTAACACCGCACAAGAGTCCCAACTGCTCCCGCCTGGAGCCAGTGAGACTATCCCCAATTAGGGTATGTTGTGAGGCTTAAGGTAGTGGGGAGGGGAAGGAGATGGGGAAGAGGAAGGTGGGGAAGTACCTGGCTATTACAGATCTGGTCACCAAGCACGGCTAAAGCCATTTCAAGCAACGTTTCAATTCTGAATGGTGGTCTTACACCAGGGCGATACTGAGAGTATCTTCCACTCTGAGGGGGTGACGGACGTATGAATCCATTCCTTTCACTGCAGTAAAAGGCGACAGGCTGTAGAAGTAAAAAGGTTTCTCTCAAACGGTCTCTCCCGATCCGGCCCACCACGAAGTAAGTTCCGGATCGGGAAATAACGGGAGATAAACGCATATGCCGCCAAGACCTGAACAAGCCTCATCCCGTGAACCCGGGCACCCCTGTTAAGTCACCAACGACGGTACCCACACCAGCCTCCCAAATTGAAAAACTGAACTTGTCCGAGACTGAACTACATCCGAGATTACGTTGTACGGTTTTTGTCTTGCGTTGGTTATGCGTCGAAATTACCACCGAGATCGGTGATGGCGATGGACACACGATCGCCGTCCGATTCGAACTCGGTCCGAAATAATCTCGTTTTTCGGTGACGGCGGCGGTGAAAAGACGCCCTAATGGTCGGTCACCGGGGAAATTTAGAGCGCCAAACACAGGAATAAGTTCCGCCGTAATATTAATACTTAAATGCATTCAGAATTGAAACGTTGCTTGAAATGGCTTTAGCCGTGTTTAGTGACAAGATCTGAATAGCCAGGTACTTCCCCACCTACCTCTTCCCTATCTCCCCCCCCCCCCCCCCCCCCCCACTACCTTCAGCCTCACAACATACCCCAATTGGGGATGCCATAGTCTCACTGGCTCCAGACGGGAGCAGTTGGGACTCTTGTGCGGTATTTCATGTAAAAAAAAAAATATATATATATATAGAATTAATATGAATAATTACTAACTCGAACTAACGAAACATCACGAGAAAGCTCTTTTTCAATGAGAAATAAGAAATTTATTTAGAAATACAGCAATCAGGTTACAGGCAAGTCATTTTAAAGAGCGCAAGTTTCAATAAATTTTCGAACTAGCTTAGTCCGGTATTGCGTGCATTGATATGTTTCCGGATTCCACTACGTAATACTAGAAGTCAGAATATATTTCAGTGCAGAAATACTGGGACTAGCTACCATATCTATTCCTCTTTCCCTTTGGAGGGAAATAATTATACAAAGTCAGTGAACATCTTCAATTTATCTTAAAACAAATATAAAATACTTTAAACAAATATAAAATATTGTTACTGACAGTTCAGTTATGTACAATAAATAGTGTATTATTCTTGCTATTATATGCAAAAGCCTCTAAAATGGGCGTTAATAAATAAATAAATAAATAATCTAACCTAACCTAACTAAAAAATGGGACATAAATAATACATGTAGACATCCTGCAAAGACAATAAATTATTGTTCAAAAATAGTAAAATGGGGCAAAAATAATATAGAAAACAATAACTTATTGTCTTTACGGGATGTTTGTTTTATTTTTGTCCCATTTTTGTTAGGTTAGGTTTTAGTAGATATTTTGTTGGGGATATTTTGTCGGGGGACGAAAACGCACGGAACTGACGCATGCGAGAGACTGACCTGAGAGAGACCTTTTGACCTCTCCAGCAGGACTCTGTCTACCCTTGCACCGCAGTGAGAGGGATGGTTTCCTACGTTATTCCTGGACACACTGACCCCCAGATTCCTACCCACCCCTAATAGATTTTTCCTTCCCAGAACCTACTCTCCTTCCTTTCCTAAAATTACCCTCCACAAAGCATCTCCAAAGGTGACATAGGCCCTTAGGGGAATTATTTTTCTCAGGGCCTCATATGTGGAGCAAAAAAATGAATTGGAGTAAAAAAAATGTATACAAATAACTTTCGGAAAGCCAACTTAGTAACATATAAGTTAGTATGTCATGAATCTGACTAAATAACAAACCGAAGCCCATACCACAAAGCATTGCATATTCAACACGGCCCGGGGGGGTTTTATTGGTGCAGCCGACCTGAATAGCAACCGATTCGATTTGATAATCGTTTGATCATTCGAGCGCAAACTTTATTGTTGAATACAAACACACACATTTACGAGTTTCCCAGCAAGTAGAAATATGTGGGTACACCATTTAAATCGAGTCGCTGGGATCAATAATCTGAGGAGAGTCAGATAAAAAGAAACCTTTTCCAAAAGGAAAAAAGAAGAACCAATGAAACTGGTGTTGAGAGATGAGAGGAAATGGAAAAGAAGGGAATGACACCAATTAAGAAAAATTGGAAGTTAATTTCCTCCGGAGCATAGTGCAAATATACATATTTTATTCTTCGTACACGCGTATATTCATGCTCGACGATTTGGCTCGATCGAAAATGTTGCTGTGAAACCATGCTCGTCGTTGCGTCCACACGCTCGAGCAGCTCGACACCAAGGCGTCATAGATATGTCAAATGTTAGCGGTAGCGTAAACACGAACTAACGTTATATCTCTATATTTAATCTGGCAACCACATCTACTATCGTAATATCATAGACGACAGCGCTCTCCCTTTTCGTCAACTTATACTTGTAGCATTGTAAATTTCTGTCGAACATCGAGCAAGCGGGGCAGGCAAGCATTCTGGGTCTTGGCGGCCAATGCGTTTGCCCACATACTACCACACAGCGGGCCGGATCGAGAGAGATTGATTGGGGGAGACCTAACCTAGACCTCTCCAGCCGGTGTCTCTCCACCCATCGCCTTGCACCGCGGATGGATTCATACGTCGGTCACTCCTAGACACATTGACCCCCATATTCCTACCCACCCCTCATACCCTTTTCCTTTCCAGAACTTTCTCTCTTACCTTTTCCTAAAAAGAACCTCCACAGAGCATCCCCAATGATTATATATACCCTGAGGGAAATAATTTTCCTCAGGGTCTCCTGTGTGGAGTTAATGTAAAAAAAGCATTACGGTATTTGATTCTTTTCCGTTGGCTCGATATCGAACAAAAAAGCATCGAGGGAGATGGTACACACGTTGAGACATGTTCGAATGAGCGTAAAACCATCGGACATGAACGAGCGTGGGTAAGCCTTTAGAGACAATTCCGGGATAAAAGGCTATTTTTATAAAAGACCAAGCTCTTTTGATTGGCACTCGACCAGTTTAATTAGTGATTTACACAAAGTAGTATGTTTCGACTCAAATTGAATATCTTGAACAAATCTCCAGCTAAGTGGCCGAATATTGAATAGCAGTCAAAGGAAAACTTCGTTGTGCCTTTTTAGACACACACGCACATCTAAGAATGTAAAATACTTGGGGCACATCGCTACTGAAGACCTCTCGGATGATGGAGATATTAAACGACAGAGTAGAACTATCAGTATACTGTCTAATATGATTGCCAGAAGATTTTTCTAATGCAGCAATAATGTAAAAGAAACATTGTTCAATGCATTTTGCACTAGCCTGTACACGTGTGTAACATAGTGTCACTACCGAACGAGCACGATGTAACTACTCCGGCTCCAATATAATAATACATGCAGAATCATATTTGGATACGGAAGATACCAGCAGACAATGTTTACGGAGCTAGGACCGCATGTATTCACCGGTCTGATGAGACACCGGGTCACTGGAGCCAGGATGCGGCTAATGGCCTCCGACAAGACAGTGGTGACCTTCCAGCACCAAACGCCACTCCTGAGTGAACGCTGGGCCCGAGGTCACCCCAGACCACGCCCTACAATTTATTATTTATTTTAACTAGTGTTCGCCCAATGGTCGAAATTCGACCATAATTGTAATGTTTTTTATGTATTTTTTATTCATAATTTGATTTAATATTATATTGAGTGAGCGGTATTTTTATGGTTATGTTTGACATTTGACATTCAGTAAGAACATAGACTTTAACAATAAGCAATAGAGTAAAGATGCGTGTGTGTGTGTCAAATACATGGTAGTGTGTGTAATGTTTTTTTAATTGATTTAATGTATTTTTATGCATAATTTTAAAAAAATATTAGCATTCTGCACTCCTCCTCTATATAAACTATAAGTGTGCGAAATTTCATACTCCTCCGTCCGCGCAATTTTCGTAAAAAGGGGTACAAAGTTTTGGCTTCACGTATTAATATATTGATTGATGATGATGATGATGATGATTGATTGATGATTGATTGATGATGATGATTTTATTTAACTATTTTTGTTTTTTCCTCTTCTATGTAAGTACTTAATTCTTTTTTCAAAATAGGCAAATTTACTTTGTGGCGTCATCATTAATTTAATGAAAAACAATTACTTTGTGTAACAACCACTATTTAATTAACAATATCAACATGTTTCGAAAACTATGTTTTCTTCGTCAGGATAATAAGTTAATAAAAAATAACAATAGACAAACAAGTATAGACTAATTAGAACATAGACAAAATATTTGAAAGGAGAGGTGATTAATTACCTAAAATATATCGTAAAAAACAATTATATAAAATAAAATATAAAAATTATTTTAGAATCGGTAAAAAATTACATTAACATAATAATTATTTTTTTTTATTTATTTTTTTTTTTTTTTAAATAAAACAAGAAGTCTAAATAACAAAATAAATTATTATAAATATAAGTATTAATACGAAAATAAATTTAAAAGATGGCTATTTTTAAAAAAACGTTTGGTTATTTATAATATTTAATTTAGTATTAACACTTTTTCTAATTTCTAAATCATCTAATTGTATACCCGTTGTGTTAGTGTGTAAAATTTTTAAATAGTAATATTAATAATATTTAGTAATATTTTGTCTATGTTCTAATTAGTCTATACTTGTTTGTCTTTTGTTATTTTTTATTAACTTATTATCCTGACGAAGAAAACATAGTTTTCGAAACATGTTGATATTGTTAATTAAATAGTGGTTGTTACACAAAGTAATTGTTTTTCATTAAAATAAACTAAATTCTTTACTTAAAATCTGTTGTGTAAATATATATTATATGGGACGTGTGGGATTGCACTAAGCTCCCCACATCCTGGAATAAAACAATATGATTATTATTTAGATTTGGAATCCAGCACCAGAGTACCACTGATCTACATGAAGCAGTTGAGAATCTACCATTCCTTTTAATAAAATCTTTGGAAAATTGCTTGCAGCTACAAAGTGATATAAATTCTATCGTCGAATGGAGTCACACCAATAAATTAGCATTTAATATTAAGAAATGCTCCATTATGTGCTACGCCAAGGCAAACAAAACGATTTACTATAACTACAAAATGTCTTATTCATCGCTTCAGCACATTGTTATTTCGAGAGATTTGGGAATCACATTTGATACACACCTAACATTTCACGTCCACATAGAAACGACGTGCAGCAAAGCTTTAAGAATGCTAGGATTTGTGCTTAGCAACTCCAGACATTTTTGCAGCTCGGCCGCGATTCGTGTGCTATACTAAAGTTTAGTACGTAGCATTTTGGAAAGGGTTTCAGTAATATGGTGACCAGTAGATTTAACTTACTCCCAAATGAATGCTAGAGAGAGTACAAAAGAAGTTTCTGAGATATTTATATCTTAGAGACTTCGGATATTATCCCTGGTTACATATATCCATCAGCCTTTTTGTCCGGCATGCTGGGAATTAATAGCCTCGCCGATAGAAGGAAAACTGCTTTGCTGACAACATCATATAAACTTCTAAACGGTAACATCTGTATTCCCGATATAATACAAAAAATTGAGTTTTATGTCCCCGACAACTTCACAAGAGCGCGCAGATACAGAACTTTTGTTGTACCGAGATGCAAAACTAACTTACCATTAGTAATGCCACTCGGAAAAATGATTGTTACTAAATTACCTGTCCCCTGATATAGATATTTTCAACTAAATATTCAACAATTCAAAAACGCTATTATTACTTAATAAAAAGTGTGTTTATTATTGGTTATGGTATAACTGTAAATGTGCAATTAAAATAAAATAAATAAATCTCTTATTCAATCAGATTCTGAATGTTTTTACGAAACCTCAAACCTCAAAGCATAAATCGCAGATTCCCGACTTCCGGATCTTTTGCCCAAATGGCAACGATCGCACCGGTTCGGGTTCGGTCACCTACCGCGACCCTCCATTGTGCATGTGCGCCGATTCGTGAAACCGAATTATTTCGGGTACACCAATAAATTACAAGTGTAGCTATCTGCAATAATAAAAATACGACACGGAACTGGTGGATTTATGTTTCTGGAGAATTCAAAATATTCGCATTTGCAGATTAGAATAATTGAAAGAAATTGCACGGAAAGTGTGGTGAAAAATAAATTGCTGCACAATGCTGGACAACTTTATAGCATTAGAAAATCATATAGGGGAACATATTATGTGTAGAGATTCTAGTAGAGAACGGATGAGCGAATAAAGGAGTGTCAGGAGAATATACGACACGGTTCACAATGGAGTTCTGACATCAACCCTGACGCAGTGGCGTGCACAGAGTTTTTGATCAGGGTAGGCAGTAGAAAAACCTATGATAAAAGTATGAATACTATTATAATATATATATATTCATATTAATTATAACGCGAATAAATTATGATTAAAGATATTACGATAAAAGATAACGGAACAACCATTGTTTTTTAGGTTACTTAAACACACATTATTTCCTTCACTACAAGTTTCACAGATTAAAATGTCTTTATTTTATCAGATAATTCACAATTAAAGTACGACAAACGTTTTTGAAGAGACAATTTGCATTTATGAAAGACAACTATTTGATAGAAATAGATAACAACAGATATCCCTGTCGTCACTGATTGCCATGTGGTAATTTTGTTCCAGAAAGCACTGCCTAAATACTAACAAAAAAAACTCATAGCAAATTGAAAACGACAGTCCAACTGTATGCTCTGTGCGTTTCGTAAACATTGATATTCATATCTTGTATGAAGTTAGCTCTACGCAGAAATAATTCCTGCTTAGGCCGCATTTTAGTGAGGCAGTCGGGTGGCGCGCGTGAAGTTTCCAGTTACAGTTTATGTCATGTTTGTAGTATGCCGTTTGGTGGCGCTCGCGTTTTTTCAGTTGCTCAGCTTCTTGAAAGTGTGTATTTATTTTTAGCAATAATTTAATAAATTATAATATTATTTACATGCTTATGTTTTACAAATACGGTAGGGTAGGCAGTGCTTATGTGCCTATATGGAGTGCACCCCCCTGCCCTGACGTGTATATGGCAGTGAGGCTTATTTATTTATTTTTATTTAAGTACATAAAACAGGCAAGTTGCTCAAAAATTTATATACATGGATGATTTAAATACAGAAATTATAACAAAAATAGTAACAAAAATAATTAGCTAAATATGCAAAAATGAATGACAAACAAGAATGAGAAAAAGATAGAATACAAAAGAATCACCAACAATATATTATTGACAAATTTGCTGATGGAACAATGATTTAGTAGGTACAATATTGCCTGTCTTTGAATAAAGGGCTTCATCACAATATCAGCTTTATATGATTAATATTTTTTTGAAGTGTTTAAATGGGTCAAAAATATCAATTTCATTATTAGAGCATTGTATAAATGTTATTTAAGTACCCTTTACACACAGTTCGGAGCGGGACGTGCCCCGCACCACTTCAGGCCGCCGCGCAGAAAAGTCTCACAGTGAACTGCGCTGTAAACCGTTATCTTACTTTCGGTCTTTACTTTTCTGCCCGGCGGCCTAAAGTGGCGCGGGGCACGTCCCGCTCCGAACTCTGTGTCTAAAGGGTACTAATGTTCGTGGTACAGCAAGATATATAGAAAATATCTTGCATCCTCCTTGTTGAATTTCTTGATGGTGTGTTGATGTTAATTTGGGATAAAATGTTTGGTGTATCAACTGATGCATGTATAATTTTGTGTAGAAGCAGTAAATCGCAAAGTTTCCGTCTAGCTGTCAAAGAGTGTAGTTTATAGTATAGAATTCGGTCGTCATGCTTGGGCTTGGAACAAAAGAGGAACGAAAGTATGCAGTAGAAACGAGATCTCTAAAGTGAACCTCCAGTTTAAAAGAGCCACCCCGAAATTTGCGTTAGGCAATTTTATTATCATGCTGGCAACACCGCTATTCTGACAGTCATTTTGTTTTACGTCAGTTTATGTTCTGTCACCGTGGGTGGAGAACGAAGGAGGGGGTGATAACCAACACCCCTGCCATCCCAAGTGTTCGCTAAGTTTGGTTCTTAGCAAGGGTGTCCGGATTCGTAGGGTGAGGTTTGTCTAGGTCTTAGTGGATGCTTTGGGCCACCCACTGCGTAGCGGGCTGGATCGGGAGAGACTGGTTGAGCTCTACCTCGACCCATCGCCTTGCACCGCAGTGGGAGGGACGGATTCATATGTTCGTCACTCCTGAACACATTGACCACCAGATTTTTACCTATCCCATATACCTTTTTCTTTCCTAGAACTCCTCTCCTTTCTTTCCCTAAAAAGACCCTCCACATAGCATCCCCAAAGATGACATAAGCCCTGAGGGATTTTTTTCCTCAGGGTTCCTGTGTGGAGAAAATGTAAAAAAAAGCCTAACGGTCGTTGTTTCCAACCTTTCTGATCAACAGTTGAGCCGAAATTTTGGCTCAACACTCCTCAAATGCGCAAAAACGCCATTCTCTCCGACCAACAGGCGAATCGAGCGTTACTAAGCAAGCACTTAGCTGATCGGAGACTCAGATTGATCGATCGAAAAGTTGGGAACAACGACCGCTAGAGCAATCTCAGTTCGTACAGAGAAATGGGTTTCAGGAAAATATTTCAGGAACAAAACGCAAACCGAACCACGAATTATGTGAAAGGAATGAAGCAACAGCAAACGGCGCGAAATGCCACTTGCAGTTACTTCGTTTCTTTCACATAATTCGTGGTTCGATTCGCGTTTTGTTACATGCATGTTTATGCAGCCTTAGACACGCAAGTGGATGAAAGAAGAAGCCAGGGACGCCCTAAGGAAGACATGATTCAAACAAGTGGATTTGCTGTCTAAAATTGTAAGTATGCAATACTCGTATGTAATAGTACTATTAATGATTGAATCAAAATCATTAAAGTAATGAACATAGTGTTTTCCATCACGTCATACCCTCGTTTAATAGCACGGGGCCAATGTGTTATGATATTCCGTGACGGGGCTATCTGTAAATCCAATGCTCGTGAATAATTTAGTGGCCGTAAGCGGCCCCAAACCTACGGGAGTCGAGAAAGCCACTAAGTACCCCAACTAACTGCATGGAGATAGCTCGGGTCAATACGCCCAACATGTTATTACATCGTATCCCGAATAAACCAGACTGTTGAGTAGCAACTACACCGAAGGATATGTAATTGGTAAGAAACGAGTTTGTCCAATACATTGCTAAAATAATGAACGTTATACGAGATGCTTTTCGCAAGATGGGCCAAAATTATTCAAAATATTTATCATTGCAACATTCTTCAAGATAATATCAACAAATTGTTAATTTGGTGTAAGGAAAATAGACTGTATTTAAATAACTCAAAATATCAAATAGTTAGATTTTCTCGAATAAAAAATCCAGTGATCTTTAATTACTACATTGATGACAATGCTCTTGAGACACTAACACACATAACAGAAATCATCTGTAATAAGGGCTTAAAAATGTTGGGATTTATAACTAGGCTAACTAGAAATTTTAACAATATAAAGTGTATTAAACTGTTATATTTTGCGTATGCAACTTGAGTACAATTCTCCCATATGGAATCCACATTATAATATTAAGGGTCTACTATTCGTGAACACAGCGCTGAAAAAGAAGAAGATGGAGAGATATGTAATTACGAGTGTTGGACAGAGCGCGCTAATATGGTTAGTCGTAGAATAGCAGCGAAAATTGCGAAAAAGCTTAATAAAACATGACTCGTTTAAAATAGAGCAAAAATCTCGTGGAACGTATCTTAATTATCGTTCAAAGAAACATTGTGAATTTTTTCACAAATATAACTTGTAAAATAAAAGAAATAGACCTGTTTAAAATAATTTTCGGAGCATACTTTGCGATTTTTTTCTATCGAGGGAATTTCATATAATTTGCGTTTCGGCGTGGAACGTATCTAGATATTATCTTCAATAATAACATATTTTTTTAAGAGCTGAAAAACTTCAAATGTTTAAGGGAGATATGTAAGAAATCGGTCGAAATACGAATAGTAGACCCTTAATGTACAAGCTGTTGAAAGAATACAAAACAAAATGGGGATTCCAACAATTATGTTGAACTACAACACTATTAAATAATATGAATATGCTCAAATTGTCAGACAGAAGAACTTTCACTGACTTGGTATTTCTATATAAAATTCTACATGATTTTGTTGATAGTCCGGTATTGCTTGAATTGATAAGCTTCCGGATTCCACAACGTAGTACAAGAAGTCAGGATTTATTTCAGTGCAGAAATTCTGGGACTAACTACCATATGTATTCCTCTTTACCCAGAATACTAATGGAAGGAAACAATTACACAAAGTCAGTGGAAATCTTCAGTTTGTCTTAGCATGGATAAGTAGTTATTTACACAAAAGACCTCAACAAGCAAAATTACTCAGTCAAGTCAGTGATTCAAAATATAGCGACTTTTCAATACCCCAAGGTACTGTTTTGGGACCATTGTTATTTATTATATATGTCAATGATATATTCCATGTTTCCAAATATGGAGACATTGTCTCCTACGCTGACGATACAGTCCTACTACTAAAAGCGAACACTTGGTCTGAATTAAATAACATGGCAAATACAGACATCAATTTATTTATTTTTTTATTAGTATCTATAGCAAAATTTGTACAATGAATTAAAATTATGGTTTGATAAAAATCTGTTGACTTTAAATTCTAAAAAAACTTATTATTTACATTTTTTCATTAAAAAACAAGAAACCCCTAAAGAAATAAATTTAACACTCAGTGACAAATACAGAAAACCACAAATGCAATATAGCATGTACAAACATAGAAAGCAAACCCGATATTAAGTACATGGGCATAACAATAGACCAACGTTTAAAATGGTCCCCACATATAAATATTCTGAACGACAGAGTAAGGAAACTTACATACATATTTAGATGTTTAAGAGATATTTTAAAAGAAAAATTACTTAGAACCACATACTTCGCTTTCTGTCAATCAATTATACAAAACGGCATTATAGGATGGGGCGGTGCATATAAAAATCAAACACAAACAATTTACGTATCACAAAAACTAATAATAAAAACAATTTAAAAAAAAACCCTATTTATATTCGTCAGAACTTTTATTCAGACAATTTAGGGTCAGAAAATTAAATGCATTATACTTCTACCATGCAACATTACAAATTTATAAAGATGATATTCAAAATAAAGTAGCACCCTTTAAAAATAACAGAAATCTCAGACAAAAGTCAATACTTCCAACTCTTAAATGTAAAAAAAACAATAGGACCGCAAAATCATAAATATCTCGGTGTCAATTTTTTTAATTCCCTACCAGAAAAAATTAGAAACATGAACACTAACATAAAAGAATTTAAAACACACCTTAAAAATTATAGTGAAAATATGAAATGAGTTATACCCAATAAAACTATTATGATAACACCCCCCCCCCCCCCCCCCATACACACAAGCCCTGCTTATTTATGGGGGTACATCAAATATATATATTATGCAACTAATTATTGTATAGAATCAATTTAAAATACATGTATCTATTTATGATTCATAATAAAAAAATAAATCTTTAAACAAATATAAAATATTGTTACTGAGGAAGTTCGGTTATGTACAACAGGTGAAATTGCAATTGATGTCTGAAGAGCCGAAGAGCCGCAAACGCCTATGCAAAGAGCCGCACATTCCGACCCCTACCCTAGGCCAAAGAGTTTAGTACATAGTTAACTTTCACTTGGATATTGGATAGATTTAAAAACACGATAGACCGAAAGCAAAAATATTAATTTATGTTTGTCCTGAATCCCGCCAGTAATGGGAACTGGAGCAAATTGTGGTAGCGCTTTGGCCGCTGTGTTGCAACTCGCTAAACGAACGGAGCGGTTATATTATTGAAAGTTTACATAAAGTTAGATTGGGTATTGGCAATTATTCTACTACCCAACTGGCAACTAATAATGGTTGATCGGTACGGGAAGTCGACCGAACTGATCAGAAACGATCTCATGAAAATGGGCAGCCCGTCAGAGTTGTTTATTGATATATCGATGTTGTCATTATTCGCATTTGTTCACCAATGAATTGATTCAAAATTCAGGGCATCTACGATTTCCAGGAAAAACTTGAACTTGAGAATTATAATTTGTTGTGTTCTCACAATCAGTATCTCCAACACATCTTGGAAGGAGGATTTCTATTATGGAAGGATAGAGTTATTTTAGTTAATCTTTGATTTATTAATACTTCGCTTATTACAAGTAGTGACTACGGTTAGTCGACCTAACTAGGAGCTGGCTATAATTGGTCTGGTCCCCACTGTCTTTTATGGGAACCGCTAACCTTGGCCCTCGGCCCTCTGAAGAACTAACCGGGAACCAATCCTGCCGCCATCTTGCGGATTTTCAGGAAAGCTCATATCCCTGCCAATTATGTGAGAAGCTCGGAAGCTTTTAGATGTCTGACATAATTAGTATAAAATTATAATTTTTTGTGCATTATTTACTAATTTCATATGTTAGTATGGAAATAAACAAATTTATTTAACAGTGTCGCTTTTTGTAGGTATTTATACGCTGTTCTATACAGTATAGGGTTATTGAGGGCCGTACTTGACTTAACAAGTGATTCCTGACATCATTTGGAGTAAAAATGTAAATGAAATTTTGATCTCGAGTGACTTTTTTTATGTTTTTTTTACAACTTAATTCATAAAAAATCAGTATGTACTGGACTGTTAGAGGCGGGGTGAAGGGTTTTCCGGTTACTCGGCTGAGTGACCAGTGATGAAAAGTGGAGGTTTTTTGGTTAGGTTTTAAAAATGGAAAAAAAAACATCTAAAAAAGAGACCAGATTATAATTTACACAAAAATATAACATGGTTTTAATTCCACTTTATTATTTCTTTGTCAAACCGGTTTCGGATCGACCTGAACCTTCATCAGGGATGAATAAAAATATATTGAACGTAATACAGATATTACATGGTATTTGAAAGAAAATTAGAAGAGGGAGATAGAACATCAACTTAGGCAGGGGCGAGGGGGGGAGGAGCCTAAGAGGGAGGGGTGAAAGCGGGCGGGGGTAGTGGAAATATTTAAAAAATGGGGCTGTTAGACAAATCTAATAGTTTAGTAAGTAAATAATGAATAAATAAAATAAAATAAAAAAATTGATTTTATTTATTTTTAATGACTTTTTTTATTTCAAGGGCTTCAAGATTATTAAGGTGTAGACCGATCTTTGGATAGGTCTACGCCTACATACGGCCGAATTATCAATTTACGAGGCCAAAAATATTTTTATTTGAAATTCTGATCAGAAATGCATTTGAGAAGACTACATAATAAAATCTTTAAAAAAATATAAATTATTTCGTATGAATTATTTCTGTATTTTGAATTAGTGATACCGTTAGATAAAACGTATAAATAATATTAAACTGTAATTTGATCATAACTTGTAAAACTGTTCATTTTTTAACATTATAAATATGTGGTTCTTTTCTCCTAATCCTCATTTCCTTGGCGGGGTCGCCAAGACTACGTGAAAAGAATGCGCTCGATTTACGAAAGGGGTCAAAGGGGGGATATACATTTTACGTTTCTATATTCCTTAGAAAGTATTTTTTCGAACCAGTAAAATGTGCAGACTATTGGGTCGCGTTCACAAAAAAAAACGGATCATTGTGAACTGGTTAATCGAGAACATTTCAAAAATAATTAGTTTGAAGACAATGCTTTTACCTATTTTTGGCGCCGTAATTTCCTTTGGCCGTCCTTGTGTGAGGCGGTAGGAATTGTTCCGGGTCTCGACCTTGAGGTTGCATAGTATTTATTATAGTCTCAATCCCTGCATTATATCCAGTATATCACAATTTCTTTTTTCGTGTGTAAGAAGTCATTAACCCCAAATCCTTATCTTGTGTCCCCAATGTACTTTATTTCGTAAAAGCACTCGACATTTTCGGAACCGGTTAACGTTATAAATTATCCTGACCTTCAACTTCTTATCTAAATATCTTCTAATTCATTCTGTCCCTTGTATGGCCATCCAACGCTCTCCGCACGTGCCTTGCATAACTTATAATACGGTCGGAACAACGAACCCCTGTATATTCACCACAAAACAATCAATTATTTGGGGGTTAGTTGATACTTTAATAATTGGTGGTATTTTGTGTATCAATTGGAAATCCAGTATGATCCATTTCGACGATGTTTGTTACTCTATATAAGTTTAAGGAATCGCATAAAAGTTGCAACTGGCAAATAGCAACTGAACTAATCCACCTAGAAAGTAGAGCATTTAACTGGATGGCATCAATTATTGGTAGATTATAAGTTACCTAGATAAGTAATTTGTGCAAGTTTTTTTTTCAAGTTATTTCAAAAATTCATTTGACAACCCCTCTCAAATGTCAGCCGTACTTCTAAAAACTTAAAACGGAAATTACCCCTCTGATTTTTGGTGCAATGTCCATATAAAACAAAAGTGTAACGGTATGGTCAATTTAATAAATAAAATCCGCACTTTTATTCCGTTAACACAATTTGTCTTTATTTGGGTATAATCAATTTGCAAGTATACAGTTCAATAATCGTAACACAGTAGTTTATCAATAAAAACTACCACAATAACTTTATGGGTATTTCTACACTAAATACCCAAAGGAAACCCATTGTTCCCTAACCACTCGTCACCTTATGACAAAGGCTGTACGAGGACCTTTTCTCTCTACGGAGACCTGAAGCCGCGCGAGCTAACCTCGGAAGGCAGACTTCACATTTTAGGGTTTTGCTTGTCTTTTATATCGGTCCGCTGCCCTAGCGGTGTTGGGTGTAAGGGACAAGCGATGTTAGAAAGGGAGAGCCTTCTATATTTCAACACTTATAAGCTAAAATAATTAGATTCGCTACAAAAGGATTTTTTTTTGCGATTGTTTTCTGTTTACAATGTATCTTATTATTCATGTTTATTGCGTGATAATTATGTAAGAGAATAGCCAAATAACTAAAAAAAAGATTAAAAAAACTCCCATTTTGGTAATAAATAAGTCCAAAAAAATAATGACACAAATATAAACTGTTTTTGTTATTTCTACACATATCTGAATACATACCCAACAGGAAAAATACAATGCAAAAGAGTTTACAAATAAATAAAGACCTTTAGAAGCATTTCAAAACATAAAACATCGTATAAAACAACGGCATAACACCCCAAAAACAATAACAAAAATAAAACATCGTATTTTTTGCTTTTGACAGTTGGAAAAGTAGATCTGCTAGTCTAGATCTAGATAGTGCATTTAAAATTATTCTAATGTTGCTATGTGAATGAAACTATTGGCTACGTCAAGAATAGTATAGAAGTATATAGTATAGAATATAGTATAGAAGACCAAGTCCTTGTCCTAGTCCCATACAATTTCATTATACATGAGGGTTAAAATCGCATTAAAAAAAAAAAACATTTTTTTTTGCGCGTGCGCCAGCGCACATCCGGCCAATGAGGGGTCTCTAAAGCAGACATCAGATTGTCTGGAGCAATGCAATTATTTTTAGCCTGCAGCTTCATTTCTATCTAAAGTTAGTTTTTCATAGAAAAAATAAGACATTGTAGATAGCATGCTGCGCACCATTCAACAAATTTTGGCTCTGTTGCACTTTCCGGAACCATTCGAAATCATGTTTATGTTATATAAAATTACCATAGGTTTTTAGTTTCATATGTGCGATCCGGAATTCGCACATAAGGACCGCCGCGCTTATCGCAAAGAGATTCGCGCATAAGTAATATTCTAATCTTGTTCGCATAGTTGTTCTTTGCGAGTTCACGTCTCATTAAAGAAAACTGCCACAAAAAAATATTCAGAAGAGTCTTTTTAGATTCCATAGATCACAGAGATAAATTTTATGAAGGTTTCGGAAATGAGAATCATTTTCAGATAAAGATCAGGACATGCTACATTTTACTCCATCTTCTTCTCTTTCCCACTCTCTTCAGCCTCAGACACACCCCTAATTGGTATGCCAAAGTCCCACTGGCGGAGGACAATCGGTCGAACTAATGAAGAGCAGACATGTTTGTCGAATTCAATTTTTCGAAATCAATTCTTCGAATTTCAGTTTTTCGAAAGACTAATTTTTCGAAATCAATTGTTCGAATTTCAATTTTTCGAAATCAATCGTTCGAATTTCAGTTTTTCGAAAGACTAATTTTTCAAAAATCAATTGTTCGAATTTCAATTTTTCGAAATCAATTGTTCGAATTTCAGTTTTTTGAAAGACTATTTTTTCGATCAACGATTGGCCGAAAGACATTTTTCGAATTTGTTAATCAACTTTTAAAATATATATTTCACTTTTTTATGACTAACGAGATACTGTCAGACGTACCAGTTAAAGGTTAGATTAGATACGTGCTGTATACATACGTATTCGAAAAACTAGTGTTTCGGTCAATTGATGTTCAAAAAACATGTTTTCGAAAAATTGAAGTTCGAAAAATTGCATTTCGAACAATTGAATTCGAAAAATTGATTTTGAAAAATTGCAATTCGGTCAATTTATCTAGACTTGAACTAATGAGTTAGGACTAATGCGACATTTATCTAAAAATCGTTTAATTTCTACATATAAACATTAAAAACAGGAATCTATCAAATAAATTACCTACAATGAACACAAATTGAGATCATTATTTTAATAATGGAGTTACAATGGAAAATGTAACAGGAAAATCAATAAACAAAAGCTTACAATACACACGAATCAACGAATACGAACTGCGAGTACGTAGGTACTCCCACGTAGAAAATATTCAATATAATGTATGTGGTTATGTAGTCTATGGCCCGGTACATCGCCAGTCCGTATCCTTGCTATGTACAATATTCCTCGCTCAAATTTAAGCGGGCTATATCTATAAGATCTATCTGAGCTGTTCCCACAGCTAACAAATTAGCCTGAGGGGTTAAATTACACAACACATGTAAATATATATATTTTTTTTTTAAAGGTGCCGGTAACCCGGGCGTTTATTAATACAAAGAGTTATTTACATTTACATAAATGTGCGCTACCCGACTCACTAGACAATATCTGTTCTGAGCCGGGTAGCAGTATCTATAATTACATATATCAGTGAATGAAGATTAAAGCAAAAAAATACAAAAGATGTTAAATAAAAATACAAAGTACAAAAGAAAAACTTAAATAATAATAATACAAAGTACAAAAGAAAAACATAAATAAAAATACAAAAGATAACCTACATACAATAATCTAAATATAAAAAAATTAACAAACATATATAGTGTAATTGAACATTTTCAGTATGAATCTACCGCTCAAGTCTTAATAAACTGGAGAATAGTTCATTTTTTAGAGGCGCTAGGAGTCACATGTCAAATCTGAAATCTACGTAAATAATATTTAATTCCTCCGTATCATCGAAATTTGCATAAATTTTATAAGTATGGACTATTTATGTTCATCGAGTGATGAAGAATATCGATGTTTTTGATAATGATAATTTATTTATTTATTATTTATTAACGGACTAACGTCCAATTTACAATCAAGTAACACGAAATTTTGGAAATGTACATTACAAGAATAAAGGATGGTATATGAAAGCAAAGACAAACAGATAAAACATAAGAAAATAGAAGTGTCAAGTCAAGTCAAGACTTTGCTAAAAATAGATTAATATAAAATATCTTCAATTGTTTATCAAAAATCATTTAGGCTTATGCCAAAAAAATCAAGGTCTTGACGTGAGTTGACCATTCTACACATTCTGGATAGTGGTGAATTATAACCAGAATCAGTCGAGTGTTGATTGAGGAAGAGCAGTTCTTTATTTCTGAGTCTACGAGAAGGTATATTGAATGAGATGAGTTGTAATAATGTAGGTGAGTCAATAATATAGTTAATGATTTTGAAGAAACAAATGAGATCAGATTTTTCCCGACGGTCTTCTAAAGGAGCAAGGTTTAGAGTTTGTTCGATTTCATTATATGAGTAATTGCCTCGTTCTAATCCTAGCCTCCTAGCAATTCCTTTTAGGAACCGATGTTGAACGGACTCAATATGACGAATATAGATAGCATAAAAAGATAATAATGAATCTAAAATAGTCTAATAAGGGATTTTAAAAGTTTCAACGTCATGAAAGTTTGTTTTCAGCAATGATGTTATACATTACATCTATGATGATTACATCAAACTCAAGTTAGAATGTGGCAAATAAGAAACACACTAATATTTTTAATTCAAAAGTTATTCATGTATGATAAAGATAGATATTCAACGAATGTGTGTGTATGAACAACATATATAGATATAGGACCGGGCGTCGTTTTCGTTTTTGCGCCCAATACTATATTCTACATCACGGGTGTGACTGAGAAGACAAGTACGCTTACACTAAGAAAGAGAAATAATTGTATTTTTTTTAAATAATTTGCGTGTATTTACGAAAGAAATGTTATTCCTTGGCTTTTACTAGTGTGTGCTGTAATGGGGACATTTTCTCATCACACACGAAGGCAATTTAAGCCTCGATAACATAGAGCGAGTTTACAAGCTACTATCTGGGAAATTCACTATCTGTTAGTAAACTCGCTCAGTGTCATCGAATTACTTGCTAACCAGCAGATTGTGGACAATCTACGAAAAAAGTGGAAAGGTGGTCAGCTTTACTCGCTACTCGCTGGTACTAAAAATGGCGGTCCACCAACAGCTGATTTCGTCCGTCAGAATTAGTTCGGGCGGAAGCCGTTATTAGCTAGCTAGTTAGTTTCCTATAAAATGTCGACTGGCTACGAGCTACGAGCTATTAGTTTCCTATAAAATGTCGATTGGCTAGCGCGTTATTGGCTAGCTACGAGCTGTTAGTTTCATATAAAATGTCGACAGAGTTATATGACGATGGAGTCATTATTTCAGCTGCTACTGTTGCTACTGAGCGAGTGGACAGTTTTGTGTGTTATCATGACAATCTCACTCGCTGATTCACCCGTTTTTAAACTTACCGGCTAGTAGCTTGTGAACTCGCTCAATTTAATCGATGCTTTACCACTTTGAGATTTCTACCACGCGAATATATACATATATTATATTTAACAACATTGGTTTTCAGCGTTTAATTTAATGTAATAGTGCACGACTCCGGCAAACAAATATTATTTAAAATTTGTACCTTCACACATAGCACCACGCTGATTAAAGTGAGGAACTTTATCAAAAATTAACTCGTAAAAAATCGAATAAAATATTTTAGATTCATTCATTTCTGCCGTCGTCAACATCTCCCGGGCTTGCGACTTATATACGGATTACGTTCCAAGCCACAATAAGCTCGACGTTCCAACAAAGCTGAGCTTAAAATCAACTGATATACCGGGCCTACGTAAGCGCGATAATTTGAAGCGCGAAGGTTCCGACATTGCGACGTGTGAACGACCTTGAACTTGATTCTGTAATCATTCCGGCCTACAATGAGGCCAAAACAGCTGCTCTAATATTATTGAAGTTGCGAAATTATTGAATGACTAGAGTCCCCGGCGATGCCCGGGATTTACATAGAGTTTTAATCAAATGTAGACAGTGATCTTCCTCTTATTTTGAAGGTCACATGTGCAAAATTTCATCAACCTCGGCATAAAACTGTGATTTGCGTACAAATCAAATCCACACCGCCTGGTTGCCAGCCCGCTCGTCCATACAGAAATTCTCCTTTATATATTATATATTTCAACCAATTTACACAAAACCTTAACAAATTATACACCTAAACCTTCCTCATGAATCACTCTATCTATTGGTGAAAACTGCATGGAAATCTGTACAGTAGTTTTTGAGTTTATCGCGAACAGACAGACAGACGCGGCAGAGGACTTTGTTTTATAATATGTAGAGATAAACTAATTTAAATTCCTCCGGAAGACTTTAGAAAAAGGAAAGATAGTTGCATTTTAAAAAACATGCATTTTCCATTTGCAGCTTGTGAATTATTATATTATTTAAGTGAAAAATAGAATTTTCTACTAGATTTTTTTTTAAACGCTGAAAATTAGGTTAAAACTCTAAATATAAAAAAATTATATATTATTTTGTCGACACATACCTACTTAGTTGAACATACCTACCTATAAGTTTTCTGACAGATTATTTTCAAAACCGTCGTGTGCGCAATTTTTTTTTTGGTAATTATTCCTCTAACCGCCGCACTTTTAGGCACAGGTTATGGACATTACACTTCGTTTCAACAATGACTACAAGAAACAACTATGTTATTAGGTTCTTAGTTTAGGTTAAAAGAGTAATTCATGCATATTAAATGTTAATCAATTCAAAAAAGAATCATGTGTGCAGTTCACACGCGGTAGAAGTGAAACCTTAAAAAAACTAAACTTCGAGAGACTGAATCGAATACAGAGTATCAGGAGTAGGATAATTGTAGGGTTTATTTATTATAATATTGTGAGCAAGTAAAAAAAAAATATGTATATATATTCTATGAAGCACCGCACCGCAAAGAGGAGGACGGTAGGCTACGAAGCACCGCACAAAGGGGACACCGATTAGTCTATCTCATTCTCTTGCAGGCTAAATCCTATAGATGTACGTGTTTGTCTCTTTTTAGTGTCGCTCGTTTCAGTTTCATCGAGTTTCTAATCACAACGGTGCTAAAGAAGTTTCACTTCAAAAAATCCAAAATGGCGGCAAAGGGATCTTTTTAAACTGGAAATTTTGAACTTTGAATAAAAATGGAAATCAAATGCATCTTTACCATCTATCCAAAAGTAATCAGTTGATTCTTGTAGTGTAGGTACCTACCTACAGTTGTAACAAGGTATATTTTCCGAAATCTGTGCCTCACTAAAGTGCTGTGGTTAGGGGATTTTATAGTTTTATAACTAATTTACCATTTTTAGTTTGAAACATGAAGCTTGCAAACGAAGCATCTGTGTGAGTAGGTACTGTGTTTGGCTCAACTCTAGTTGCGATTTGCGATACCTGTTTGTAGTGGTGACCTTTCTGTCAAATGATGCACCTTCTCACCTACACGAAATCTGAAAGATTCGAAACATTTGAAGAACATGCTTTCTCTTTTTAACCAACGGAAATGGAGAAAAGAGACAACGTGAACGTACGTCGGTTAAGATTGCGTAAGAATCTCCAACACCAAACAGCTGACTCGCATAACAAAGAATGATTTTCATAACAACTACCGACACAAGAGGCGCAAATCCGTTTGCTCTTCGATTTGTTTAGTCCGAACGTCACAATCCCACATTTACATAAATATTGCATTGCAATATTGAATAACAAACGGCCCCTCACCACGCAAGCTTGTTTAGATAATATCTCAGCCAAGTAAGGTCATGACATATTGACCGAATATTGATTATTCTCTCGAAAACATTACACATGCATTATAACAAACCACAAATATCATGACACAAACGCATATCAAAACTAAACACGATTTTGTGCAAATTTCGGTGTATTTTTGTTTCCCGTTGGCACAAGCGAGCGTTATCTTTGAGACGCAGTAGAATCTGAATACCTTACCTTACTATGCATCCAACACCGACATTATCGTGTATAATCACTGTCAGCGAGCAGTCGCGTACAATCTGGTGGGAATCACGCGCAATTAGGAGCACAAAAAGGACTTTTCACAAGCGACAAACCACTACGCACATACCGCGAACCGAGAGCACTTCGATTTATTTCGTTCTGTTGTGCGCCTCCCGCCAGTTGCTATGGTACACTTGCTCAATAATAACCGGCCATAATTTAGCATTAACCACATGACAATTTGCATTAACGACACATCCAATGTCTAAAAAGCATTAAACTGTAATCAACGGATTCAATTTTCACTGTTTTAGTTCGTTTGTTGTTTTATATTAGGAATGTAAACATTGTTAAACCTGTGTCAATTTTCTCAACATAGGAATCAAATTCCCACTGCGCGTTTTGATTGCGCATACTGTCTTTAAACTGTATGAAAAAGAATACACCCACGTTCTCACGTACACAGTTCGTCTATGCTGGATAAATAAAATAAGACAGTAAAAAACATTCACAAAAAATGCTAATTTGACATACGTTAGCTTTGAATGTTTTTTTAGAACACTTGATACTTTTTGCTTCAGTCTTATATTTTAGTTGCATGCTTTTTAGCGTATTTCAACTTCGAACGGTGATTGTTTATCTTTCTCATTTATGTGCCGCAGAAATCACGCGGCAGATTTGAATTCAATGTTTACAGATAGCAATTTTTTATTGATAGTAAATTAATAAACCATTATTGAATTTAGTTATCTATCGGCGGTTTAAAACGTGCTAAACCAGTTAAATTACTTGTAATTTCTAAATGGTGGAATCTCTTGAGAACTAAATAATTCAGTAACATAAAAACTGTATACAAAAAAAAACACTGGTAGTGATAACCTGATAGGTTTAGGTGAACTTGCATACTTTTACCAGATGCAAGTCCTTAAAAGTTACAAAATGTGAATATCTTACGCCCACATTTCAAAAACTGGTAACCATAAGTAGTCTGAGAGTTCTTAATCGGGTTGTGGCTTCACAGGGGCTTCATTATGAAGGTTGGACCGCACTGATTACTTGAGATAAAATACTATTCAATTAAACTAGATATGTAAATTTCACAATTTATTCATTTAAAATAATATATAGTATATTTGCGGCATGTTCCAGAGTGGAAGATGCTATCAGTATCGCCCTGGTGTAAGACCACCATTCAGAATTGAAACGTTGCTTGAAATGGCTTTAGCCGTGTTTAGTCACCAGATCTGAATAGCCAGGTACTTCCCCACCTTCCTCTTCCCTATCTCCTTCCCCTCCCCACTACCTTCAGCCTCACAACATACCCCAATTGGGGATGCCATAGTCTCACTGGCTCCAGACGGGAGCAGTTGGGATTCTTGTGCGGTATTTCACATAAAAAAAAAAAAATGTATCTACATAAATGTATAATTATTCTCACCTATTCAGAGAAATACGAGAATTGCTACTGTTCGTAGAAAAACTCCCATCAGTAATTACAGAGAAAATCATCCAGCTCATCACCCTAGAAAAAGCTTGAAAAAACCATGCAGAGGCTTTGAGTGGAGAGATGGGGGCCTTCAAAGGATCGTGACTATCGAAGGAGCACGAGATGGATACACTTGGAAGCAATTATCAATCTAGTCAGCTATTACTGATAACACACGCTCTCCCAAATGTAATACATATTATATTATGATCCTAATTCTCTCATTTTCCTAGATCTTAGTTCTCTTTCATCATAAATGTAATTCTATACCTTATTATTATGATTAATTTTTGGGTTATTATGCCGTGTTGCACTTCCTTCATCTTTAGCTAGCATTTTCGAGAGTGTTACAGTGTCTATCACAGAGGAAGCACAACCCAGCATAATGACCCAAAAATTAATCACAATAACATGTACTTCTTTTGGTCGTGAACATCTCAAATCACTTCTAAATCTATACCTACCCATTAATTTGCCATCATTAATATATACCATTTTAAAATGCACCATCTATCTTCTATGTAAATATAAAGATCAATATATGTTTAAAAATTAAAAAATGAAGGTTCAGACTACCCCCCCCCCCCCCCACAATCCATTATGATGTCAAAAAAGCCAATAGCACCATTGACATTGTGAATAATTTATTTGTGGATTATTTCCAAAGTGTATACGAAGGCGATATGAAAACAATGTATCATCACACATACATCTAAACTGTATGCATTAGGTTTGAGAGGCAAATTGTTGGATTGGTTCTCGAGTTACTTATTTGAATGAATCACATTTGTCAAAATTAAATGTTACAAATCTAAGTAATTTATGCTATTAGTGTTCTACCGCAAGGGAGTCATCTCGGCCTCATTCTATTGCTTATACTCATAAATGACATCACAAATTGTTTCAACCATGTAGAAGTTCTGCTTTTTGCAGATGACATCAAATTATACAAACAAATATCCAATATAAGCGACTGCCTAATCTTACAGTCAAACATGAATAAATTACACAATTATTGGTGTATCGCTAACAACTTATTCCTCAATATCGATAAATGCAAGAAACATTTTGTCAAACAAAGATCCCGCTATCATCCAAATTACAATAGAGAACAAACTATTAGAAAAAGTCAACGAAATTAGGGATTTTGGAGTTATGTTTGGCACCCAATTAAATTTTGTAAATCACTTACAACAAATAACTAACAAAGGCATGAAGACACTGAGATTTTTAATCAGAACTATCAGAAACTTCAAATCGTTGGAAGTTATAAAAATCGTATGTTTGTTGCTAAGTTAGTAGCTTGTTGGAATACAATTCAATAGTGTGGTCCCCAAACTATCAAATTAGTATAAGAAATATTGACCACGTGCAGTACAAAACTTTACAATTCATTAACTTCAAATTACACATACCTATTCAACACATAAACTCATTCTTACTAAATACTTAAAATGCATATCGTAGAAAACAGAAGGAAAAGAAACGAGAAGTAATTATTATTTTTTAATTATTCACTCCGAATTAGACTGTTGCGAGCTCCTGCTTAATCTCATCGACTTTAAAATACCAAATTGAGCAACTAGGCAAAATAGATTATTATGCAACAATAATTCCGAGAGCAACTACCACATGCATGCACTTATTCCTCGCTTTCACGCACTTGGAAATAAATATACCACAAAATAAATAATGACATATTTAATATAAGTTCACCTGCATTCAAGAGATACTTTTATGTAGCATAATATTATTATTTAGACGCATCTCATAGGAATGATAGCACATATTTTGTATTCTTTCGATTGTTCACTTGAAAATGATGTATTATTAACTTATTATTATTTTGTATTTTGCTCATGGTCAAGTCTCACCTAGTAGTCAACCAGCTGTCAAAGCAACACAGGCATATCACCGGAGCAGCTCAGTACCTACGAGGTATCACCACGGCTTACGGCATGGGTATGGCTGGTGACAGTTCGTTAGGCTTATGACATCACCTGGGGGACACCACCGTGCACTTTACAGCAAGACTGAAGCACAGGAACTGCGAGTTGATCACGACCCCCTTGCTGTTCATTAGCTTTTCCCGAGGCGAGGCGATGCCATTACGATGCTAATTATTGGACATTGCAGTATAGAGTTTCATGCAAAGAATTCTGAACGGCTCAAGATGAGGTGACGTTAATCTGGTGCCGGGGTAACTTAGGTTTATGTGTTGCAAAACCATCTTTAAGATGGTTTTGCAACACATAAACCTAAGGGCTTCATTTTCTGCCTCCAGTCCTCAATGCAATAATTTCAGGGTTGGTGAACTTGTTCTGGTCTGTTAGTCTCACTTTCTTTATTCTTATTTGTAGCTTTTGCATTCAGTTTGCTTTGTTATATTATCTGCAATTTGACTAGAGAAAAACATTGCGGTAAACTTCATTTTTATTATTTAACTGGGTGATAATGTTCCTTAGCACATTAGAAAGTCTACAAACCTATAAGTCTAATGTGAAAGATAAAAGAAAAGTAATATGGAAGTTGATACATTGGAGGGTTTACCAGATCAGCATTTGTACAACATTTTCTACAATGACTATCGAAGACAGCATCAGCATAGATAGTTTCATCTTCCTGCCGGTGGGGAGAGGTATATTGTTGTTATATGCAATAAAATAACATCGGAAGGCATAATGATCCGGTACATTAGAATGACATTTTGAAATTTCCTACCAGTAATCCAAAAAACATAATTTTTTTTAAAATTAAATGAATACACTATGAACGAAAATCGGAAATCTGGAAACAGAAAAATCAGAAAAAGATATTTGCACCTCTGGGACTCGAACCCAGGACCTCTCTCTTTCCGGGCGAGTGCTCTTGACCACTGAGCTAAGGTGTTGATATCCAATTCGGTCACATTTAACTCTACTAAAAACCACCCATATTATCTTAATTTTCTTAAAGCATATTTTTATTGGCTGCCATCTTTATGTCTGATTGCAAGATTCAAACCCGAACTAAATGCAATCTAGATGGTGTCTGAATAAATTTTTATCCATTTTATTTAATGTGCGACATCTGTTGACTTTTCTGCAAGTCTAGGATGATTATGATTATTTTTTATTTAACTTTTATGAGTAAAACCACAAGTTGTAATATTTAATTAAATGAAGACACTATGAGCAAAACTCAATCAAAAATCTGGAATACAGATAAATCAGAAAAGGATATTTGCACCTCTTAACATTAAATAAAATGGATAAAAATTTATTCAGACACCATCTAGATTGCATTTAGTAATAATAATCATTTTTTTTATTTCACAAGTTTCTCTGCATTATAATTGATTTGGTGGTGTTTATGAGGAATCTGAGTATTGTACCAGATAGAGGGTACACTTTTACATTCAACTGCAACTCTAATTTCGATATTTTGGAGATGTCCAACTGGACTGGACGATCCAAATATAAACTAGATCCATATATAAACACGTGACAATATTTTTGGCACCAGGACGGTTCAAGCATGTCTTGAATAAAATACAACATCATTTGTACAATGACCACCTGCAAGCCACTCATCAATATAACCACACCCTGCAGAAAAGTAAGATAAAGGTTTGCATTTTTCTGTGCGGGGTTTGAATGTTTGCTTCTAACCAAACCGTCAGTCGATCACATGTTCGTTTACTGGGTCATAATCGTCCATACGGTGCATATAATATTCAAACCATCTACTCATCACCTTCTTCAAAATATTAATTTATCTTGGTGAGTAAATCATAAAACATTTGTAAAAGTGTCAAACAAAACAGTGTCAAATACTGTAATAAAATAATCGATTTTGGAAATAAGCTGAACTTTTTTCAACCGATTTGGGATTCGCAGTTACGGTTATTCCCTGGTTCAGTAATTCCCGCACCATTGCAAAAAGCGGCACTTATTTTAAAGCAGATTTCATTTTCAAAGAATAAAACAATGCGAGTTGCCTGTAGACTGTCAGATTCATTTATTAACAAATCACTGAAAGGGACACAGCCAAACCACCTCTCCGAATGTTTGTTTGTTCCCCTTACCCTTATGGGCAGCTTTGTGTTTTAGATACTGTAGTTTACTGGTTACTCATGTAGTTTCAGCTTCTCTCAATAGATGTCGATAACATAGTTAGTAATACAAAGTTTTGCTGAATCCCAACAGATGGCAGTTAAGCATGATATCAGAAGAGCACCATCTATCGTCATTTGTGTCTTAGGTAGGTACTAACGGGTACGATGATTGCCAAAGGCACCGACGAGTTGGGCGGGCACCTCCACTCCGCCAATGGGAGCAGCAGAACTACTTAGAGTCTAGTCTAGTAAGGACGTCTGTC
Organism: Glyphotaelius pellucidus; assembly: GCA_936435175.1. Lineage (NCBI taxonomy): Eukaryota > Metazoa > Arthropoda > Insecta > Trichoptera > Limnephilidae > Glyphotaelius > Glyphotaelius pellucidus. The sequence goes on from OW386547.1 coordinate 31,865,130, forward strand.
CAGTTTAATGTTCATGGTAACTTAATAAATCAACTGGTAATTACACAAACCTCAAACTTATTTGGAAGATACCCATTACATTTTAAGTTGAATTAATATTGGAAATAAAAAAGAGACTATAGTTACTCTGTGGTACGAATTAGTCGGTGACCAGACAACTCAGAATGAAACCAACTCAGAACCACCTCAGAAAAGTCATTAAGAATGATGAAAAAAATATATAAAAAAATTGTTAGAAAGGTTACGTTAGGTTAGGGTTATTTTTTTTCATAGCTTAATGACTTTTCAAAGAGCTGTTGAGTTGACTTTATTCTCAGTTGGCATGGAACCGAATTGGTCAATGGTGTGCATAGATGAGTCAGGTTGATAAATAACTTTGAAATCATCCTGAATGCTATTTATTACATATTAAAATTAATTATATACAGCAATACAAAAAATGTACAATAATTTGCATATTAAAGAAAATTAAATAAGATTGACTTCGGATGTTTTCTATATTATGATTATATAAAAAAAAAATCTAAACATATTATTTTCATTACAGCATAGTGAGAGTATTAAATAAGACGTATTCATGTGGTTTTCTGCCAGAATTTTCCAGTGTTACGGGCAGATTTTCCTTTGTTGTTTGGTTTTTTATTTCTGTAGTGTAGGTCCGAACTGCCAGCTCCTCCAACGTTGTCCTCCACCTCCGCCTGCGCTTTGAGCGTCTTCTTTATGTTGATAATCTGGAGAAGAGTTGACAATTTGTTAACAATGTAGGTAAACAATATAAAATGTACCCAACAATATTGATGACAATATAATAAACAAAATCAAGCGAATGCAAGCTAGTCTTCTATTTATATAAAGAAGAATGTCTGGCGGAACCTGGGCGGGCAACGTGGATTTGATTTATCTAGTTTTATTCCGAGACTGATGAAATTTGGCATACCTGACCTTCAAAACAAGAGGAAAAACTTTGTGTAAAGTGGGCAATGCTGGGAACTTAAGTTAATAATAAAATATGTATATACATATAACATACAACAGTGTATGAAACAGATGTCATCTTTGAGGTTGCTGTATGGAGGTCTTTTAAGGTAAGGAAGGAGAAAAAGTGTCAAGTTTGTCTAGGAGTGATGACATATGAAACCAACCCTCCCATTGTAGTGTAAGACGTTGGGTCGAGAAAGTCCGACTGGAGGGATCAAAGGGTGTCTACCTCAACTGGCCTCTCATCCAGACGCATCCGCCGCCAAGAACTGGACAAACCTCACCCCGTAGACCCGAGCATCCCTGCTAAGTCACCAAACATAGCGAACCACTTGGGGTGACCTATGACAGCGGTGTTGGTTATCCAATAAATGGTTCCCGGAGTGGCAGTACCAATACCCGCCAAATTGAAAAAATCCATTGATGAGACAATAGAATTGCCTTGATGGTAAAATAAGTTATTGGGAAGATTATAATTTTAAATTTTGGATGATTTCTATAGAGTCATTTTCGTGAGAAGATCATCTCAAGGGGGCTTATTAAAATGTATCTTGACTCTCACTAGAAAAATTCTACAATTAATTGTAAAAAAGTGAGGTTTTAAAGAAACTTCAAGATTAGATGATGAAATCTTTACAAGCTTTCAATAAAATATTTTAGGTACCCTCGCTCCATCTCCTTCCCCTCTACTTTTCAATCTCATACCACTACCCAAATTAGGAATGTCATAGTTCCACGAGCTTGGAGGGCTTTGCAGCAAAGAATGCACGGTTACCTCAAGAGTATTTTCTCTGGGATAAGAATAACCTTATTGAATTTAATGTTTCAAAGACCCAATCTTGTCCGATTACGTCTAAACGGGATCGAAATGAAAATCTAGTCTCCTTCAACGGAAGCAATCTTCCGAACAGGCCATCCATTGATATATTTGGTGTAACTCTAAGTGACCAGCTCAGGTATGGGGGCTCCATCGAAACTAGACAAGTAAGCACACATATCCACAGTTTCACCTTCACAAACCTACCTTACACCCAACAATAAAATTACAAAATATATTATGTAAAAATGTTTTCGAAATTGATCTATAGGTAAATACTGTAATATATAGAAATAAATAAAGCCTCTCAGAAACTGGGCCCGCAGATACTTTAATAGTACACAAATGTTAACCCTGTACAAATCGCAAGTGTGCCCCACAGTTGAATTTGGCAGCCACCTCTGGTCTGGAGCTCCAAGATACCTGAAAAAAAAACCCTCGACTCTGCGCAGCAACGGGCGGTCCGTTTGATAGGTTCTCCTATCTAAACAATTGGATTGCAATCCTTAGAGCACGGACGTTGGGTGGGAATGCTGTCCTGGTTCTACCGCTATTTCTATGGAAGATGCCCCGAGGAACTAGCATCATTGATCCCTTCGGCACCGATGCATAGTCGGGAAACACGCCAAACATGCGCCCAACATATGTACACAGATATTTGTCACATGAGAAAGAGTCATTTCCACAACTCATTCTTGAGTTTCTATGATTAGAGTGAATATGAGTCTCATTTAGATCATTCTCAAAGATGGCATAGGACTTTAGGGAAATTATTTTCCTCAGGGCCTCCTATGTGGAGTTAATGTAAAAAAAAAGCTCTGGGTAATAGCCACTTTATGTAATATTGTATAAACGAAATAATAAAAACTAAAAATAAAAGTCAGGCTCGTTTACAACATGACGTCAGTAAATTAGATAATTATAAACAAATGTATTAGTCGAAGGAATAAAATTCACAAAAAACTGTTAAAAATTAACCTTCACTTAAAGATCGGCAAATCTATATAGGTATGTAGAAAATCATTGTTAAAGAAAGTTGTTTTTGAACAACAAACTGGACTAAATTTATTTTGTACACACTATATAAGGAACTGATCAAAGAATTAATTTAGAAAAAGAAAGACTAGCTCTATGTCGACAAAAATTACACAGGCGTAAATTTCACGTACCAATATTAAACTGCCAGAATTACACGCGGAGAAAATTGCACCTACTTAAATTATACCTATTTAATAATATAATAGAATACCTGAAATTTATATAACACACACCTAAACACTTAAAATTTAAACCTATTTTTGGCATAAAACAACATATCCCAGATAGCCCATACAAAACAATGGTGGATCACGTGTACAATACTAGGTTCACACAAATTGAAGGGATGATTGTACTTGATTTTCTGATAAATATGGCCAGCGAACTCTTGAATACATTGTACCGCTTATATTTAATATGTTGCCATATGATTTGAAAAAATGTTGCTCGACACCTAAATTTGCGCTATTGCTAAAAACATGGCTATTGGAATCAGATTTTCTATATTCACTGACTCCTAGTGCACTTTAAATTTTTTTTTAGACGTATTCTTATTATTTTTTACACTAATTAATGTTTTTATTAAATTGCAATATTTTTTTCATATATGTATTACACTTAATTTTACTATGTTTCTGTCCACACTGTTTTCCTGCCGACAAGCTACTTGCAATAGCTTTGCAGGTATAATGTAAACGTGAAAAAAATCTATTTTCTGTAATAAAAAATAAAAAAAATATAAACAGATTTTTTTATGTGTGTAATTCCAATAGTTGTAACTTAAGCAGGCGTAATTCTCTTCATTTGTAATTCTGGCAGAGATTGGTACATGAAATTCACACTCATGTGATTCCGTTCCGAAACCCTCCGTGCCAACTATCCAAAAGAAGAAATGAGATATATCCACACCTCCTGCTCGATGGAGTCCTTGTGCTTGGTCCTGCGCTGCTTCTCTGAATTTGCACGTTGGATCTGCGTGTCAACGCAGGCAAGCACCGCGTCGCAGGACTCGCACCACTCGCGCAGCGTGGCCAGGATAGAGTCCACCTCCTCGGGCCGGGCGTCCCTACCCAGCGCATAGTCCACCTCCAGCCGGCTGTTCTTCTGATCCAGCTTTCCGTGGATTATGTCTGCAAATCCAACACCACAAATAAATATTAACCAACAGCAGAGTATCTCACAGTGGTACTTACGACTGGTGATATTGCAATGTTTATTCTTGGCTCTACCATTGGCGGAAAGCAGAGGCATCTACGGCGGAAGAGTAGTTCCTTTTTTTACAGAAATCTTAATTAGAGCCTTTGACCTCTAGGAGAACTATTGAGGAAGACTAATGACGAATTATTACTTATTTGCAGCGTTAAAATTGAACTGCTTGTTGACTATGAACCTTGGCAACATTCTCGGAAATCATCTATCATGAAAGAAAAGATGATGTTTATCCACTGGAGCGACAGCGCATTTTAAAACTTTTTTCTCTGTTTGCTCGAGATTTTCAGAAGATCATTTTTTAAATCTTTCGCCAACATTCAAAAAATTATACCTTCGAATTTTAATACAGAGATATAAAAACTTATTATAGTGCTATATAGCCAATGAATTAACCTATATTCAACATTTTATCTCATATTTTTAGGATTCATAAAAATAATATAAAAAAATCTTAAAGTTTATAACTGCGCGAATCCTGCGTAGTTGTTACTTTGAAACTGCCGTGAGAGGTCAGGTCATTCGAGTCAACAAATATTTTCGATTTCTGTGTATTGTCTGTGGTATAATTGATAATGAAAGGTGCATATCTATGGAAAAAAAGACTTAATTTTAACCGTAAACAGCTGATCAGAAATTCTGCATGAAAAAAATATTTATTTTTAACATTTTTATAAAATAGTTTACGAAGTTCGGATTTGCAACATCTATGGTCATAATAGATAAAGCATTTCAATAGCTTCGTTTTAAGTCTAAAATAACAAACAGGGGTGGAGATCAAGGAGAAAATCGCCTTTTTTTATTCGAAAAGCAATCGGAGACATTCAAAATGGCGCCAAAATATGGCAAAAATCGCTCTAGTGGTTATAAATGAAATAATAAATAAATTGTTAACAAAATATTTTTCAAACAAAATCATGTAAGGACAATCAAAAACATAACACAAGGACGTGCAATGAAATCAGACTATAAAAAAAAGACGGGAACAATATGCAAAACATTTTACTCTACAAAGGGATAAAACATTAAAATACGCTGACAGAAACCAGTCTGCACCAATTGGTAGATTCGAGATGAGTTGTAGGAGCCACAATAAGTTTTTTTATTTTTTTATATATTTTTTTTATTTATTTATTTTATAAATCAACAATCCAGTCCCGCTAAGCCAATTGCATTTGGCTTGACAGCAGGTGCTTATAATTACTTACAAATATATTTAAAGTTATAATTTACATCTTTTATCTACAGTTTAAACATTTTTTCATAAACTTTATCATAAGTATCAAAATAAATATTCTTTTTCCAATAACCAATTTTTCACCATATATTTAACCTTATTCATAGAATTATGTTGCTTTATATTGTCAGGTAATAAATTAAATATCTTCGGTATGTTGTATTCAAACGTTCTATGTCCGTACTTATTATTAAATTTCGGAACTATTAACCCGTTGTTACGCGTGAATCTAGTGCTATATTTATGATCTGGTTTCTCTTTATGCTAGTTATTTAGTGAGAGAAAATGTAATGATATATAAGTTATAATAGATTAGCCATTTTTAAATTTAGATGCACAAATAACTAAATTAAAATTAATAAATACATAAATAAATTAAAGGGAAATGTGAATTCCAACCAAAATTCTAGTTTCAACTTAACTATTCTCAGCTCGAACATCATTTTACAAAGCCAATGAGTAATTTCATAACAAAATTCCCAAAACTCTAATTCCGTTGTCTAGCTTCGAAAGCATAATATATTGAAAGGCAAATTTGCTCTTGATAATTTGACTTTCTTTTTGATAAATGTTTCGTAACCCAATTGTTGGAATCAATAATTTTGGTTTCGGTGTCATTTTAACATCTACATGCCCTGTCTACATGATGTACAAAATGGTGACCGGACAACTCAGAATCATGCAACTTCAACACCTTCTTTGAAAAGTTCATGTGAGGGGGGTCCCACTTAATCTCACCAAGGTGGGGGAGGAGTCTCAATTGAAAAAAAAAGCTCACGTAATTAATGAATAGCCCATAACCCTCTTAGGTTACGGGCTTTTTTTCAAATTTATTTTTTACATAACTTTTAATGACTTTTCAAAGGGGTTGTGTCAGATGTGTTGAAGCATTTGTGACGTGGACGCAGGAAAGAGGCGATCCCAGGGCACGGTTGAAAGCAACTACAGGGTTCTCCAAAAATATGTGAATCGTATGTAAAACTGCTTGTACGAGGTTTGTTCAAAAGAAAAGGTGAATTTTGAATTTTCGCAGGCTGTGTACATTCGATTATCGTTTTTTTTTTGTTATGTTGGTACACATATGTTTATCATATGTTGGCATTATCAGAGCATTATTATCATTAGCAGTAAACACTTCTGGAATGCCTTTTCGGTATGACCATCAGCTCGTTCTTCGATTCTGACTTTATCTCATCAATTGTGGCAAAACGCTTTCCTTTCATTGGTCTCTTCAGTTTTGGGAATAGGAAAAAGTCGCAGGGAGCCAAATCTGGTGAATACGGTGGTTGAGGCATGATAATCACGAACAAGCATTGATGTGTGAGCTGGTGCATTTTCGTGATGCAAAATCCATGATTTGTTTTTCCACAATTCCGATCGTTTGAGCCATATTGCTTCACGCAAATGTTGCATAACTTCCTTGTAGTATTCCTTATTAACCGTACGACCTGTGGGCAAGAACTCATGATGCACCACGCCATTGTAATTGAAGAAAACAGTGAGCAAAACCTTCACATTTGATCGAACTTGGCCTGCTTTTTTCGGTCTTGGCTCTTCTAGCCGCTTCCATTGGGATGATTGGGCCTTGGTTTCGACGTCATAACCAAATCTCCACGTTTCATCACCAGTTATGACCCTTTTGAGCAAATCTGGATCGTCGTTGACGTCATTCAACAACTCCTGAGCGATACTAATGTGACGTTGCTTTTGCTCAAAATTTAGCAATTTCGGAACAAACTTCGCAAAAATCGAAGAACACACAAAAACGTGACTAACCTATCCAGTTGTCAAAAACAAACCACTAATCCAAAATGGCTGATAATGCTAACATATGATAAACATATGTGTACCAACATAACAAAAAAAAAATTCGATAATCGAATGTACACAGCCCGCGAAAATTCAAAATTCACATTTTCTTTTGAACAAACCTCGTATGTTGTATGTTCAAATAAATAAATCGTCGGAGTGGGGGAGATATTCTTAGAATATGGCCGTGGCAAAAGCCCCATTTAGGGCGAAAAACCCTAATTAGTCAGTTCTCTACCAACACTTGCCATGACAACAACTCTCTCCTCTCACCCGCTTGACCTCACTCTGACTCTGCTTCCATTGCCTCGTTTTCTTCTGACCATCGCTTCACCCTAGACCACGGATATCCTACACTCTCTGGACCAGACCCGGCTACATTAGAAGGAAGGAGCCATTGGATCACCTCAGAACAGCTCTGAAGCGGGCAACGTAGACGACATTCTCCCGACAACTTGGCGCCTCCGTGAATCGGGACCTCCAGCTTATATATTATAGAGAGACAGAGACGTCGCTTACAGGGGTGTTGAAATTGCATGATTCTGAGTTGTCATGGAACCGTATAAAACATATATTTTTTGCTTCAATTGTTTAATATGAAAAAAGAGTGTTGCAAGTTAAAACTCTGGAGACAACTGCCAGTCGGTTTATAGAAATGCAAATGCCTACCGGAATAGATGGCTTCAATAATTAAATCTTCGAGATCTCGTACATTTTTGATATCCAGTTCCTCGAGGAGTCGACTGTAGGGAATACATTTCTCACACGTGGCTAGGGTAACTATGGTCAAGTGCTGCAGCTTCTTGGATTGGACGGGGGTCAGCTCCAGGAATGTGGCTTTGTCCCGCAGGTATTCCTTGTATGTGCCGTATGCAAACAAATTGAGGGTCTTAAAGTGTATGTCGTAGGGGCCACCTTCGAGCTGGACAACAAAGAAAAACCATATGAAAATTTAATAATTTTAAAATACACACAGATTGTCTAGGGACGAGCGGTTGGGTGGAATACACACATAAATTTTTGATAGGTGGATTGTTCCTAATCCCTTTTCATCTTCAACCCGGTCTATATTCAACTACGAAAAACCTAGTACGTAAGCAGTAAATGACAATCATAGAGTGAAAATCATACACTAACGTAACGTAACACAGATAACTTATGTAATTAAGAAATATATATATATATATATATATATATACAGTCGATTCCGCTTAATTGGGACACATCGGGCCCAAGTATTTATTAGTATAATAAAATAACTAGAAAAAAATTAGCATTCAACATATTAACCAAGTAATTGAAAAAGTAGACATTATTATTCATGGTTTGTTTCTCCAATGGATGTATTCTAACCTCAAAATATTGAAATAATTAATTTATCTTTTGCTAGTCTACTGCTTTAAAAAATGCAATAGTAATAATAGTAAATCATTTTAGAGGTGTTATTACAATTCGCAAATGATAAAAAGTTTCTTTTGAAGGTATATTTTTGCTGGAACAATGAAATTTGAAAAGGATGACATAGCAGTGTAGGTACACAAACCTCTTTTAAATTGGGCATATCCAGAAGTTCGCCGAAGACATGAACTCCTGGGGCTTCTAGAACTTGTTTTATTAATTCTGCACAAGCGTTGCCTTTCGTGCCTTTCGCTAATAAAATAAATTGTTCTAAAGGATTATTGCCGGACACAGCCAGTGGCGTGGCTCCGTCCCCTTTATCTATAGTCATCATGATTGCTGATATTTAGCGTCAATTATTTATTAACTCAATTTGTTTTAATAATTGCTTGACGCTTTTCAAGATGATACAGTTAAATTTATTTCCTAAACAAAAAATAACAGTAGCAAGACTCAAAACTGACAACCGATTTTGTATGCCTTTTTAATCTGACAAAAGCGTAAACCTTTAACTAACCAGTCAAAATTAATTTAGAAAGTACCTACCTACTATCTGATCATCGTCATTTTTTAAATATAAAATTTGGTTGATTTTGAGGATGTTTTCTTTTGTACGTTATGCAAAATATATTATTTGTTTTATAAATTTATTACAAGTTAATGTTATTTCTCTTTTTCCTTATAAGAGGAAATATATATTTTCCTCACTAACAATTTATTTTTTAAATTATGATCTCAATTTTAAAAATAGTTTTGATCGTATGTTTCTTAATATTTACACATTAAAATTTAACGTACGGTATTCAGAAACTTTTTAGTTTCAGAATACCGTACGTTAAATTTTATTCAGAAATAGTTTTTTTTTCCTCTCCGTTGTAAACACCAATTCAATTTGAAAGGCGGGCAGTATCAGAAGTTATTTAATTAATTCTAAAATCCTCAATAAATGGAGAGAAGCGAAGAGTTGAGAGTAACCAGATTATTGTTTTTATTTCATTATTTTAATATTACATTTAATTAAAATAGTAATGTATTGCCCCTCTCACTAGGTGTGAAATGCCTGTGTTGAAATGACAATTTACAGAGTGGTTGTTAGCTAGGTTTTTTTAAATGTAATATTATGAAAATGATTGACTAAAAAAATTTACATTTGTAAAATTATACAATTCAAGTTTGAATGTAGAAGATTATTAGAAGTTAAAATGTAATTTCAATTTGCAAAATATAAAATTTCAATAAACGAAAACGTTTTCGAAAGGTAGGAAAATAAAGGTAATAAACTGACAGTTTTGCAGTTTGGATAAGAATTGTGAACGTGGCTTTATAAAAAAATCTGGTTCCTACTTTAGTGGGAGTTGCCATAACCTCTCCAAAACGCAAAAACTTCCTCATTTTTATAATTTTCGCTAAGTTGGCTAAACATAATTATTTCTGGGGAAATTATTTATTAATTGATTGGTATTTACGCAAACATCCATAAATAATAAAATGGCGACCAATCCTTCTAGGTTGGCGTATCACCGCGCGTAATGTGTGTGTTGATGGTGTTAAAAACGTTTACATGTATTCGGTTGCCTGTATTTGAAGGCCTCGTTTAGCGTCGTTTGTTGTTACCTCTTCAGAGCTCGCGTTCAAATGCTTGTATCGATGGGAATGTAATTTCAATTTTAGGACCAGCGTCTCTTTAGAACATAACGTTTGGACAATGTATCGAAAACAAGTGTTCGTATCAACCCTTTCAAACTAGTCCTCCCTAATTTAAATCAATCAAACACAATCTTAAGCTGCCTTAATTGATATTTATAATAAGGTTGTTACTACCAGCTGTCTGAAAAGGCGGTAAACGGAGTTAGTTTACACGAAATTCTGTGGAATAATTTGTGAAATACTCGTGATTTGCACTTGGTTTATTTTTTGAAATGTATGGATTTAGAAAATCATGCAAAGTGATTCCGGTCAGTCGGAAGTTTTGAGGACTAAGAATAAATAAGAAGTGTAGTGCGAAGATGTTCTGACGTATCCAGTAAGACTCCACAATGTGTATGCCGACCCCAACCAATGTGTCCGGTCTCGGATATTCTTGGGGCTTCACAGCTACGTCAGATATATCCAAGGGGGACATTGATGGAACCAGCAACCTCAGTTATACTTTGGGAAATACGGTGAGCACCGAACCCTCCAACCTGATATTTCTCTATTTTCTTCTAGTTGCAGTTCACTTTGACAGCTAATGCCTCCCAACCACAAACTTCTAATCCCCATGTTTTGACATCCAATGACATTTTTCTCAGAAGTAACTAACAATAAACATAATATTTTAGGTAGAAGCTCTGCATTGCCAGTAATGGTATTTACTTCTATAATTATTAACGAAATAAAACTATACATTACATAGTCATGTTGTGTCACATGACTTCACATTTTTTATTGAAATAAATAGGATACACTTTTTACATGTTGTCAACTGAAATCTAAAGAACACTTTTTACTACCGACAAACATTTCTTTGTTGCTCATTCATATTTTATGAAAATTGTTAATGAAAAAACAGCTGTCTTACATTATATTTATTTCCCACTCTAATAATATGTAATAGTTTTGACCAATATTATTTTCCTCTGCAAGTCTTGAACATTTTAATAATATAGTTTCAAAACTTACCCTCATTCTGACAATTTTATAAGTTTCCCATGCATAAATAAGTAAATGTTATAAATTATAATAGTTTCCAATATTATGCTTGACATCTTTCTATCACAGTTGTATAATGGTCCCTTAAAATTACACGTAGGTTATGTTTTCCTTCAGTGTAAACAAAAACAAATAATAACTAACCCAAATAAGTAAAGTTAAGTGTGTTTAAAAGTAGCCGGGTTTATTGATATTTTTTATACATAGCATTATTATTTATTTTTTTACATTAATTCCATACAGGAGGCTCGAGGAAATAATTTCCCTAAGGGCCTATGTCATCTTTGGGGGTGCTGTGTGGAGAGTATTTTAAGAAAATGAAGTAGAGGAGGGTATGGGAAGGAATGAGAGGTTTGCAGAAATCTGGGGGTCAGTATATCCGGGAGTGACATATGTGTGAATCTATCCCTCCCATTGTGGTATAGGTACAAGTGCGATGGTTTGAGAGAGTCCAGCTTGGAGAGGTTTAAGGATCTCCCGATTCCGGCCCATCACACAGTTGGTGGGCAGACGCATCCGCTGCCAAGGTCTGGACAAACCTCACCCAACAAACCCGGGCACCTCTGCTGTGTCGCCAAATATAGCTGACACTTGGGGTGACCTATGGAAGAGGTGTTGGTTATCCAGTGAATGGTTCCAATGGTGCAAAATGTGACACTTATGATACTTCCATTTTTTTTTTTACATGAGCTCCACACAGGAGGCCAGGTGGAAAATAATTTCCCTCAGCGCCCATGTCATCGGGGACGCTGTTTGGATGGTTTTTTTTTTAAGGAAAAGGAGGAGAGTTCTGCGAAGGAAAAGGGTTTAAGGGGTGGGTAGGAATCTGGGGTTCAGTGTGTCCTGGTCATCCGCCTCCAAGACCTAGACAAACCTCACCCCATGAACCCGGGCACCCCTGCTAAATCACTGAACGTAGCAAACCACTTGGGGTGACCTATGGTAGAGGTGTTGGTTATCCAATAAAGGTTCCCGGGGCTGTGGTACCCATTCCCGCCTCCCAAATTGAAATCACTAAACAATATTATTAATTATATTTACTTGAATAATCTGCTTTTCTTATTAATTTTAATAATTCCCACAGTGGTCTTTGCACAATGTAGCTATCAAGACGGTGTAATATAATTATTATTTTTTTTTTAACATTAACTCCACACAGGAGGCCCTGAGGAAAATAATTTCCCTCAGAGCCTATGTCATCTGGGATGCTGTGTGGAGGGTTTTTTTTTGAGGAGAGGAAGGAATGAACATTGTTGTAGGAAGGAGGAAACACATCAAATCACTTGAAACAGCTTAAATCACTCATCTTGTAGATTAAACTTGGAGAGATCATCTACTATTGTGAACACTGACAGCCTTACTAAAAATCCTTGTGAACATTTTATTCAATTGATCAACAAGTGTACATTGGAAAACCTTACTAATTTGAAACTGACAAAAAGTTATTCATGGAAAGGGTTCCATGCCAACTCAGTATCAACTTAACTCAACACCTCTTTGAAAAGTCATTAAGAGCTATGAAAATTTCTTTTAAAACATATTCCATTACCTAACCTAACATAACCTATTTAGCCAACTTTTTATATATGTTTTTTACATCACTTTTAATGACTTTTCAAGAGAGGTTCTGAATTGATTTCATCCTGAGTTGTTGGTCATCCATGGAAAGATATATATACATTGCCTGTACAGCCAAAGAGGGTAGTTTATCTAGAGCAGTGGTCCGTACGGACCCCCAGGAGTCCCCAGGATCATTCAGGGGGTCCGTGGAAAATTAAAATTGAGTGAAGGGGGGTGGGGGGGTTCGTGGGCCAAAAGAGTTTGGGAACCACTGATCTAGAGGACAGTATATACTTGTTTTATTTATAAAATCTCAACAAATTTGGAATTTATCCAAGGTATTTTAAATGTCCTATATATTTAATCTTCAAACACAAAAAAAGCTTAACTCAAATTTTTTTAAGTAAAATGTTGAAAATTTTCATAAAATTAAAAATTTAAAAACAGACTCCTTTTATACAAAGAATGTGCAACAAAATATCAACTCACTTTTTTCTCCTTCGTACAAATAAAAATTATAAAGAATAATTATTATTTTTCCCGGAGAGTAATCGAAAATCCATACTTCCATACTTACTTAATATTATAAATGCGAAACTGCTCGAGTTTGTTTATGACCTTTTCAGGCATTAACCAATAAAAAGGCTTTAAAAATTCATTCACCAATAGAAAGCTAAATTATATGCGCAGACTATATGTTGTATATGATGGTAAGCTCTGGCGTTATGAAGTTATAAATATTAATATATTATATTTGTTATACGTTTTCTGTCGCTAACAAAAGCGAGTTAATTGCAAATGTCAGAAAAAAATCATTCCCATGGAAACGATATTGATATATTTGTGGGCTCTAAGCTGGTAGGTACTCAGCCCCTGGTCAGCTACTGCCCCAGAAAATTCAAATATTAGAATATGTTTTGTTTTTTTTGGACAAGCTGGAATAATGTCAGATAAGAGTTCCTACATTAAAAATATAATTCGTAATGATTATAAAGACTGAATAATAAATAGTGTAATTTTGTATTATATTAACAAACTTCCAAATATTTAATTAAAAATAAACATCCGAAATGTTTGTAAGCGCATAAATTCCGAACGAATGAACAAAATTGGATAATTCTTTTTTTCTTTGTGAAATTTAGGTGGCAGGCTAGATGTTTGAAAACTGAATGTAAGGGAATGAATGTATGGAATGCGGGAGGGGGTGGGGTGGGGAGGAGGGGGGATAATTGATAAGTTCAACCGCTACAGTAATTTCCCGTAATACCATGCGAGCGAAGCCGCGGGGAAAAGCTAGTATCTGATATTTTGGATTCATTTTTGCACAATTTAAATGTTGATTTCTCGAATTAGTATTTTTTAAACATGCACAAAGCATTTATGTTAGGGTGACTTCGCCAGTTCGCCGGCCACTGCTAGAAGTCGGCCACCAATGACTTTAACTTGCATAAACTTGACACTCGCAATAAACTTTAATAATATTTTTGAATGCTAGAAGTCGGCCACTATTCCAAGTCACCAAACATAGCGGACCACTTGGGGCGACCTATGACAGAGATGTTGGTTATCCAGTAATTGGTTACCGGTGCGGTGGTGTCCATACCCAAAATTAAAATGTATGTGCTTTTCACCAACGCATATTATAAGAAATTAGTCTTAAATTTTTTATATGTGAATACCACACAATAGTCAACAGACAGAAGCCAGTATTACTATGGCATCCCCAATTGGGATGGTATTGGATATATTGCGAGAATGAAGGGTGTGAGGAAGGAAAGAGGAAGGTTGGAATACTTCTTTCTTTTCATATCTGGTCGCTAAACACGGCTAAAGCCATTTTACCAGACATGGTAGGTAGTCTTTCACCAGATGTTACTTAAAGTATCTACATCTCCTTTAAACTTATAAAAGCATTAACCATTTTAATGCCACTCAATTTTCTCATATTATATCATCACATTTTGATGACCTCCGTGGTCGAGGGGTAAGGCTCTCAACTAGCAATCTGGAGGTCGCGGGTTCAGATCTCGGCGTGCGCAAGTAAATTATATTTTTGAAGAGGAAGATAACACTAATAATCTAAACGAAAATATGAAAGAGAACAAGACACAGAAAAAATATAAAGATAACGGTCGCAACTGGGACACGATTCCAGAACCTCTCGTCTTAAGCCTCGATGGCATGGAGCGAGTTTACAAGCTACTATCTGGGAAATTTGCTATCTGTTAGTAAACTCGCTTAATGTCATCGTATTACTTGCTAACTAGCAGACTGTGGACAATCTACGAAAAAAGTTGAAAGGTGGTCAACCTTACTCGCTGGTGTTTGCCTAAAGATGGCGGCCCACCAACAGCTGATTTCGTCAGCTCGTAGCTAGCGCCACACGCAGCTACGAGCTGTCAGTTTCCTATAAAATGTCGACAGAGTTGCATGGCGCGAGAGTCGTTATTTCAGCTGCTACTATTTCTGAGCGGGTGGACAGTTTTGTGTGTTATCATGACAATCTCACTCACCGATTCACCCGCTTTTAAACTTACCGGCTAGTAGCTTGTAAACTAGCTTAATGTAATTGAGGCTTTACCGGGACAAACTTACCAATTCGGCTACTGCCACCTCTTATTTGAAAGTTATAATTGTCAATCTCTTATTTTTTAGAATTAATGACATTATCTTCGACTAATTTTAATAGTTATAAAAAGAGAGTTGTTCTAATAAAAATTAAATTATATTAGATTAATTTGTGTTATTTTACAAATTTATCAATTAAAAAATAATAAATATTTCTCCCCTCACCATTACCTTCAGCGTCACAGCATATCGCAATGGGAATGCCCTAATTTCACTGGCTCCAGACGGTTTTGGGCAACTGGGACTCTTGCGCGGTATTAACAAAAAAAATAATGATAAAATTACTAATGTATGCACGCTAACCAACTTGACCTTCCAGAATTCATAGATTAAATGATAATAACCCTTCCAGCCCTTCGTTATGGGTTTGAATCAGGAATACCAACATAACAAAATGACAGAAATTATTGTAAATGGCTGCCATCTCAGCCATCTCAGACAAAAGCAAATTTTCATTTTATGCAATTGAAATTTTGAATGCAATATTTTCCATCGCCCCAAATGCAAATAGTTGTCTTTTATGGTAATTAAGGTGAATCAAAAGGTTTTTTTCTAAAAAGTATTTGTATCAAGCATCCCCAGCAATTTCGAAAGTGTACTCTAATTTTTTTATAAATATTTAATATTTATTTATAACATTATCTGGTAAGACGGTGTAATTTACATAAACATGATTTTTCAAAAAATAAGTAAGTTTCGAAAATAATGTCAGCCGGCGTACGGCGGGCGATTGGCATTTTACCCCTGGCATTCAAAGGGTTAAAACTATTTAATTCTTAATGAAAATATGAGACAGATAGATACAGAAAATAATAAGGAAACGGTCGCAACTGGTACTCGAACCCAGATCTTCTAGTCTTACCAGGACTGGGTTATTTATTTATTTTTTTACAAATTTCACTCACCACCAAAGGCATGGGAACGATACAAAATATTATATATATTAGTTTTACACTTTTACTTAAAATACTTTTTTTTTAAATCAATCTAATATTCCACCCCCCATATTTTTGTTTTTCTGTAGGAACAATTGCAAGCTACCTATTGACCAACCGTGTGCCAAAACTGGGGACAAATGGTCTTCGGCTAATAGCAATTCACAAATAGTCAAATTCATAAAATCCTGTCTACTATGAATATATTACCCTATCCACCTTCGAGAATGACTCTATGCATTGTCCGAAATGATGAAATTTTTGTATAGAAATTTGATGAAATCTCCTATTTCACGGTCCAGCCCGTTATGTATGTCTTTCCTCTATTCCCATACAAAATACAAATGTTGGCGATGAGAAAATTGAAACGCACCCCCCAAGACATGTCTATGGCATCCAGATTTGAGTATGTTTTTGAGCCTGAGCTTATCAAATGTCCTATGTAGTCATGAACAAGCTAAAATTAAAACGCACCACCAAAGACATGTCTATGGCATCCCGATTATTACCATTCACAGTTTTGGGTATGTTTTTGAGCCTGAGCTTATCAAATGTCCTATGTAGTCATGAACAAGCTAAAATTAAAACGCACCACCAAAGACATGTCTATGGCATCCCGATTATTACCATTCACAGTTTTGGGTATGTTTTTGAGCCTGAGCTTATCAAATGTCCTATGTAGTCATGAACAAGCTAAAATTAAAACGCACCACCAAAGATATGTCTATGGCATCCAGATTGTAACCATGCACAGTTTGGGTATGTTTGAGCCTACCAGATGTCCAATGTTTTGGGTATGTCTGAGCTTACCAGATGTCCGATGTAGTTATGAACTTGCAGAAGTGGCAAATAATTTTTTAATTTTTAGGTATTTTATTGATTGGCCAATGTTCTTTAAATATTTGGGGGTGCGTTGCACTCTTGCACATTAGGACGGCCCACCCCTGCAGCTATCGTCGGCATTATAAATAAACTCCTGATGAATCTTATATTCTATTCATAATATTTCTTTTGTAACTACAAAATAAACCATTAAGCCTCGATATATACCAGCAAACTAGCAGATTTTACACTGAACAAGTTTACTAGCAGATAGTGAATTCGCCGGCTAGTAGCTTGTAAACTCGCCCAATGTAATCGAGGCTTTACCAAGGGAGACTAAAAAATTCTGACAACTTATCCCAAAGTATTGAACAATCGTGAATTTATTTTTAAAACATAAAATTTTTAAGTATGCACACAGCTTTATTTGCATATTGTCTATTTGTCAAATATATACCTAGAGAAGAATCTACAAAAATATGGCTTCCGAGTGATCAAAGCACTCAGTTAAAATCATTTGTTTATTTAGTAATTAATTACTAGTTTTGGTACCGGATTCGCCCTCATTTTATACTACTGTGCTTACCACGTCAAGTCTATTTGTTCGGTTTTCGGAACAACTTTTACAGGTCTCGAAGAAATCTTTGTGCCTCCCTTATTATTGTGGTTAGAAATATGATCGATTGAATGGTTTTAGAAAGAGAAAATACCACGATTTATATTCAAATCTAAAATTTAACCGAAAAATAATTAAAATGTATAATACCTTTACGAATCCAAAGTTTCCGACTGCAATTTGAAAAAAAATTATTAAACTCTGAGAATTCTTTATTAATTATTTTTCATGAAACAATAAAAAAGTGAATTGACTGCAATTTATATTTGCCTAATAAATTATTTATGTGTTTGTTTTTTTCATTATCTTTAATTTTTAGTAGAAAAATAATATAAGATGAACCACTTTTTTACATTTGCATACAAAATTTTTACTTTAAAAATATTATAGGTTTATTTCTAATTATAACATTTGAAAGCGTATTTCATCACCTTTCCAAAACAGTTTTTAGTTTTCGGGAAACGGAAATATTTTGATCCTTTGACAAAATACAGTTGAGGCCTGGGGGGTTAACCATAAAATGTTTTAATCCGCTAACAAGTATATGTTTTTCAAATGCTCCCATTCATGGGAAAATATCATTAACTTTATGACAAGAAATTCATTATTCCTTTTTCATTGATGAAGAACTCTTTTTGTGGTTTGTGCTGGTAAACGAGCAAGATAATTTGCCTTTTATTATTATTTTTTTTTACATTGCTCCACTTAGGAGGCCTTGAGGAAAAAAATCTCTCAGGGCCTGTGTAATCTTTGGGGATGCTGTGTGGAGTCTTTTTAGGGAAATGGAGGAGAGGGAGTTCTGGGAAGGAAAAGATATGAGGAGTGAGTTGGAATCTCGTGGCCAATGTGTCCAGGTCAGATGCATGATTCCATCCCTCCCAATGCGGTGCAAGGTGATGGGTCGAGTGAGTCCGGCTGGAGAGATCAAGTCTCTCGATCCAGCCCACCACACAGACGGTGGGCAAACGCATTCATGACAAGATCTAAACAAACTACCCCATGAATCCGGGCACCCCTGCTACGTAACCAAATGTAGCGAACCACTTGGGGTGTCCTACGGCAAGGGTGTTGTTTATCCAATTAAAGGCTACCGGGATGGCATGATTTTCAGTTTCCTCTCATCTGGCATTATTTTTACACAACCAGCCCATCGTATTCTTTTGGAACTTTTCATCACAGATTGAAGAAACGACAGATATGCTCATAAGAGTGAGGGGTACAAACCAAATTGCACAGAGCGGGGAAGTTGCGTGGGCGTGTCTCTTTAGTGATTTGTCAATAAATTAATCCGACAGTCTACAGGCATGACTCCCATTGTAGTTTAACTATTTTAATCATCAAAAATAAAATCTGCTTACGAATATGTAGTCCTTTTATAACGGCACGTGAATGGCTCGCTACGTAACAACCGTAACTGAAAATCTCAAGAGGCGGGTATGGGTAGGTAGGTAGGTATTCCCGCCGCCCTGGGAACCATTTATTGGCTAACCAACACCTCTGCCATAGATCACCCCATGTGGTTTGCTACGTTTGATGACTTAGCAGGGGTGCCTGAGTTCATGGGGTGGAGGTTTGACCAGGTCTTGGTGGCGGATGTGTCTACCCACCAGCTGCATGGCAGGCCGGATCGGGAGAGAATGGTTGAAGGAGTCCTTTTGATTTCTTCAGCTGTACTCTCTCTTGGAACATCGCCTTGCACCGAGTGGGAGGGATGGATTCATATGTCCGTCACTCTGGACACACTGACCCCCGGATCCCTACCCATCTCTAATACCCTTTTCTTCCCAGAACCTCCTCTCCTTCCTTTCCTAAAAAGACCTTCCACACAGCATCCCCAAAGATGACATGCAATACAATACATTTGGTAATGCATTGTATTGCGTATGTGCAACGTATTGTAAGGAGTTAATTCCAAATTTAGTTGTGTGAGTAGATGACGATAAGTGTATTTGATTTTGTGTTCATGTTTTGTGCTGGTGTAAAATCGGAATTAAAGGCCGGTTTAGTGTTGGTGTGTGAGGAGTGTTGAATTATTTGATTTAAAATTTGTGTTGAATAATACAACATTTTGTTTGAAAATTTAATAAATCTGCCAACGACCAATGGTATAACCTTATTATGATAAAAATAAACATATAAAAAAATATATATTTAAAACATAACGAGATAAAATAACAATCTTTCGAAATCGGTTTATATTTTTTTTTAGAAAAGAGTCAATACATCTAGAATTTGATTTTAAATTGACCTATTTCCAGTTGTGTCTGTGGTTATTCCCTCTTAAGGATTTGCTCCTTGTATACTAACTAATATGTATCTTTTGTTTGTGGTTCCAGTTATCGGGTTCGGAGACGACCCTCACGGTGGCCTCGCACAAGTCTCCGCAGTCGCAGGATAAGATTATCAAGGGTGGCGCCGGCCGCAGGACCATGTTCCTCGTCAATGACACTTTCCCGCACACCACCACTAATCGGACGGCCCAGCAGAATCACACCATACAGAGCTTCACCAGTAAGCCCGTTCTCCTAACTAATTCATTAACCTAGGTTGGGCAAATAGGCAAATAGTTTTCGGAACAACTCAGATAGGTCTCATAGAAATCGTTGCGTCTCCCTTACTACGAGTATTAAATATGATCAAAACGGTGTTAGAAAGGGAAAACACCACGTCCTGTATTCAAATTTACAAACTAACCCCAAAAGAAGTAAAATGAACATTTTATGAAACCAAAGTTAGAGATCGCAATTTGAAAAAAAGTTTTTTGAAATCTTAGGAATTTTTTAAATGATTATTTTTAGATGAAACAACAAAAAAGTGAGGAAATGATAATGTTGATAATGTTAACATTTGCCTAATAAAATATGTGTTTTTTTTTCATTATCAGTAATTTTAGTTAGGAAAAACTTAAGATGAGCCAGTTTTAACTTTTTATTTTTGCATTAAAAAAATGTGAAAAGCGTATTTCATACCCTTTCAAAAACAGTTTTTGGATACATTCAGAAATATTCCATTTTCGTTATTTATTTTTGGGGTGTTATGCCATCCTTAATTAGCCAAAGTTTCGGACAGTGTTACAGTGTCCTTCATCAGGGCAGATGTGTAATTGATAGTAGTGAATTGTGTGCTTATATACCTAGAAGCGATACCGTGTTTCCAGTTCCACTCCTCTATGAGCTGGTATTACAATATACTTCAAAATGGTTTTCTGCGTTTAGCTTTGTTGTAGATGTCAATTACCGGATACCAAGAACTATTGAGCTTCGCTATTAATATTAATTGGATTTTTATGAATTTCAATTGCCTCCGCAATCAGGCGTGCTCTATGAATTTTGGGTCTTCTCAGGACTTCTGGAATAAATCCAAAGTTATGACCGGTTTCGATCAAATGCTCGGCGATTGCGATTTGTCTGGGTGGCCAAGTTTACATGGCAAGTCTCGTCATATATCCTCTGCTTGTGTTTCTGATATTTTGTGGACTTTCATCATTGTATGTAGTGCTGTCTCTACACCACGTATGGTAGATTCCACAAGTATCATTCAGGGGGCAACCGCGTAGTTCATCCCCTAGTTGCGTCTGGGCTCAATGCAAGGATCGAAATGTCAATAACAAATTTATTTTGATCAAGTCGTTTTCGATCATCTTTTTTTGTCTTCTTGAGCCTCTTGAACTTTTGTTTCTTCCTCGCATCTGTTGACTGCTTACATCTTTATGCTTGTTGGTAAGTCATATTGTCAATTTTCTTCCAATCTTCTTCGATAAGGGTTGCACTCAGGTGCAGGTGTAAATTGAAAAGGTCCCAAGATATTCCATCCAGTTCGCTGAGCACTTTATGGATTTTTTCCCTTTATAGCGCTGCTTCTGCTCTTTGAAATACCTGTCGGCTTTCCGGGATGTGATAAGTCTTTTTATTTAGATGTGTACTGGTACGATCGATTCCTCCTTACATCTCTTGAGGAAAACCAGGCTGCCCATTAAATGGTTCCTTCGCTTCCTCAGATTCTCCAATCGTCGTACCATTGTATGAACTTCCTCTCCGTAGAGGTTTGTCAGATATGATTTTAGATTTTCACAGCCAAAAGTATTTTCGTTATTTATTTTTGGGGTGTTATGCCATGTTGCGTTACCTCCTTCTATAGCCAACATTTCGGACAGCGTTACAGTGTCCGTCATCAAGACAGATGTGTAATTGATAGTGGCGAAGTGTGTGCTTTTGTACGTAGAAGTAAAGAAACGATTTATTGAGCAAAATATTTAGTTCAACGAAAACATAGAGGAACGATCTATGCAATCTGTTTTTGTGAGTTTTATTTGAAATTTATTCAGGATTCAAGAAGTAAACAATAAATGCGGGAAAATGGTTATTCGTCAAACGATCGATCGAGAATCCACTGTAGTATCTTGGCATTATATATACTGTATTATTTTAGAAAAACATTTTATACTATGTTAATTTGACACATTTTCTTAAAGTAAACACTCCTACTCACACAAGAATTTCTTTCATAATTTATTTTGTTTTCTGCCATTGAATAATGACATCATACATATTTATGTTTAGTTGACAATGAGTCTTTTATTACTTTGCTATAAAACCATCTTCAGAAGAAAGTCACTCTTCAAAGTGAAGAACATTTGCTATATTAGATTTTATAGTTCATAAAAATTGAATGACAGGAAAATGGTTTTGCCCCTTGCCTCCCACTGACGAAAAGGTGTTATTATTGAGGCTGTAATTATGTAATATGCATAATAATATTATGTGTCACGTTTTTGCTTACAATGTATTTTATTCTGCATTTTTCTGCCACTTGTCGGCAACGGACAGAACTGTAAATCATTACTAATCCGGACCTCTCCCAATGTATCCCCTTTATCTTTGACTTGTTTCACTATCTCAACTGTAAACTCAGAGGTTGCATATTTACTAATTAAACTCCAACCTCTTTCCCATCCTCAGAGCATGTGTTCAAGTCAATCCATTATGTTCTCTCGGTCGCAACGGGACAGGAGTGCTCCTGGATGGGGTAGTTCATATATTGTGCCGTAATAATATCTTGACTATAAACTCCGTGTTAAATAAAGGGCACTGTTTGTTAAGTCAATTGTATACAAGTTATCAAATTCTTTGCTTTTATAATAATAAAAACAGTAGACACTCTTCAGTCACAAGTACACTTACTTCTACACTTACTGTTAAAACCAACGTTAAATACCTGGGTGTAATTATAGATAGCAACATAAAGTGGAAAATACAAATCAGTTCAACAGTTGAGAGAATAAGAAAATTAATGTTCATTTTCATTAAAATTCGAAACATTTTAAATATTACGATGTTAAGAACCATTTATTTTTCCTTAATTCAATCAGTGCTACAATATGGAATTGTTGGTTGGGGTGGTGCCTTCAAAACTTCTCTTTTACCTTTGGAAATCATTCAAAAAACAATAATAAAAATAATTTTAAAAAAGTCATATGATTACCCCACCATTAAACTATTTCAAGATTTTAAAGTACCTTCACTTCACATTATTTATAAAAAAATTACAGTTTTACAAATACACAAAGATTGCTTCAATAATGAGAACCTTACTCATTTTTCAAACAGCATTAGAACAAATATACTTGGCTCTGTGACTGTCCCGCGTTGTAACACTACAGCCCAACAATTCTATAAATATATTGGAGTGAAATGGTTTAACCAGTTACCAGTTAATCTAAGATTGGAAACTAATTATAAAAAATTCAAAAAATCAATAAAAACACATTATTATGACTACATCTTATAATACTATACTTCTCATCACAATTGTAGTAACGGATATCCTTTTTCTCTTTTTATTTTTCTCCTTTCTTTTGTTTTACACATAAAAAAAAAATACTATTTTTTTCTTTGTTAAATTGTACTTTACTTTCGTTTTCTCCGCCTTTTTCACACGCTCAAAAAAAAGGTGTAATACTTATTAATTAATGTATTTTTAAAAGAAAAACTTTATTTAATTTATAAAAAACCATGTAAACTCTGTACCATTATATTCAATAAAAATTAAAAAAAAAAAATAAAAGTTGTTCGATGAGTTTGCAAATTTGAAAATAGAAAATTCAGTCTTGAAAAAACAAAAGAAAAATATTATACTCTATTATACGAAGGAAAATGATTACTATGGTAAAACAGGAATCTACACATAATATTGTTCTATTCAGAAATAAAGAAAATGGTTACCATGGTAAAACAGTAATCTACTAATATTGAAAATTAAATGGAACCACAGAGACATCTGTTGACGATATTAATTGCTGGTATTATTGAGTAAAATCTGGATATTATAATTATTATTATGTTTCAGCATGCAAATTTTTCTTTAAACTTGCAGCTAGCATACCGGGCAAGCACTTCATGACCCCCATCGGTCCCATCCAGCTGACGGCCGAAGAATGCAACGAGATCCTGATGAAGCGCGCGCTCCAGGCGGCGCAGGGCCTGCCCGGGGGCGCCGTGCTGGACGCGGGGCTCAGTCACAGCCTGCTCAACGGGGGTCTCAAGGGGCTGCAGGGGGACTCGGGCAGCGTGTCCCCAGAGCAACCCACGCAGCACATGCAGCAGATGCAGCTGGTGCAGACCAAGCAGGAACCTGGCACCAATCTTCACTCGCCCAAGGTGAGTCATCAGACTACATGGGGTGAGGCTTCGCATCGGGGATTCAAGGTGCTGAAGGGGAGTGAGCCTGAGGTAAGGTCATTTTTTTCCATTAACTGTACATAGGAGGCCCTGAGGAAAATAACCTCCCTCAGGGTCTACGTCAACCATAGGGATGCTGTGTGGAGGGTTATTTTAAGGAGAGGAAGTTCCGGGAAGGGAAAGGTTTTTTTTTTAAATTTTATATATATTTTACATAAATTTACATACTATTTTATATAAATTTATATATTATTTTACATAAGTTTCACATTATAAATAGGCCACTTGCATCAAATTTAAAAAGAAAAATTCCGGTTTAAGGTAAATATTCTAAGACATTCCGTTTTTTTTTTTTAAATTGGATTTTTGAAACTCTGGCGATTTTTTTAAAATTTCAATCCGAAAAATCGGACCATTTTTTATAAACCGGAAAGAAGGGACATAATTTATAAAGTACCTGTAACGAAGTTCGCAGGCAATAAAGCAAGTGAATTTCATGCTACTTCCACACCAAAGCCAACCTTCCAACTCCGAACTTCGAACTCCAAAATGGCAGACATCGAACAGCTGATTCGGCGCTGTATCTTATCAGTTGCCTACAATAAGGAACTCCAGTCCAATTTTTTTAAATGAATAATGACCTTCTAACTTAAATAACTGCATATTTATTTTTATTTTTATAGTTAGTTTTAATAGTTAAAATAAATGTCAAAG
Source organism: Glyphotaelius pellucidus (assembly GCA_936435175.1). Taxonomy (NCBI): domain Eukaryota; kingdom Metazoa; phylum Arthropoda; class Insecta; order Trichoptera; family Limnephilidae; genus Glyphotaelius; species Glyphotaelius pellucidus. The sequence goes on from OW386547.1 coordinate 31,890,259, forward strand.
TTTTAATTTTTCAAGATCCCCGAAAACAACCGAATCTAGTGTGACGTCATCATGACCAACCGAAGTATGAATTTTGTAGGGAACTGGGATCAGCTGTTCGACTCCCGGCATTTTGAATTTCAGCATTGGAGCGTTTTACTGGGCATTATGATCGTTTTTTGTACAGTTAGAGTTTTTGAATATTTTAAATAATATAGATAAACTAATAGAGATACTTTATTTTTGATACTGAATTATTTAGGCCTAAATAATGTTTCAATAAAAACAAAAACTATTATATGTCCAAATCTCTATAAACCAATAACACGGAATGTCGAACGGCTTGCGTCTTAAATTTCTATTGATTTCTATACAACTTTGACCCAGGTGACGCGGCGCGGTGACGTCACGCCGCCAAAATCCAGCAATACCAACTTGACAGGGTGTATTAATGACACGTTTTAAAATGGACTTTTTAATATTTTTTTTAAAACTCTAAGTTAAATATTATGTAATAAAACTTATATATTCAGAATCAGTGTATATTGGTCTATATGAACATATTTTTTTAAAGCCATAATATTTTTCACTGGAGTTCCTTATTGTGCAGGCGATGCTTCGATTTCAATAATATTGATTTCGATTCGTAAAACTAAAAAAATTTAAATGTTAAACAATTTTTATCAGCTATAAAATATTTTTTACCACTCTCCCGTAATAATATTGCGCAGATGTGTTGGGCCAAAGCGTCCAAACGTTTGCAGTTGGAAGTTGACCCCGGTGTGGTCGTACCATTAGTGTCAAATTAAAAAATTCGTCCAAAATCAAAGTGTTGCAATACACAACAACCTTTTGTAATGTGCACCAATTCATTGTTACGCGGATGACAGTACAGTCCATGACAGCTTTTCGTTTGACAAGCCCCCAAAGGGCACACAAACTCCAACGGCTCGGAGGGCTTTGAAGCAAAGAATGGATGGTTACCTCGAGAGTGTTTTCTCTTGGGGTAAGAATAACCTCGTCGAATTCAATGTTTCAAAGACCCAATCATGTCTGATTACGTCTAAAAGGGATCGAAATGAAAATCTAGTCTCCTTCAACGGAAGCAATCTTCCGAACAGACCTTCCATTGATATGCTTGGTGTAACTATAAGTGACCAGCTCAGGTATGGGGGCTCCATCGAAGCCAGAGTAAAGTTAGCTTCTCAAAAACTGGGCGTAGTGTACAGGGCCCGCAGATACTTTAATAGTACACAACTGCTTACCCTGTACAAATCGCAAGTGCGCCCCACGGTTGAATTTGGCAGCCACCTCTGGTCTGGAGCTCCAAAATACTTGAAAAATACCCTCGACTCTGCAGAAACGGGCGGTCCGTTTGATAGATTCTCCCATCTTAACGAACGGGTTGCAATCTTTAGAGCACAGGCGTCGGGTGGGAATGCTTTCCATGTTCTACCGGTATTTCAATGGAAGATGCTCTGAGGAACTAGCGTCATTGATCCCTTCGGCACCGGTGCATAGTTGGGAGACACGCCAAACGCGCGCCCAACATATGTACACGGTTGACATATGTCACATGAGAACGGGTCGTTTTTTCGACTCGTTCTTGAGTTCAACAGCTCGGCTATGGAACGATTTGCCGGCATCTGTGTTTCCTCCCTCCTACAACATGAGTCTTTTCAAGACCAATGTTCATTCCTTCCTCTCCTCAAAAAGACCCTCCACACAGCATCCCAGATGACATAGGCCCTGAGGGGAATTATTTTCCTCAAGGCCTCCTGTGTGGAGTTAATGTAAAAAAAAAAAATATATAAAAAAAAATCGGTGTGGAATTTTACAAAATTAATTGAATATTATCGGAGACAACATTTTCATGTAGTGATGTCATCAGCCCAAAAAACGGATTTATTTAGTTATAAATAAAAAAAAACTAAATTTCTAAAAAAATTTAGTAACATTTTTGTAATCTTAGTAGTAAAATCTATCTACACGATTTTTTGCAAGTCATTATGAAATCCATGCAATGCCTATTCATTTGCATTATGTCGACCATCATACCAGGTCATGCCCGTATCTTGAGGGGGGTTATTTGAGGGGTTGGAAGAAATCAGGGATCAATTTGTCCAAGAGTGACGGATATATAAATCCATTCCTTCCACTGCGGCGCAAGGCAATGCTTCGAGAGAGTCTGGCAGGATAGATCAAAGGGTCTCCCTCAATCGGCCTCTCCCAATCCTGCCCGGGACACATTCGCCACCTAGACCTAGAAAAATCTCTCCCCATGAGCCCAGACACCTGCTAAGTCACCAAAATAGAGAAGCGCTTGGGATGACCTATGACATTGGTTGGTTATCCAATGAATGGTTCTCAGGGCGGCGGCAGTCATTGACAGAAAATCCAGTTTGATAGACAATTCATAGCATTTTATGCATAAAAACACAGACCAACCATTATGATTTGCCTAACAAAGCCAAATCGAATGTCTTTCTGATCACCCTCACCCTGATCAAACCCTTCAAGTTTTTTTTTTATTTTTAAACATTATATTTGTATGTTGAAAAATAAAAAACAGATTTTTTTTTCTTCATATTTCTGATGTAGTTGTAATTTTAAAGTTTATTCTAGTTTTATGTTTAATTAAAATGTTATATATATATTTACACTAGAAATGGAGGTACTCATTATTTAATTGGCAATAAAAAGTTTATGATAAACAAACAAAAAATTACTGAATCATCCACAGTTGTAGTGTGATGGCCGCCTGGTAGGAGATAATTTTTTATTGAGCCGTATTTAACAAAAAAAAATCTCACTAAAACCAAAATCAAAAATTCTGAATGAAGAAATAATAAACTGTGTGTAGTATTTTTTGTACTGAAGATGACACCTTGGATTAAATCCTGTAGTTGCCGCACCCCTTTAGTTATTCTACTCAAGCAATAGTCACAATTGTTCAGATAAAAATTTTTGTAAAAAAAAAAATGCTTTTTGTTATTAGCTTTAAGAACTACCTGTATTTTTTAATATGTTATATGTATGTATTTTAAATAATAAGAAAAAAATATTGTAGGTGTTGAGTACCACTGCGTTGAACTCTTGCGTTAACTGTGGTGGGCCGGATTTGGAAAGGCCGGCAGAGGTCGAGTTGACGGCCTCCGTGGTCCCGAGGCAAGACTCTCGACTCACAATCCGAAGGTCGCGGGTTCGAACCCGGCGTGCGCAAATAAATTTTATTTGATTAATTTGCGTTATTTCACAATTTATTCATTTAAAATAATATATAGTATATTTGCGGCACGTTCCAGAGTGGAAGATACTATCAGTATAGCCCTGGTGTAAGACCACCATTCAGAATTGAAACGTTGCTTGAAATGGCTTTAGCCGTGTTTAGTGACCAGATCTGAATAGCCAGGTACTTCCCCACCTTCCTCTTCCCTATCTCCTTCCCCTCCCCACTACCTTCAGCCTCACAACATACCCCGATTGGGGATGCCATAGTCTCACTGGCTCAAGACGGGAGCAGTCGGGACTCTTGTGCGGTATTAACTGTAAAAAAAAAAAAAAAAAATTTTACTTCTCCAGCTCGACTCTCAACCCATCGCACTTGCACCACAGCCTGTCACTCCTGGATACACTGACTCCTAGATTTCTACCCACCCCTCATACCTTTTTCCTTCCCAGAACCTCCTCTCCTTCATTTCCTTAAAAGACCCTCCACCCAACATTCCCAAATGTGACATAGATAGAGAAATTATTTTCCTCGGGGCCTCCCGTGTGGAGCTATTCAATAAAAAGAATGTTTTGTGTCTTCAACTAGGCCCATAATTTTCAATATGTGGAAGAAACTTTGACTGTAGTATTTGTGGTTTCTAAAGTCGGCACTTTCCTCAGTAGTTAGGTTGATAAAAAGCAGCCACGATACCCATTCAATTGTAACTTTAGTTTCAACCTTAATGCTTAGTTCACACTGAGCTATCTGTTGATTCGCGAGCGCTTATCTTTTGTCCTTTCACACGAGGCTATCAAATATTTCTTCCTGTGGTAGGAGAGGGGGTCAGTCGAATTAGGGAGCGGCAACGGAACGCATATTTTTTGTACTGAAATCTGTCAACTTGACATCTGTCATCCACGGGTCTAGGCAGCTCCGTAATTACAATGACCCCCTCTCCTGTTTTAGTCGGAGAAGGGGAGAGTTATCTTCTGGGATATCGCGTCTGGAGCGGTTACGTCTGAGATGTGTATTGTCTATGATTGATCTGCGCTTAAAAACGCTTAGGTGTGAACGGTCTGAAGGGATTGTATGGAGAGCGTTATTTGGCGTGCTATGATCTTTTATATTTGATAGCTGAGTGTGAACCAGCTCTAAGCCTAATCCATCTATGATTGTCCTTGGTAATTAGTTTTACAGGTGGAATGTTTTTTTTTATTGCAGACACCTTCCATGCCGAAGGAGCGCCCTTACTCCTGTGACGAGTGCGGAAAATCATTCCTTTTGAAGCACCACCTCACCACTCACAGCAGAGTTCATACAGGTAAATATAAAATTCATATATGTAACCCAAAGAATCCAAATTGTGTTGGATGGTGTTTAAATCCATCAATGAAATGCCCCCCACCTTACATATCTGGACTATGCGTTCCGGAAAACACTGGTACGAGGTAGTCAACTCTTAGATCAGCATCATCATCGGCTACTGGGAGGCTGGTAAAACTTGAGCCAAATACTAAGTTTGGAGATGACGCTTTCGGTGTACCAGGGGCCTATATTATTCATCAAATTTCAATTTCTTTATTTTCTATTCTACTCCTGATTTTGTTGGATTATTTTCTCCTTTCTTCCTTCAATCTTCAGTCCAAACTGCTTGTGATACTAGAACCAAAGGGCATAATCACTTACTTATCTCTTTCGCTAAAACAGCATTTTGCTAAATAAATTTTAGATACTGTGCAAACAAAGCTATATATACAATTCAGTTTCACTAGCCATTAGGCAGAACACAAATTATTCTATATATAAATTAGACACCGAGTATTATAAAATTATATGTATTAAAAACCTGTTATAAAGTATGTATTTCCAATGATACGATATATTGTCTTTTCTTTTTAAGGGGGGGGTAGGGTTTTAAAGGCGAAAAAAAGGCATATTTTCATGATTTTTTTTTGGAGATATGAATAATGTTGGCTTATTTCTTTTAAATACACCTTATAGTTTAACATCTGAAGTATCTTTGAAAAATTTTTTAATTAAAAATATTAATAAATAAGTCCGTGAGAGCGAATCTCTGGAGGCGCTTCGAAAAAAAGGTGTTTCGCGGTGAACATCATAACTCGTTAACAAATCATTTGAAACAAAAAAATTGAAATGAATTTAAAAGGTAATATGTTTTTTCAGGTAGTGACAAAGCGTTTTTTTTTTTTTTGATTTTTTTTTTCATTGTTGTTTTTGCATGTTGAAGTCAAAAATGCGATTTTTGCTAAAATTTTCGGTGAATTTGTTATTATAATAAATGGAATAAAATGGTAAAAAAAAAACCTGCTCCGATTTACTTGAAATTTTGACATAATGCTCTCGACATATTGTACATTTGGAAAAAAAAATAATTTGAAAAATGAGTTTTAAAACCCTACCCCCCCCCCCTTAATGTAAAATTGTGTTGTTTTTTTTTTTAAACTACTTCTGTTGTAAACTTTACTAGGCCTTTACAGGAATTCCAAGTGAGACAGGCACAGTAGTCCATCACCAATGTAGTATCTATACTATAGTATTATAAGTGCGAAACTGCTTGTGTTTGTTTGTTACGCTTTAACGCATAAACCAATAAACTGATTTTTAAAATTCTTTCACCAATACAAAGCTACATTATATGCGAGTAATATAGGCTGTATATAATGGTAAGCTCTGGTTTTGTGAAATTTAAAATATTAATGTATTATACGTTTTCTGTCGCTAACAAAAGCGAGTTATTGCTAATGTCAAAAAACAAATAGTTGCCGTGGAAACGATGTTGATATATTTGCGGGAAATCGTAGTTAATATCTATATAAATAAAAATGAATCTCCGAAATGTTTGAAAGCGCATGCACCAAATTGGATAATTCTTTTTTTTACTACTGGTGAGCTCTGGCATTATGACATGTAGGTGGCACGCGAGCTGTTTGAAAACTGAATGTACCGAGAATGAATGTATGGAATGCGGGAAGGGGGAGGGGGGTTGGGAAAGGAAGGGGGGGGGATAATATATATATACAAGTGCAAGCGCTACAGTAATTTCCCCCTAATACCATGTGAGCGAAGCCGCTGGTAAAAGCTGGTAATTAATAAAGTTGAATAAAATTTAAAAATCTTCACTAATAGGAGATTTAAATTGAGATTGTTTTTTTTCTATTATCTGTACAATATGATCCACTAATTATTATTATTGTTAGGTGAAAGACCGCACGTGTGTACGCACTGCGGTAAGGCTTTTGCGCACAAGCACTGCCTCAACACGCACCTGTTGCTGCACTCTGCCGAGAGACCCTTCCAGTGCCACGAGTGCAAGAAGTCCTTCACACTCAAGCACCACCTCCTCACACATTCTAGGGTGAGTCACCTGAAACTTTTACATAACTATAAGTGTTTCATTCCCAACTACATTTATTATAAAAATAGTTTATTCCACAATTAGTGTAATGTGCTTTAATCCCAATGATAAAGATTATTAAATAGTGTTCATTAGAAACTCCACAATAAGATTCAAGTTGCTTTATTTATGTTATAATGTTTACAACAAATATTTAACTGGACCAGACGTCCTTTGTATAGGAGGCTCAAAGTTATTCTGCGGCTGAGTACGCGACAATGTCAAGGCCCAGCCGTCTATCATATGCCTTCGGCTATTACCGTAATCATCCGTACGTTGGACACGAACGACGATAGATGATATTCTTCTTATTTTTATTTTTTACTTTATTTTATTTTATTTTTTTTTTTTTTTGGAAAATCAACAGATATATTACACTTATAATAATAACCTTAATAATATACATAAAATCCAATGATAGATTTTCACATAATTAAAATTATAATTAAAAAGTAAAACATAAAAGTAAGGGTCCTGTACCCGTAAGAACTTAAAAATATAAAAATTATTAAAAAAAAAGATATAAAAACACAATATAAACTATAATAACCTGCTTACTAAATTTCAACATGGAGTATTCTCACAGCAATAATAATAATATGTACATTGTACACACCTTAACTTCTAAAGTACTACTTAACTGACATCTGTTGAGACACCTCAAAACTACTTCTAACTAACTATACTAACGACATCTGTTGAAGGATGTTGAAACTACATATCTAATTCTATATGACACAATTAGCTTCACATTTATCAGTCATTTGTGAAGTATAGTACATTTGAATTTAAAAAAATCATAAATCCGGTAATTAACATGTTTTCTGCTGTTTTTGTAGATTGATGATGTATGACACGTATACAATATGCTTCCGTGGATCATAGTTGTGTGAATCTTTCACCACTTACCTCAATAAATCACTCTGAATGAATAAATTAATGACGACCATAGAAAATGAGTATGAATTTTAGAGATGGGGCATCACGTCTCGAATCACTTTCTCGCGACAGACAAATAGAGATGGTAGATAACAGAAATCTGAAATAAGCTACCGTAAAGGTTCCAGTTACCGGAGACCTACACGGAACCGCTTCTTTTTCCAGATACTTTTGGGAAACGGTTCCCAATGACGGTATTGATCAGTAATAGATTTGATTAAAAAAAAAATTTACAAATTCATACTAACATAAAAAGAATCATAATATTCCATGTAACTCCGGTAAATGAAAACTGAAATCGCAGTGACAATCCATTTCAGCTTCAGGTTAAACATCTCTAATTCTGTGTTGCAAGAATGAGACTTAGACACCCGGTCTACACAATTTCACGTCTATGGCATGGTCTAACAATTACATTACCTACTACCTACCTACGTTAAACAAAAGTAGACCGATGGAGGTAATCGGGTTTCGGGTCGTTTATAACATGGTACGGTGATTGGTGGCACGTCTTTATGGCATTTTTTCCATGTGTAAAAACCCACTCACGTTGCCAATGGGTCGTTTGAAATCTAGCTCTGCTCCATGATACTTTATTGTAGTAATCTGTGTAATGTGCCATATTGAATGTAATATTGTTTGTGGCAGGTTCACAGCAGGGAGCGGCCGTTTGTGTGCGCAGAGTGCGGACGGGGCTTCCCCCTGAAGAGGCACCTGGTGACCCACAGCAAGTACCACGCCGGGGAGAGGCCCTTCGTGTGCCAGGACTGCGGGGAGAGCTTTGCACAAAAGGATCACCTGGTCAGTTACTTATCCTTTTTAAAGTCGTGTTTGAACCCAAAACTGAACTCTATAAATTTATAATTCTTTACTAATAATTGCATTGTCTGCGGTTAGGTGATGCATTCACGCTTCCACGGCTCGCTGAACCCGTTTGTGTGCCCGGACTGCGGCGCGGCCTTCACGCGCAAGTTCCAGCTGGTGAACCACGGCCGTATGCACGGACGGGTGCCGCACTCGTGCCCCATCTGCGCCAAGGAGTTCCTGCAGAAGCGCACCTTAGTGGCTCACATGAAGTACGGGTACTCGGATTATTGCCATTGTCTTCTGTAGCTAGACAGCTTCCTCATTATTATAAACTTAACGTGATTAGGCCCCCATTAATCCTTAGGGGAATTGTGGCATCCTAGTGAGCACATAATATACAAAATAATTGTTTCCTAGAGGAGCAGTGAACTTTTTAAAATAACAAATATATATTGAAGTAACTAATACCGCCGTGTATTTGCCACTGCCAAAAACTTCATTTAAAATTTGAATAACATATTTACTGACATTCAGTTAAAAATTTTGCGTTAAAAAAAAAAGTTAAAAGTTCCAGTAAGAGTTAACAAGATACAAACATAAAAAACGTTATGACAAATATTGCTTTTCTAAAAACAATTTTCACTATTGGCAGAGAATATTAACTCAAATTTGGCATCCAGTCATTTTGACTTTGTTTAGATGTTTAGCCCTTTCCGACCGGCTTCATACGAGCATGAGTTTGTCTTTAAAAAAAATCTTGACAGCAAATAAATCTGTTTTTGGGAACCACACCGGTGTCGATCGAACGTGTGGGAACTGCTTATGCAGGGTACCTACGCGCGCTTGTGTTTCACCAGTAAGTCGCTAAGCCCCACGGAATCATAATTAACGCTTAACTTGCCGTTCGTCCGCCGGTGTACCATCGGCGCAAGCCAAAATAATCACTAAAAAATAATTTTGTTATGCGATTTTAACCCTTATGTATAAAGAAAACGTGTGAAGAAGAAGGTCAGAATCGCTTGGGGCATTCTTGTCATAAGGTATAAGATACCGTGAACCCACCTAGAGCAGCGATATAATTTCTTTGAAATTGTTTATGACACGGCCTGCGTGGCTGCGCGCCGCTCGGCTGGACAAAATGGCGGCTGTCAAGTCTCGCGTCGCGGGCGACGAAATGATCGTAAAACGTATAAATTCATCGAATAAACGCAAGTAATATTGTTCTTATGTATAGTTTAGTATTCAAGGAATGTGTTTCAGTAAAGATTACATAAGATAGCATAAAATTAACCTGCAAAATATTACGTAAAAGTCAAAACATCGCAAAATTTTTTCGTTTTTTCCATGTTATTTGAAACGTAGTAAAAAGTATAAATTCATTGAATAAACGCAAGTAATATTGTTCTTATGAATAGTTTAGTATTCAAGGAATGTGTTTCAGTAAACATTACATTAGATAGCATAAAATTAACCTGCAAAATATTACGTTAAAGTTGACGTTTTTTCCTGGCACGTCAGGGGTTAAGAGCTTTACTGGTGAGGCCCATGAAAATTTGGACATTTTTTGCCGGACGGAAAGGGCTTAGAGCATGGTGGCCAGTATCGGGCGCTTTAAGTTTTTGCATTTTTGATATTACTTTTGTGGGGAACCGAATGGACGAGGAGCGTCAGCGACACCAAAAGCATGGGGTAACGATGCGCTTTCTGTAAGCAACTTTACAAATATAACGATTCCTATGTGATTCTTCGGGGCCTGTTTCGTGCTTAGTTGCAATTGATTTGATTATACAATTTAAATCAGTATCCCAGTGTAAATTTAATTTGATTGTTAATCAAAAAGTTAGAAGAGACCGGTTCAGTCCTAAAAATGGAAGAAAAAAAAAAAAAGGACGGCCACGGCGCAGTAAAACAAAATTTCGATGAGTGAGGATTGATATGCATTTTGTTCTTTCAACGGCGACACAAGACATGCCCACGTGACGTAGCCTTTTTTATAAATTCTGCAGGCAGCATTTAACTTGTTATTTTATTATTCCAGAATATATATTAAAAAAACATTTTCTTTGACCTAGACTGCACACTGGCGACTCCCCGTTCTCCTGCATCGACTGCGGCGAAGCCTTCAAGTGCAAGAACGACCTTCTCCAGCACTGCAAGATCATGCACCCCGCCGGCACGGTGACCACGGTGTCCGTGGGCCAGCAGACCAGCTCCGTGCCGCCCCAGCAGCAGCTGCAGCAGGAGATGAAGCCGCAGATTGTGCAAGTGGTGGGTGGCAACCGTGCTAGAATCAAGACAAACCTCGCGCAGGTAGCTGCCAATGTTCGCGGGCATCTTCCAACTTTAGCTTCCTTACAGTTTTCGTCAGTTTTACGGCAAAGTATAGTGTACCGGCGTACAAGTGATTTTTAAAAAAAAAATTTTTTTTTAAAAGAATTATTTAATTTTAATAACGGGAAAAGTCGTGGCATTCTAGGATAGCTTTCTTTAGATTACTTTCAGCAATAAAAATTAAAACTCTGATTGAATTATGTTAATGTTTACATAACTCCGTTTAGTTTCGCCGATCATAACACTTTCTGAAACTGTTTAGATTATTGTTTTTGCCCGAGCTTTACTAAACTCATTAACCGGTCGCTTGCCGAGTACGCACATAGTAAATTAAACTCTAAAAAATATTTTTTGAAATGCGATTTTAAACCACAATTATGAAGAAAACGTATGAAGGATAAGGTCAGAATCGCTTGGGGCATTCTTGTTCTTAAGGTATAGAATGCTTTGAACACATCTATGGAACCGGAATAATTTCTATGAATTCTTTATGGATCTCTGGTCGAGTTTTTTTCGGAGCATTTGAGCTGTCAGTTCGTTAGAAAAGATCGTAAAACATATGAATTCGTCATATAAACGCAAGTTATGTTGTTTTTAGGCATAGTTTATTGTTCAAGGAATATGTTACGGTAAATATTACATATGATAGCATAAAATAAACCCACAAAATATTACGTCGAAGTCAAAACATCGCGAAATTTACAAGTTTCCTCCAGTGGCACGGGACGAGTTAATAATGTATTAATTATTCCTAAATATCTCGGACTTGTTTTTGGATGTTGTTATCAATAAAATGACATAATTCCAAACAGACACAAATAACACAGATCAATCCTTATGTATGTTTGATCCATGCTATTGATACCAGCACAGATTTGTGTAGAATTCCATCCTCTTTGCATGCCTTGCAAAGAGGAAAAGGCATTCTGACTCCAATATGTTTTGATACGTTCAAGAATATATTGCGTTTTCTATCTTTCGGTTGATTCCCTCACCTACGTCTTTGGAAGATGACTTTGTCGTTCACATATTTGTCATCGAACATAATGACAGCACAGATAGGCAGGCCTTTGTTTAAATTATTTTTAAATTAAGAACTCTGGTTAAAAATATTCGATTGCCTTACTTACTTACATACACACTCCTAATTTTAAGTAACAATCAACTGATTTGAACAAAACGTTGCTTTTTTCATCAGAGCAAATATAATACTGTACTGAAAAAGACACATTTGTGTTTTAAATTAGTTAAGATTTTTAACCTAATGTTGTGTGTATGGAGGCAATAATAGAGAACTCCAGTCCAATTTTTTTATTTTTTTTTATGAATAATGACCTTCTAACTTAAAAAACTGCATATTTATTTTTATTTTTATAGTTAGTTTTAATAGTTAAAATAAATGTCAAAGTTTTAATTTTTCAAGATCCCCCGAAAACCACCGAATCTAGTGTGACGTCATCATGACCAACCGAAGTATGAATTTTGTAGGGAACTGGAATCAGCTGTTCGACTCCCGCCATTTTGAATTTCAGCATTGGAGCGTTTTACTGGGCATTATTATCGTTTTTTGTGCAGTTAGAGTTTTTGAATATTTTAAATAATATAGATAAACTAATAGAGATACTTTATTTTTGATACTGAATTATTTAGGCCTAAATAATGTTTCAATAAAAACAAAAACTATTATGTCCAAATCTCTATAAACCAATAACACGGAATGTCAAACGGCTTGCGTCTTAAATTTCTATTGATTTCTATACAACTTTGACCCACGTGACGCGGCGCGGTGACGTCACGCCGCCAAAATCCAGCAATACCAACTTGACAGGGTGTTTTAATGACACGTTTTAAAATGGACTTTTTAATATTTTTTTTAAAACTCTAAGTTAAATATTATGTAATAAAATGTATATATTGAATCAGCGTATATTGGTCTATATGAACATATTTTTTTAAAGCCATAATATTTTTCACTGGAGTTCCTTATTACCCCTTTGCACTCTTTTCGATTTGTTGAAAAAAAAAATGAAATGACTAATATGATTTGGATTTGACAGTTGATTGGTCCAGACGGAGGGATCCAAGAGAAGACCACAGCAGGATATGCTTGTCAGGAATGTGGCAACTGCTTCAATACTAAGGTAAGCCGTAACTATTTTTTAACTAATATAATAAAATGCATACAAAACTTATTTCCACTTAATTTATATTTGACTGATGGAGTCTGGACTGTCTGGAGTATCAACTCCAGCCAGATCTCCATAGTCTCTATTATTATCAGAATGGACCTCCTCCATTTTCCACCTGACTTCTTATTTAACAATGCCATACTTTGTCAGTTAATCTGGTCGGTAGTTATATATAAAGACATGCAATCCTACGTGCGAACCAATTTGTACAGATCAGCAATTCCATTACAATTGGTATAACATTTATATTGTCTGTATCGTAGGAGGCGTTGGCGTTACACGTGCGACTCCACACGGGAGATCGCACTTTTGTGACGGATCTGTGTGCTCTGACGGCCGCGCTGCAGCCCGGGAACTTCCTCAATCCTACACAGGCGCATCAAGGTATGTTTTGTTTATCCACTGCCAAATATTTAGAGTGGGTCTGGTTTACTGAACAGATTAACCTCCCAAATGCCAAAGGAGGAAACCCGTAATTTTTGCAAAGTTTTGATTTTTACGTAATATTTTGTGGGTTTATTTTGTGCTATCGTATATTATATTTACCGAAATACATTCCTTGAACAATAAACTATGCATAAAAAAACATTACTTGCGTTTATTTGATAAATCGATAGGTTTTTCGATATTTTTCACTAACTACCCACTCCTTGTTTGAAAATTAAAATCACGGCAAAAAATGAGGCGTGGACGCCATAGAAATTTAATATAAATTATTTCGAGTGACTAGGCGTATTTCGGGTACCCGTAACATCAAGAACGAGAATAGCCCAAGTGATTCTGACCTTGTCCTTCATGCAGTTTCTTTATACATAAGGATTAAAATCTCATTAAAAAAAAAAAACGAAAATTTTGTTCCGACCGCTCCGGAGCGCATGCGGCACGTCAGGCGTTAACCCATTAGAAGTTTGTTCTAAAGTAAAACCAGGCAGAGGTTATATCCACGTCATCATGGAACATTCGAAAGGAACACATGTGGTGACTTGCTTCTTATAATATTGATGGACCATTCTTCTATAATTGACGGGACCTTTAGAATGTAATGTATTAAAATTCATAATGTAGTTTCAATTTACCTGTTCTACACTCAATATACTGATGACAATATACTCCTACACTAATGTTACTGACAGACAAGAGAGCATGCTACTAATGAGCAAATGCCACCTAGTAGCTTGTGTGTTACGCCCAAATGAGCATGCTCACATATCAACCGGCTGTTGATTTGTAAGCTTGCTACTGGATTCGCGGGTGGAAGAGGAAATGAGCAAGCTCATTTATGAGCATGTGTGTCGGTACCATGAAGGATCTTATGGTATAAATTGGCAAAATCAGATTTCTTTGAAATTATAGATTCACTTGTTGGCATATCTGCTCAGTGTTAATTGTTTACTATCTGATTTGGTGCAGGCAACTCCCAGGGCCTGCAACTGGTTTCCTCGGGCGGCGTGCTCCAGCACACCAACAATGCCACAAGCGGTAACAACAACGCCAGCGGTGGCAACAACAATGTCACCACCGTGGCCGCCACGCACCTGGTGGCCACGCAGCCGCGCCCCAAGGTGCACTTCTGCCAGGACTGCGGAAAAGGGTTCGCATCAAGGCACGGATTGCACCAGCACCACAGGAGGTACGCACCCAAATGCAATGAATGTACTTATCACCAAAAGACACTAAGTAGTCCTCTTCTTCTACTATGTTTAATGTAGATGGAATAATAAAATCCCTCCCCTACCCATCCGGTGTGATGGAGATGGACCAACATTTTATTGACTCTCCTGAAAATTGCTGAAGCTAATTTTTTCTCTCCTCCCAACTCCATGGCCAAGAAATATTTCTCTCGTTTTCCATCCACTCAAGACTACCGGAGTCAATTACATGTATGATTCGAATAGCAAAAAATTTTAAGCCCGTTCATTAATTCCGTAGAATAAAGAATTAACCTCTTAACCCCTGACGAGCCAGGAAAAAACGAAAAAACGTCAACTTTAACGTATTATTTTGCAGGTTAATTTTATGCCATCTAATGTAATTTTTACTGAAACACATTCCTTGAATACTAAACTATACATAAGAACAATATTACTTGCGTTTATTCAATGAATTTATACTTTTTACTACGTTTCAAATAACACGGAAAAAACGAAAAAATTTCGCGATGTTTTGACTTTTACGTAATATTTTGCAGGTTAATTTTTATGCTATCTTATGTAATCTTTACTGAAACACATTCCTTGAATACTAAACTATACATAAGAACAATATTACTTGCGTTTATTCGATGAATTTATACGTTTTACGATCATTTCGTCGCCCGCGACGCGAGACTTCACAGCCGCCATTTTGTCCAGCCGGGCGACGCGCAGCCTCGCAGGCCGTGTCATAAACAATCTCAAAGAAATTATATCGCTGCTCTAGGTGGGTTCATGGTATCTTATACCTTATGAACAAGAATGCCCCAAGCGATTCTGACCTTCTTCTTCACACGTTTTCTTTATACATAAGGGTTAAAATCGCATAACAAAATTATTTTTTAGTGATTATTTTGGTTTGCGTCGATTGATCACCGGTGATCGAACGGCTAGTAACGAGTTAAATGCCAGGGAAGAAAATTTCGCGATGTTTTGACTTTGACGTAATATTTTGCAGATTTATTTTATGCTATCGTATATAATATTTACCGAAACACGTTCCCTGAACAATAAACTATGCTTACAAATAATATTACTTGCGTTTATTTGACAAATTGATAGTTTTATCGATCTTTTCATGACATGCGACGCTCAAAGTTTGACAGCTCAAATCGCGGCAGAAATGTCATTTCGAAAGTCATAGATATGTGCAAAGATGATTATTTGAGAGGCTAGGTGTGTTCCTTATATCTGTTACGTCAAGAACAAGAGTGCCTCAAGCGATTCTGACCTTGTCCTTCATACATTTTCTTTATACATAAGGTTTAAAATCGCATCTCAAAATTTATTTTTTTTTATGGCGCGTCCTGGGCGCGCAATCGGCAAACCAGAGGTTAAGAATTCCATAGAACATTGCACAAAGAATAACACTAGAAATGTCTTCCAAACAAATGAAACAAAGGAAACAAATGTGCCACTGACTAGACCATTTAGCACAGTCTGTCTCTCTTACACTTCTCGAAATTGTATATCAGCATAGCTGGATAATAGCCACTATGTAAATTGCCATCTCAACACGTGTTTCACACCTAGTGAGATGGGCAATATGTCATTAATGTAACCAATGTTATATTAAAATAATACAAATAAATAAATAAAAATAAATATCACCATCCCATTTGAATTTCGTAATCATGGTGAAACACAGTTTTACGCCCTAAATTAGGTCTATAATTGGGTCACAAAACATGCCACAAGGCACTTCTTGTGCTATTCTTTATTCTATGATTAATTCAAACATAACACAAGATTGTTTGAAAAAATTTGAGGATTATGTAAAGCTTGTTATTATGTTTTGTTTCCAGACACCCCGATGGCAGTTGTACCCTGCGCACACACGTCTGTGACACTTGCGGGAAGGCGTTCTTCCAGAAGAACCATCTCCTCCTTCATCAGAGGCAGCACATGGAGATTCCCCCCAGGAACCACCAAGTCATTATTGTATGTTTCAACAAATTTTCATTATTTTTCTATCTTTATGTACAATGTACAATACGGATTGAAAAGGCATAAATAATTTCATAATAATAAACGTCACTGCAGCTGAGATATGATCAAAATTTTATAAGGTGGCCTTTTTCTTAATTGTCGATTATCCATTCAATCAGTTTCTTTACAAAATAAAAAATAAAGGGCAGATGTTGGACACTGTAAAACTATTCGAAACATTGGCTAAAGAAGGAGGTAGCGCAACACAGCATTACACTCCAAAAATAAAAAACGAAAATACTTTTGGCCGTGAAAATCTAAAATCATATCCAAGACGTGATTTGTCACAAAAACGGGGCTATAAAAATATCCATTCAATAAACATTGAGGGCATAATTTTTTTGTCAGAATGTTTATCTTGCCACAGAATCTAATAAACCATATTTATGATTACTAGTGGTCGCCCAATGGTTGAAATTCGACCATAATTAATTTAATGTGTAATTTTTTTTTTATTGATTTAACCGCTCCCTTGCCGTTCGTCCGCCGGCGTACCATCGGCGCAGGCCAAAATAATCACTAAAAAATAATTTTGTTATGCGATTTTAACCCTTATGTATAAAGAAAACGTATGAAGAAGGTCAGAATCGCTTGGGGCATTCTTGTTCATAAGGTATAAGATACCGTGAGCCCACCTAGAGCAGCGATATATTTTCTTTGAAATTGTTTATGACACGGCCTGGAACTTTTTCGCGCCGCTCGGCTCTCAGATGACACGGGTGTCAAGTCTCGCGTCGCGGTCGATGAAATGATCGTAAAACGTTTAAATTCATCAAATAAACGCAAGTAATGTTATATTTATGTATAGTTTAGTATTCAAGGAATTTGTTTCAGTAAATATTACATAAGATAGCATAAAATTAACCTGCAAAATATATCAAACAGTCAAAACATCGCGAAATTTTTTCGTTTTTTCCGTGGCATTTGAAAAGTAGTAAAAAGTATAAATTCATTGAATAAACGCAAGTAATATTGTTTTTATGTATAGTTTAGTATTCAAGGAATGTGTTTCAGTAAATATTACATATAGCGTAGGGAGTGTGGCGAACCCATCGCTCAGGGAGTGGAAACACAAACCTGCAATAGCCATCCCAAGCCAAGGTGTGAGCTACCGTGCTCAGGCTGAATGTCCTGGGGAACAGTGTCAAGAACGGTGCCTCCGAGAAACAAGGTCGCATCTCGGAGTATTTAGACCTTACTCCAACATTCGGGGCTCTGCTGGAGTGGACCTTCTATTTCCCTGATCACTCGTGGGACAAAAAATTGGACCATTCGAAAACTAGGGGCCTTTTGGGAACCTAGGAGTGCTGAGGCCACCTCCGTGGACTTTCTTCCTGGGGCCCTTAGGAGGAACCAATAGGAGAAGCCGTGGAGAGGAGAGCTGAGGCCACCTCCATGAACCCTTCCCTTGTGGGGCCTTCACGGAACCAAGGGGAAGGGCACTCTTCCGGCATGGGGCCTTTGGGGAACCAAGGAGGAGTGAAGTGGAGAGATGATGTCCTCTTCCCATGTGGGGCCTTCAGGGAACCATGTAGGAGTGAAGAGGAGAAATGAGGCCATCTCCGTGAACTCTTTCTTATGGGGCCTTTAGGGAACCAAGGAGGAGTGAAGAGGAGAGATAAGTCCTCTTCCCTCCTGGGGCCCTCGGGGAGCCAAGGTGGAGTGGGGCTCTTCTCTTGTGGGGCCTTTAGGGAACCAAAGGGAGGTGGACTGTCCATCGTGGAGCCTTCAGGGAACTAAGGAGTGGAGAGGAGAGATGAAGCCCTCTTCCCTCGTGGGGCCTTCAGGGAACCGCGGAGGAGTGAAGATGAGAAATGAGACCTGGGAAGACACATTGTCGAACCAGAAGACATAGCTTCATTTCCAATGACAATCCTGGTGAACTTTGTAAAAGGGACTGGATTACTGTCAAAGGAATGAGGTAAAATGGGAGATAGCACAATGGGCCTACGGCCTAAGTGCTCACGGGAACATTATTTATGTAAACCGTCTCCGCTCTTGAAAAAAAAAAAAAAAATATTACATAAGATAACATAAAATTAACCTGCAAAATATTACGTTAAAGTTGACATTTTTTCGTTTCTTTCCTGGCATTTGAAGGGTTAATGTATTTTTTACGCATAATTTAAAAAAATATTGGCATTCTGCATTCTGTTTTCTTTATACATAAGGGTTAAAATCGCATAACAAAATTATTTTTTAGTGATTATTTTGGCTTGCGCCGATGGTACGCCGGCGGACAAACGGCAAGGGGCAGGTTAAAGCTTGCTTTCAATTACAAATGATATTATTTTCCAGCAACCCACGGAGATATACATGGACAAGCAGCAAGAGCTGGCCCAGCAGCAGCAACAACAACAGCAGCAGCAACAACAGCAACAGCAGCAACAACAGCAGCAACAGCTGGTGAGCGAGGCATCCCGCCAGAGCGAGGCCTCCAACCACAGCTCATCCAGCAGCACCAGTCTGCAGCAGCAGCACACGGGACCAACCCACATCCAAGTAAGAATGTCTTCAATTCAGTTCATTCAGTACAGCGAGCTTGTTCAGTCCATTCATTTCTATTGCAGGAGGGAAAGACAGGAGATATTATTCTAAAACTGGAGCCAGTAGCACCTT
The DNA here is from genome assembly GCA_936435175.1 of Glyphotaelius pellucidus. Lineage (NCBI taxonomy): Eukaryota > Metazoa > Arthropoda > Insecta > Trichoptera > Limnephilidae > Glyphotaelius > Glyphotaelius pellucidus. Next base: position 31,909,429 of record OW386547.1, read on the forward strand.
GAAATTAGCAGTTTTTCCTTGGCCAGTAGGTTTTTTATCCACAGGAGTGGTTAATCCTTTTTTAGCTTTGAAGCGGGAAATGTGTTTGGGTTGTTTATTTTTTTATTTTTTATATTAACTCCACACAGGAGGCCCTGAAGAAACTAATTTCCCTCAGGGCCTATGTCATCTGGGATGCTGTGTGGAGGGTCTTTTTGAGGAGAGGAAGTAATGAACATTGGTCTTGAAGAGACCCATGTTGCAGGAAAGAGGAAATACAAAGGCCGGCAAATCGTTTCACAAATTCATTCGAGCTGTTGAACACAAGCATGAGTCGAAGAAGTGACCCATTCCCATGTGACAAATGTCAACTGTGTACATATGTTGGGCACGCATTTGGTGTGTTTCCCGACTATGCACCGATTTGTACAGGGTTAGCAGTTGTGTACTATTAAAGTATCTGCGGGCCGTGTACAACCAAGTTTTTGAAAGACTAACTTAACTCTGGCTTCAATGGAGCCCCCATTTCTGAGCTGGTCACTTAGAGTTACACCAAGCAGTATGATGGAGGGCCTGTTCGGAAGATTGCTTCCAAATCAATTTTTGAAACAATTTAAATGCTCTAGAACAGAGGTTCCCAAACTTTTTTTCTCGTGGACCACTTTCAAAATTTTACTGGTTTCGGTGGACCCCCTGCTGCAACATTTCCACCATATTCCCAAAACTCGACGTGCGTTGCACTGAATATTGAATATAACGCTGGAGTTGTGGTCTGTCACAAAGGGGGGAGGGGGGTAGTAATGGGATAGACAGGGTGCGGGATGCAATATGGGCACGGGATGGGTCTCAATATGACAATTTTTCACCGAAATACGAGTATATTTATGCAGATAGTACCTGCCTACATTGACAGGTAAAGCCAAGCCTGTACTGGATATCGAATGTGCAAGTTTTTACAAATAACAGTCGCTGACCTTCTTAAAACACACTACTCAAAAAAATTAAGGGAGGGTTTAGAAACAGGAATTAAAAAAGAAATTAATGCTAAATAAACAAGCTATCTGATCCATATGCCTAATTGAAAATTTTTTTTTTTTTTCAAAATTATTTTTTGGCGCTATCTGTTAGGGTTGAATGAGAACCTTATCACCTAGCCAGAAATCTGAAAATTAAAATCTTAAAGCTTCAAAATGCTTTTTTTAAAGTCTCAATATGACCATTTTTCACCAAAATACAGCCTGTCAAAAATCACCGAAAAATTTGGAATTTTTTTTGCTCCCTTAATTTTTTTTTAATAGTGTATTTATCTGCCTTTATTGATAGGTAAAGCCAAGCCAACATTTTTGTTCTTTACTATCGAAACCAGATTTTTTTTTCATGGACCCCCACTTACAACTTGTGGACCCCCATTTTTCTCTCATGCCTTCGTAGACCCCCGTGGAATCTCCCGTGGACCCCTGGGGGTCCACCTGGACCACTTTGGGAATCACTGCTCTAGAAAGATGACCTCTGGTAACATTAAATTTGGACAGCATTTTCTGTTTGGATTTTGTAGATTTACGCAGATATTTAGCTCGCAGTATTTTTTCTATCATGAATTATCAAGCTTTCAAATTTCCATTTAATTGTGAAAATTTACTTACTCTCCTCACAAAGGCTGACAGTGGAAGACTGGGAGAGGATAAAAATGATAAAATTTCTCATTCATTCATTCACTCATTCACTCATTCACTCACCCACTCACTCACTCATTCATTCATTTGAATCGTTTAGCAACGCATAGGCATCTCATCTAGCTGGTACCCGGCATGCGTTGCAATGCCATTCAAAGAAATAAATTGATTCTCCCTGCTTGTCCTTTCCCGTTCCCTTCCACCTTCCCCGCCTTTCCCCTCCCTCGTCTCTTCCCTCTCCGCGAACCCCACCTTCCCCCTGCCTTTCCTCCCTGCTGCTAAAATATATGAAAAACACACATTTTCATTTATATAAAATCCATAATGCCAGAGTTTACCATTATATGCAGCCAATGTTACTCCTTATAATGTAGCTTTCTATTGGTGAAAGAATTTTTAAAATCAGTTTAGTGGTTTAGGCGTGAAAGCGTAACAAACACACTCACTTTCGCATTTATAATATTAGGATAGATTTTGTCTCTAATGTTCTTCAAAAGTAGAATAGGAATCAAAAGACGATAATCGCTCATTTAATTGTACTGAATTTTTTTATTTAAAAGTTAGGTTCACTTGAAAAAGTCTTTTGTATAATGTATGTAACAGGATTCGGCAATTTGTTATTGCTGTGCAGTCCTGACACACTGACTAGTTTGTCTCAAGGATCTTTTCTCTTCCGTTATCTTATCATTGGTAATTTTCTGTATTCTTCAGGTGACGAATCGAGAGGGTCAGGTCATCGGAAACCAGATCCTGATTGGCGGCTCCAGGAACCGCCAGCTCATAGGCAATCAGATCCACATCATCAACAGGGAGGGGAAGACCATTGGCACCCAGATCACCTCACCCGGTGGCAACTTGGTGCACACTATCAAGCAAGAGCACATGCAAAATAGGTAAGGCGAATATACATCCAAATTAATAGACTTGCTCTAACATAAAAAATCTGATTATCATTTCGACGAGCTGGAGGCGAAGCACCATATTTTTGGCACCAGGAGTAATAAACTGAATGACGTCAGCCATAAATTGACCGCCAATGAAATAACCAGACCCTTGCTCAGAACAGTTAAGTTGGCTAAAGTAAGGCAACGCAGCCTTTTTGGGGACTTTTCTGCGCGGGATCTGAATGTTCATTTTTAACCGAATCGCCTGGTGTAGCGACATTTAAAATGAGCGAGTTGGGTAAATTATAACACATTTGTAAAAATTTCTAACAAATACAGTGAAACCCTCTTAAGAAGTTTCGTGGCTTAAGAAGTTTGGTTTTTTCGGTCCCTCGGCCCAAATTGGCCCAATTTTTCCCACATATAAGGTTTTCCTGCTTAAGAAGTTGGTTTTTCCGGTCCCTTGGAAAACTTCTTAAGAGGGTTTCACTGTAGTGTAACAAAAAATTAAATTTTGGAAACAAGCCCAAACTTTTATTTAGTTGAAAAAAAAAAGAAGTTGTTTTCAGATTTCTATTTTAGTTTATAACGCAGCCAGCAATTTGCGTGCCATTGTAAAAAGTACTACTAATTCATAAGCAGATTTTATTGTCGAGGACTAAATAGTGATTATTACGATGCAAGTTGCCTGTGTACTATCAGATTTATTTAAACAAATCACAAAAAGGAAGACGGTCGCGCCGCCTTCTGCGTAACTTGGTTTGTTCTCCTTTCCCTGATTGGCTGGTCTATCAATTTGAATGTCTATGGCTTCATTTTCAAGGTTTCCAAACAATTTTCGTTTTATACCTAACCAGGGTTAAATACGGTATATTGGATTGTAACAAAATAGTGTGTAGGTAGTCTTGAAGTTTATTAGAGTACCAACTCAACATTATAGTATAATTGAGGAGCTTAGTATCAAAGTGGGACATACGCCACTTTTTCTAAAATGCATATTTTGTTTGATTATGGTGGTATGTCTGATTCTCTTTCTGAATAACTGAGAAAATCTATCGAAAACAAACAATTAATACAAGAAATCGCATGTTAAAGTTTGTACTTTGTTTCAAAAGTGGACACTTGCAATTCATGCTTGCATCAAATTCGGACATACAATACAAAAGCATCACACAGAAAGTGCCATGGCAGCTTATTTTGACAGTTAGGCACTCAGGCACCAACCGCCGAATTCGATAGTGGGTTGACAGTTTTAGGTTTATCGAAGTTTTCCAGCTTAATATTGATCTAAATATGATAAAATGGAGATTACCACTCTCGCAAGCGCGTAACAAACTCCAAAAATTGGAAACGAGCAAAAGAAAAGACGTTAAGGTAAATCACTTCTCTCGTCGTAGTATCAAAAACGGACATAAGCATTTTTAAATTTAAAAATAAAATAGTTAGACTATTAAATTATAGAATGTTATGTATATGATTCTTTACGCGCAAGGATTATGCAGGTAGAAAAAAATATCAGACATTTCATACCGGCATATTCAAAACAAAAAACTCACTCTACTGAAAAATAATCCAAATTGCTTGTGTCCTACTTTGATACTGAGCTCCTCAATTCAACTCCAAGTTTGGTGTGTTTCAAACTCTCATCACATTTGATGATCATCAAAAATTTGTCTATTAGTGACATTTTTAAACATTGATTCTCATTGCGTTTCAGCATCTTGCCTGTTACAAGCATGTCTATTGAATTACTTATTAATTCTCGAGTGTTGGAAGTGATTTATGACTATTTACTGATATTTGTACATTATTCATTGTTTAGGGATACCCAGTCAACACTGAACTCGCAAGTGAGCCAACAACAGCAGGTGCAACAACAGCAACAACAACAGCAGCAGCAGCAACAGCAGCAACAGCAGCAGCAACAACAGCAGCAACAACAGCAGCAACAGCAACAACAGCAGCAGCAACAACAACAGCAACAACAACAACAGCAGCAGTTAAATAATGCACACCAACAACAGCAGCGTGAGGCGCACCAGATGACGCCAACGCATCATCAGGTAGCTTTATGATAATATAATTTCTTTCAGGCATCAGGGCAGATTGAAATAAAAAAATATCACTTGCATATTAATCCTTGAAATGCTAGCTTATCTCACCGCACTTGTCTCCATTTTATGTTATTTTGAATCTTATGCTCTTAACATACTAAAATTTTGTTCGTCCGGCAAGGAAATAATGCATCTTGTGTGTGTGCAAAATTTCATCAATATCGGAATAAAACCGTAGATTTTTATAAAAATCCAATCCACGCCGCCCCCTGCAAGAAACTCTCGTTTATATAAAAAAAAAAAAAAAAATTTATATGAAATACCGCACAAGAGTCCCAACTGCTCCCCTCTGGAGCCAGTGAGACTATGGCATCCCCAATTGGGGTATAGATTTATTTAAAGCATTAGAGAGAAAATTATTATTTATTACTATTTCAAATACAGCAAACTTATTTTGTGGCACCAAAATTAATAAAATTCCACTTTAACTATTTAAAAACCTGATATGTTTCATAAGCAATGCTTACTTCATTACATTTAGCTACCATTACATTTATTTTGATAAACTTCAGTATTTTAATAACAATCAAATAAAACAATATTTAGCACGCTAAAATAAGTTTTATATAACTGACTTCAGCATGCTTTGGCTTTGAATTCTTAATTTATTTTGAAATAATCATTATGTAATTGTTTATTTAAGAAAAGCCTAAAATGAAAGACGCTGTATGTAAGTTTTGCATCTGTCTGAGTACTGTGATGGGGTCAACTAAGGTTGACTGACCTATAATTCGGTACAATTTACAAAACCAAAATTTTGCAAAAAAAAAACAAGTAAGTCATTACGAAAATAGTGTCGGCTGGCGCATGGCTTGACATTTTAGCTTGGAATTCCAAGGATTAAAAGTTACATTAGATTAAAAAATAATTAGGTGATTAGGTCAGGTGTGTGAGACAGAAGCAACATCTGAGAAGGTGAGAGGCACTGCCAAAAGAAAGTACGGAGATTCACAGGGTCTTATCGTGAACTTTAGTAGTTGATTGTAAGTGAAAAGTGATATTTACAAATACATAAAGTTAGTTTCATTTAAATACAACCCTCTTAAGAAGTTTTCCAAGGGACTGGAAAAAACAAACTTCTGAAGCAGGAAAACTTTATATGTGGGGGAAATTGGGCCAATTTTGGGCCGAGGGACCGAAAAACCACACTTCTTAAGCCAAGAAACTTCTTAAGAAGGTTTCACTGTATGTTGTTGTGAAGTAAAATGTAATCCGACTGAAGAAATCTATTCTTGCTATGAATATTATTGAGGTATATTACCTGTCAGTGAAAAAGATGTTGTATTTTGTCTCTGCCCGTTCTGATCCAGGTGGTGCACGCCGAGCAGCTGGTCCAGCACCAGCGCGAGCAGCAACAGCTCCTGCAGCAGCACAAGCAGCAGGACGCGGCGCACCTCACCACGGGCAGCGGACACCTGGTGCTGCGCAATCCGGCTGGCGGACACCGCGAACCCGGACAGCTGGCGCAGCTCAGCCAGGTGCACATCGGACCCGCGCACGTCATCAAGTATGAGATCATACCGCAAAGCAGCGTAGTGCAGGTGCAGTCCATCGACTGATGGACCTGTCCGCTACCCTGCCCACTCCTGGCTGCCAATGTGCCGGTCTTGTAGTCACCTTCGCATAATACATATACTGAGGTCATACCGCAAACAAGCGTAGCTGACTTTTAATTATTGCAACACAGTGGTTTTGTAGCTACCGACCTGACCTGATATCAGAACTGAGGTCGCTCCATCAGCCTTCAAGTGATGGAGCTGACCTTTAGTTATTGCTTTTTATAGCATGTAGACTTTAAAAACTGTGGTTTTGTAGCCACTCACCCGACCTGATATCAGAACTGAGGTCATTCCACCAACCATCAACTGGAGCTGAACGGTTTTTGTATCATGTAAATTTGCAACATTTCTGCAAATGTACTGGTTATGCAGCCACCGACCCAACCTGAAATCAGAACTGAGGTCATTCCACTAGCCATCAATTGATGGAGCTGACCTTTATTGCTTTTTGTGGCATGTAGACTTGCAACACGGTGGTTTTGTAGCCACCGACCCGACCTGACATCAGAACTGAGGTCATTCTGCCAACCATCAACTGGAGCTGACCTTTAGTTAATGCTTTTTGTAGCCACAGAGCAGTGTGGTGCAGTCAATGTTCTGACTTACTACATAGTAGAATTGAAATAAAATTCTTGAAAAACTTTAATAGAAATATGAACTATTCTATTATACTGCTCTTTTGGTTTACTTGCTTTTATCATTTGCAAACTGTCGGGTTTGTTCCTTTTACTTGATACTTTTATACTTTATTTTAAGAGAGTTAAAGGGGCATTGCTGTGTGCAAAATGTGTGGCATAGTTCACAGACAGAACACTGCAACTCATTATGCATAATGTTTTGTGTATGAAATTTAACCAAATCGGTGGAGCACTAAACTGTTGAATAAAATACGGATTCTCACATGTCTTTTATATCTTAATATGTTTGCACTCAAACTCGTTTTAAAAACGTTTGGATCCCTACCACCTATTATTAAAATAATCAATTCTTACTATTTTCAGATTTTTCATCACTCTTATTTAATTATCGTACAATCGCTATATACAATAATCAATTAAATAAATTTTAAAACACCCACTAGCATTAATGCTGGAGATTTAAAAAATCTTCAATCAATATGAAAATACACAAATAATTTTCCATCAGTCAATACAAAGCCAATAGATAAAATGGACATGGAAGGCTCCTGAAGCGGGATCTCCTGCGAAAAAAACATTTTGTGGATGGTTAGGTTGGGGCTACAATGTTTTTCTTTTCTGTGGCCGATAGAAAACAAAAAATGTTGTTCGCTTGCCCCAATTTTTTTGTTTTTTGTTGGATGTCACAGGAGACCGGCCTTTGTATCCGTAATGGTGACATTACATAGTACGACGCAACATTTTATCAAATCCTGTTACATATTTGAATTGTAATGTACATTAACTATATTTACCAGCCGGCTTAAAAAAAAAACAGTATTCATGAACATTATTAATTGGTTTTCTGTAATTGAATCTTTGAACTTTGTAATTATGTTGTGGATAGTTTGTTCTGTCCCAGAAGTTTTAACGATTGTTTCCTTCATTCAGTTCCATGAGAGGAATCACGCCATTTGAAGATGTTACCCATAGTTGCTTTAGGAGTATGTTTAGAGTTGTGCATAGACAGTTTTTATAGATTTTACAAACATTGTCTAATGAACTGTGATTACTAATTACAAACTACATCAACGTTGTAATTAATCCAAAAGAACATGAAATCAATATACACTAATGAATTCTAATCACATAAGATATTCGGACTTGTGATTAAAAATAATAATAACATTATTGTAAGTTATCTAATTATTGTAAAAAATAGATAAGTTTTAATTGCCGTTAGGGCATGTATTCTATGCTTATGCAAAATGTATTCATAATATAACTAGTTCTGGTGAAGTTTATGAAATTAAAGACTGGTGGTTCATATTAATGTCTAAAATATTTTGGTGTCTAATATATTAAAAATTTATTGTACAAATGGATCATTGGCGATATTCATAATTTATTTTTGTCTTTTACAGTCTTCAATATGACAAACATTGTTTTGCAAATATCTTTCGAATTTATTGTCGATTCATAATCCTTGATAAAGGGGCGAAAACATTGGTGATGAAAGCAGCATTCGTCGTCTTGTTTAACGCTACGAAAAAGCTAAGCTAAAGGGAGGCACATACATGTGTACATACATTAGTATATTATTTTTCAAGATTTTCTTGGATTTTTATCTTGAGCAAGCAAGAGTAGTAAAGCAAGGCCCTTCTATCTACATTCGACAATTCAAGTGTCTCGATGACTAACGCTAGACATCTGTGCGGAGGTTTGTACACTTCGCCGGAATTATGTAAACTTGTCAGTCTGCAACCAGCTGAGCGAGGTGTTACCAATTACGTCATGTCACTTGTGTCAGACATTTTGTAACAATGCACGTGCTTTAGATCAGTGCTTGAAACAAAACTCGTGATTTCAGTAGTGACTTGTTTGAGATGTTTTTTTTTAAAGAAAGGCAATCATTCCCGGGTTACGAATAACCTGACAATATTTGAAAATCTCCTACCACCACCACAAAAAGCGGAAAATGTTGCTTGTGCATGATGGAGGACTTAATGGAGTGGGATCCAAACGCGATGCCAACTCGGCCCCTGACCGGTCAAGTACACAACCTGCGCAATCCGGCAGAAGAAGGGCCTAACTGAAAGATTCTTGTTGAGCTGCTTTTTATAGATAAAATATAATTTAAAACTGTCAGATAAGATTTAATTATAATGAGCAACAACGACATACCTTACCAGCTGGCTTGGGAGGATGTTTGTTCAACTAAACGTCACCAAACAACCGAAAGAGGAAGTGTTTATAAACCAATGTAGAAGAAGAAAGCGAGCTTCTTTTCCATTATTATTTGGTCACTCTTAAACCGCATTAGTTAACACTTTGCTTTTAGCCGATTATTTGCACTTAAAGCCCAGTAAATCTACTACTGTTCATACTATGTATCTGTAAATAAACTTTACTATAGGAGAGTATAATTTGGTATGTATTTTGTAAACTATGTATAAATTAAATTATTAATTAGTGGACTATTTTTAAGAGAGAATATTAATTTGATCATGTCCAACATCACTCCGTTTACCAACTCATTTCGTTAATTTAAGAATAATGTAGTTGTTTTTAGACTAATCTAGGGAAAACAATAATGTTAAGAAAAAAACTCCGACATACTTATATTTGTGTACTGGAATAAAAAAAATAATAATGTTAAAACTAACTAATGTTTATGTGGAATCGCAGTATATTAATTGTTACATGCTTCTTTTACAATCTCATTTGTCACTTATTTATAAACTTGAAAGAAGAATTTAAATAAAATATTATTTTACAATGTGAATTTTTTTGCATAGTTTGTTTTGTATTCATCACAGTTAATAACAATAACTTTTTGTTATGTCGATTATTCAGTAAAGTTGGCATGTCTTCATCCATCTCTGGTATTTCATTCTCATCATATTAACTCGTTTAGTTTATACAAAGTTCTTGAATACCGTAATGCTAAGGTTATAAAATGTCTAATTTAGTCACAAGAAATTGATACTGATTCATTTCCATCTTCCACTCCTGTGTCAACATTTTAACAATGCAATGGAAGAATTCTCATCTTGGCAAAATTAACAGCACCAAATGCCACAGCAATCTAATTCTTTGCAATACAAATCTACATAAGATTAAACTAAGCAATATTGAAATTACTAGAACTAAATTTTGAATTCTTTTGCTAGTAATTGCCTTAGGTACAGATAAATAATTACAGAAGAATGGCGATTACCTACAATGGCGATGCTTACAGACATACCTTGCTTATACGGCAAGTTACGCTATAAAGCTAATACGGTCGAAATGCCTTTTTTCACTGCTAAATCATAACGCTGTCATTGTACTCGGTACAAAATATTTCCCAATCTAATAACCGTTTGGATGGGTAAAAATACTAAATAACTTTCAAAATTTATTGAATTATATTTTCTCCTATCCTTTTGCGCTTTGGTTATATGTTTTTGTATGTATTATTGTTGGCTTCTATTATAATATACATACAATATTCATAGAATTGATAAATTAAACATTTTTTTCAGATGTTTTCCAATTAACTTTGCCATTTGGATTAAATCTATAATTTACTTCTGTTACCATAAACTTTTTCAAATTGTCTGTCCATGAGTAGAGAATTCTGTAAATATTAAATTAAACATATCACTTTTAACTCCCAATTTAATAGGAACAAAGACATATTTTGATTGATGGACTCTGGGCGAGAAATGTTGACAATGTGCCATTAATAAACGATTTCGCATAATGTTCATCAGTTGTCGATTTCGCATAATGTTCTCAGTTGTTGATTTCACATAATGTTCATCAGTTGTTGATTTCGCATAATGTTCATCAATTGTTGATTTCACATAATTAAGAGTTTGACAGCTGCAACGTCATTTAGTAAGGTTCATGAAACAGTGATCAACATTTCATCACCCAGACTGAGAGTGCCCAGAAAAAATTATGTTTATATGTTTTTGCACTGGCAGGAATGAAACATGCTACCTTGCGTGGACCGTTTAACGTCTTTAATTCTATCAACACTTACCAGTGCATTATTTTAATAGGTCTAGCTGTTAACTGTAGTTTTAATATAATTTAATGAATAGAAAGCCTTAAAAATCATGCCAGAGTTTTAATGATAAATGCTGAACTCCATTATTACCTAAGTCGTGATTAAAAAAATTGAATCTATGAATGTAAGGAACATTATTCGCTTTTGCCGATCTTCATCTTGTTTTATCTTTGTGTTTCATTCAAAAGCTTTTTTTTTTATATTAACTCCACACAGGAGGCTCTGAGGAAAAAAAGCTCCAACAATTCGAGAATGAATAAAGTAATTGGTTGTTTGCATTTATAATTCATAATATATGTTGTTGGTATTGATAACAGAGTATCACCAACAACTAAACAGTAAAATTTTAATATACTCTTGGACGTCTTTGGCTGACTACTTTTCAACCAGTTTTTAAAAGATAATAATTCTGACTGTGGTTTTTCTCTGTTCTTGTTTTGTAGAAAATATCCGTCACAATAATGATTTTGTAGGCAGATTAATAATGGTAAGTTTGTCGTTTTAATTTGAATGTTGAATACAATGTTTTGCCTTGTTTATATGAATATATCAATAGAGTTGTAATGAAATGAATCATGTACATAATATAAGATAAGGTTAGTTATTTGTATAACCGGAGTTGCTTGTATCGTAAGTTACTTCAGTCACCTTGGACTAATCTTTTGGTGTCCTCTACGTACTGCTTTTGTACCTAAATATAATAGATTCATTATTATTATTATTGGCTCTTGTTTATTTCCTCTATTAAGTTATAATAATGTTAGATCCGTATATAAACACGCAGTGCTAGAAGTCTTAAATTTGCTTGAATATTTGAAACTAAGTGCAAGTTTGGTGTGTCATTACTTTTTAAATGGAAAGCACCAAGTAGTAGGGGAGCTCAGTTTAACTCTATCAAGGTATACACAATATTATATTATTATGGTGAATAGATTAGATATATTCATATTTTATTTCATTAGGGTCAGGGCTCATGAAATATTTTCATTTTATGGTCAGTTTTATGTAATTTTCAGCATTGTACCTAATGACTTGTATAGAATTAGTGAAATATATAATTTTATATCTTAGCTCGGTGTCATTATTATTTTACAACTGTATAATAAAGGAATTAAAAATCAGTACACTATCAAAATTCATATTTTATTTTTTTATTTAATGCAATTGCATTGGTGCAATAAATTTTATTCTATTGGCGAGTACCTGGCATGCGTTGCAATGCCACATACAGAAATAAATTGTTTCTCCCTGCGTGTCCTTTCCCATGCGTCCCCATTTCTGCCACTATTCCCCTCCTGCGTTCCCTTCCACCTTCCCTGTCTTCCACCGTTCCCCGTCCCACGAACCTCCCCTCCTTCCCGTGTTTCCCTCCTGCGTTCCTCTTCCGCCTTACCCCCCTCCCTCCTTTCCTCCCTATATGAAATACACACTTTTTTTCAAAAAACTCGCTTTCCACCTATTGTAAATTTTTTATGCAAATTTCATAAAGTCAGAGCTCACCATTATATATAGAAACCTTTGTGGGTATGCCTACAACAAATCACCAATGTTTCATTGAAATCGGTTGAATGGTTTAGAAACGGGTAAGGGACAAAAAAAGAAACATTTATTTTTAAATGCAATAATTAAGATTATCATCTAAACTTTAACTCAATGCGACTTCTTTCGCAACAAAGAAAGCAACTCATGCTGTGAAAATATGAATTATATGTGGCTGAAAGCTGTGGCTTTCACTCGTTTCATTTAAAAATGGTAACTTGTAATACTGCTAAATTAAATGATATTGGGAGCTGCATACCTGTAGAATAACTCCCATTTTGTCAGTAAAATGAGTAATATCCTTCACTCCAAGAAACATTGACTCCGAAAATCAACAATGGTTTTGGCGGATCATTATTTTACAAAAACATTTAAATCGCAAGATTTTGATTACTCATTTTTAAATAAGTTTTTTACAGAACAAAACTTAAGAAAACTGGGCGCTCAATACTGATTACATACTGTCAAGTTCGAATCTTGATTTTAGCACTACAAAATCTAACATTGTTAATTAGTTCCAAATTCTTTAATTCCGACTAATTCTTTCCAAACGTTTGGTATTACCCACGTATAAGGTATTACCAACGATAAGGTGGCGTCAGCGCAAGTGCCGTAAATGCACGTGGGATCTATAGTTCTTCACTGCTCTAACAAATGATTTGCCAAAATGAGAGGAATCTATCTTCCTCATTTCATGATTTCAGCCTCTAGTGCCCACAGTGAGAACACATCTAGTGAGAACACGTCTTGCAGTCTAGAGTCACATCGGTTACTTTCCAGTGCTATTAAGGCAGCCTGGCTATCAGAATATAGGCTTATGTTCTTATTCCTGTATCCAATATGTATATTCTCCTGTGCGCAGGCCAAGATGGCTTCCATCTCAGCTTGAAACACAGTGCGGTATGTTCCTAGAGGTATACTGAGTTCCCTCTTGGATCCCTGCAGACAGACCCCGTTCCTTCCTGTTCCTTCCTCTTGGACCCATCTGTGAACCAAATTAGTTCCTGTTTGGAGGTTGGACCTGGAACCGTGTCCCATTCCTCCCTTGTGGGGTAGATCACCCCGAACTGCTGTCTAAAGAAGTAGTCGGCTTGCTTGCCGTCCTGCTTCATTCCAGCTGTCGGGCTAATTGCCCTCAGTCTTGTTCCGATCTCTGTATGACTGTTTTTGGGCAGCTCACCTCTCCATTGACCTTTACATTGTAACCTGTAGGCGGCCGCCATCGCCGCCCCCTCTATTTCTAAGTTTAGTGGGAGTAGGTTCAGCAGCACTCTCATGGCTAGTATTGGAGTGGTTCGCATAGCTCCCGTGATTCCTCTGCGTGCGAGTCCCTGTATGTGGTTGAGTGTGATCATCACTGTTTTCAGTGTTTTTCTCCTCCACCAGACCAGGGCTGCATGCATGATCCTCGGTTTTACAACGGCTGTGTACAGCCATTGCATCATTTTAGGGTTGAGTCCCCACGTTCTGCCGCAGATCCGCCTAGTTGCCCACATTAGTGCACATGCCTTTCTGCCCATAGTTTCCACATGGTTTTTCCAGCTCAGTTTGGCATCTATGATGACTCTGAGGTACTTAACTGTATCCGAGGGTTTTAACTCCTTTCCATAGAAGGTTGGATTGTTCCATCCCTCTAGTTTTCTTTTGCATGCGAAGATTACTAGTTCTGTCTTGTCGGGATTGACCGACAGCCCTGTTTCTTCACACCATTCTTCCACTGTTGCCAGTGTTGATTGTATGAGGCCTCTGGTTGTGTCTGCACCCCAACACCTTATTATGGTTGCAATGTCATCCGCATTCCTTTGTGTATAGACGCCCCTGTTATTGAGTTTCCAGATGAGGTTGTCCACCACTAGGCTCCACAGCAAGGGTGGCAAGACCCCTCCCTGTGGACACCCTCTTGTCACCAGTACTCTGATGTTCACCTCACCCCTTGTCACCGTAAGTATCCGGCCTGAAAGCATGTTGCAAAAAAAAAAATACAAATTCGCTGAAATAAACTAAAATGTGAGCCTCGGGCAGAGCTTCGATAAACGTGGTAATGTCTCGCTAAGGTAAGCAGAGCTAGCGATATTATCCATATCAGCTAAAATGGTTAGCTATAATTTTTGTCGCCCTCGGCAAGTATGTATATCTCTATGCCCTCGGCACATTTTGAAAATAGTTTTGCCGAAAATCGTTGCTTAAAATGATTTGGATCCTTCTATCTGCTCGGAAATCCGAAGTTCAAACAAATTATAAATGGTCACTGAAAATATCATTTTAACCATTTTCGTAAATCCCCAATTCAGTCGATTTTCCCTATAATTTCAGGAATTTTCTCTTGAAATTCTCTATTGGGTTGGAAAAAAAAAAAGTGTGAACATTTTAAGAATTCACGAATTCATTTCACTCTGCATTTATTTAGTTCAGTTTTAAGACAAAATAAAGAAAGACTTTAAGCTACGTTGCGTGCGGTCCAATGCGTTTTTTTTTTCCGAAAAGTGTATATGAGCGAACCTTGTTGAATATATTTTGTACAAATCTATTGGTTTTTGTCTATTCTTTACCGACTCCTAAAAAAACCATGAAGGTATAAATTACTAAAAAAAACCACAAATGTGATAAAAACCGCGCATCTGGCAGCACTGGTTGTGAGATGTCATGATCTGGCAACATTACAACTGCACTTCTTTTTGACAGGTTGACAGGGTAGGCAACAGAAGCGTTCCGTTCCATTCAACCAAAACCTCCTAGACCACAAGGCCGAGACCCTGAATCTAATCAGCTTGTATGAGAACATCCAATTTATATATACCTACATACATTTTTTTAATGAACTAAAACATTTTCAAACGTAAATAAGAATAAATTCAAAAAAATATATTCAAACTAAAATTTTTGTGAAATCTATTACAAGTTAGGAGGCTGCTGAATGAGTATCCCGGCCTAGTGATCTTGGAGGTTTTGATTCCAACACGAACACACTACCAGCATAGACAAGCCATTAAGAGCCGTAGAAAATTACGGTAATGGAGCCGACAGACTTAGCTGTAAAAATTATCTCTAGCCATACAATCCCGTCACACCTAAGCAGGTGGTGCGCTGTAAGCTCAACGTTATACGCCGAATCGCTGCTCACGCGATATTTGAAAAGTTATGCGATACCCTCTCCGCCGTAAGGGGCCATCCATAAATTACGTCACACCTTAAGGGAGGGGAGAGATTCACCTTAAGAGAAGTGTGACAAGGGGTATGGGGGTCTGTGACGTCACATGTAAAAATCTAAATTATTATCCCCTAACATAGGAAGAAATCTTTTATAACGTAGTGTGTCGGTATAACACATAACCGGCGTTAGCCGCGCTCAAAAGCGCTCGCACTTTTAACGTTACGTCCGACGTTTAATTTGACAGCCGATAACGCATGACACGAAGAACGCCTTCCGGTACCCGACGGATTTTGCCTTTTTGTCCCATTTGGACCCATAAGCTTGTTTTCGCGACAGAATAATATTACCATATGTGCGACGTACAAGGCGTATCTGAATTATTGTCTCGTAACGCTGACTTAACGCAAATGATACAGAATCATCCCTCTGAAGAATGCAAGCATTGTGTAGGAAAAAGTAAGGCAGTAAAAAAAGTTTTTACTTAAACCGTTGTGTAAGTAAAAACTGAAGTTTAAAAACATAAAATAAGTACGACGATTAAGGCCATCCGCTCATGGAGAAACCGAAAAATAAAACAGTTGACGACGCAATCGCAATCAACCTCCTGAACAAAATCGATATTTTTCTGATCTAACATATCGCAGTTTACTTGAAAACTTAACGGGTCGTGAGCCACTACCATGGCAACCCGTCAACAAGGCAACTGAAACATGACAGCCGCGGTGACCAGCACTGCTAGTCACCGCGGCCATTGCGTTTCAGTTGCCTTGTTGACAGGTTGCGGCTCACGATCTGTGTGCAGACCACCAATGAAATTCACACCTTTTCCTGTGGATAGCGACTGCGTCGCCAACTGTTTTTTTTCAGTTTCTCCATGAGCGGATGGCTTAACTATCCAGACTACAGATTGCTAAATACAACCAAAGAAAAGATGCTACGAATAGAAATGAAATACAATTGGATAAAATGTTGAAATGAATAACAAATAAATGGTTGATGCTCACGAAAACGAGAGATATTGGGGTAAAAATAATACCTAACGAATTTGAGATTGAGGAAGACGAAACACTGAGTTGTTAGTAGGTACACTATTTTTACTTCGGGCACCCACGTACACATTCCGATGTGGATTTAAATAATAAGTTTTCTATAGCAATAAATAGATGACATAATATTTAAAAAAATAGTTCTGAAAAAATCGCCAGTGGGTCAGTGGTGGAAGCTGAGAATTACGCATTCGGAGGAAATTATAAAGCAATAATAACCATAAGAATAAAAGTTTTCCTAAATTGCCTGTAATATCCATACATGTTTGTCTTGCCCTTCCAATCATTCATTGGATTTAAGTACAGTAATCACTATTACAATAAAAAAAATGCAAAATATTAACACCCAAAGGGCGAATATTATTTTACATGATTTATCTGTAAGCTTTGAGAAAATCAAGTAGTACCTACTAAATGAAATATTTATTCTAACTTTTTATTGTTGGCAATTCCGAAAATCAAAAGATTGCCGCTTTCTTCCAGCATATCTAAAATGATATGTGCATCTCTTTCTCTCTAATGTACGTCACGGGAAATGATAATGACCTGCGCATTATAATTTGATATCAACTTCCTGTCAGCCATTTTGATGAAACTGGTGCGTCGTTGATAGTGTTGCTGTTATCCAGTTGTCGTTTATTTGATTATCCAACGAATTTGACTATAATTCTGTCAAGTCTTCTAATTAATTAATTTCCCGTTTGAATATGGGACGCAAAAAGAAGAAGGCATCGAAACCATGGTGCTGGTATCCTTTATAAATATTGTTTGTGATATTGTTCCACAGCCATAATATTCGACATTGCAAACTACTGCGAAGTTTTAAAAATGGACACATCCAGCAGTGTAAATAGGTCACGCCTATTATAAATTGTTTTTTTGCGCAGTGATAGCGTTTGCTCTGTGTAGGACAAATAACATGTGAAGCAATGCCGTAAAATAATGTCTATAATGTAAATTTTCCCCTGACTTCTCCAGATAATTACGTAAAAAAATTAACCCAGATAAATGTCACAATTTCTCATTTGAAATCATTTAAAATCGTGTTATAGAATACGAATTCACTGGTAAATTATGTATGCTAGTAATTGAGTTGACAGTATTTTGAGGAATCTAAATTATCTGCATTGCCTTTTGCATTTCATTATCGATTTTGTAATTTTTCTCGAGTACAATTAAATTCTATTGTTATTATTATTTTGTATGTCGTGTATTTTCCTTAACCAGTTTTTTACAGGTACTGCAATAGAGAATTTGACGATGAAAAGATCTTAATACAACACCAAAAGGCGAAGCATTTCAAGTGTCATATTTGTCATAAAAAGCTTTATACTGGCCCAGGATTATCAATACATTGTATGCAGGTAAGGCTTCCATCCATTGACCTAGTATACCCTAGACAAGCCCTCTCATAGTAAAAATCTGAAAAAACATAACCCCAAGTATCAGTAATTTCGCAATACAACTCTCCTTCGAATTCCGCCGTCTTGCATGCGAATTCTCGGCAATATAAAACTGAGCACCGGCTTAATCCCATGGTGTAATTTTCGAACTAATACATCGATAGGTGATCACGTGTTGCATGCGTGGACATTTAGACAAGCCGTGTTGTATAGAAATGGTTTTCAAAGTGGGAATCGCGAGACATTCATAAATTTAATTAGACAATTTTTTTTTTTACTTTATTATGACAAGCGATTCAATTTCGGAGGCGATTATGGGTACCGCCGCCTCGGGAACCATTTATTGGATAACACTCCAAGTGGTTCGCTACGTTTGGTGACTAGGCAGGGGTGCCCGGGTTCATGGATTGAGGTTTGTCCGGGTCTTGGCGGCGGATGCGTCTGATAATTTTTTAATTTTATTTTTCTGATGAACCGTATGGCTCGTTGTCAACCACCAAGCAGCAATTTCGTCGAAGTGTCCTGTTGAAAGCGGTGTACACTGCAAACCATACTTTAGATTCGTGTACAAAAACTTGTACACAGTCCCGTATATGTATATATTGATCATGAGTTTTAAAATAAAAAAAATCCATTCATCGTTTGCTTGAAAATAATTACGAAAAATTGACCCTTTTACCGCCCACGCACCGTGGGCTGCCCAGTTTGGTCGCTTATCATTAACACAGTGATGAGCAACCAGCAGCCCGCAAGCCCTTTTACTGCTTTCCGGACTTTTGACTACAAAAAATATCAAAAAAATTGCGCTAAAAAATATTCAAAGGCTTCTGTTCTGTTTTGCAAAATGTCAGCCGAAAACTATAATCTTTCTTAAAAGTTTTGAATCAACTGCTCAATCATTAAGTTTTTTTTTGTGTATAGGTAATAATTAAAAAATGACAGAAATTCGTAGTTAATTAAAGCCCGTTAGTAAGCGCTCAAAAAGAAGAGGAAGGTGAGATATGTAAATACGAATGTTAGAGGGAGCGCGAAAACGATAATATTTAAGCGAAAATTGTGAAAATGTTTAATAAAACATGACTCGTTTAAACTATTTTAAAATAGAACCAAAATCTCGCGGGAAATGTCATAGCTTTAAAGAAAAAAATTAATTATGATTTTTTTCATATATTTATAACTTGTAATGTAACAAAAATAAAGTGCTTATAATAATTTTCGAAATATACGATTTTCTTCTATCGGAAGAATTTCATTCAATTACCGTTTCGGCGTGGCAAATGTATAGATATTATCGTCAAAAACAACATATTTTTTTAGAAACTTAAAAACTTAAAGTGTTTTAGAGAAATATGTTGTAAAACGGTAGAAATTCGGAATGCTATGGCTTAAAATAGGTTAACTTTCGACCTTAATTGAAGAATAGTGCAGCGGTTTTTTGTTAAGATCTGCGTTTAATGTATTTTAAAGTTTTCCGTTTTATACAAACCGGGTCGCGTTTTTTAAAAAGTTTAAAAACCACTGCCATACCGTGATGCCAGCCCTTCGTCTATGTGTTAGTATCGGTGTGTGGTGACGTCACAAGCATTTGGGTGATTAAGTGACGTCAGAAACTTTGCTTGCCAAAAAAATAATACGTCAATATTATTACATTTATTAAAACGCTGTCTTAAAGCTATCGGTAAGGCATAATTTTTTTTATGTATTCAGATAGCTGGTTACATTATCGAAAATAAAGTCCGCGGACTGTACCTTGTACAATATTCGGAAGTAGGATATTTTTGTGTTTGAAAAAATTAATTCCGTCAGGACGGCTGGGACAGCAATTAGTTTCAGTGTGGACCGATAAAAGGTAAAACACAAAGCACTATGCGATCCAAATAGTACGAAACAATGCTCGCACTTTTTCATAAATGGGCCTTGAGCCAGTTTTATTTGGTTTCTGGCGTCATTTTTAATTTCACAGGGCATGTCTTGATATACTTGGTCGAAGCTTCCATCAAATCAAATGATATTTGGTCATAGTTCATTCCTAAATAGAAATTGTTATAATCTCTTTTTCATTTCAGGTCCACAAAGAGGCGATAGATAAAGTACCAAATTCACTCTCAACTAGGTCCAATATAGAAATAGAAATTTATGGAATGGAAGGTATTCCTCCAGAAGATTTGAAGGAGCATGAAAAGCAAAGATCAGGTAATTAATAACCAGATATGGGATTATATTTCAATGACATACAGTGTTGCCAACCGGGATTTTGAAAAAGACGGTAGGACTGACTAGAAAATTACGTAGATTTAGCCAATTTGCAACAAAAAGTTCGTAGATGTATCGAAATGAAGAAGTCGGGTTAGGTGAAACTGAATAAATACGGCCAAATGGGATATTGGATATGGGATGGGGCGGAAATGGGATGGGGTACCTTGTGTTTTTAAGCCCCTTTTCTTATGTGGCGCAAACTTTAGTATGAAACCGAGTGTTGTACAATTTGGTAGAAAATACGTAGATTCGTGGACTGAAGTTAGTAGGTGTGCAGGAAAGGCCTAAAATACAATTAGTCTTTTAAGTAGTAATACTTTTTGAGTAGATCTACGTAAAAAGACATAGAGTTGGCAACGCTGATGACATATCGAGTATGTTTTTGACATTTCAAAGGAAGGCAAAAAAACCTCAAACTCGGATTTATGCCATTTTTCTTGGATCAGTCGTTTTGATCTACATTTATCAAGTTTTCGAGTAAACTCAAAGTCGAAAGCGAGCTATGATTCACTAATCGATACTTTGTAGGTATACCCGAGAATATTCCCCGAACTTATATAAATTCACAAAAGTTTAAAATTTAGGTTAATTGGTAATTTAGGTTTATGAGGTTTTCTTTTTTTGAGGAAAATGTATTGTTTTTTTTTGTTATTGTTTTTGGGGTGTTATGCCGTGTTTCGCTACCTTCTTCTTTAGCCAAATTTGGCTAAAGAAGGAGGTAGCGAAACACGGCATAACACCCCAAAAACAATAACAAAAATACTTTTTGGCTGTGAAAACCTTAAAACATACAAAACGTATTGTAATTAAAATGTTACTAATGACAATAAATTAGTTTTTTGATATCTCCAAAAACGGCAAAGTTATGAGCTTTCAAAAAGAACTTCAGTAAAACTGTACGATCGTGGGTAAAGTTGCTGAATTCTGCCTTACGCAAGAAAATTAAAAAAAACCACTTGATTTCAACTTATTACTACTGGAAACAAACTATGTAAGTCAGGGGAGATGTAAATCACGCATTAAACATTAAGTTCTTAGTTTGAGTTATATAGGGTGTAACAGCATGTAAGCAAAGGATTTTAACCTGTGATTCCTGAGCTTATTTGTAGTGCTAAAAGTACATGTCATTTTGCTGTCCGATGATATATATTTTTTTATATGCGACTGAGTAGTCGGGCATGGTGTAGTGGGTCACTTGATAAACACTCAATCTCGTTCCAGCGGCACGGGAACATATCACGTGATCCCGTCGAGATAGATTGAAAAATATATTTTTTGTTTATCATTAAAATTATTATATATTATTAAAATATCAGATAGCAAAATGACATGTACTCTTTTTTTAGTACTGCTCAGAAATCTCTGATTAAAATCCTTCAGGTACGTGCTGCTACACTTTGTATAAATAGTTTATGCGTATTTCCCAACCTTCAAATCTAACTTTGATTGGCAAAAAGTTGTATCTTTTACCATTTCTCCTGACATAAATATTTGTTTCATAATAAAAAGGTTGCATCCAAGTATCATTTTGAAAATTTTGCCTATTAAGTGCGGGGCGGATTTGGGTAATTTTACCCAATCTCGTCTTGTGACGTCATGCAGATACAATTCATAATTCAAATGGCAGTGCTGCGGATTCGATGTGGAATTCATTGATATCACACGCTTATTGGCCGGATGCAAATATCAACCATTTTGACTGCTTATGACTTCACTACTATTTAGTATTTTCCAAAAATTGAAAAAAGTTATGTCAGCAAGTTCTAATTAGTATGATATATTGTAAATAACACGAGACAACTTCATGGCGATTTTACCGTTTAAATTGAAATTCCCGCGATATTTCCCTGTTTTTTCCCCACAAATAAATTCCCAGCAATTTACACATCGCTAATTGTGATGGAATAATTTTTCACCTTGTACTTTATCTGAACTGTTTTTCGAAAGAAGATTGAGATTGTGTATCGAAAGAAGATTGAGATTGTGTATTGTATATGAAATTAGAATATGATTGTAATTACTAAGATGATTGAAGACTGTTTTCGTGATTTTCATTATCTAAATTTGTATTTTTGGCATTTATAAAATTATTCTGAGCAGGTGGTGGTCGTGATGATGACAGCGACGAGGACGAGCCCGCCGCCAAGAAGAAGGCCGGAGCGGGTCTGCTGCCCGCTCCGCTGCCTTCCGGGCCGCCCTCGCTGTTCCCCATGCCGCCTAACATGCCGCTCATGGGGCCCATGCCGCCACCTCCCTTCATGCCGGGCCCGCCGCCACCGTAAGTCTAAGCATTGCATCGATTGTTCCCTTGTGACTACTTTCACTTCATTTCTCGCAGGGGTAGGGAGAGAGGACCTTTTAGATCTCCACTGTTTGTAATTTATATTTATTTGGCTCGCCAACAGAACAAGTCACATCACAGGGATCTCATCTCTACAGCATTTAGTTGCGTATATATTATTGCTATATGAGTTGTTCCGAAAAGCGAACAAATTAGCCTGAGGGGTTAAAAAAAATTTATATTTAAAAAATTATACATTTTTTTCTTTGAATAAAATTTGAAATCTTATTTCATCACCTTTCAAAAACAGTTTTTACATTTTGGATGCTTTCAGAAATATTCCATTTATGTAATTGGATTTTTTTTTGCAAAGCGCTAAATACGCTTTCTGATAAAATATGTTGAGGCCTGAGGGGTTACAGGAGCTCTCAACGGCCAAACCTTACTCGGTCAAGGTTGAGATAAGATAAAGATTAGGATTACCCGCCGAAAATGTTTACCCAAAGTACAAACTTTGAGTAAACATTTTTACATCCGGCCCAACCCTACTGTAGTTATATGTTTTTGAACCAAGCCAAGCTCCAAACTATGTTACTGTAATTACGGTACGCCCTTTTTTTTCCTTTTCTTTTCCTTTTTTCCTTTTTTCCTTTTTTCCTTTTCTCCTTTTTTCCTTTTCTCCTTTTTTCTTATTTTCCTTTTCTCCTTTTATTTTCCTTTTTTCCTCGTTTCCCCTTTTCCCTTTTTCCTCGTTTCCTCTTTTTCTTTTTTCCTCTTTTTCCTTTTTTCCTTTTTTTGTTTTTGTTTTTCTTTTTTTCCTTTTTCTTTTTTTCCTTTTTCCCTTTTTCCCTTGTTCCTTTCCTTTTTCCTTTCCTTTTCTTTTTCCCTTTCTTTTTCCTTTTCTTTCTTTATGTTTATCCGCGATCAAAAATACTTTAAATGCGTCATCATCCTTTGTTAAGTGCAACACCGACTTCTCGTGTGAATTTTAACAAGGCCAACTTTAACAATTTTAAGTTTGCCGATTGTGCTCCAGAGACTTTTTAAATAGCTGAATTTGCTGAATTTTCGCAAACCCGTCCTAATAAATAACTACGTTGTCCTAACCCCGGAGACCGGTCAGTGGCTGAGTTGGCATCGCGTTTGGGTCCCACTCAGGCGTCACGTGTTTGATTCCTCGGCCTATATGAATGTAGCCTCTATGACGGCTCACCAAATAAATTGTCTATGAATGTCAAGATTGGTTTTCATAAAACAGCATTGCAATAATAAAAAATATTTGAGTTTTCTTGACTTTTAGAGTAATTATTTGCAGTTTTGCTATCCGTGCAGCATTACAAGAACCTTTATATTTAATATTTTGAACCACGATTGTTCATTGACTTCTAGTGTCAGTATCTGTAGTTTTGCTATCCGAGCATCATTACTGTAATATTTTGAGATTGAGTGTCAAAATAGCTTCACGTACTGCGAGTTTTAACCCCTCAAATGCCAGGAAAAAACGAAAAAATGTCAACTTTAACGTAATATTTTGCAGGTTAATTTTATGCTATCTTATGTAATTTTTACTGAAACACATTCCTTGAATATTAAACTATACATAAAAACAATGCGTTTATTCAATGAATTTATACTTTTTACTACTTTTCAAATGCCACGGAAAAAACGAAAAAATTTCGTAATGTTTTGACTTTTACGTAATATTTTGCAGGTTAATTTTATGCTATCTTATGTAATATTTACTGAAACACATTCCTTGAATTCTAAACTATACATATAACATTACTTGCGTTTATTTGATGAATTTATACGTTTTACGATCATTTCATCGACCGCGACGCGAGACATGACGGCCGCCATCTTGACAGCCGAGCGGCGGGAAAAAGTTCCAGGCCGTGTCATAAACAATTTCAAAGAAAATATATCGCTGCTCTAGGTGGGTTCACGGTATCTTATACCTTATGAACAAGAATGCCCCAAGCGATTCTGACCTTCTTCTTCACACGTTTTCTTTATACATAAGGGTTAAAATCGCATAACAAAATTATTTTTTAGTGATTATTTTGGCCTGCGCCGGTGGTACGTCAGCGGACGAGCGGCAAGGGAGCGGTTAAATCACTTTTCCTAATTTGTAAACAGTTACATGAAGAAAATGTCTCCACAGGGGTATAATAATAAAGTGTTTTTTTTTCAGTATGATGGGAGGTGTGCGCCCATTATTTCCAGGTGCCATTCCACAGACTAGTGCTGGCCAGTCTCAACCCAAACCAGCCTTCCCTGCTTACAGGTAACAAACATAACAAATTTCAAGATTTTTTTTTTTATGATGAAACTATGACCCCCTTACTAATTAATAAACATGTTTAACATTTTACAAAATTGATAAACAACCATTTATGCTAAATTAACGGTTGTTTATCTATTGTGTAAACTTTAAAACACATTTATTAGTAAGACCGTCTTTCCTCCTTTGTGCTGCTTCACAATTAATTCGTAATAATATATGCTACGTTTGCGGCACGCTTCAGAGTGGAAGATACTCCGGTATCGCCCTGGTAAAAGACACCATTCATAGTTGAAACGTTGCTTGAAATTGCTCTAGTCGTGTTTGGTGACTAGATCTGAATAGCCAGATACTTCCCCTCCACACTTCAGTCTCGCAACATTCCCTGATTGGCTCCATGCGGTCGGGGGCAGTTTGGACTCTTGTGGAGTACTCACAAAAAAAAGATATTTTCAATAACCATCTTCATCGTACATTGTTTTAATGATATTGATTATTTTTATTATTGATATTGATCATTCTGCGAAGGAATATTATTGGTAAAGAGCCAGACGCATTGATTGTTACTGTTTAGAAATGTTTGAAACATCTCCACAGATTTTCACCACTGCATTTTTTCAAAAGTTTTTCTTTGAAAGACACGAGACAATGTTATTCTTTCCTAAAAATCAAACTGTTCAAATTTTGCATACCGCATTTTTACAGAAGGTTTGATCTTCATCTTTATTTTTGTCTGCAAATGTTTAGCCAAGGAATACCGTTATGTATTTCCAGAAATAAGTGATAATAATTTGAGCAGCCGTGCTTTGCAAGTCGTTACCCTATCACTGGTGAAATGGTTCCAGATGGGAATTATTACTGCTTCACACATAACACTTGGGTCACCCACTTGGTGCACTAAAAATAACTTTCAAATTTCTGCCTTGGGTATTGGGTTGAGTGGCGTGGAAAGAGTTTGTTTACTCTAATAACTTCTCATGTACCCCCCCCAGTGTTGTATTTGTTGTGCCAGCATTGTGCTAGCTAAATTGTTAAAAAAAGGTGTAATCATAACTGTTGTAATCACATATTTTAATCAATCTCTATATAATAGTTAAAACAGTAGGACGCTTCAGTAACAAGCTGTTCCATGAGTTTGTAAATTCGAAGAGAGAAAATTTAGGAAAAAACAAAGAAAAAATGGTGGAAACGATAAAACAGGAATCTGTAGAAATGCCTCTACTGTATGAAGAAAAATGTTTACTTACTATGGTAAAACAGGAATCTACTGAAATCCACTGAAAATTAAATGGAACCACAGAGACATCTGTTGACATCAATTAAACATAATAAATATAAAGTAGTCGTTTTTTTTTATTGTTGTAAATTTACTTTACTTGCAGTAATGTCGGGTGGACTTTTGATATTAGTTATTATTCTATTAAATAATTGTCATGCTTGCTACATCATGTAACTCATTTGCTGCCATCTTTCCCTTGGAAATGTTGGGTTTAGTTCAATTTTGGCCTCAAAATAGTTGTCCTGGTATTCAAGAAATCTTCACCACCGACACAAATGTATATCTCTGTGGACACTCAAAAATGAAGAAAATACCTTTTGCATCCAATCCTAGAAAACACTTCCTTGCAACAAATGTTCGCCCCTATTGATATTATGACAAAAACCTTAAATTTTCTCAATGCAGCTCCTAGTGGCAAAAATCGTGCAAAAACAACCCTTTAACCACTCCATTATTTTTTAATATCTTTTGTCAGCCAACTTTAATTTAAGGTGGTAGAATTAAAATTTTTTTTTTTTTTTTTCAATATTTCGAAAGTATAATCCTTTGAATATACTGTAAAATGTTTGTAATGGTATTGATGATATTTAAAGTTCTACAGCCCATTTAGCAGGTCAGCGCAGAAGCGGAGGCTAGACCACCGGCTCCTCTTAACCGGTTGAACGCCTCGGTGTTTACGGATGAAACTCGAAAATTTCGCGATGTTTTGACTTTTGACGTAAATTTTGTGGGTTAATTTTATGCTTTGGTATATAATATTTACTGAAATACGTTCC
The DNA here is from genome assembly GCA_936435175.1 of Glyphotaelius pellucidus. Taxonomy (NCBI): domain Eukaryota; kingdom Metazoa; phylum Arthropoda; class Insecta; order Trichoptera; family Limnephilidae; genus Glyphotaelius; species Glyphotaelius pellucidus. Next base: position 31,936,330 of record OW386547.1, read on the forward strand.
TTGAACAACAAACTACGCTTACCAACAACTTTACTTGCGTTTATTAGACAAATTGATAGGTTTATCGATCTTTTTATGACACGCGACGCTCAAAGTTTGACAGCTCGAATCGCGGCAGAAATGCCCATTTCCAAAGTCATAAAAATGTCCAAAGACAATTATTTGAGTGGCTAGGTGTGTTCCTTATATCTGTTACGTCAAGAACAAGAATGCCCCAAGCGATTCTGACCTTGTTCTTTATACATTTTCTTTATACACAAGGTTTAAAATCGCATATCAAAAAGTTTTTTTTTTTTTTTTTTTATTCGGCTATAGGGCGCGCACCGGCGCGCCAACGGCACGCGACCTGTTAAAGGAATGTACTTAAAGTTTGTTATTGTTGTTTCAGCAATGTGACTATAAGCGCCCCGCCCACCAGCTCGGGCGGCGCCGGCTCACCCTTGCGGCCGCTGGTCACTTCCACGGGGGCGGGCTCGCGCATCATGCACCCGCCCGAGGATGTGTCCCTGGAGGAGCTGCGAGCGCGCCTGCCACGGTACCGCCGGCCCGAGCCCGCCCCTCCGCAGCCGCAGCCGGCGCCCCCGCAGCCCCAGCAACTCCAGCAGACCCAGCAGCACCAGCAGGACCAGGCTAGCCTGCACCAGGCCATCGCCGAGGTACCTGCTTTATCTTTACTACATAGTGACAATCTGACAACTTTCAACTAACTGACTTTACGGAACAACTCGTAAAGGTCTCATAGAAATCTTAGACATGTTAGAAATATGACTAAAATGGTGTTAGAAAGAGAAAACACCACACCTTATTCAAATTTAAAAATTAACCACAAAAGAAGTAAAATGTACACCTATATGAAACCAAAGTTTCGGATATCAATTTGAAAAAAGTTTTTTGAAACATCAGGAATTTTTTTAATTAATTATTTTTACAAAACAAGTGAGGTGACAATAATGTTTATAATACATTTGTCTAATAAAATACATTCCTGTTTTTTTTAAATTTTTTTTTCATTATCAGTAATTTTAGTTAGAAAAAACGTAAGGTGAGCCATTTTTTGTTTGCATATTTGTATGTATATGTATAAAATTTTTGATTTTTATATTTAAAAAATTATGTTTATTTCGAATTACAAAATTAGATAGACATTCAAAGAAGACGTGTCTATGAACGGAATAGGTATAGATATGTAGGCATAAAACCAGGCAGCTTTTATGTACTTCAAAGTTGCGGCGAATGCTGTTCATTCTGCTTAGTTGGTACACTGGTTATCGAGACAGCTGGTTATTTGGGTCAAAATCCGAGGAACAGAAATGAAATAATGAAACTAGTATTAAATTACTTCAGTTTTCTGGATTACTAATCCGTTAATAGGGACGAATTCCGAACTGAAGTCCGTGCAAAGCATGGCTCAGTAAACAAAAGTCACGTGGGGCAGACGTGCGGTATGAAGTTCCGAGTTCATTCGGCAGTTGTTTGGTAGACTTTTTCGGTTTACTGGTTTTATAATATTATGTAACTAGCAGATAAAAACCTGCTTCCGTGGGTTATCAAAATGATATCTGTTTATTTGGAACAAAATGATTGATGTGTCGCAATTAGATGGAATCGCACCCGATGTGTCGCAATTAGACGGAATTGTGCTACATTCTACACCATAGACTGAGATGTCAAGATACGCTTACTCGCTTACACTAATACGAATACGGAAAGCTGTATAAGATGATCTTATGCATGTAGGTTATTCTTTTTGCCGCCCGCCCGCCACAATCTTCTTCATATAAATACCTGAAGGCTACTGAAGTCCCCGGCATTGCCTGGGCTGTATGCAGAGCTTTTCGAAATCAGACGTAGGATTGACCGTCCTCTTGTTTTGAAGATCAAGTGTGCAAAATCGGTCTTGGAATAAAACTAGATTTATAAAAATCAATGACAAACACTTTTCTTTGTATAAATAGATATATATTTTATAATGTTTATGTAAATTGACGGTTAAATGACACCCAGCAGATGCGCTACAATGTGCGTGCGCACCAGCTGGCTGTGCAGCAGCAGGCGGTCGCCGTGCAGCAGCACCACCAGCAGCAACAGCAGCAGCACCAGCAACAGCAGCAGATGGCTGCCGTGCAGCTGGCCGTGGCGGCGCAGAAGCAGGCGCAGGACGCTCACGCCGCCCTCCTGCGCTCCCTGCCGCGCCCCCCGCCGCAGCTGCTGCCCGTGTCGCTGCAGCAGCTGGGCCGCCCGCTGCACCTCATGCAGCCTATGCCCCAGCACATGGCCATGCCGCAGCTAAACATGCTGCGCCCGCCCACCATGCAGTTTCCGCCAGGTTAGTAGGCGCCGGCTCATTCCCGGCTTTCTATATCCGTCCACCGACTCCCACGCTCGCTATTCATGCTGGACGGGGCATCAATCATTCCAATTCCATTTTATTCTCAGAATCATTCCACTTTGATTTTAGAATGATTCCTCTTTTGGTAACATTCCATTAAGATTACGAAAACGTTTCGCGTTGATTTTAAATAATTCTCATTTTTAATTTCGGAATCATTTTACTTTGATTTTAAAATTAAAAAAAACATTCCACTGAGAAGAAAATGTTACATTTTAAATAATTCCCTTTTCAATTTCAGAATCATTTCACTTTGATTTGGGATAATTCTACTTTGTATTTATCTACTTTAACCACTGGAGCGATTATGGTCGAAAAATGGACCACTTTTATTTTTCTGCGATTGATAGCGGTCTAAAATTCAACCACTTTTTCCTAACATTCGTAAAACATTTATGTAATTATTTAAAATATTTCCATGGCCAGCCATTTATTTTAAAATGAAGCTATTTAAATGCTTTATCTATTATGACCATAAATGTCACAAATCCGAACTTCGTAGACTATTTTAGAACGATGTTAAAAATAAATTTTTAAAATATTTTTTCACGCAGAATTTCTAATTAGCTTTTTACAGTTAAAATTAATCCTTTTTCCATAGATATGCACCTTTCATTATCAAGTATACCACAGACAATACACAGAAATCGAAAATATTCTATTTTGGCTCGAATAAGTACCTCTCACGGAGTTTCAAAGTAACAAACACGCAGGATTCGCGCCGTTATAAACTTAAAGATTTTTTAATATTTTTTTTATAAATCCTACAAATATGAGATAAATAGTAAAATACAGGCTAATTCATCGGCTATGCAGCACTATAATAAGTTTTTTTGTCTCAATGTTAAAATTCGAAGGTATGAATTTTTTAATGTTGGTGAAAAATTTAAAAAATGATCTTCTGGAAATCTCGAGCAATCGAGGCAAATTTATTTATTTCGCGTGGTCGCTCCAGTGGTTAAATAATCATTTAGCACTGATACCTATTTGAAATAATTTTACATTTTAATTTGATGGTGAATTTCTACTTTGAAATTGCAATCTTGAAATTGAATTCTTGGAATAATTTCACTATGATATCGGAATCATTCCCAGAGTCTTGTAAATTCATATTTTTGATCTCATTATTTCTCAATAAGTTATTTTTTGATCTGTTTATCAGAAGAAAGAAGGGTGTTGTTTTTTGTTGAACTGTACCACAAAATGTGCAGCTTCAATCGGGTTGGGTTTTGCAAATATGTTTTCCCAGGTAAAGTAATACTACGGGTGGGGATGAACCCATAGCCCCCTCCAGCGTGGACAAGCGAGTCGACAATTGACAACATATATACCTTGTTTATTTATAAGTGACAAAAGTACAAACAGTCATTACCTACCTCTTTATTGTGTTTTTTAACTTGAATCATTATTTATATAGGGCCATAGGAAGATGCATTCCAGGTACGAAATAGCCCTTATTATGACCAACAAGTAAACACATTCCATGTTATATTATACCAACAAACCTTGATCTTTATTATTGTTTCTCCCTTTTCACTAACCAGTCTACCAACCAATCTACCAACTTACACACTTTGAAATAATCACCCGGTTAACAAATTAAACAATAATAATAAAACAAATGTTCATATTATGCTTTTAAACACTGACTGACTTGGTTTAGCGGCAGTTGTCCTGGTTGTGTATTTGGTAGTTTCTTTTGCTGATGACATGACTTAAATATCACTATTTTATGATTTGTATACTGTGGGACTATCTTTGTTTGCCTGGCCCTTTGTTCAATGTGCCTTAAACCACCATGCCAAACGCAATATTTTACCTAAAATACTTAACAAACTTTGATAATACTTTTGAATTGAATTTTAATTTATCGTCATTGATTGGCTTACTGCACAGAGAACATGGGACCTTTAAATTAAACTTTCAATCTGTGTTTTCTTTGAGGTTAGTTTAAAATTGATTCATTTAGTTAGTAATTGCAATCTCATTGACCAAGTATAAAAATGTAAGGGATATAATAAATTAATTTAAATTCTGTAGGCTAAAATATGTATGGAAATTTGAGGTTTTTTTTTTCAAAACACTATTTTCCAACAACACATTATTTTTGTATGTGTTTCAATATAATTTTGATTTGATGATCATACCCAAAAACTTACAGTATATGTTATATGATGGTCAGGTATTAGGCAGCTATTATGTGAAGATTGAAAATATTACAAAATTGTATAAATTCTATTTATTATATTAATAGTCCAATGAAAGTTACAAAATTGTCATCTACTGTTATTTAAGGGCCCTATCACTCGTTTTCAAGTTTTCACTCATCCTTGACTGTTCATACAAAACGAATTCATCAATTTTTGCTTTATAAGTTATCTTAATATATATTTTTAGGTTAACAAGTCAAATAACACGTAAGAAATGTAGAGTTTTGCTAATTTTTCAGCATCCTTGAATGCGATAACACTGTTGTTAATGATCAGATGAAACAGATGGCGGGGTTAGATGGGAAGGGGAGAGGGAGGTTGGATTGCCCTAATACTGCCACATAATAAGTAAAGTCCCATGATCAGTTAGTAGAGTGACTGTAATAATAAAGCCTACAGTGAGTGCTGCCTATTATATTTTTGTTTGTTTTATTTGTTCTGTTGATACGATACGGTCTGTTGGTAAAGTGATGTGATCTGAGAGCCGCTCCTACGTAAGTCACACAGACTGGCCACTTCAGCAAGGTAGATCACTTTCCAACTACCAACTTACTTACCTGCATATTATTATATTTATTTACCTTTTTATTTTATAGGCAATAATCGCTCTGATATGATCTTATGTTTTCTGTATTATCATAAATTAATATAAAGAAACTGTTGAACTTGATTTATTTGTTACATGTTTTTGAAAAGCTACACGTGAAAGAGATAACGTTCTGTCTTTCACTTATTATAATACATATTCTTGGTCCAATAGAATGTTTTGAATTTTTCTGCTGTTTTTTCTCTTTGAGTATACATTCACCACATTTGTCATTGTCGTTTTTTAAGTTTTATCATAGCTCCATTAAAAACAATATTGAAATGTAATTGTATAATTTGGAAGATATTTGCCATGTGTTTTGGGGTGATGACTTAATCAGTGCCGTGCTCCCCGGGCCCGTGGGAACTGGGGGCACGACCTCTCACAGTGCCCCTCCACCACCCCCCCGCCCCCAGCCCCCCAGCCCCCACACCCGGTAGCGCGGCACGCTTGGATTACTTAGCACAGCTGTGGCCCAGTTATATTGTATTTGAATGTTTGGCATGGTTGTGAAATGCTTCAAAATCACATCTTGGTTTCTTGAATATTAGATGCCTAGATAGTTATTATTTCAGAACACTTTTAATATGTGGTAGGTTTTCTTTTTCATTATTACTCATCATTAAGTTTGGTTGACTAAAAACTAGATATTGGTGTGCAATGGCGACGGGGCTGCGGATAGGATCCTTCCTTGCGTCTATTCAAAGTTTAAGTGACGGTAAGTGGGATAGAGCGCAAGGAAGGCGCTCGGCCGGCCCCCGTTGTTTGCGCAAGTGTCACGCGACCTTCTCACTGTCTTCACAGCCTTATTCAACCGCATCAACCCTTGTTACGCTTTCATACAACCAACCCCGACCACTGTGTACATACGCTCCCCATCCGTATCATGGTTTGGCTTCGATGTTAGCAATTGGGGTATTTAGTAAGCTGCCCTCTACGTGTCTCCAATTCACTACTACATGTCACTCGCATTCAATACCTTCGGGCACATGTTACAACAGCCTAGAAATATGATTTTGTTAGATTGTATTTTGAGTTTTGTTCATAGATGCATTCTGTAATAGAATTGATTTGGTTGTAAGGCGTAAGGCATAAGGCTGTGAAACTGTCTGGAGGCTTGTGGCGCTAGTGCCAGGTAGAGAGAGCTAAGTGGGGAAGGGTAAGTAAGATGTTTATTTGTGTGTGAAACGGACGGCAGGCGCACACCTCAGTCGCGACGAGACTCGTAGGGTTAATGTATGACACTGGTGGGTGGGTGTTTGGCACATGTGGTTGACTGTTGTAAGAGCCAGACAGAGATGGCTCCAGCTGAGCCGATATAGCTGAGCCGAGCCCACTTGGCCTCACCTTAGATAGACCTCGTGAGGTGAGACTCTCCTTTAGACAGGTGATTGTGCTTGGCAATCACAGCAGTTCATCTATTGCTGTTGGACCATTACTGTGGTCCCCTGTTACCATTACTAAACTATTTTACACATGTAAATTGAGTTGTTTACCTAAATGTACGCTTCATGGTCTGAATTTGCGTTGTTTAATTGCAACCATCATTTGAATCGTACATTCCTTTATATGTACTACTTTAAATTGTGATTTTTTTCTCCATAAATTGGAAATGATTTCATGTGTGGGGGTAGAGATACTAACCACATTATTATTCCGTATTGTTTCCGGGCATCCCGATCTTGGGATGGCTAGACATTTATTGTTAACTAAATTAGTATTTTCACTTAATGATAATAGTAAATGGTAAGTTAGCCACTATTCTTTCACACATGAAACTGTAATTAGCACTAAGACTATTTGTAGCCTCAACACGCGCATGTGGGAGTACTCCATTTGTTGATGTCAATGTACAACGTTTTATTCGTGTGTGTTGAGGCCGATGAACCTTAGTTGCTATGGATGTTGCGAGCTGGGGCTACGGCAGACTCTACGGTGCTGGGGTAGCTCCAGCTCGGAGCTAGAAGCTAGGAAGGTGGAGTTATTGAGCTTGTGCAGGATGGTGTCTAATGCTGTGTTGCCCTGTGTGTAGGAATGATTCCGCTGGGAGGGATGATGCAGGGGATGCAAGGCATGCAGGGGATGCCCATGCAAGGGATGCCCATGTTCCCCGGTATGATGATGCCACCTCGCTTCCGGTGATCGGTGCGCCCCCCGCTCTGGATGCTCTTCCCCCCCGAAGCCTGACGCCCTCACAGACACTCCCTTCGACCGAGACTCATCCTGTGAGATTATTTATTTATGTTACGACATGTTTTAATGACAAGATTCAATCGACATTGTAACATTATTACGACGATAAGTGAAAAGTTTGTTTTGTCAGTAAGATGGATATTGCTAGGTCTGTTCTCTGTTTGATTGATAATTGAAGACTAATTGATTTGACTACTTAAGATAGTGTTAGTCTGGCAGCATGCATGCTGTATGCTGCACAATGTGCAATGTAGTATGTATGTGTAAGTGTATGTGTATGATAAGCCCAACTGCAACCGGACCAGTTCTGTTCCCTGTTCTGTATTGATGTGTTCTTACCTGTCGACAGATCTGTTGTAACGGCCGATTGGCTGATTGGCCGCGATGGGCCCGTGTTAGTAAAGAGCTAAGAGAGTGGCGCCGGTATGTAAGTTTACTTAACCACTTCTTCCTTTCGACCTTTATTGTATCCCACAGCCCTTTCTGTAAGACATCTCAAGTAATTCTAATGTTCCATTAACACCACGTGTTCTGTTGAATGGTGAGACACTATTAGCGGTGGAGGGAATTGTTAGCCTTAAGTATCCCGGACCTGGCGCATACATCAGGTCAGTTGTGTCTTTATTTTACCTTCACTTTGTCACCTGACTTCTTTAAGAATTCTTTAAGGTAAGCTTCAATTAAAACGATCATCTCCATTAGCCAAGCCATTTGTTCAACCAGATACATGTACAATCAATCAATATATTACAATCTAATCCGAATACGAGGATGTCCGTATTGCACATTGAAACGTAGCCCATATTTACTGTTACCGTATTATTGGAATCTTAATGTGAGCACCGATAGCTTTTTGATCTTTTTTACTGTTTTGTAATTTTGGATAATGGAAAACAACCGTCCGATCGCCGAATGGAAAAGGTGAACTTGAACCCTTATGTAACATGTTATGATAAATACATAAAGCCATCCTCGTACGACAGGTGACGGGCGTCGCAACGGCTATTGTTGGACCTAACCAGGAAATGTCTGCATTCTTTAATAACACGCAAGTTTCGTCCAAACAACAAACAAACAAACGCCTGTCATTCCTAGGTCCCTTGTTATTGCACAACCAACTCTGCGCTGTACGGCTTTCACTGTATTGTATCGGAGTCTCATCTCTTTGTAATCTCCCTTTGGAGCAGTAACGTCCACTCTGCCGTCACTCTGGTGGTTGTGCGACAGGCGAACATTTGCAGCTTGTATTTCGTGTGTAGAAATGGAAATGCACTCTGCTGATCATATCACAATAGCCGTTGCTGGGCTGGCACTCCCCTGTCAAATCTACAAGCTGAAGTATACATCTAACTCATTGCTTCAATACGTGTCAGATCACTATACTCCCGCCGCAGTAAGGAACACACTACCTTGCAACACTGTACTTCAGCTAAGTTTGACAGGTGACATAATATGTCACAACATTCTGTTGTTGGATTGGCGGTCCCCTGTCACTAACTTGTTATGATTTAAGGCAGTTTTTATAATACAATATATTATAATAAAACATTTCCCAACTGAATGACCAAGTAAACTATATATAACCATTTTGATGAACATAAATAAACAAACAAACAAACAAACATATGATTTCTGTCATATTTGTTAATAATTGTTTTTATGAAATTTTATTGAACATAATAATTATAAATGCTTTTTGAATGCTCTTTGCGGCAATAATGGATCTCATAAGATATAATTCTTTTAATCCGAGAACTAATAATGTAAAGTTAAAGTTTGTGTATTTCTCCATTAGAGATACTTGTATAAGTGTTTTTTCTTAAATTAATTTATTAATCAAGAATTAAGTTAAATTATTTTATTGATAAACCTTTTGAACTCTGTACATTGTCATAAAGATTGCAATAAGTTAATGCTGTTTTAAATTTTCTTAGAATGATAGTATTTATTTATTAAAGCTTACCTTGACTGCAAATAATAAACCATACTGGCTTGTATAAATACTAGCTTGTATGAATACAACTAGCTTGTTGGCATTTGGATGGGGAAATAATAGACATATTGTTTACTATTATTATTATTATTGATGTAATAATGTATTGCATATTCATAGTTTAGTAGTTCTGTTTCAAAATATTTTTAACCTAATAAATAAAAATCCTTACAACAATGCTGTTGTTTTATTTCACAACGGCATTCCTAAATTTGGCACTTAATGAATTATTGGAGAAAACTTCTAGAATGAAAATATACCATGGAGTTGCAGATTTACTTTGAGTGTTGTCTCGAAAAGTAATGCTGCTGAATAATTTATTTATTTATAAATTCCTGCTAAAGCTTCTTCACGGCTATCAACAATGTGGCTACAAGGGGAAACTGAAATTCATTGGTCATTGTGTCGTGCAGCGTCGGAGGAGCTGCAGGAGTTGGATACTCTTGACCTGTCGACATTCACACAATTGGAGAGTCCTTATCCCCATTTATATATCATGTAGCTGTGAGTGCAGCTTGCACTCTTTCTGGGGAGATGGAGAAAGCTGGCAATTTAACCCGACCTCGTAGTTGTTGCACATGTCGCCTACGTGATCCATGAATTTTCTCTTTAAACATAACACTGTGATAAAACATGTTATGTGATTGATAGAAGATTGTCTTAAAAAGGTTAATACATGGTGAGCGCTAGGATTAGATGGATATTCTCTGCCAAAAATTAGCATATTATTAGTAGCAAGTATAGAGAAGAGTTATTAAAATCCAATGTTTTAAAATTCTTAGATTTGTAAGTATAAAGTGCATGTGATACTGTGAAAGAATTTAAACACCCTGGAGCTGATAGGACAATGGCACCCCTCTTGGGAGAATGCAGTGAGGCTGAATGGAGTGGGGAACATCAAGGAAAGAGGAAGGTTGGTAAGTACATAGTTCTTCCGAGCGGCTCACTGAAAATAGCAAAAGCAATTTCAAGCAACTTTTCTATTCTGAATTGTGGTCTCACGCCGACAGACTGCTCCGAGAGTCACGCCGTGCGAAGACAACATTTAAAATGATTTAATTTTAAAAAATGTAATAAAAACTAAAACGCACAACTATTTTTATTCCTGCCCACGCCCTCACTACGCCATCTCAAAGCCCCTTAGTTTTCCTCAACGCCTCCTACTTTTCTCTGAGTCTTCTACCTCCCCCCTGCATATCTCAAATGCCCACAAGGGGGCGTTATCGCCCATATTGAGAACGGTTCCATGCCAACTGAGAATAAAGTCAACTCAACACCTTCTTTAAAAAGTCATTAAAAGCTATGAAAAAAATCATTTTAAATTAGCCGATAACCCTAACCTAACTTAACCTATTTAACCAATTTTTTATTTATATTTTTTTATTTTATCACTCTAAATGGCCTATCTGAGATGCTTCTGAATTGGTTTCATTCCGAGTTGTCTGGTCACCATTGAGAACCTATGATGTAGACAAATATTCAAATGATTATACAAGTGTCACATAAACATAACAACATAAAATATTCAGATGATTAATGTGTCTAAGGTAGTATGTGTCCAAGGATGGGTTGATTCAAAAAAATTGATGGATTCATCAAATATTTGAAGCTGATTTTCACATTCTGTGTAAGTTCTATTCAAGTTCTGTTATTACATCGTTACAGGACAGTTGCTTAACAAAACTGAAATAATCACAGAACTTGAATAGAACTTACACAAAACGTGAAAATTAACTTCAAATATTTGATGAATCCATCAAATTCTTTGAAACAACCCGTCCTTAATATATAGGGTTATTCAAAAATCGTGTATGAATTATGAATCAATAAGATTGGTAAAGTACCCAGGTACTTAAAGTAAACTGAAAGTTTGCTAGAAAAAACTGAAGTGGTGTGCATACCTGTTGCAAAATAAATTTTTCTACGTATTTGTAACACGTTAAAAGTGGGAGTAGGTATAGCTAGGCAGCAATGGCGGTCGTTGAGTTTTCAGTGAGCTAGAGTTCTAAGGTTGAAAAATACGATATTATTGTAGCTAAAAAGATTTTTTTTTTCAAAATTTAACTTTGTGAAAATCTTTATTAAACAAAAAATTGAACTTCTAAAATTTTCAACATTTTGAATAAGCCCCGACACAAAAAAGAGCTGATGACCTTGAAACGCCCGAACAGTCGCGAATTGTAGCTAAGAACCGTCTCGATCACGTCAACTTTCAAACAAAAAAAACGCATCATAATCGGTTCATTCGTTGAGGAGCTACGATGCCACAGACAGACACACAGACGGCGGTCAAACTTATAACACCCGTCCGTTTTGCGCCGGGGGTTAAAAAAAATTCATAAAATAATTTCGTATTTAGCTACAACATCAATAATGTAGTATTTTTCAAACTTAGCACTCTAGCCATAAACAGTGGCGGCGTAAGGGGGGGGGGGGGGGGGGGGGGGGGGGGGAGGGGGCGGTCCGCCCCGGGTACCAAGCACCAAGGGGTGCCATCGACAACTCGTCCAGCCAAAGAATGCACACAAAATCTCCCTCTAAAAAGGCATATCAATAAATAACTACCTATTGTTGTACCTAGCTACTTACATAGAAATATCATATTTTGAAACGCATCACAGCTATATTTTAATTTTTTTTCGAATATAATTTCTAATTCCTTAAAATAATGAATTTAGTTTGCAACATTGGAGCTTCTCAGATTCATTGTAAAATGGAGCTATTCTGAGTCCAAGTTTAGCGCTATGTCTTAGATTTTTTTAACAATTTATGTTTCGGTGGCTTCATGCGAAAAAAGCTTTTCAAAGTTAAAATTAATAAAATCTTACTTAAGTTCCACAATGAGCCAAGCGCGACTAACCAATCTTTCAATTTTATCATTTTTTATTTTTACATGAGCTCTGCACAGGAGGCCCTGAGGAAAATAATTTCCCTCAGGGCCTATGTTATCTTTGGGGATGCTGTGTAGAGGGTTTTTTAAGGAAAGGAAGGGAAGGAGAGTTCTGGGAAGGAAAAGGGTTTAAGGGTGGGTAGGAGGGGTTCAGTTTGTCACGTCATCCGCCTCCAAGACCTAGACAAACCTCACCCCGTGAACCCGGGCACTCCTGCTAAATCACCAAACATAGCGAACCACTTGGGGGTGAACTATGGCAGAGGTGTTGGTTAACCAATAAAGGTTCCCGGGGCGGCGGTACCCATTCCCGCCTCCTAAATTGAAAAATTTGAAAGAGACAGGGAAATTAATGTTGATAATGTGATCGAATATTTAGTAAAATAAAGTATCGTAAGTATTTGGTGTTTTATTTTAAGTAGGGGTGCTCAATACAAAACCGCCCCGGGTGCAAATCTACCCTACGCCGCCACTGGCCATAAATAAACCAAACCATCACAGGTAAAAAATCCCATCTTTGAGGATGCTCTGTCGGGGGTCTTTTTAAGAAAGGAAGGAGAGGAAGTACTGGGAAGGAAAATATATGAAGGGTGGGTAGGAATCTGGGATCAGTGCATCCAGAAGTGACTGATATATATATATATATTTTTTTTAATCTTTATTTTTCCCATTATTTTTATAACATTTCGAAAACACGGGAGATACAAATATAAGAAACAAATAATGTAAAGGCAACAAGTAAATCTATATAAGATAAAAGTAGGTAATGGGAACCCACTAAGGCACTGCCTGGGCGTGGGTAAAATAAACAAAAATTCTTTATTACATCAGTAAGTACAATTAAAAATATAATGAATCTATTCCTCCCACTGCGGTGCAAGGCGATGTTCCGAGAGAGTGCTGTTGTAAAGGTCAAAAAGTCTTCCCCAACCAGTCTCTCCCCATCTGGCCTACCACGCAGTTGGTGGGCAGGCGCGTCTGCCACCAAGAACCGGACAAACCTCACCCCATGAACCCGGGCGCTCCTGCTAAGTCACCAAACGTAGCGAACCACTTGGGGTGACCTATGGCAGAAGTTATGGTTATCCAATAAATGGTCCGGGGCGGCGGTACCCATACCCATCTCTCAAATTGATTCATTTATTCAATTTGGTTTATTTATGCTGAAAACTAACGGACGGCTACTGCTAAGTACTACCTACTACCTAGCAGTGGCGGTCCGTGTGATTTCAGCTTAAGTAAACCAAATTGAATAAATGAATCAATTTGGGATTTGGGATTTTGGGGATGGGTGCGGGTAATAATTAGGTAGTTTTTGTTGTTACAATAATTTAAAATCCCTTAAAAAAACACAAAAAACCTTTAAAAACATTTATTTGAAGAGCAAGAATTGTAAAGAGTGTCAAAATAATGTAGTGGTACCTACCAATAATAGTAATGAATAATTAATAATAATTTATAGGTGATTAATATTAATTTATAAGTAACTTTATGAATAATTATTAAATTAGGATAAATTTCAGCGTAATTCCATTAATTTTTTCACCGTCTTTAAGGGTAGGTTATAATCTTAATAACGTATTTTTAAATATAAAATGTTACATTATGTTATGTATTAAAAAAGGCGTTCCGAGGATTCTATCTTCCTAAATTCACAAAAAATAAAATTCTCCACACAAAGAAAGTGCTAATTTGTTAAACTTCGGGTAAGTTCCTACCTAGCTTTATTAGTTATACGTATGTACATAGTCATAGTACATACATAGGTACAAGCCTTTTTATAATTTTCTTGACAGATGAATTTAGAACTTTCGTTTGTAGCCGATCAACATGCCACTGTGATTCTTATAAACTCGTATCTTTATGTTCACAGCTTTTTATGACGCTCTGGGAAATCCTATGAACATTGTTTACATTCAAGGGAAAATTCGAAAAGGCGCGGCGCCTTGCGTTTAACGTATCGCCTCATCGCCTGTCCCAGCACGGGAAACATTTTAAGGCTACAATATTATTATAATAATGGCACCCAAGTAAAATATTAATTTAGAAACATTTTAAATACATTCTTTTTTGAACTTCACCTTTGTTTTCTTGATTGAAAGAATGTATAGAAGTAGAATCTTGGAAGTGGTAATTAACCCAATTCCCGACATCTGATTCGAAACTCCATCCATTCTCAATCCATTGTCGATGATAATGCATTCTGTCAACGTTTGGTGACAATCACGCACACACGGACAAATACGCATTTTTCTGAAATTCGAAGAAATTAAAGCACTTATCTATAGTAATAATATAATAATCTATCTTCTTCTATATATAAATACGTGAAGCAAAAACTTTGTACCCCTTTTTACGAAAATTGCGCGGACGGAGGAGTATGAAATTTCGCACCCTTATAGTTTATGTAGAGAAGGAGTGCAGAATGCTAATATTTTTTTAAAATTATGCATAAAAAATAAATTAAATCAATAAAAAAAATATTACAATTATGGTCGAATTTCGACCATTGGGCGACCACTAGTAAAGAGGAGAGATTTGATTGTTTGTTTGTTTGCATTGACTGGGCTCCGAAACACTGAACCGATTTTTAAAATTCTTTCACTAATAGAAAGCTACATTATCAGCGAGTAAGATAGGCTGTATATAATGATAGGCTGTATAAATGAAATTTGTATAAATGAAAATGTGTGTATATCAGATATTTTTGCAGGAGGGAGGAAAGGTAGGGGGGGAAGGTGGGGTTCGTGGAGAGGGAAGAGACGAGGGAGGGGGAAGGCGGGGAAGGTGGAAGGGAACGGGGATGCACGGGGAGGAGGCTCTGAGGAAAATAATTTCCCTCAGGGCCTATGTCATCTTTGGGGATGTTGTGTGGAGGGTTTTTTTAAGGAAAGGAAGGGGAGGAGAGTTCTGGGAAGGAAAAGGGTTTAAGGGGTGGGTAGGAATCTGGGGTTCACTGTGTCCTGGTCATCAACCCGGGCACCCCTGCTAAATCACCAAACGTAGCGAACCACTTGGGGTGACTTATGGCAGAGGTGTTGGTTGTCCAATAAAGGTTACCGGGGCGGCATGATTCCTACTTCACGGTAAATAAGAATCTAGAAAATTCAAAAATGTGATCTCTCCAAACATCACGATTAATTCCAGATATTGATAACAAGGGAATGTACGATATGTTTTTAGATTTTCACGCCCAAAAGTATTTTCGTTATTTGTTTTTGAGGTGTTATGCCGTGTTGCGCTACCTCCTTGTTTAGCCAACGTTTCGGACACATCTGCCCTGATGATGGGCACTGTAACGCTGTTCGAAACGTTGGCTAAAGAAGGAGTTAGCGCAACATGGCATAACACCCCAAAAACAAACAACGAAAAAAAAGAAAGAAAAGGGAATGTTTGTTCTTTGAAAATAAAAGTTTAATATTTTGGAATCCTATATTTCTGTCATGAATTACGCTTATCTTTACACATATCGCCACTTAATATATTTAAAAATGTATCTATTTGTCTTTAATAGATGTTTATTTCATTTCTCGGTAGCTGCCTTGAATATCTAGTACCTTGAAAAAAACTTGTAGGTAAATCAATAAATAGACGTAGTAAACATGTTCGTGGCCATGAAAATAAATTTAACAATTAAAAATTACGATTTAGGTCTTGAAAAAATGAATAATGTAGATACTAATTGACTGAGAGTAGCGAATTCGACCATTTGGAATTTTGTCTGTCTGTAAATTTGTTTGTACGTTTCGTTTCCGGTTCAAGATGGTGGCCGCGTTGAATCCAGTCTTTAAAAAAAATCAGTAATCCCATCCCCTCTACTGTACCTACTTCTATGAGCTATCACAAAGAGCAACCGCACCGCACCGCAAAAGATATTATCTCATTCTCTCGCAGGCAAAATCCTATTAAAGTATGTGTTTGTCTCTTTTTAGTGTCGCTCTTTTTAGTTTCATCAAGTTTCAAATCACAACGGTGCTAAAGAAGTTTTCACTTCAAAAATAAATGCCGAGTTCAATAGAATTTGGTTTCATTTTGGAGGTAAAAGGAAGTTGTGGGGAATTTGAACATCTATTGTGGGTATTTTAGTGACCCTGTGTTCCAAAGACATTCGTGACTCCTATAATAAATCACGACAAGCAAGGTTTTTTCGTCTCCCAAGATCGGATCGAAATGAGCATGCTCGTAAGCAAGCCTGTTCACACAAGCTTAGAGCCCTTTCACTTCCACCTGCGAAACCACTAGCATGCTCAAAAGCCAACCTGCTGTTGATTTGTGAGCATGCTCAATACTGGCAGTGTCGAGGACACACGTGCCACTAAGTACCTCCGTACATGACGCTACTTACAAGCTACTCGGGCCTCATGCGCGTAGCACATGCGCCGCTCGTGAGTACCCACCGTACGATTTTGCCAGTGTTCGTACACGGCGCTACGCGATGGCTGTCGGTTTGAAGTCAGTTTCACGCCACCGACGCACAGTGTACGAAATGGAGAAAAAACCCGAATTAAGTGGTTTTTGCAAACTTTAATGTTTTTAATTCAAATATTTTTTTTAGTGTAGCACAATAGTTTCTGCATTTAATGTGTTTATTTAAATTTCTCAAAAGCGCTTGACGGAAGTTTGGCAACGCCTCAAAGTGTGTCGTAAATTTGATGTTCGGCATCGCATTTTTCACTTAGCTCCTACGCGTGGGCAGAGAGGGTTGTGTATTAAGTTACGTTTAGATATATATACAAAAGTTTGTTATGTATGACATTCTTCAAAGTATTCCTTATTTTATTTACTAAACTATAAATCAATATCACATGTGTGTGAGATTTGAACTAAGGTCTAATGTTTCACTATTTTTGTATTTTTTTTTGCTGTTAAAATTCTTATTTCAATTAGCATTTAGAAACAAAACATCATGAGTATATACATATTGTAAACTGAAGTCTCACCTTTTATATCATATAAATTGTGATCGTCTTTTGCCTTATATGCATTCCCCAGAGAGAATTATTCGAGGCATTAAAAGAATGGGGTATATTAAATGCCAATTCTGTGAAATCAAAGGAGTTTTTAATTAATTACATACAACAAACATACCACATAGCAGGTACGAACATTTTGAGCCCTTCATTTTACAAAACCGTAAAGAATTTTTCACTACAGTTTATGAAGAAATGGAGAAAAAGCCGCAGTTACATTGTGAAGTTCGAAGAACAACTTTTTGACAAACAACAAAAAAAAATTGTTTTACTTCAAAATAGTTATAATTCATTAATAAGATCAAAAAAATAAAATTGCACTAATATTTAGTCAGCAAACAATTAATTCGTGTTTTTTCTTCATTTCGCACACTGTGCGACGGTGCTAGTGTCACGCTACGCGTTGCATCATTCGTGTTACTACATGACAGAAATGGCATCTGAACATGAAAGTAATATTAGATTGGTTCTGGAAGTGGAAAAAATGCGTATTTATATAACTATACTTTACCAGAATACGTAAGAAAGGATTTAGTGGAGAAGGCATGGATTGATGTTGGAAAAAAGTAAATTTGACATCGCTTGACATCGTGTGAACTCCACGGCTGCATGTAAAAAATGGGAATTTCGGGAAGCGCCGTGTACGGAAACCAGCATTAAAGAGTACCTAGTATATCTGTAGGCTACTTGTGGTTGCATCACAATCACGTAAGTGTTTCCATGAACGTAGGGCCTAAGTAGCATTTGCTCATAGTAGCATGCTTTCGAGCTACTAATGAGCATGTCTGTCAGTACCACAAAGGATTTGTATGCCCGTAACTCTTCTCTGCGAGCGCCTTAAAATAAAAAATAGGGTTCACAATTTATTGTTTAATGGTAAGTATTTAAGTACCTACTTATAAGTCATATAATTTCAGAGGTAATTTTTGTTTTGATTTATTAGAAACATACTTTTTGGACGTACGTCCATTGTTCACAGAAATACTAGAAGTCCACTCAAATACTTAGGTTCTCAAAGAATGTTCACAATACGGTTTGGGTCAACCTCTGATTTTATTTGATTTTCAGAAATCGTTATGATGAAAACCGCTATAAATAAGAAGTCGTTAACTCACCTAATGACTGTATAACCCAGATTTCCATCAATAAGGCGTAATTGATTAAATCATAAACCCCACTCTAAAATATTAAATCGTAAAACTAATATTAGACCCTGTGTTCGAATTCTTAATACGCACAATAAAAGTGATTTTAAAAAATGAAGGTAGTTCCAATCTACCAGTGGTAGGTAGGTATCTACCGTCTTACCATTTTTAATTTATTAAAATATTAATTTATGAAAATACACTCATTTTCATTTATACAAATTTCATAACGCCAGGGCTTACCATTATATATAGCCTATAAGTTTCATCGCGATCGGATGAACGGTATGGCAGCGCATGCATCTTGGTAATTAATTGCATGATTTATAGTAATTTTATAAACCATCACAATTATAAAAAAAAAAATTAAAACTTTTTTCTTTTCATCATTGTTACAATAGTGGCTATTCTTACTATTTTGTTCACAGATTTTCTTAATTTTATTGTTTCATTGGAAATAAAGTTTGTTTCCTAGCTTGTAATATATTTTACTTATTTTTTACAAACCGTTAAAGATTTTCAACGTACCTCTTAAGTTAAGTTATCTGCAAATATATCATATTTAAATATATTTTTTCATTGTGCAACATTGTAATATTTAAATATACAAGCTCACTTAAGCTTTTTTTCATGTTGTTGCTGTAGGTACCTTATCTATGTTATTATGTAAAAGCCGGATGGCGTTAATTTTATGAATAAATAACATACGAACAAACTAAAACTGATTTTTATGTATAAGATAATCTGAAAGCTATTTTCATAAATGAAAAAAAAATATAATTCGCTCACCACTCTTAGATATGTTTAAGAAAATTTAAAATACTTAATTATGCTGGAAAAGAAACTCATGAGTCATCATTTCGGAATAACTTATACAACAGACTAACGACTTTTAGTCAAATTTAAAGCAGTAATTGGGGAAACTTTAGAAGGGTAATAACCATCAATAATTTCCGTCATTTTACTCGAAAATCAATAAAGGCTAACGTTTTCAGATTTCAGTACAAAAAATGTGCATTACGTTGCCGCTCCCTAATTCAACAGACCCCCTCTCCTACCACAGGAAGAAATATTTGATAGCGTCATGTGAAAGTACAAAAGATAAGCGCTCGCGGTTCAACAGATATCTGCTCGCAAATTTATAGCTCTGTGTGAACGAGCTTTTAACCACTGAATTTTTCGCTAACAATTTGTATTTTTTACAAAAATATGAAAATGTAAATAATAATTTTTTTAATGTGAATACCGCGGAAGACTTCCAACTGCTCCCAACCTCCTGGTGAGACTATGGCATCCTCAATTTGAGCATGTTGTGACACCGCAGGTAGTGGGGAGGGGAAAGAGACGAAGGAGAGGGAGGTGGAAAGTCTGGCTATTCCAACCTCCTTCTACTCTCCAATATCTTCAGCCTCACAAAAAACACCAATATGGGATGCTGTATTCTCACTGGTTCGGAGCAGTTGGTACCTACTCTTGCGCGGTACTCATATACAAATAAAGTTATCGATCGATTAGATCTGGCGGCCTCCATGGTCGAGAGGCAAGGCTCTCGACTAACAATAAATTTTATTTGTTTAATTTATCACAATTGTCACAATCAATTTGTCTCAATCACAACTTAAATCATTTAAATTTGCGGCACGTTCCAGATCGGAAGATACTCTCAGCATCGCCCTGGTATAAGACCACGATTCAGAATTGAAACGTTGCTTGAAATGGCTTTAGCAGTGTTAGATGACAAGATCTGAATGGCCAGGTACTTCCTAACCTTCCTCATTTTTTTCCTCTCCCCACTATCTTCAATCTTACAACATACTCCAATTGGGGATGCTATTCTTGTGAAGGTATTCACATAAAAAAAATATATGTATATATTGGATGGTCGAGCGTTCCAAAGCGTCTGCTGTTGCCAAATGTATATTGCCAAGGTTGGGAATCTTTGATCTAGGGTAATATTTGAGAATACACTTATATTGTGTATCACGTTTTTAAAACTTTTTTATCCGTCTTCTAGTGCCTAGGCACAAGTCTTAGATTCTCTAATAATCTGTATTTTGCCAAATGATCTACAACCTACAGCAAATTATTTACTTTATCACCTTGGCGCCCTTTTCCATGCCACATTGCAATGAAATGACTAAACACAAAATCCCACCTCGTAAGGGGAAATGCGGCAAATTTCCTTTTCCACCTACTGCGACCGTTATGATTCAACGGAATTCACAATTTCCAAGCCAAGACCTACGGGTAGGCAAGTAGGTACCTAAGTATTATGTACCTTTTCGTTTCGCAGCACCTCCGAAGTTTCCTACGTCTTAATATATATATATTTCTTCTGTCCGTGTGTATGTCACTGAACTCCTCCTAAACGGCTGGACCGATTTTGATGAAATTTTTTGTGTGGGTTCAAGGGGATTCGAGAACGGTTTAGATTCACAATTTGGTCCACTGGAAAATTTTAATTAATTTTTTATTTCTAATGAGTTGTTGATTTTGGAAAGTTTTACATTGGATCCGGCAGACTGTGCTACCATCGCAGTATCGAATATTCAATATTATTCTATTTTAATTTTAGTTTGTCCCGACAGTTGTGTACAGGACAACGTCTGTCGGGTCTGCTATAAATAAATAAAATAAATTGTGGAACATTCCAGAACACTCTCGAATGTTGTCCTGAGCGAATCCGGGTAACCCAGCTAGTTTCCTATAAATAATATTGCACGTTTTCCCAGTGGCGGTTTTTGGGTTTGAAAAGTGGGGAGCGACAAACATAAAGTTAACATAAAGTAAATATTTATATGCCTACACCAACCTAAGTATTATACCAAATCTAGAAAAAAAGGCAATGGAACTCACTGATTTAATAATAATAATAATGTGCAAATAAAATATAGACCGTCAACTGCAAATTGTTGACCGGACAACTCGGAATGAAACCAACTCAGAACCATCTCAGATAAGTCATTTAGAGTGATAAAAAAAATATATAAAAAATTGGTTAAATAGGTTACGTTGGATCAGGGTTATCGGCTAATTTAAAATAATTTTTATCATGGCTTTTAATGACTTTTCAAGGAGGTGTTGAGTTGACTTTATTCTCAGTTGGCATGGAACCCTGCAAATTCGTCCAAGTAGCCGTGCTTCGTTGGTACCTACTATCAGTTGGTAGCTAAATGATCGGTTCTACCTCGGAAGTGTTCGTTTTTGAGGCACGCCTCAAACTAAACACCGCGCGACCATGTCGGCTACCACTCATTTCGATTCCATGTGACTTCCCTACTCCCCTCCGCCTACATGGAATCAGCGGCTCTCGGAGGCGGGCTGTATCTCTGCCTCCCTGGCCTATTGTGAATTAGCTCAGCGTGCGGCAATACGCGTGTTGCCGGCCGTGTTGTACTGGCGTGATGAGTTACATAATGTAAAGACAATCAGTCCTAGTGAAATACAAAAAAAAATAATCATGGCTAATATTTAAACTGAAGTAATTTTAAGATATATACAATTTATAAATTGGTAACTTTAAATTAAAGTTTTACCATGTATGGATACTTGTATCTTGTATTTTTTCCCCCTTTTCTGGTTCATTGTTTTGGAGAGGCACAACCTCCCCTGCCTCATAGCACGAATCGCCACTGCGTTGTCCCGAAATTTGTAGTACAAGCGTGAAACTGGTAAATCGACAACTGAGCAATTTCTAATAATTTTATGTTTTGAGCTTTTATCCATTTCTTTCGGCAACTAAAGGGTTAAAAATATTTGGGAATTGTCTAACACGTTTCAAAAGATATTAAACAGCTGATAATAACCCTCTAGATGCCCCCTAGTGACCGATTTTTTCCAAATTTACCTCGATTTACTCGAAAACGACAGCTCAAATGAAAAAAGTTATATCGCAAAATCAACTCCGAATGTGACGCAGATTTACCAGTTTCCTGCTCGAATTGAATAAATTCATATTAATCGAACATAAAATGCAGCATTGCTTATGAAAAGGATAGTCATTCAACGTGTTGTGTATGAATGAAATAGCTATATGAATGGCCCTCTTAAGTATTCAGAGAAACTATGCGCGTTGTCTCACTTCTTCTATTATCATCTGAGCTTGTACTACGAGTTTCTGTACACCGTGCATAATAAATAACTAGTTTCTGCAAGTAGGGCGTATTTTTACTATTTTATAATCATTTTGATTGTGGAGCGCGAATATTTCGAAATAAGGCAATAATAATAAATTTATGACGAAGGTGGATTCGTAATAAACAAGTAACCTTGTTTACATTGACACTGAGAACAGTTGGAAATTAAATTAAAAATACCAATAAATTCATGAAAATAAGTGAGAAAGAATATTTCTTCTCCGGTTCTACATCATAACTCAAATACCTCAGGTTCTTTTTTTAATGTGAATACTGCACAAGAGTCCCAATTTCTCCCAACCGCCTGGATCCAGTGAGACTGGCATCCCCAATTGGAGTTTTTGTGAAACTGAAGGTTGTGGGGAGAAGGAGATGGGGGAGAGGAAGGTGGGGAAGTATCTGGCTATTCAGATCTAGTCACCAAACACGGCTATAGCCGTTTCAAGCAATGTTTTAATTCTGAATTTTACAAACCAGGGCGATACTGAGAATATCTTCCACTCTGGAACGATCCCCAAATATCTATATACGTATCCATATATCCATACTTAATATTATAAATGAGAAACTTCTCGAGTTTGTTTATGACCTTTTCACGCATAACACAATATAAAGACTTTAATAATTCTTTCACCAATATAAAGCTAAATTATATGCGCAGACTACAGGTTGTATATGAAGGTAAGCTCTGGCGTTATGAAATTGTAAATATTAATATATTTTATTTGTTATACGTTTTCTGTCGCTAACAAAAGCGAGTTTTTGCTAACGTCAGAAAAAAATCTTTTCTATGGAAACAATGTTGATATATTTTTGGGCTCTATGCTCTTAGGTACTCAGTCTACTGGTCAGCTACTACTGCAGAAAATTCAAATATTAGAATTCGTTTTTTTTTTTGAACAAGTTTGGAATAAATGTCAGATGAGAGTTCTTATATTAAAAATATAATTCGTAACGATTATAAAGACTGAATGATAAATAGAGTATTTATTTATTATATTAACGAACTTCCAAATATTTAAATAAAAATAAACATCCGAAATGTTTGTAAGCGCATAAATTCCGAACGAATGAACAAAATTGGATAAGTAATTCTTTTTTTCTTTGAGCTATAGCATTATGAAATTTAGGTGGTAGGCGAGATGTTTGAAAACCGAATGTAAGGGAATGAATATATGGAATGCGGGAGGGGATGGGGGTGGGGCGGGGGGGGGGGGGGGGGGAGATAATTGATAAGTGCAAGCGCTACAGTAATTTCCCGTAATACCATGCGAGCGAAGCCGCGGGGAAAAGCTAGTAGGTATATAAAAATCAAAATAAATATGTTTGTTTTTGTCTATAAATGTGAGATGTTATGCGTTGCTAAACCTTTTATCCGATTGCTATGAAACTTTGGGGATTTGATGTGCACATGCCTGCGATGGTTTCTATAAACAATAGTGAGTTCTGGCATCATGAAATTATGCATTGCTAACCGTTCATCCGATTGCGATGAAACTTTGGGGATTTGATGTGTGCAGGCCTGCGATGGTTTCTATATATAATAGCGAGCTCTGGCGTCGTGAAAATGCGTTACTAAACAGTTCATCCGATTGCGAGGAAACTTTAGTGAGTTATTGTGAGCACGCCGGCGAAGGTTTCTATATATACTGGTGAGCTCTGGCATTATGAAATTTGTATAAAAAGATAGGTGGCACGCGAGTTGTTTGAAAACTGAATGTACCGGGATTGAATGTACGGAATGCGGGAGGAGGAAGAGGGGAGGGGAACCCGGGTGGGGGAAGGGGAGCCCGGGAGGGGGTTCGTGGGATGGGGGAAGCGGGCGAGGGGAGTGGAGAGAGGGAAGGCGGAGAGGGGAAGGGGACGCGGGAGAAGAGTAACATCCCTTATCACCATAAAATTGTGAAGATTTTTCTATAAATTTTTGATGGCAGCCGAATAAAGTGAAAATAATATTAATTAAAAAACTCAAAATATTGAGTGTACGTGTCCGCCCGGTGCAAGCCTGCCGGCCGCCATAGACACACCTTTATATAAATAGATTGTTCAATTATTTATTTTCATTTTCTTTAAGATAAAAATCTGTATATGGGTAATGTTGCAAATTTAGTTCACCAGTTTCACATTACTTCATGTTCTAAAAACTTTTTGAATGATTTTGGATAACTCACCTAATTCTGTTCTTCTAACCAAATAAAATTTAAAAAAAAATCATAATGAACACATTAACATAAAATCAAAATTATTTTTAGAAAAATAGTAAATCAGAAATAGAGTCTGGTTGAGGGAGACCTAACCTAGACATATCCAGCTGGATTCTCTCAATTCATCACCTTGCAATGCAGTGGGATGGATTCTTACGTCCGTCACCCCTGCCACATATTCCTACCCAACCATCACACCTTTTACCTTCCCAGAACTACCTTTACCCAGAATTACCTTAAATATCTTTTTCCTTCCCAGAACTCCTTCCTTCCCTTAAAAGATCCTCCGCACAGCACCCCCAAAGATGACATAGATCCCGAGGATTTTTTCCTCCAAACCTCCAATGTGGAGCTATCGTAAAAAAATACAAAAAAACAAATAAAAATAAATCGAAGAGTGTTCAATTAGATTTGTTGTTCTGCTTTACCGGTATAAATTCTACTACGAACTGTGTATATCAAAATTTAGTGATTGATGCGTTAAATATGTCATAAACATCTTTATTTATTTATTTATGTTATCGGTGACCGGAAAAGTGCCTTGAATATTTACATTATCGCTGACCGGACAACTCAACAATGTGCAACTTCATCATTCCTTAGAAAAGACATTAAAAGTGACGAATAAACTTGGTTAAATAGGTTAAAATGGGTTAGGTTAAGGGGTATTTTCAATTTTTGTTTTTCATAACTTTTAATGACTTTTTAAAGGGGTGTTAAAAGCCAATTGTTGAGTTGTCATGGAACCATTACCCAAATTCTGATTTCATTCTGAGTAGTCCAATCATGTTATAATAGTTCAGGGACGTGAATTATTAAATTTTTGATTTTATGTAAACAAGTTGGGTCGTTAACTACTCTACGTCCTAATAATTTTAACGACTTTAGTTGTAGATAATCATAAATATTGACACGTTCCCTTGAAATACCCATTCTGAAGTTAATAAATCTTAAGAATTTATTTTGATTTATTCCTATCGTGAGTGAATGAATAGCATAACTTGGTGCCCACACTATTGAGTTGTATTCGATTTTACTCCGAACTAATGGAAAGTACAATTTTTAATGGTTCGAATAGTATATTCTTAAAATAAAACCCAACATTTTCCCAAAATTGTAATAAAATGTAGTAAATTGTATCTATCTATACAGGGTGTATTAGCACGTACGCGACCGAGCGATTCTGGGCAAATTCTATTCTGAGCAAAAGCAACTCTCAGCAAAAAGAGTAAAAAAGCAAAAACAAAATTTGTAGCCAAAATTGTGGATGTCGCTTTACTGTTCGATGATATTTTTTTCCAAAATAAATTAATTTATTTTGAGAGATATGGGTATGGGAACCGCCGCCCCGGGAATCATTTATTGGATAACCAAGATCTCTGCCGTAGGTTACCAAGTGATTCGTTACGTTTGGTGACTTAGCAGGGGTGCTCGGGTTCATGGGGTGAGGTTTGTCCAGGTCTTGGAGGCCCATGAGTCCTCAAGAGTCTTCCTCCACTCATCTCGGTTTTGGGCCAGCTCTCCAGTTTAGAAGTTCCAAGGTAGATACGTCTTTAAAAACGTTGTTGCTCCATCAAAATCTTGGCCTTCCCAGGCTCCTTCGCTCTATCGGTCTTAAGTTTAGCAGGGACTTTGGTGCTTGACGCTCGGTCATTCTCTCTACACGACCCAGCCACCAAAGTCCTCCCAGTTTTATAAATTTTGTGACATTTAGCTCCTTAAACAGAGTATAGAACTCATGGTTGATGTATATCGTGTACATGATATGAATCAATCAAATATCGAAGAGTATCTACGTGTAATTTGTTTATTTATACCAATCAAAATCATTGAATTGAATGACAAATGCAACGTTGCTAGCTCTTTCGCAGCCCAATTAAAGAATCCCCATTAAAATATCCCCACTCACACGGTGCCATCAGCGGATGGCACAAAATATATTAATATTTGTTTTATAAATTGTTTAGGTATTAATCATTCACGAATAAACAAAACATTACTTACTTTGTTGATAAGTCAAATAACAACTGAATAAATAACACGATTGAACCAACACTTATCTATTTTTATTCCGTCTAAGGATAAAGAAAAGTACGATACTGAACACTCAAAGTTGACCGTCTTTCCGGAATTAATTCGTTGGAATTATAATTCTTGGTAAATCAAAAATATACTGATAGATAATCTGACGTCTCAATACGCCTCGTTTTTTTAAATTTTATTGATGTACCTAATACTTTACACCTCTTTTGATGTTGGATTTTACAGCTTTGTGTTTATTAATTCAATTTCTGATTAGAATATCGTCATTAATTTCGTTACTTACTTCCATATCCAATTTTCTGGCCTGATCCGTTAGATTGAAGCGAGATTGGATTTCCTTTGAACTTTCAACTGATATTGATATGGGTTACCAATCTAGAGCCGCCCAGTCCCTTGTTCCGGTGTAATATCCCAATATTAAATTTATTCTACTTCTTTGAATCAAGTATTCATAGCTTCGCATTGTTGTCTCTAAAATGTTTCGCAGTTGCTAATAGTTTTCTGTTACATATTTTTTAAATAGTCACGACTCAAAATTCTCAATAGAAACTCTTCTTTAAATCGTATATAGATAGATCGATTGGTAGATTAGGACTGCTGTCAAATTATACAATACTTACAAAATAACACAATATGATAAAAATAAAAGTAATAAAAAAACAGTACACATATATAATAAACGAATGAAGCAAATATCATAGTAGGACATTACTAGTAAAGGTGGTGTAATTTTTATAGAATTGATAAACCGTGAACGTAAAAACCTTACTAATAGATACGTAAAATAGTTCTTGGAAAGACATACGAGAATATTGTTATGTTTGGTGACCGGATAACTCAGAATCTCCTTTGAAAAGTAATTAAAATTGATGTAAAACAAATCGGTTAAGTAGGTTACGTTAGGTTAGGTTATGGGCTATTTTTAAATATTTTTTTTTCGTAGATTAATGAATTTTCAAAGAGGTGTTGATTTGATTTGATTCTGAGTTGGCATGGAATCTTAAACATGTTGAAAATTGGAGAAATTATAGTAGAAAGTTTATAATGAAAATTGGAAAAAATATAGTATAAAGAAGAAAATAGAAAAGAGAAAAAGTCATGCACGAGATTATTAGATCATATTCAAATACATAATATTTTTTATAGTTTTATACATACATGTGTATTATGTATTATGTACAAATACGTGCAAACACACATACACCCCTCATATACATATATATTTATACGCGTACATATACATGAACAAATATACACACATTTATATATATATACATAGTAGATATACCTTTATCTGGGAACGAAAAACAGGCCACTAGCATTGTCACCTTCACTCATCAAAAAGTCCCTAAAAGCCATAGTATAAAATCGTAAAAATCTATTGATGAATAAATAATGTAATTACGTATAATAATTGTGATGCACCATGTATGGAGTTTTTTTACGTATTTTTGAATTTTGTATAATTTGTTTCCAATCTTATGTTAAAGGTTAATGGGTTAAACCATTTCATTCCAATATATTTGTTAAATTGTTGGGCTGTGGTGGTGTTACTACAGGGATAGTTATAGAGGCAAGCTTGTTGAAACAATCTTTGCAAATTTGTAAAGGGTTATTTTTTTATAAATAATTTGCAGTGAAGGAACTTCAAATTCTTGAAATAATCGGTTGGTGGGATAATCATACGACTTTTGAAGTACCAAACCAAGAGAAAAGTTTTGAGTGCTTCACCCAGTCATTTATCTATGGCACAAACCTTATCCTAAAAAACCTTATTATAAGAATAGATAGTTTTTTCTCGTATAAAAATAAGGGCAATGATTGCAAACAGTGGTCTGCCTTGACTTTTTTCCGAGAGTGTGATTTTTTTTACCCAATGTAGATAGGTACCTATAAATGACTTTTTTCCCATTTCAAATGTCTTTGAGGTGATTTTTATTTTATATTAAACTTTCATATTTTACGAATGTTTTACGAAGTAAACAACACAAAAAATGCAATGAAATGTTTTTCAGGAGACAAACATTCAAATCATCCAAATATTATTGATTACTTTGATCACCAACCTAGTTTACTGATTTTGATGAGGGGCGCCTAAATTTTACTCGTGCCAGGCGCCGTTTGGCCTAGGACCGGCACTGCCTGCATCAAAGCTCTAATAACTTTTGCCATTGCTTTGTCATTCGGAAATCAGATATCACTACTATAACATTCCTCCCGGCGATGACGATACGATGAACGGCGATATATCGTGTGGCAAATGACTCGAAGCATGTTCCAAGCATGGCTATGAAATTCCATTACGACATTAGTCATAAAAAAGTTTGATAAGTGGATCGGAATGTAGTCGGATGAAGTTGTACAATAATTTGCCTTCTGACGAAACTAGTAGTATCTGGACAGAGAGAGTTATTTTGTGAATTAATTATCAGGTAATTCATATTGAGGTAAAGCAAAAATTACGTCTGTATCAGAGCGTATTGAAAAAAAAAACATTAAAAACTTTGTTCCCTGACGCCTCTGATTCTTGACGGCTTTGCTCTGCTTTCCGCCAATGGTTGAGCCAAGATTTAAATTAAATTTGCAAGATGCGTGCAATCGGTCGCCACGCGGACAGTTATCGACCAATTCTTGCACTGTCATAATATCAGTGTGACACGTAGAACCACCACCGTGGAAATCACAGTTATAAAATTATTTACATATCCACCGAAATAGTCAATGGTTATTTAATTCGTGACGTCCGCCGTCATGACAATCAGTGAACTATAAAGTTATAGTTAACTACGGCCATACAGTTCAAGTATCCGTCTCGTACAAATCGTACAAGTGCCTGTGACAAAACCCTAACTATTTGAGTGCAAACCAAATGTGAAGCCCCATGAATAAACACCGTAAGATCACCAGCCGTAAGTACCATTGTGATATACTCTGCTATTGGTGTGCGACATTCAATAATGTTGGGGAACCACAAGTGGTTATTCGTGCAGAGAGATTCTTCGCTCCAATCTGACCCCTTTGAAGTGGCGCCGGTCAACAGCGCCACATTCCTACTATGTTTTTTGATATTTAAAAAAAAAATCCATTAAAAACGGAAAATCGGGAAACGCACTGTCATTGCACGCCACTATTTTATACAAATTATTACTTTAACGTAAAAGCATCAAAGGTGCTCTGAATGTTATAACAATAATTAATGCAAATTGAATGAAAATTCATAGAAAATGGAATCATTAATCTGATAAAGACTTATTGCGGCCAGGATAGCGACTTCATTAATTAAATGAGTTTTTAATTCATTAAGAATGTTTTTTTTAAGTGCATTTTTTTATTAGAGCCTCGTGTTGACGTTCATTTTATAAACGGCTTCTTAATTATTATTTTATGTATTAGAGAAGGGTAAGGCAATGGGGAATATTGTTTATAATACTAAAACACGCATCAATCACGCATCACGATGTAGATAGCCTCCGTGTTCGAGGGATAATGTTCTTTACTAGCAATCTGGAGGTCGCGGGTTCAAATCCCAATCAGTTCAATCCAATTTGTGTTATTTCACAATTATTTAATTTATAGCATGATCCAGAGTGGAAGATAGTCTCAGTATCGCCCTTGTGTAGTACCGCCATTCAGAATTGAAACGTTGCTTGAAATGATTTTAGCCGTTTTTGGTGACCAGATCTGAATAGACGGGAACTTTTCCACCTTGCTCCACTCCACCTCCTTTCCCTCCCCACTACCTTCAGACTCACAACATTCCCTAATTGGGGATTTCATAGTCCCACTGGCGCCAGACGGTTGGGAGCAGTTGAGGTTCTTGTGCTATGTTCCCATATAAAAGAAAAAATATATTAACAAATTAATATTTTAATCTTTTGGTTAAGAAACGTTGCAGCGTTATTTCATTTATAGTAAATATTGAGTTTTTCTTTTTCTTTTTCTTACGCATGTTAAAACAGTCCAAATATTTCAATAGGGCTATAAAACCATTTGGGGTACGTTGTGATGCTGAGTGGAGAGGAAAGTGCTGGGGAAGAGGACGGCTGGGAAGTAGGTACCTTGCTGTTCAGATCTGGTCATCATATACGACACTTTAAGCAACGCTTCCATCGTGACTGGTTATCCTTTAACAGAGCGATACTGAGGGTATCTTCCACTTTCTAGAAATAGATTTCTAGCTGTATGTCACTGTAATAATTTTGGAATTCAATAGCGGTGGATCCACTCAGACTTTTTTATTTTTTTTTTTAATGTGAATACCGCACAAGAGTCCCAACTGCTTCCGTCTGGAGCCAGAGAGACTATGGCATCCCCAATCGGGGTATGTTGTGAGGCTGAAGGTAGTGGGGAGGGGAAGGAGATGGGGAAGAGGAAGGTGGGAAGTACCTGGCTATTCAAATGAATGAATTGTGAAATAACACAAATTAATCAAATAAAATTTATTTGCCATGTCGGGATTCGATCCCGCGACCTTCGGAATGCGAGTCAAGAGCCTTACCGCTGGACTACGCCGGCCGTCGAAGTGCCGCTGGACTACGCCGACTGCTTGAAATGAATTAGAAATTCCTCTTGCCCATTTCTTTTCCCTCCTCACTCTCTTCAGCCACACAACACACACCAATTGGAGTTGCCATAGTCCTACTGGCTTCAGGCACTTTTGGCTCTTATGTGACTTTGTTCTGCTTTCCACCAATGGTTGAGCCAAGATTGAACCAGTAAAATTGAGAATAATAAAAAAGTATTTAGATGAAAAATATTAACACATTAAAAAATGCGTATTTTAGTAGGTGCCGACTTTGTTATAGGTTATACCATTTAAAAAATTCATTGCAAACTTTCATAAAAATTATCAAATAATTATGTAATTATTAAACGCCAGTGAACACAACTTTAATATTAAACTTAATGAAATTTACGCACGAGTAGATTCAATTAAATAATGTGGTTTATATTAGAAAAACTGTCTTCTTATTTGTTACGATTTATAGAATAGAATCATCTTCTGTCAGTTTAATCTTGCGAGTTTCTTATCTTCTTTTAGACCCCTGTCAGTTTGCCTAGTAGGGTTGAAAAGGGATTTCAGACCCTTAGTGATTCACTCAACCCTCTTCGATGTGTCTCAGAGACCAGAATAAATTACTACAGAACTGGTTGTGAAATTGAAATCTGTTCTTATTTACAAAACTACACATGAACACGATAAAACGTCAAAAAGGGGGCCGCCGGTTGTCAGTAAGTTGTACTAGAATCTAAAAATACTATATCGCATGCATGTAATACTATATCACATGAATCTCAGAATACTATATGACATGGTCCTATGAAGGAAGGATGGCGTGATTTCAGGTCAATAGTATTTTTAGGACGCTTTTCGATATACATTTATATTTTTAAACGTAATGTAAATTATATATATCAAACAGTATTAATAAACAGTTGAATTTCAGAACCCGACTTCGATTGCATGACTGACGCCAAGCCTTACGCTTCGCGCCACAAATAGCATCTGTGTACGTGGAATTTTAAACGGAGCTACAGTTGTAATTCGGTTTAAAATTTAAAAAAATCGTCACAAGATGTCACCACTTCCGTCGGCAGGTTGGTATGATCGTGCCCCAGGCGAGTATAAGTATTACGATTTAGTGAACTAGCAGTATCCCTCCGAATACGGAAAGATTGACGGTAATAGTTGTATCGAGCGGCTATATATTACATATTGACATCATTGCTTATCTCGGTTACTTTGTCCTGGTGACTATCACTAGATGACAGTAGATATAGGCTATTTTTGGAACCAGTTCCTGTTGGATTTACAAAGTGGTCACAAACACTAACTGGGCGAAGCCGAACCAAAAGCCGCCCCAGGGCCGAGCAGAAAATACTGCCTAGCGTGTTTTTAACTGCTAGTTGTTATTATTAGGTTCTGCAAGTATTTTAGTTTTTTATTATTGTTACAGCTGTTTCGGCTTACAAGGCCATTTTCAAGTTGTGGTTAGACCACTTTGAGATGACGTATTAATAAGATTCCAAATTTCAATTTGAAGGTGCCTAAATTGATTTATTAGACCGGTAATAAATCATTTTGGCACCTTTAAGATTGAAATTTAGAATCATATAAATAAGTCATCTTAAAGTGGCCTACAATGTTTGAAAATGGCCTTGTAATTCGAAACAGCTGTCACAATAATAAAAACAAACTAAAATACTTGCGGAACTTTATAATAACATTATTAAATTTTATTTAAATTAAGTTTAAAAAAAAAATTAAATGGGGTTAAATACAAAAATAATTAATACATTTTCGATATGTCTCAGAGACATGAAAAAATTACCCACTCATGACATATTGAGATAAGAATTTTGATCTTACACTAAGGATGGGTTGTTTCAAAAAATTTGATGGATTCATCAAATATTTGAACTTGATTTTCACCTTCTGTGTAAGTTCTTTTCAAGTTCTGTTATTATATAGTTATAGGACAGTTGCTTCACAATACTGAAATAATCACAGAACTTGAATAGAACTTACACAAAACGTGAAAATTAACTTCAAATATTTGATGAATCCATCAAATTTTTTGAAACAACCCGTCCTAAACTTACAAAACTACACTTGTTTGGTTCTGAAACAGTTTAAAAAAAAAACTTAATCCATATTCCCCAAGTCCTTCAATCATGTATTCCTTTCTCTTCCTCCTTTCCTCAAAGTCTCTACCAGGAAAAGAAGAAGATGTTCCTACCTACATGTTGAACAATATTGCCACCCAAGTTTACATTACCTACTTGAATAGTTGCAATTTGATAGTGACATGGCTCACAACTCGCTCTTTCGAAATATCGCAAATAATAGAAAATTTCATTTTTTATTAAATCAAAGTGTCGTTGCTTAAAACCTGGTGTTGTGCCGATATATTGGGAAGCCAGGATCGATCCTGAAGCGCCATAAGAAGCCGTCAAAAGGTAAGAGACTTCCTCTCAAAACCTATTATCCTTCGATCATACTTCAAAACACAATCCATGGTCTATTCATCAACAAAAGGATTTACAGTTCGTACAGTCTCGTGTCGCGGAATCGGCCGTGATAACACTCATACACGTAAATAATTTTAAGAGACCCTTGCTTGTGTAGCGGTACACTGGACGAGTGGACGGATCAAAAAATATGAAGCTAAAGAATGAAAAACCTTCTCACCCCCGCCCGCGCCTTTATCTGTCGCACATATTAACGCATATTTCTCTTCCGCTTACGTTCATTGTTAAGATGAAGACATACTCGTACTAAATAATGCAAAGTCATACAAAATCATATGTTATTGTTTTGAAAATTTGATCGCTTAGAAGTATTATAGATGCTTCAATTAAATACTGCGTGTAGAACATATCTTGGCCCTTAAAAATATCGGGTAATAAGTCTTTTAATAAGCCTAGAAAAAAATAATGTATTAGGTCTATAAAAAATACTTTCAAGTGCAAACTCTCCTACTTATAAACCCCTTTTCGGATATGGTTTTATTGTTTAATGTGGAAAATTCAGTTTCTTTTATGATAATCGTAAAAAAAAATATATTCATGCCAGAACTTCACAAAATAAAATAAAATATGCATTTTCTCGTTGATATTTCACAATACGGCCGGCAGTCGACGAATTTGGATTTTCAAAGTGAACTCCATACCGTCCACCGAAGAACTACTGACTAACCCCATCCATTTTCTGTCATTCAGCCCTCGGCCGGAGCGAGGAATGGACGTGTTGGCTCCGCGTCGCTTGGTTTCGTGATACAACTTTACATTTCCGTTTTACTACAATAAACAATGCGTAAAAAATGAGTTAATATTTTTTTCTGGCCTTTACGAAATCAACCAGTAATAAAAAATTCTCAAATACCTTTTTAAACCTTTCCAAAAGCTTTTTCTCAAGTAATTTTAAACTCCTCCCATAAAGGGGCGTGAATTCCGATTTCAATTTTTTCCTGAACTATTGGATCGCCTTAAGTCAGTAACTGCGCGAGAATGGATTATACCTTGTTCAGGCTGGTCTTAAAGTTTGGCGTGTACTATATTACCGTCGACAAGATTCGACAATAACAAAGTCGACCATTCGTTGTACGTTCTTTCGACGGCGATTGCGAACGACCCCATTGTAAAATTGAGCCCCCAAATTCAAATTTCGAACGTACTCTTACAAAACTACACACGTACGTAATAATATACCTAACACACATCGCATTAAAATCGCTCAAGAATTGAATGTGGAATGCCCCTGAATTTCTGTAATGATAATGACCGTTATTTTCCTGATGTGGTGTGTCATAGGTAATATGTGCATACTGTAATATGTTCGCAGGTAGCGACAACAAAATAATAGTCCTAGCGGAGCTTTATTTCTGCTTTTTGACAAGCAAAAGTTTATAGATATTATTTTCTTATTATTCGAAGGGTTAAGACAGAGGCGTTGATTTTCAAATAAATGGTTCCCGTGGTGGAGGTACCCATGCCCTCAATTTTTTTTTTACATGAGCTCCACACAGGAGGCCCTAAGGAAAATAATTTCCTTCAGGACCTATGTCATCTTTGGGGATGCTGTGTGGAATGTTTTTTTAATGAAAAGGAAGAGAGAGGAGAGTTCTGGGAAGGAAAAGGGTTTAAGGGGTGGGTAGGAATCTGGGGTTTAATGTGTCCTGGTAGTCCGCCTCCAAGACCTAGACAAACCTCACCCCATGAACCCGGGCATCCCTGCTAAATCACCAAACGTAGCGAACCACTTGGGGTGACCTATGGCAGAGGCGTTGGTTATCCAGTAAAGGTTCCCGGGGCGGCGGTACCCATTCCCGCCTCCCAAATTGCGAATTATTACAAACAAAGCAATAAATTGTGATTGTTTATATATTTGAGATTTTTTTTCTATATGGTATGGTGTCTAACGTTTTTTATCAGAAACTTTATTTGTAGTTTTTTTATTATTCATGGATTGAAAATGATATTTTCGAAATCTAGTTCTATAATTTGACCTCTGAAAGCCTGTATCGAAGATCTACGTATTATGAAGTAGTCGTAAATCCGTCCTGTATTATTAATCAATGAATTCATCAAAATTAAAATATCTTCTCATCGCAAGGTCATAGAAGGAAGTTTCCTGGAAAATGGGCGACTTTTCCGTAAGAAATTTAATTTGGTTCGGATTTTCTTAGAATTAAGGTTAAGAAAGAAGGCTCCTTTATTGATAAAACAGAAAGAGAGTTATTTAATTACGTTCAACGCTCGTAAAATCGGTTTTACAAGTAAATCTTGTAAAACAGTAAAGTTTAGAATAAAAAAATTTGCTCAGATTTGTCAATCTGCCTGGAATTTTAAGATCAACTACCTTCAAATCATTGTCATTTCTACCAAATGCGATTTTTTTTACATCACCTCCATACAGGAGGCCCTGAGAAAAATAATCCCCCCTCGGGCCTATGCCATATTTGGGGAAACTGAGTGGAGGGTCTTTTTAGGGAAAGGAGGTAGAGGAAGTTCTGGAAAGGAAAAAAGGTGTAAGATGTAGGTAGGAATCTGGAGATCAATGCGTCCAGGAGTGACGGACGTATGAATCCATCCCTCCCACCGCGGTATAAGGCGATGGGTCAAAAGGTCTTTCTCAACCAGTCTCTCCCGATCCGGCCCGCCACGCCGAAAACTTAGACAAATCTCACCCCATGAACCCGGGCACCTCTTCTAAGTCACCAAACATAGCGATCCACTTGGGGTGACCTATGGCAGGGATGTTGGTTATCCAACAAATGGTACCTCAGGCGGCGGTACCCATACGATCTCCCAAATTGTAGGCGAAACATCTATTAATTTGTAAAATTTTGTGAAGGACGAGATTATTTCAGATTGCTTACTGCGAAAATTTTTATGAAAAAAATGAAAATGTTAAAAAGTAGTGCAAAGCCGGGTGGTATGCCTACCCTATAGAATAAGGTGTTCTTACTTATGCTGTAACCTACCCCTAACATTAGTTGGCAAATGAAACTTGATGATTTATATGTAGGGTGAAGAATTGAATTAAATTTATATGGATACAAAATCTTTTAAAAATTATTAATAGATTTTGTATTCATACTTCTCCCTAAGTTCATTTAAATACCTACTTTTTTTTTCCAAATTCTTGTCGTCTACTGTTTTATTTATCAATGTCTCATTCGGTAGCTGTGAAACTATGTTTTAAATGCCTTTTTAAATTTTTTAGCTTCACAAATGAGGCACAAATTACGAAAATAAATTTTCTCAGGACCTATGAGTATGTCAACTTTGGGGATGCTATGTGAAGGGTCTTTTTAAGGAAAGGAAGGTTCTGGGAAGAAAAAAGGTACGAGGGTTAGGAATTTAGGGGTCCAGGAGTGACGGACGTATGAATCCATCCGTCCCACTCTTCACGATTTGTTTCAGATATATACAACGTAAAATTGACCAGTATATTTCGGATTCAAAATCACCGCTATAAACAGCCAAATAATAAACGCGAATCTACTATATGAACTATATATAGTTCTAGTGACAAAGGTGTAGGCTAAATATTATAGCTAGGGGCTATAGGCCTTCATGTGCCCCTACTCCCGACTAACGGGGGGATGTCTGGCGTCTGGAGGGGGAGTAGACCCCGGGAGGGTGGGGGGGAGGAGGATGCAGGGGGCAAGGGAAGCAGGGGAGTAGTGAGGAGTGGAGGGGGTTACGCAAGCCTCATAGGCCTGCGCCGGGTGGAGAAAGAGCCCCCTGCCATCACGAGAAGCCATTAATTCATTCACTCGTATAATCGCTCAGCTGTGATGCGAATTGAATATTAATAAAATT
Organism: Glyphotaelius pellucidus; assembly: GCA_936435175.1. Classification (NCBI taxonomy): domain Eukaryota; kingdom Metazoa; phylum Arthropoda; class Insecta; order Trichoptera; family Limnephilidae; genus Glyphotaelius; species Glyphotaelius pellucidus. The sequence continues at coordinate 31,973,919 of OW386547.1, forward strand.
TTATAGATACGGCTTGGAATTTAATATTCTATCTTCAGGTCATCAGGTTGGATGAGGAAATTAAGATAGAAATTTTATCAATTTGTTAAAAGAAAATGTGCACAGAGGTGCCCCTTTACACTTTCATTACTGGAACCTCTGTGGGTTATGACTTACATAATGATAAACCATGTTTTTATAACGATTTGTTAAGATGAAGCTATAAGTGAAATCTTACTTAGATTCTTTTTATATTAATCTTTACGACGAATCGGTTTACAGTATGAACATCAAAAAATATGCTACGGATAAATTGAAGCTTTTACTAGCTTTTATGTGTATTAAAATTGGAAAATTATTATTTACATATCAAGAAATATGGGCGCAAACCACCAAAAAAAAGTTTTTTCATGACTTAGCTATGAAGCAATATAAGAAAAAATTAAAAAAAACACCCCTTTATGGCTAAGACTATTTTTGAGGTTTTGTATGTTGTTAACTTTTTTTCATTCTTATAAAATTATGCACAAAATAAATAAAAACCACTTTTTTTGCTTACTTGCCTCGTGCAAATAAGATGGTCGATTTTAAATTTGAATGCATGAATATCGAAATATTTCTAGCGTTTATATTCCTCTTAAACTGAAGTTCGGTAGTTTTAACCCCATGGTAAATTGCAACAGATCTCATCAAAACTTTACATAAATTACCGAAAACTTTAGAATTATCGTAAAACTCCACGTTTCACTTATTCGAACGATTTTTTTAGAAATTACTAAAAACAACTACCAAACTAAAACTATTAACTCACTTGAAATAGTATAGTTGTTAATAGGCACCTGTCCATTAGGTACTAATATCTATATTTAACAAAGCCTCTTCATTTTATCGCCTAAAATGTAGTGTGATACATGTTTTAGGTGAGAAAATGATCACACAATATGTGATCCATCTTGGAAAATCGAACGAAGAACTTGCTGAATTAGCATAGGTCTGAATAGGTACTAATCTTTGTATTAAACAAAGCTTCTGAATTTTCTCGCCTAAAACTATTATCATAGTATGTGATCCATCTTGGAATATCGAACGACAAACTTGCTTGAAATAGCAAGGACTTGAATAGGCAGGTAGGCACTATTTATTAAACCGAGTCTCCCCATTCTCTCGCCCTAAACTATTAAAAGAATTTGTGATCCACCTTTGAATATCGAACGACAAACTTGCTTGAAATAGCAAGGACTTGAATAGGCAGGTAGGCACTATTTATTAAACCGAGTCTCCCCATTCTCTCGCCCTAAACTATTAAAAGAATTTGTGATCCACCTTTGAATATCGAACGACAAACTTGCTTGAAATTGCATTAATTTGAATATGCAAACACGTACCTTCCTCTTTTCCATATCCTTCCACTCCCAACATCCTTTACAACCTTTTTATAAAACTGGGAATGCCAATGTCCCTTTGCTCCGGATACTTGGGACGTTTATATGGTAACTGTTCACAAAAAAAAGTTTTTCTGTAGGTATTTGTGTGTGCGTTAAACCAAAGGCTTTCCACTACATTTCCGAAACTATTAACACAATAATAACATGTGATCCACTTTGGATCTCTGAGCATTGAGCGATGAAAAGTGGCATAACAGCGTGGCTGACGGGTCTGCCCGCTTCGCGACTTCCTCCTCTCGAAGGCCGTGTGGAGAGCGGCCGAGCCAATGGCAGTCCCGCAGCCCGCCGGGTCATACATTCGCCTCACGCGGAGCCCCGATCGTGCGTGCCTTTTGCTAACTGCCTACCATCCATCCACCTTCCGCTGCCACTCACAGGTACCGGGTTCTACTGCCTGACTGCCAGACCAACCAAACTAACATACTTACATGCCGCAGATCCCACACACCACACAACTGTACGACAGTTCTACCGCGAGTCTCACCGCACGCTCACGACTTAGCAGAGTGCTTGGCGCCTTTTACAAGAAACACCGATTCGATTACACTACATTAAAAACGGTTTAAACAGTGAAATAAACGCATCAAAATAACAATTGTTTTATAACTCATTGAATTGAGCAGTTCTCGATTTGATTGAGAGCAGTTTCTGTGATTTTCTAGTGTCTGTACTCTTGTTTTCTCGCGAACCGGCATCGGGAGGCTTTCACTACGTTATTTTGTAACAAGTGTGTTAATGAAACACTGTGTGTTTGTTGATCTCCTCTGTTGAATTGTTGAATGCTTCGCGTTTGATTGATCGCCGATAACCGGTAAGTTTGGAAATTGTGTTATTATAATATGTTATGTTTCATTTAAATAGTAGACTCGTTCGCGGTCTTTGCTCGACTGGTGAGGAAATCAAATAGATTATTTAGATATTACATATGTTTTATTGTGCTCCCAAAATTGTAACCCGACAATGTAGAATTTGCATTCTGTGAATGCTCGTTGAAAACTGGATTGCATACGTCCTAAATACATTACTTTCGATAAGCTTACCAACTCTCATAAGTGTTAAACAATAAACACATAACTTATACAGAGAGGACTGAAATTGTACGTAATTGTAATAACCAATACATGAAATCGTGTGATATAAGAATTACATACTGTATTATTTGTTGATCTTTAAAACCGCTGAGAGAGCGTTCTCAAATTGGAAATTTAATAAGTTCTTATTTATTCTCGTTTTCACAAAATGCCTTACTAATCGACCCATGAGTAATAAATAAATAAAATCTCTCATAAATACACATTATTACAAAATTCTTCGCATACTTGTCGGAGCGTTATTATTTGATTTCTCTTGAATAATATTCTTGGTAATACAAAGAATTGTTTTCTTGTTTACGTGATTTATTTATTTGTCCTTCGATAAACAGCGTATTAAAGGAACATATTTATTAATATTTTAATTGCAATTACTTTGTAATGTGGTATTTAACATCTATAGGTATCTAATTGTAATTCAGAGAGTGATTATTCCTTGCATTACTATCCGCTTCTCACGATATCTAATAAAGAAATTCTATACACGCCTCTAATAAAGAAAGGGAACGAGAAATTCAATGAAATCTTGATTACGTAACCCTATACTCCATTGAAGACTAAATATTCATTATTATATGAAGAAGTTTAGTAAAATAAATCGATATAATTTTATAACGTCCTGAATTTTTCATTTTAAAATTCTTTAAACATTTCTGAATATTCCCTTTAGGCCTTGTTAGAAGGCCAAAATATTTCCGCTTTGCAACAAAATCCAATAAGCGGAATATTTCTGAATGTTTCCGAAAACTAAAAACTGTTTTTGAAAGATGATGAAATGCGCTTACAAGTTTTAATTCAAAATAAACATACAATTTTTGGAATATAAAAATTTTGGATGAACATATAAAAAAGTTTAAAAAATGGCTCACCTTACGTTTTTCTAACTAAAATTACTGAAAAATAAAATAAAAACACACAGATATTTTATTAGGTAAATGTATTATAAACATTTTCACAATGAAAAAAATTCACAATGTTTCATAAATTTTTTTCAAGCTGCGGTCGGAAACTTTGGTTTCATAAAGTTGGTATATTTTAATTACTACAAGCGTAAGATTTTCTCTTTTTAACACTGTTTGGATCGTATTTCTAACCATGATAGTAAGAGAGACACATCGATTTCTACGAGACCTATTTTATTTATTCCGAAAAGAAAACAAATTAGCTTGAGGGGTTAAATGACAAATCAGTCTTTTAATCGAAAATGAAGAAAATAGAACTTTTATGATATACCTACAATGAATGCAGAAACGGGCGGTCCGTTTGGTAGATTCCTTGCGACTATGATTAAACGGATTGCAATTTTTAGAGCACGTAGGGTGGGAATGCTGTCCTCGTTCTGCCGGTATTATGATGTAAGATGCTCCGAGTAACTAGAGTCGTTGATTATTTTGGCATCGGTGCGCTCAGGAAAAAAGCCAAACGCGCGCTCAACATTTGAACACAGTTGACATTTGTCACATATGATCTTGTTCCTAAGACTCGTTTTCGAGTTCAACAGCTTTGCTGTGAACGGTCTCTGTAATTCCTTCCCCTACAACATGGGTCTCTTCAAGACTCAGGTTAACTCTTTCTTTTCCTCGAAAATATCCTTCACACATCATCCCCAAAGATGACATAGGGTACCTGAGGGTAATTATTTTACTCAAGGCCTCGTGTGTGGAGAAAAATTCAAATATTTATTAAATTACATAACCTATCACATTTAAACTCATTTATTTAGAAAGTACATATGAAAATCGCGAGACAAATTGAATTCTTGACAAATCAGTTCCAATTTTGAAAATGACACAATTTAAATGCTGTGCTAAAATTTTGGTGACCAACAACTCAGAATCATGCAACTTCAACACCTTCTTTGAAAAGTAAAAAGTGATGAAAAAACATATTAAAAAGCGGTCATGTAGGTTACGTAAGGTTAGGTTATGGGCTTTTAATTTTTTTTCATAACTTTTAATGAATTTTCAAAGGTGTGTTGAAATCGCATGATTTCACGGAACCAAAATTTTATACTATAGGTAGATTCTTAATTGCTTGCCTAAACTCTTCATACAATCAGATTAATTTTTTAAAAAACGACACTTAAATTCAAAGCAAATTAGAGATCATTTACTAAAAATTATTAAGAACGCACAGACAACCGTAATTAGTATTTTTGATAATATGATTACGAAAGGAAAAAGTTTTTGCTTGGAAGATTTTCCCGATGTGTGATCCATTACAAAATGTATTCAAGTTTCCTCTCTTTGCGTGATCTTTTTCTTATTTAAAAAAAATAATATTATTTTCCAAAAAATATCGTACTAAATGATGATGGAAATAACGATTTTATCAAGAAATTTCCGACAGTAAGAGCTGTACCAACGCTAAAGCCAGCTTTGAGAGTTAAATTTAACTGTTTCAATCACATTTCTGATTAAGTTTATAGCTCAGATTGGTGGCCAATCGGTTTCGCTTAAACATGCTTCTTAAAGCACTTATTTTAGGCACATTGCCTAAGGATAATCAGAAGGTAAATTCGCGTTAAATATATTAATAAACTAGCGAGTACCCGGCATGCGTTGCAATGCCACAACAAAAAAAGAAAGCGTATTTTAATTCTGTTTATTGAATTATTTACTAACTAATTTGTTATTTATATATTTTCATACAAATTTTATATTGCCAGAGCTCACTAATATATATAGAAATCTTCTTAGGCATGCGCACAACAACTCACAAAATTTTCATCGCAATCGAATGATTGGTATAAAAATGCAAACGGACAAATAAATAAACAATTATTTATAAGAAAAACTCTCTTTTTATAACTTTTGAAGGTTATTTCCATCAACGTAATATATCATTGAAGAAGAAGATAACAATTATAATCTAAATGAAAATATGAAAGAGAACAAGACACAGAAAAATTGAAAAAGACAATGGTCGCAACTGGGACTCGTTTCTGACAAGTGTTTTCTTTCATATTTTCATTTAGATTATAAGTGTTATCTTCTTCTTCAATAAAATAAATAAACATTTTAATTTATTTTTGTGTGTTACGCTGTGTTGCGCTACCTCTTTTATATACCTCTACTTTAGCCACTTTTCAGACAGCGTTACAACGTCCATCGCGATTACAATATGACGCTGTAATGAAGCGGTTTGGTGTGTCATGCGCAACTCGGCATGACACACCAAAATTAAATAACGATAATACTTTTGGCCGTGAAAGTCTAAAACCATTTCCAAAGAAACATTAATTTTTTGCATAATGAATATGAGATATTGATTTTTAACTATTCATCTTTATTAATCAGATTGATCAGATTACTAGAGATTACTGTGTTGGGAGCAGGCGCAGTTTAACACAAGTATTTTAATATAAAAAATAACAACAATGTTATTTCATTTAAAGACAATCAGCATCGTACCATTGTACGTATACTTATCACCCCTCGAGCTTTAGGTGTTCGGTTTTCGATTTAATTGATATCATTCCTCAAAATATTAATAAAGAAACATTTGAACTGTTTACTTCAATTTAAAGCTAATGAATCCACCTAAATTTTACCGTCCGTCCCGTATTTTTAGATTCTATAAATTTTGGCAAATTGTGGCAAGCAAGCTCAAGACGTTTTACATAATAAGCCAAATATTTTTCCAGTGGTAAATAGGTTTTAATGATAAAAACTAATGGTTTGATTGTAGGCAATGTTAAACCATGAAGAGTGTGATTACTATGAACAGATATATTATAATATGTATAAAACATGTTCCTTTAGGCATTTTATTTTATTTATCCCCTTCCCTATGCTTACGAATTTGCAAGTAGATTCGTAATAACCATTTTAGGTAAGTTTGCGGTTGTGTTATCAGTAGTACCTACCAGCTTTTTACCGCAAGTTACAACGAACTAAAAACATTAAATAATTAATCCAACCATTATCCATGATTTTGATGAGAGATTATATGTGGATGTGTCATTAAAAAGGTCATTGGCTGATGCATCCTGCTTACGAATAATGGCTTCAGATGCACTTGAAAATGGACTGTAAATACTAAAAATGAAACGAGACGAAATTGTGTTTGATGGAATTGGGTGATGATATGTGTAGGAAAAACAAAGTGTGCAAGGAAAAAGGATAACCGATCATTTATTAATATATCTCTGCGAAGCAGCACACGACACAACCACAATACAGTTTTTTCAGATTTAATTATAATTAAATTTGATAATGTTATTATCAAGTTCTGCAAGTGTTTTAGTATGTATTTTTGTTACAGCTGTTTCGGTTTACAAGGCCATTTTCAAACTGTGGTCAATCCACTTAAGTGCGTTACATTTTTTAGGTTTTGTAAACATACTAAGTAGTGGGGAATAAATAATTTTCCTTACTTTATTAATAAGCGTTACGTTGGGGTAATTCATTCGTTTATTGATTTCTAATTGCTTAAGCAAATTTCATCTAAGACTCTTTCTTTCTATAGGTAATGGTTTAGGCTTGTTGTTTTTAAGTGGAACGTGATTTTTCTCCAAGAGATGTTCTGCGAATTTTGTAGAAATGTTTTTATAACATCATTTATCTTCTTTGAATCTACTTGAGAATGCTCTACCTGTTTGTCCGATATAAATGGCGTTACAGTCGGTGTGGTCACATTTTAATTCATATATGCCATTCATTTAATTCATATACGGAGTTTAGGATTTCTACTTTTTGAGTTTTTATGGCTTGATCCTATATTATTATTGGTTCTAAAAGCTATATTTAAACCACAAAACTTTTTTATATCAGACCCACACAGGAGGCCCTGAAGGAAATAATATCCCTCAGGGCCTATGGATCCATCCTTAGGGGATGCTATGTGGAGGAACTTTTTGAGGAAATAAACGAGAGGAGAAAAATCGGAGATGGACACATACGCATAGTTGGTAGAGCTGCGCCCCGGTAAGGCGAAGGTCCTGGGCTCGAGTCCTAGATGTAACCATATCTATTTCTGATTTTTCTGTTTTCAGATTTTGGATTGAATTTCGCTAATATTGCCTTAATATAATTAAATATTACAATTTGAGGTTTACTCATTATGTTAAAACTAAAAATGAAATTCTTCGTCAATAAATTCTTTCCACCAATTTTAAACTAAATATTTTACGCTCCCAATTAGATTGCCAAGTTTAGCCAATATAATCCATGACTCCGACTAGAACGTTTGTAGTGTTGATCAACAACTTCTGAAGGCGTTGGACTTACCTCGTAAAAGAATAATCTCGGACGCAAATCAAAATTTCGCAATTCTAGTACCTAATATCAACGTATTTGCTGACTTGAAGTGCGTTCATTATTTTAGAGACGTTTGACCCATACAAGTTTGATTCATACGTGCTACATAACATATTTAACTTTTTTTTTTTACATGAGCTCCACACAGGAGGCCCTGAGAAAAATAATTTCCCTCAGGGCCTATGTCATCTTTGGGGATGCTGTATGGAGGGTTTTTTTTAAAGGAAAGGAAGGGGAAGAGAGTTCTGGGAAGGAAAAGGGTTTAAAGGGTGGGTAGGAATCTGAGGTTCAGTGTGTCCTGGTCATCCGCCTTCAAGACCTAGACAAACCTCACCCCATGAACCCGGGCACCCCTGCTAAATCACCAAACGTAGCGAACTACTCGGGGTGACCTATGGCAGAGGTGTTGGTTATCCAATAAAGGCTCGGGGCGGCGGTACCCATTCCCGCCTCCCAAATTGAAGGCTTGTTGCTTTTTCAAAATAATGTTTTATTTATTTATATTATATCCCATCCGGGCTTTGCAAACATGTGATATACATATGTGTGTAAAATTTAGTAGAACAGTATTAAAGAAATTGTAATATTATGCATTTTAAATAATATGCAAAAGAAAAAGAAAAGCTAAGATTAATATTTATTATGAGGTATGTTATCATTTCTCCTCCGTGCAGTTGAACGCATCTACAATAGTGAAAAATCGAACATTGAATTTCAAATCAGAAAACATAATATTTATCAGAATTCTCCCTTATAACCAAGGTGAAAACCAAGGTAAATATCGACAGTGGAAATTTGAAATGCTAAAGGACGATAAATCAGTAAATTAATTAAATACTTAGCTTTTTCCTTTTTTTATCTTTCAATCTGCGTTGAAATATTTCTTGAAAAATAAGAACGTAATTATAGGTCTACAAAAACAGGAGACATGACTTTTTGAAAAATTAAATTTTTATTTTCGCTCTCATGAACAATTAACATTTTGTCCTTTACATCATGGAAATAAATTTACGATTGAAAAGAGTACTTTCGTTAATTTTGAGAGTAATAAAGTAATTATTAAAATACCTTCTTATTAATATTACACTACCCGGCTTTGCCCGCATTTTGCAAGTATTTAACAAACCACAAATGAAGTTTGTGTTTTATTTCGCGACAATATTACTGATATTATGAAGGAAATAACAGTGCAAGCTGAAAATCATGGACCTTTACTTAAATAAATGCTAGGGCATTTTTAAGCAAAAGTGCAAATTTCATACCGTTCGAGAGTTTTTCTTTTCATGTGTCACACAAACAGATCTCTGCTTTATAGTTTAGATTTTCAACTAAGATTCTTGTTAGATTCCAGAGAGGGACACCTTGCCAATAGATAGGTATTACACGGATCCTAATTAGTTACGAGTACACTACGCTAGGATGCTAAACTTGGATGTACGTGTGTAAATATTAAACTCCCGGATAACCTTACTTCCCGGCTTTGCACGTCATTTGGATTATTGTGTTTTCAGTAAAAAACGCTGAAAAAAGTTAAGGCTTGCAGGAACGAAAAAACCCAAACTAACGGCTGTTGCTCCCAATTCCACTGTTGAACGGAAATTTCGGCTCAACACTCCTCAAATGCACAAATACGCTCTTCCCAACGCATCGCGTTGGTCGGAACCAACAGGCGAATCGAGCGTTGCTAAACAAATCACTTAGCTGATCGGAGACTCAGATTGATCGATCGACAAGTTGGAAACAACGGCCGTTAGTCACCCTCTCTTTTAGAATATTTTTTTTCGCATGAAACAAAAATTTGTTCTGTGTTTTGCATAAATATGCAAAACACAGAACAAACAATAACTATAGACTATTTCAAAGCTCACGTGGAAAGCTGCAATCTAAACATCATCACCATTTTTTTATTGTTATCAAGTTTAATTTGTAGAACTCCATTTTAATTTTTTTATTTCTTTTATGTATTTAATAATATTATTATTCAATTTATAAAAACAGTTTATTTATAAACAAGTTCTGCTAGGTAATTATTTTTACACGTGACAGCTGTTTCGCCTTCTGAAGGCATTATCAAACTGTTTGATAATGCCTTCAGAAGGCGAAACAGCTGTCACGTGTAAAAATAATTACCTAGCAGAACTTGTTTATAAATAAACTGTTTTTATAAATTGAATAATAATATTATTAAAAATATAAAAGAAATAAAAAAAAAAAAAAATCATCACCATTGACCTTGAAATTCCAATCAGGAAAAAGTGCTAATTTAATAACGCCAGAGCTCACTGCTTGAGATTTTTTCCTACTTCAGACATCATATAAACTCTGATCTCTGCTGCAGAGCTAAGAGGTTTGACTCTTACAAGGTCTTTCTAATTTCACGTCTTTACGTGGAGAATAACGCACGTGCCTTGAATTCCACAGACAACTGTGATTGCATTCAATGGGGTTAGTTTGAAATACAACAGGAGGCCCTGTGTACCTATCACGCCACACAGAAAACCCTGAAGAAAAAAATCTCTCAGAGCCTACGTCATCTTTGGGGAGGGTCTTTTAATGGAAAGGAAAGAGAGGAAGTTCTGAAAAGGAAAAGTGTATAATGGGGAGAAATCTAGGGGGTCAATGTTTCAATATTTCCAAGAGTGACGGACATTGGAGGTTATCCACCACTTACCCGCCTTGGTATAAGTAACTGATGGTTACTCCTTCAAGGCTCTCGCAGGGACTCTAATTTTTTTCGAAAGAATGAAGCTACATTTAGTTTTGAACGAATCTAGACCTCCAATGTCCCTGCATACAGTGTTAGTAAGCAGTATGCAAGTGCTTACATGATAAACTTGATACAATGGTGTTAGTAAAACATATATAAAGGCATGGAAAGATGATAAAAAACAAGATGAAGGACGCTCGCGGGGGATTGTATCTTGCGTATGCTGCAAGCACCTGCAAGAAAGGGAAGATACAAACATGTTTTAGATACAAATAAATGGCTCTGCAGTCTGAAAGGGTTCCCTCTCTCGTCGTCTGGCAGTACCAGCAAGAATGTTTGTGGCGGTCGGTCAAACCTTAACGAGACAGGGCTGCCGCGCCCCTTAGCCAGTTCCTCGGTTGTGCCTTGAAGAAAGTAACTGGGAAATAGGGGCAAAATGCCCAAAGACCCTAAGGACTGAAGCGTCGAGTTGCCGGAGGCAGGGCGGAAGGTCGCCGAGGTCGCCCGGCCAAACCTCATGCTCACAAATGTTGCTGGGGGAGGCGCAGATGATCTGAGAGAGCTCCGTTCCAGGAATGTTCGGCGCCTGACTATGCAGGGACGGGGTCTAGCTCACCCCCAAGTGGGGAAGTAGACAATACAGAACGAATACAGTTCAGTTCAGTTCAGCCATAATAACGACGCACAATTGCAAATTATAGAACTGAAAAAAGAAAAGAAAAAAAAAGAGGAAAAGTTACCAAAAAAAATAATAATAATAACATAATAATGGTAAGTCTCACAGCTCTTTGCAGAGTTCTATGCAATGATAAAGACGATAAGTCGAAAAAAATAAACAATATATAAAATAATATAATAATAATAATATAGATAGCAAAGTATAAAGTATTAAAGAGTGACGGACATACGAATTCATCCCTTCCCTGGTGAAGAGAGTCCGGCTGGAGACGTCAAAAGATCTCCCTCAATCAGTCTCTCCCGATTCTGCCCGCCACGTAGCTGATGGATAAACACCCCGGCATCCATGCTAAATCACCAAACTTGAACCATTTGAGGCGACATACGGCAAGGGCGCTAGCTATCTCATAAAAGATTCCGAACCCATAACCCGCCTCCCTAATTGAAATCATTAAGCATGGGTATATCATTAAGTTGGCTGCCGGCTTATTATAACAAGGTAATATAACAAAACTACTTTAAATTGTTGTAGAACATTGAAATTTAACAAGAGATCCAGGTTTGGTAGCGAAATAGGGTACCTACGTATGTAAATATTAAATTGGCTAGAACCACTGAAGCACTGAAGCGATAAACTGATAGAAAGGCAGGTAATCTAGAAAGCCCGAAGCAGATGGCGCTGGTGTGGTCGGCGGTCATTTGCATATAAACAGTAGATGGGACAGGTATGTTTTTAGGTTTTCACGGCCAAAAAGTATTTTTGTTATTGTTTTTGGGGTGTTATGACGTGTTTCGCTACCTCCTTCTTTAGCCAACGTTTCGGACAGCGTTACAGTGTCCATCATCAGGGCAGATGAGTGGACACTGTAACGCTGTCCGAAACGTTGGCTAAAGAAGGAGGTAGCGAAACACGGCATAACACCCCAAAAACAATAACAAAAAAAAGTAGATGGGACAGCTATGTGATACGGTTTAAAATTTATTGTCATAAGGATTTAAAGGCATTTACAAAAAGGTTGATAAATCTGGTGGTTGGAGTGTCAAGGAGGTATTCAAAAAAATTAAATGAGAAATAGAAATGGAAAATTGGGAAAAGGGACGACTTAGTTTGTTTATATTTCAAAATATTTCAGTTTTTTTTCACATGATGTATTTATGTCTTTCAGACATCCATTTAAGTTACATTAATGGTCCTTTATCAGGTGTGTATGGTTTAAAAGACGTTTATTAGTAAGGCCTTTAACATTTAACCCTCAGGCTAATTTGTTCGGTTTTCGGAATTTTTTATTATTTTTTACAAGAGTTCCAACTGCTCAAGTGAACGTCTGGAGCCAGTGAGACTATGGCATTCTCAATTGGGGATATGTTGTGAGGCTGAAGGTAGTGGGGAGAGGAAGGAGAGGGGAAGAGGATGGTGACGAAGTACCTGGCTATTCAGATCTGGTCACCAAACAAGGCTAAAGCCGTTTCAAGCAACGTTTCAATTCTGAATGGTGGACTTACACCAGGGCGATACTGAGATTATCTTCCACTCTGAAACGTGCCGCAAATACACTACATATTATTTTAAATGAATTAATTGTGAAATAACACAAATAAATCGAATAAAATTTATTTGCCACGCCGGGATTCGATCCCGCGACCAAGAGCCTTACCGATTGCGAGTCAATAGCCTTACCGCTCGACCACGCCGGCCGTCAAACGGCCGGAATACAAAATATTAACAGTTTTACAATTAAAAACTTCCACTAAAAAACTGCTTTTATTCAGATCAAAAAGTTAACGCAAAATAATTAAAATGAACACATTTATGAAACCAAAGTTCCCGACCGCAATTTAAAAAAAAATTTGACTTATTGATCACTAGATTCCTAACCACCCCTCATACTTTTTTTCCTTCCCGGAACTTCCTCTCCCCACTTTCCTTAAAAAACCCTCCACACAGCATCCCCTAAGATGATCTTATTTAGGGAAATTGTTTTCCTCAGAGCCTTCTGTGTGAAGCTAATATAAAAAAAAGAAATAATACTTTAAATATTTCACTTGGCTGTTAAAACAAGCCAATAAATTTCACCTCGCGCCTTCGCCAAAATGAGATGTTTAGGAAGATTTAACTCAGAGAGGCTGTTTTAACGAGAGAGAAGGCGCTACCCCAGTCCCGAGTCGGACCGTTTATTTAATACCAGTTGACGCATTAGGGGAGGCTTTAGGGTTGTGCCTGGCAGAGCTTTTCTCCAGGGGATGCATTTCCTCAGAACAAAGTCTCCTTCCTCTCCCCTTTATATCCGCGCTGTCTAGACAGGGGTTGCGGAAGGACCTAACTGGGTTCACGCAGGGGTGCTTTCACAGGCTTTTAGGGTGAGATTTCAAGTACATATTATTACCTAGGTACCTATGTAGTGTTTAATATATATTTAGATCGTATAATCAATGGAACCCTAACATAATGACTTTTTAAAATGTGGCATTGGGGGCAAAAATCCCTTGACAATTTTGACAACTTACATTTTTCATAAAAAAGGGCCTGAAGCAAATTCAAAAAACTAGTACAGAAATATGAAAATGAAACAAGAGAGAAATATTATTAAGCATTTGAACATAGTAAAAATACTTCTTTTTAAACAATTTTTTTAACACAGTGATCTACCGTTAGTTCTATTGCTTGTAATTCATAAGATTATCAGGGTAACATAAATATAAAAAAAAAAAACTTAAAATTTTTAAATACATAATTAAAAAGAAATTAATATATTCATATTATAAATTACTAGCGAGTACTCGGCGTGCGTTGCAATGCCATAAAAATAAATTTATTGTTTCTCCCTGCGTGACTTTCTCCATGCATCCCCGTTCCCTCCCCCCTCCCTTCCCCCCGGCTAATCCCACCTCCTGCCCTTGTTTCTCTTCCGCGTTCCTTTCCACCGTCCTGCCTTCCCCCTCCCGCAAAACCTCCTCCTTCGTTCCATTCCCCCTCCTTCCTCCCGTTGTGGCGTGCGCACAACAACTCACCGAATTTTCATCGCAATCGGATGAATGGTGTAGAAAATAATTTCATAAAGCCAAAGCTCACCATTATATACAGAAACCATCAAGGTGCGCACAACAAATCACCAAAGTTTCTTCGCAATTGGATGAATGGTTTAGGAACGCATAAAGGACAAACAAAGAAACATTCATTTTTATATATTAAAATTAATTCAAAGCTCGGTTGTCAAAAGTAATGCATTTAAAGGTATAAAATATGGTCTTTCTTCCCATTTCCTTTGGCATACAGATTTACTTACAATGAAAACATCGCATGAACCGATTTTAATTATGTTTAGCAACTAGATTTGAATAGCCAGACATTTTCCACCACTCCTTTTCTCTATTCACTTTTTAAATCTGAATTATTACTCGTATAAGATTCACGTCAGCCAAAAACTATTCAAACACGACCAATTCTAAACTGAAAAAATATTGTCAAGCCGCACAAACGAACTGCTCTAGTGCCTGAACTGGGTCGATAAACCAAACCTTCAATCTACCCCTTTAAAAAAACAGGGTTGGAAGTTTTTCAGTTTTATCTCAGAAAACACATCAGAATGTTCGGAAAACACCCCTTAAGGAGCGTACCTTTTGATCTCCCGTAATATTGACGATTTTGTAAGGGTGGGAAGTAAGATTTAACAGAATATTCCAGAATATTTCCTGGAAGTTATCAACCCTTAGTTACGTAACGTGTTGCCAGGGACCGCTTTGCGTGGGAGAAATAATGTATTCAGACTCGGAGCTGAGCCGTTCTAAAGTGGAAAACTAGAGACATGAAATAGTAAAAAAAACAATGTTTTAAGATTTTGAGAGAGTTGTGAAGATTTTGAAAGAGTTGAGTTTTTAATGGTACTGAGAGAGCTTTTGGGTGATTTAGAACAGTCTACAAGAGGTAGTGTTTTTGATAGTCATCTCAAGGTTGTTGATTCCCAAACCACCGAAATGTAAGGAGCATAAGAACAAAGAAATAAAATTAAACAATTGAAAAAAAAACTTTTATTAAAAAGTAAATATTTTATACATAACGTAAATATACAACGTAAGTAAAAATCGTGGCTACCTTATCAGGCACAAGAGCTCTTTTTTCTAATTAGGTATACTTGATCATTGATGACCTTAAATATAATTTTTTGTAAATTATATAGATTTTTTTGTTTTTTTATATGAATACCACACAAGAGACCCAACTGCTCCCGTCTGGAGCCAGTGAGACTATGGCATCCCCAAATGGGATATATTGTGAGGCTGAGGGTAGTGGGGATGGAAAAGAGATAGGAAGAAGAAGGTGGGAAGTACCTGGCTATTCGGATCTGGCCATCAAAACCATTTCAAGCAACGTTTCAATTCTGAACGGTCTGGTCTTACACCGGGGCGATACTGAGAGTATCTTCCACTCTGGCACGTGCCGCAAATATACTATATATATTATTTTAAATGAATAAATTGTGAAATAACACAAATTAATCGAATCAAATTTATTTGCCTCGCTAGAATTCGATCCCGCGACCTTCGGAATGCGAGTCAAGAGCCTTACCGCTGGACTATAAATATAACTCGAATTCTTTGTTAGAATAAAAAAAAATAATAACAAATAACTACATTTTTGCAGACTTTTTTCGGTGTTAATAAATTATTCAACTTTTCGGTATTGTCTTATTGTAGGATTGCCTTTGTATGTCGAAACGTTAATTGAGAATAGTTTAAATGTTACGACTAAAGCAGAAAATTATTCATTTCATTATCTGATATGTTATACATATCAGAATTTCCAAGTACTTGTATTTCAATATTGTGGTTATAATTCAAGTTCAATATAGAAGTTATTTATCCCCCGGAGACCATGCTGAATAACAAAAGTTCACTTTAAAACTTCCACTGAAATACTCTTATTTTACGTTATTTTTTCTTTATTGTTTTGACTTCATTTTTTATAGCTCATTACTTTAGAAAATGAATACCTTAAATTCATATTTAATTCTTAACCCCTAGGGCTAATTTAATAGCTTTTGGAATCAACTTAAATAGGTTTCGTAGAAATCTTTGTCTTCCTTACTGTCATAGTGAGAAATATGGTCTAAAAGGTGTTTATTTATTTATTTGACGCCCAGAGGGCTTTTACATGATTTGTAGTGTAATATTAATTTGACAGATACTTTGAAACTAGGGAAATAAAACTACATTAGATAAAAGTCATACAAACACATAAACAGAGAAATACAGCTATTTTATTGTTTACAAGATGTGTTTAGTAATAGTGTTGAAATAATTTTTTTAGATGGTCCATAAAACTTGCCAAGTTAATATTGAAAATGTCAACATCACCCAAGTACTTATTCCCCATGTTGTGTTAGAAAGAGAAAGCTCCACGCTTAGCCACAAAATAATTAAAATGTACACCTTTTAGAAACTAAAATTTTGGATCGCACTTTGAAAGAAATTATGAAACTTTAAAATTTTTTTATTAATTATTTTTAAGTAAAACTATAAAAAGTGAGGTTTCAGTTACATTTATAAAACATTTATTATATGTTTTATTTTTTGTTAGATGTAATTTTAGTTAGAAAAAACGGATGGTGATTTTATCATAAATTCTAAAGAACGAAATAAACGTTTTTGGTCTCTTTTTGCTATTCAAGGTCACATTACATCGTCGACTTAAAATTATCAAGTGTTAAAATATCAACACGAAACGTTAGCCTTAATTAGAGGGAAAACCATCTCAACACAACACTGTGGTCATGTGGTCAACAGTATGAAAGTAATATTTAAATACGCTGAAGATACCAGGGATATCGCTTAGATTAAATAATATAATTATTGAATAATTTGCACAACGAAAAAGATTGAATTATAAAATCTGTTGGAATTTGCCTATATACGAGTACAGTATACAGAAACAAATAGTACATTGGTTACAGTGATGAGAACAATTTACAGTTGTTATTATGTAATGTTTCAGGTGGGTGCCTACATATGATATGTTTCTTTGTAGTGTCTTATAGTATGTATATTTAGTAATAACTGGTATCTCCCCTTTTTTGTTATTTACGTTAGGGGTGTTATGCCGTGTTGCGCTACCTTCTTCTTTAGCCAACGTTTCGGACAGCGTTACGGTGTCCATCATCAGGGTAGATAAGTAAATGATATTGGTGAAATATCATTTACCAATCAATACTCACCAATATCATTTACTCATCTGCCCTGATGATGGATACTGTAACGCTGTTCGAAACGTTGGCTAAAGAAGGAGGTAGCGCAACACGGCCTAACATCCCTAAAATAAATAATAAAAATACTTTTTTACGTGAAAATCTGAAATCGTACCGGGTTTCTCCCCTTCCAAAGAATCTCGTTACAGTGAAAAAAAATCAGAGTGTGCAATTCACACGCGGTAGAAGTGAAACCTTCAGAAAACTAAAGAAGACAACAGTGGGAAGACTACGAAGCTCTTTTTTATCAATGCGAAGGACGATTTTTTCCATATTCTTATCGTTGAATTACAGTGAACCTTTTCCTATATATTTATTCGGTCATCTTATTTATGTTTTCTTCTTCGGAGTCGCTTTCTTTTGTGTTTTCTTTTGCCTATTCAATTTGGAGTGGTTTGAAGATTAGATATTGATTTTACAAATATATATATATTTTTGATTTCGTACGATATCGTCAGACACTTTATACCATTGGACTAAAGGGAACTTGCGAGGCACCGTCGATTTATCGTGTTATATTGGAACCGAGTACTCGTGAATAAAATAAATATTTCATTCTCTCGCAGGCTCAATCCTATAGACGTACGTGTTTGTCTCTTTTTAGTGTCGCTCGTTTCCATTTCATCGATTTTCAAATCACAACGGTGCTAAGGAAGTTTTCACTTTAAAAATTATCAAAAAAAGAGAACATTTAATATTGTTTTGTCCAAATTTTCTAAAAACAAAACATGCACACGCCAAAGCTAGTTTGTTGCTTAAGTAAATCACCCTCCTTCCGAATTCCTCGCCAAGCACCTTCGGGACATTACGACATTCCTCGTTGCACACTGCACAGCGTTGCATACAAATGATAGCATTGCCCGTGCAGCGTCGGTAGCTTAAGAAACCCAAATTGCATTGTTAACTCCCTCCTACTCTCACATACATGCTGGTGTTTTATGCACTGTCTAACTTTTGTTATGGGTCTGACAAAGATAACATCTCAATGACTACCATGTTTTAATTATGATAACAACGTAGGCGAAGACCCCTAAGAAGTTCGTTAGATCATTAATAATAAAAAAAATTATTAAATTGTTATGGAAATTGTCGACAAATGGTCGAAATTGCTTTCTATCCGATTTTCTACCGATTTCTCACATATGTACCTTAAACATTTGAAGTTTTTAAGTTCTTAAAAATAAATGTTATTTTTAAAGATAATATCTATACATTCCCCGTGCCGAAACTCAAATTATATGAAATTCCCTCGATAGAAAAAAATCGCAAAGTACGCTACGAAAATTATTATAAACACGTTCATTTCACTTATTTTAGAAGTTATTTGTTTGAAAAAAAAAACTCACAGTCTTTCTTTAAATGCTATTTTAGACATTCCCCCACAAGTCGTGTTTTATTAAACATTTTCATAATTTTCGCTTCAATTTTATCGTTTTCGCGCGCTCTCTCCAACATCTGTAATTACATATCTCTCCATCTTCTTCTTTTTGATACGGCGCATTAAATATAAGTGTCATTTTCAAAATTGGAACTCATACAATCGATAAATTAGATATCTATCTACATAAACATTTAATATTTTAACTTAATTTGGGAGGCGGGTATGGGTACCGCCGCTCCTGGAACCATTTATTGGATAACCAACACTTTTGTCATTCCCCGAGTGTTTGTTTGGTGACTAGCAGGGGTGCTCGAGTTCATGGAGTGAGGTTTGTTCGAGTCTTGGCGGATGCGTCTACTCACCAATCATCGGGGAAGACTGGTTGAGAGTGACCTTTTGACCTCTCCAGCAGGGCTCACTCGGAACATCGCCTTGTAACACAGTAGAAGGGATGGATTCATTCGTCCGTCACTCCTGGACACACTGACCTATAGATTCCTACCCACCCCTCATACCATTTTCCTTCCCAGAACTTCTTGTCCCCTCAAAAAGACCCACCACACAGCATCCCCAAAGATGACACAGGCCCTGAGGGGAATTATTTTCCTCGGGGCCTCCTGCGTGTGTAGCTAATGTAAATACCTTTGCAATTTAAATAAATTAAGAATAAAAAATAAAATAATAATATTTTGTGATTTTCAAAATTGTAACTGATTTTTCATGAATTCGGATTTTCACTTTTTTTCATTTCACTAGTAATAATAAATGTTGGATAATTTGTATTTCAATTTGGGAGGCGGGAATGGGTACCGCCGCCCCGGAAACCTTTATTGGATAACCAACACCTCTGCCATAGGTCACCCCAAGTGGTTCGCTACGTTTGGTGATTTAGCAGGGGTGTCCGGGTTCATGGGGGGAAGGTTTGTCTAGGTGGATGACCAGGACACTGAACCCACCCCTTAAGCCCTTTTTCTTCCCAGAACTCTCCTTCCCTTCCTTTCCTAAAAAAAACCTCCACACAGCATCCCCAAAGATGACATAGGCCCTGATGGAAATTATTTTTCTCAGGGCCTCCTGTGTGGAGCTCATGTAAAAAAAATGTTTTTATGATAAATCACTTCACTTCAATATAACAACGTTAAGTGTCTTCTTGCATCGGATCTCTGTTTTATTTTTCGTCATTTTAGCTTCTCCTAATGTTAAAACGTTTTTATCAATTTATCGAAGAAATCTTTGCTTTACAATTGTATAACTAACTGTACATTTATTAGTAGGCTTATTTGAAACATGTGCACACAGTTGACATTTGTCATACGACAACGGTTCATTTCTACAAAGCTCGGCCGTGGAGTGATTAGCCGGCCTTCATGTTTCTCCCTCCTACAAAATCGATCTCTTCACTCCTACATTTCCTCAAAAAAAACCTCCACATAGCATCCACAGTAATAGCACAATAACAGACACAGTAATCAATAATTTCCCTCAAGACCTCCTGTGTGGAGTAAATATTTAAAAAATAGACAGCGCAATTTTCTGTATCCGTGGACATTACATATAGGATCAGCTAACTTCATTATTTCAGCGCAATTAATTCCAGCACGTATAGAAATGGCAGCTCATTTTAAAATAATTATGATTGTGTACCCCACAAGTAACATTACTCTATTTACACAATCATTACTATGCAATTAAAAATATTATGTACAAGGTAAAGCCCCGGCGTTGCCTGGGCTTTACACAGAGTTTTTCGAATTCAGATATAGTCAGCGACCTTTCCTTTGTGTTGTACGTCATATGTTCAAATATCATCGACAGAATCGAAATTCTTATTTAAAGGGAAAAGAAGATGGGGATAGTTTATTGAAATCTTACTTAAATAGTGACCTGATACGTTTTTAGATTTTCACGGCCAAAATTATTTTCGTTATTTGTTTTCGGGGTGTTATGCCGTGTTGCGCTACCTCCTTCTTTAGCCAACTTTTCGGACAGCGTTACAGTGTCGATCATCAGGGCAGATGTGTAATTGACACACTTATATACACGGATATCATAAATAGGTTCCATGCCAACTGAGAATCAATTCAATTCAACACCTCTTTGAAATCATTAAAAGCTATGATTTTTTTTAAATAGCCCATAGCCTAACCTACTTAATCAATTTTTTTATGACTTTTCAAATGAGGTTCTGAATTGATTTCATTCTGAGTTGTCCGGTCGATAATATACAGTATGTTAGGGACGTACTTGAGTTACTTTAACCAGTGATTCCCGACATTATTTGGAGTAAAAATGTAATTGAAATTTTGATCTCAGGTAACATTTTTTCTACAAAAACATAAAAAATAGCAGGGGGCGGAGTTAAGGGTTGGTTGGTCACTCGGCTGAGTGACCAGTGAAATTTTTTTGTTGTTTGATTTTGAAGAAAAAAATTGTAAAAAAAAGACGTCAAAAAATTCATCGGAGACCAAAATTTTATTAACATTTTTTACTCCAAATAATGTCAGGAATCACTGGTAAAGTAAGTCTTAGTACGTCTCTCAACACCCTGAATAGCTGATGACCCCGGCGTTGCCTGGGCAAAAAGTTTCAAATACTGCTTTAAGGGGAGGGAAATGGGTATGGAGGTTTTTTTTTAAATTTTCATGTAAATAGGGACCTTCCCATTATTTTGAAGGACAAGTGTGCAAAATTTCATTAACCTAGGAATAAAACTGCACGTCTCACCGCTCGCCACACCGCCTGCCATACCGCCCGCCATACCGCCCGCTACACACAATAAACTTTATAAATTAGAAAGATTGTTCCTGTCACTTTTTGCAGGTTACCACAATCGATTGATTTTTTTTGTTCATAACATTTACGATGTTGTTTTAAACATTCAAACAACACTAGTTTATAGCCCACGTAAAAAAAATCGTAAATGTTATGGATTAAAAAAGTCACTTAAAAACATTAAAATGTAAAATTCATTTAATTTTATGATAGAAATAATATTGTTCAAAGCTCACAGTAATGGTAAATACTTATTTTCTTTGTGTTTGCTAGCTTTCGAATGGCAAATGACTAATGACTTATAACTAATGACGTACTACATACCTGTTCTATTCATACGATTAGACTAAAATGATTTCTATTTAATTGATAACGTCTATTCGTAGTTCTGTGTGTATATTTTGACATGTGTCATGTAATAAGCGGTTCGAAGCGGTGGCGAGCGGTAAAGTATTTTTATCATACTTGGATACCTAAAAAAACAAACGTTTTCGGATTGGTATTAGTATAACGGTTTGGTATACTCGTATAAACGTAAACAAATTAAAATGCTTAGAAATAATGTCCTAATGGGCATGTTAGTGTGATAATTTACATTAGTTTTACTATCCGGCCTTGCTCGAGATTTTCACACTGTTGTTCTCGTTTGTTACATCTGCCAGTATTAATAGCCTAGCGACTGTACGATTGAAATTTAAGAACTCGGCTTGGAGTTCATCTCTGACGCCGCGTCTTACGCGGCTAAATACGGTGATTAGATCTGAATAGCCAGGTAAATTTTCCACATCTCCTCCCCCTCCCCACTACCTTCAACCTCACAACATACTAAAATTGGGGATTCCATAGTCTCACTTACTCCAGACGGTTGGGAGCAGTTGGGACTCTTAATTTAATTTTTGGATAAAAAGTTATATTAAATGATTTTTTGTATATCTACGCTGGTATGTGGTGTGTAGGTATTAGACTTATCACTTGAAATTGCTTTAGCCGTATTTGGTAAATAGATCTGAGTAGCTATGTACATTTTACATATCTCCTTCCCCTTCTCACTACCTCCAGCCTCATAACATACCAACACCGGGGAGGCCATAGTCTCACTGGCTCCAGACGGTTGGGAGAAGTTGGGCCTCTGATGTATTCAGATTAAAAATGTTGAATAGCGGTATTTTGTTATTACCGCATTCTCCTTCGGAGAATCGAAATTGTTGTTAGTAAAAATATTTTTACAACGGATTTTCAATCAAGATGCCTACAGATACAAGTATATCGACTTTGGTTATACGGCCGTATTTCCTCTTTGCATACTTACTTGCAAATCATTGTATTTAGTCAACTTTAGGATCAACTGTCATGGAACCATTTTATTTAGTTATTTGTTTACCTATCATGATTGCGTGATAAATATTTCAAAAATAATTATGTACTCCAAACAGCGTATGCGACATTTCCTAGAGAAAAAATCTGTCAGGGTCATAGGCAAAGCAGCGTTACCGCCACTATCTCAACAATTGAAGGAATTCAGATAATTGTATTATCAGCTTTATGTAGGCAGCAACCAAAGATTAATAAACTTAATTAACCAAAATCCTTTTTGGAATCATTGAAGAAAGTTATTTAAAAATAAACCTTCTCCTGAACAATTTACTGTTTGGCGATTATGCTGTTCTGCCTATTATGGGTCGATATATTTAGAAACTCACCACTAGGTAGTAATAAATAATAATAATAATAATAATATTTGGATGATTTATATAGCGCCGTTTTTGTGAAAAATCACCTCAAGGGCGCTGTACAAACTTACAATACATTTTTAAAATCTAGAAATACTACAAACTAGACAAACAATTAAAAACAGTTTATGGCTAAAAACTGCGTCCACCGGTTTATACGAAAATATATGTACAATGTCTCGACCAATGAACGCGATGCTTCCTAAAAATGTATATAGGACCATACTTACCTGAGAGGTCGCTTGAAATTAACACTGTTTATTGTCTCTTAAATGCCACGGGAGGAAACTCGAAAATTTCGCGATGTTTTGACTTTGACGTAATATTTTGCGGATTTATTTTATGCTATCGTATATAATATTTAACGAAACACGTTCTCTGGACAATAAACTATGCTTACAAAATTACTTGCGTTTATTTGACAAATTGATAGTTTTATCGATGTTTTCATGACATGCGACGCTCAAAGTTTGACAGCTCAAATCGCGGCAGAAATGTCATTTCGAAAGTCATAGATATGTGCAAAGATGATTATTTGAGGTGCTAGGTGTGTTCCTTATATCTGTTACGTCAAGAACAAGAATGCCCCAAGCGATTCTGACCTTGTCCTTCATACATTTTCCTTATACATAAGGTTTAAAATCGCATCTCAAATTTTTTATTTATTTTTTTTTTATTCGGCTATAGGGCGCGCACCGGTGCGCCAACGGCACGCGACATATCAAGAAATTTAGATAGAGTTCGCATGCAGAGGACATTATTTTGAACACTTGTTACATGTATTTAATCCTGAAATATATTTTAATATTAGTATATTCTTTAATGAGTGTATTTTGGAAATCAAAAGCAACATTTTATAGTGGGCAGTACAGTAGTACAAGGATTTGATCTTCCTAAATGTGATTCGTCAAGAGACAGATTGATGTTTAAAGATTCAAATAATTTTAATTCAACAAGAAAGGTGTGATTAAGACGTATCATATGCAATAAAAGTATGATACTCTCAGATAGGTATATTTAAATTAAGGATATGAGAGCCCAAAAAGGTAGGTTTTTAATTTGGACCTAAATTCTGTTGGGCTTGTTATGCGTCTTAGTTCCGGAGGGAGTTTATTCCAAGCCTTAGGCCCAGATACTCCGAAAGCGCGATCTCCAAACTTTGAATTTGGCTTGCGTCTAGGTTCCATTAGTCTGTAGTATTGCTGCTTCTTTAAATATCCCGCAAACGATTCGAGTAACCTGTGGCATAAAAAAAAACTTAAAATGCGCTGAGGTAAAGTAGCCTATAAACATAATTCAGCGATAAAACTTCTCTTGATCAAATAATATAAAGTCGGTCTATAAAAGGTGCCCAATTTTCTCGAAATAAAGGCTCCCGGCCGAGCGAAAATAACATCTCGTGGATTTGTTTTCTTGGTATATTTAAATATACTCCATGTATTTAAGGCCCATAACTTCTAAGGTATTGGATAACCGCTTGATCGTAAATTAACGTTTATGTGGGACAGTTTTTTTCGCAAAAATACTAAAAGCAATAGGTATTTTCGTGTAGGGCTTATATTTTAGCAAAATAATTATGGTACGTAAGGCGCGGTAAAAAGAAGAAGATGGAGAGATATGTAAATACGAATGTTAGAGAGAGCGCGCTAATGTTAAAATCGATAAAGACAACAAATAATTTACTTGAAATCAGAATTTATGGTTTTGTTAGGAAAATTTGTTGACCCGACATTTGGCACCACGATAATTTAATTTTTTATAAAATTATAATTTTTTTATGCATTGTTTATCTATGAAAAACCTAAAATCGACTTCAAAAATACCTTTAATATGTTGGTATAGATATCTAAAGCCTCGATTACATAGAGCGAGTTTACAAACTACTAGCCGGTAAGTTTAAAAGCGGGTGAATCGGCGAGTGAGATTGTCATGATGACACACAAAACTGTCTACTCACTCAGTAGCGACAGTAGCAGCTAAAATAACGACTCTCGCGCGAACCAATTCGGTCGATATTTTGTAAAAAACTTGAGCTCGCAGCTAGCGCTACACGCTAGCCAGTAGCGAGAATTACGGCTACCGCGCGAACTAATTCTGGCAGTTACGAAATCAGCTGTTGGTAGGCCGCCATCTTGAGTGAGTAGCGAGTAAAGTTTACCACCTTTCAACTTTTTTCGTAGATTGTCCACAATCTGCTAGTTAGCAAGTAATACGATGACACTGAGCGAGTTAACTATTCACAGAGGTGAATTTCCCAGATAGTAGCTTGTAAATTCGCTCAATGTCATCGAGGCTTAATGAATTTATTTACAGTGTCGATTTTTCGTACTTATGCGCTGGTATATATAGTGAATAAACAAGTAGTTTTTTCTGTTACGCATTTGAATGTAAATATGTTTTATAATACTTTAGTTGTTAGGCGGTACTTCATCTCTGCACACCCCTTCGGGGAGACTTAGTTATATTATGTGTATCTAAATCGACTCCAAATTGTATTTAATTATGCCGTTGGGCCAACTGTCGGGGATCAATTGTCACGGAACCGAAAATTCATTCGCCTTTTCTTGCGAATTTACAACTATTTATTATTAAAATAGGTCGTAGGTATATATTTACTGAAACAATATTCATGATTTTTTTTGTTGTTTTTTAAATATTTCTAAATCGTTTTTGTTTTTGCGAATATTGTATTAATTTTCCTACGTGTATTAATTTTAAAGTTTTTAATGTGTAAGAAATTTATTAAAAATATTATTAAGGCAAAATTAATTAAGAAAATAAATAAATAAAAATTTAAGTTAGATTAACGCCCAGATTGACGGAAATTAAATTAATTCAATTGATTGACGATTTTTTTATCAGAGATATAAGCTGCAGGTGTATAGACTCTGTCCCAGTTTCAAATCCAAGAGAGGCGGAAAAAATTAAGTAATTTTTTATCTAAATATTAGTTCCAGGATAACGGCTACATAAATAAATTTACCCCTGATCAGGGAACACCTTTCGTAAGCATTTTAACTACTAGATCTGGACAGCCAGATTCTTTCAAACAGTTTGGGTTCTTCGGGTAGTAGACTTATCTCCTTCCCCACTTATTTCAGCATCACAAATATATCAAAAATAAATAAATAAATCGATGAACGCCGGCTGTATTCACGAAAAAGCATGACTCATTGTCACGTTCCGCCTGAGCCGAGCGTGCAAGCGAGAGCGCGGAACAAGCGTTTGGCTTGTGACAAATCTATCTCTCTTCCACTCCGTCGTTATTATATGACGTTATTACGTAAAATTATCGTCCGTAAACCGACTTTACAGACAACCAATTTTTTTTTACATTACACCTCACAACAGGTATGTTCTATACGGTATAAAGGCAGGGAAACTGCCGCTACCGATGGACAGAGTTATGATGCAGATTAAGGGAGGGGCTGTAGGGGGAGAGTTATTAATGCGGGTCTTGAAGAGGCACAGATTACACGAAGAAGGAAAACAGATGCCGGTCAGTCGTTTTACAAACGAAAAAACAGGTCTAAGAAGCGACTTGTTCTCGTGAAGACAACATCAACTGTGAACGGGTATACCGCTCGTGTCCGTCGAATTTCGCGCACGTGAACCGGTGCGCTAGAGCAGGCTCCATTAAAATACCCGTAAAAAAGTGTCAGCATGCCCACATTGCATCTATTGCATTAGAGATATCAACCGGTCTGTTAACAACAGATTGTCAATCAGACGAACCGCCCTCCTTTGCACAGAATCAAGTAGGTATATCAAGTATTGTAAAACGCCCAGTTTCTTGGAAGCCAGACTTACTGGGGCTTTTATGGATCCCCGTACTTATGTAATTACTCCAAATATTTCAGTGGAATCTATACACGTGTACAAATTTAGGTTCCGTATGTTTGTTTCCGCAAATCTCGGAAATTAATCGATATGTTGACTCAAAACTTTTACCGAACATTGCATTTTAGCAGAAGTGTGTTTCTATATTGATAATAGTCAGCTGTGGCGTTATCAAATTTGTTTAAATGAAAAACATATATATTTAAGCGGCAGAGAGGGAAGACAGGAGGGGGAGGGTAACGAAGAAGGTGAGAGGGTTGACGAGAGAGGGGGAAGGCGGGGAACGCGGGAGGGGAACGGGGACCCACGAGAAAGAACATGCAGGGAGAAACAATTTATGTCTTTGAATATGGTACCAGCTAGTATTTTATAAAAAAAATTGTTTTCGATTTATTTTGTGGAAATGAGCTAAAGAAAATAAAGATTTTTATTTTTCCAAGGATTTTGCCTCAGTTGAATATTAATTATTCTTTTATTATGATTGGAAAACGGTCAGCCTGAAGAAATGGTGTTTTTATATTGATTGGTTCTCGTAAATTATTATTAAAGCCTATAGGTAGTTACTAACGTACTTTGCTTGAAAATTATGGTGTTGAAAGTGAACCTTTGACCTTTAGGACAGAAGAAAGGAATGTATCAATACGATACATACGAAATTTTGTACTGAGATACAAGATACTGTTTCACAATTTCTAAAATGTAACGTCAAAATGCGTATTCGAAGGCGTGTTCAATAGCTGAGATAACTAAATAATTGTTATTCAACGTCAAAATAGTGGTTCTTAGTAGAAAATGTTATAAAACTAACACTGTGTGAGTTAGATCTTGTTGCAATGGTTGTGTCTTTTCTATGCAAAAATGCACTTTTCTTTTTGTTTGACCTCGTTCTTATCAAATCGCAATTCTCAACCAAGTTGTTCCCAGGACAAGGCTATCAAGTTCTACCGCCTTTATCAACTAGCTTTATTTCACGTGACGGCGTTGTTTGACTGAATCTGGAGCAGTGATTATTGTCAGAGACCAGTGACAAAGATATTAATCGACCAAAGCAAGCCTCGTTGTAAAAAAGGAAATTAACTTTTAAAACAACTCTTTTCACAAAATCTTTAATAACAGCTCTTTGTTGGACAAGTCCTAAAGTTTTCTTTACAACACTCTTTTTAAGGACTATATCGGTTAATGAGAATTTAAAGTTTGTTTTAGCTAAATTATGTGTTTACAGTAAATTTTTATTGTTATGTGACACCTCAAAAGAATGCCCCCTCCCTGTCTGTACAGTTTAAAAACGTGGGAACAATATAGCCACTCGGTTGGGTAGCGCCAATGCGGGTAAAGATCGTTTGACCTCTCCAGCCGGATTCTCTCGACCCATCATCCCCTTGTACCGCAATTGGACAGAGTTAAGTTGCATGATTCTGGTAACCGTTGGAGGGATGGATTTCTACGTTCGTCACTCCTGGACACACCGACCACATTGACAGATTCCTATCCAACCCTCGCACCACTTTCCTTTCCAAGACATTTCCCCCCCTTTCCTTAAAAATACCCTCCTCACAGCGTCCTCTAAGATATGATAGGCCCCGAGGGTAATTGTTTTCTTCGGAGCTTCCTGTGTTGAGTTAATGTAAAAAAGAAATCTGACAAATATAGCAACATCATTGTTTCGCTTGACAGCTGGTCATAATTCGATCAAAATCTGAAATAGAAAACTTTCCGGGAACTTAGGGCCTTCAGGGAACTGAAATGGAAAACTTTCCGGGAACTTGGGGCCTTCAGGGAACCAATGGTGAGTGGACTCTTCCCTGGGGCATTCAGGGAACCAAGGAAGAGTGGAGAGGAGAGATGAGGCCCTCTTTCCTCGTGGGGCCTTAAGGGAACTAAGGGAGAGTGGGCTCTTCACTCGAAGGAGGAGTGGAGAGGAGAGATGAAACGATAAACTGTGGAATCCTCATATCCAATGACAGCCCTGGTGAACTTTGTAAAAGGGAAACTGTTAAAGTAATGAGGTAAAATAGGAGCTAGTACAATGAGCCTATTGCCTAAGTGCTCACGGGAACCATATGTAAACCGTTCTATAATAAAAAAAAAGAAAAACGTTTTTTTTTAAACTAGCTTTTAACTGGGGCCGTTCAAATGCCTAAAATTCTAAATTAAAAAATATTATTGATCGCCACGTTAAAGTTTTAAATACCTCTCAACCTCAGTGAAGAAAATATTTCTGGTTGATCAAGGAAACGAGAGAGAGAGCAAAGCATGCGAAATTTTCGAAATACTCGTAATTTTAATTTTCTTTTGATCTGAATGTCACTGGGCGGACCCCGAGCAGCTGCCCAGGCTGTTGCCACGCCACTGGTTGCGTGACTATAATGGGGAAAATCCCATATAACAAATAGTTGATTCGCTAAACGACCACTCTCGGTGAAACCCCCTCACGTCTCAGTTTTACGGCCAAAGATATTATTTGGAACTTTGTGGTAAAGTCAGGTATTGGAAATATTTGTTTTATAATGGCGTAAAAATTCAGGGGGCGTTCAGGGTCGGGTTTTTTTGGAGTGGTATTTACACGTGTGGGTGTGGGAATATTTCCAATTATATGAAGAAATAATATAAAGAAGAAATTTCCACAACACATTCCACATGGCAGCCAATAAAAATTTGCGTTAAGAAAATGAAGAAATTGGTGGTTCTTAGTCGAAGTATCGTTTTTAATATTAGCGCGCTCTCTCTAACATTTGTAATTACAAACATCTCCATCTTCTTCTTTTTGAGCGGGTACACCACGCATTAAGTTGCATTTAAAGATACAGTGTGAATTTTTCATATCTATAACACTTGAACAGTTAAACAACATTTTCGGAGCATATTTCGTTATTTTTTTCCATCGCGGGAATTTCACATAAATTACCGCTTTGGCTGTACAAACGATAATATCTTAAAAAATAACACAATTTTTTTTATGAACTTAAAAACCGAAAGTTTTCAAGAGAAATATGTTGTATATACGTAGAATGCGGAATGCGGGGGGCTTATTTATTTTAAACTAAGATAGTGTACCTTTGCGGTGATTTTTCTGAAAAACCGTCCCAATTATTAAATTACTAACTTTTATCCGCGGCTTCGCCCGCATGGTAGTAGCGCTTGCACTTATCAATTATCCCCCCTCCCCTCCACCACTCCCCCCTCCAACCCCCTTCCCCCTCCCGCATTCCATATATTAATTCCCGGTACATTCAGTTTTCAAAAAGCTCGCGTGCCACCTAAATTTCATAATGCTAGAGCTCAAAGAAAAAAAGAATTATCCAATTTGATGTCGTTCGGAAGTTATGCGCGTACAAACATTTCGGAGATTCATTTTTATTTATATATATATATATATAGATAGATATTAACTACGATTTCCCGCAAACATATCAACATAGTTTCCACGACAACGATTTGTTTTCTGACGTTACCAATAACTCACTTTTGTTAGCGTCAGAAAACGTATAATAATTATAATATATAAATATTTATAATTTCATAACGCCAGAACTTACCGTTATATACATCTTATATTACTCGCATATAATGTAGCTTTCTATTGGTGAAATAATTTTTAAAATCGGTTGATTGGTTTACGGGTGAAAGCGTAACAAACAAACACACGCAGTTTCGCATTTATAATATTAGTATTGATTACTGTTATTAAGCACGTCCCATTCAGATTCAAAAGGTAACGTAACGTTTAGACAAATTACAGGAACGTGTCAGCTTCAGAAAATCAGTTTAATTAGCTCGAGACATGGGTTTTGGCAAACACTAATTAAGGTGATGATATCGTGTAAAATTCGGGATCCGGCCGCTAACAATGTGTTATTGTAGATGACGATAAAGTTTAAATTCCCGTTTAACCGCCTGTTTTGATTTATTCACGAAAAAAAACATAGCCAAAAAGAGTGTTTTATCTTATTTTGCGAAGCTCAGGCCAAATATTTAAATATTTCCCGATCATTTTCTAATGAATTTAATTTTTCACATTATACAATAAAACCGTAAACGATAAGGGGTTTGTAAGTAGGAAATTTTTAACCTTAGGTTTTTATAGGCCTCATACTTTGTTTTTTCTATGCTTATAAAAAGACTAATAAAAAATACTTGATTGAATCAAAGGCAAATACGTTTTTTTTTACATTAACTCCACACATCTTTGAGGATGCTGTATGAAGAGTCTTTTAAGAAAAGGAAGTAGAGGAAGTTCTGGGAAGGAAAATGGTATAAGGGGTGGATAGGAATCTGGGGTCAGTATGTCCAGGAGTGACGGAAGTATGAATCTATCCCTCCCACTGCCGTGAGAGGCGATGTTCCGAGAGAGTACGGCTGGAGAAGTCAAACCATTCTCTCCCGATCTGGCCTGCCGAGCAGCTAGTGGGCACACGCATCTTCTGCCGCCAAGACCCAAATACACCTCGCCCCATGAACCCGGGCACCCCTGCTAAATCAACAAACTCTGCCGTAGGTCACTTGGGGTGACCTATGGCAGAAGTGTTGGTTATACTTTTATTTGATTGATCTGTGTTTTCACAATTTAATCATTTAAATAATATTAGGTGTATTTGCGGCACGTTCCAGAAGATACACTAAGTATCACCCTGGTGTAAGACCACCTTTCAGATTTGAAACGTTGCTTGAAATGGCTTTAGCCGTGTTTGTTGACTAGATTTGAATACGCAGATAATTCATCACCTTCATCTTCCCCATCTCCCACCCTCCCCACTTACCTTCAGCCTCACAACATATCCCAATTGGGGATGTCGTAGTCTCAAGTAAGTGTTTATTTTTAAGTGTTGTTCTACCGTTATTACAGTGAAGGTGCTCTGAGGAACTAGCGGCATTGATCTCATCAGCACCGGTGCAATATGTATACGGTTGAAATTTGAAGAACTGGTCTCTTTTACGAATCGGTCTTGAGTTCAACAGTTCGGCTTTGGAACGATTTGCCGGCCTCTGTGTTTCCTTCCTCTTACAAAATGAGTCTCTTCCAGACCCATGTTCCCTCCTTCCTCTCCTCAAAAAGACCCTACACACATTTTCAAAGAGAGGCCATGAAGAAAATTATTGTCAAGGCCTCCTGTGTGAAGTTAATGAAAACAAAGAAAACGCTCGCGATGTTTAAAATTACATTTTGCTAGAAGAACTAGTGACCCTACACGAGAAGAAAAGGCCATTATTTGAATTTTCATTGTTTTATAACACAATCCCAAACCATTGTCACCACAGGAAGCGTTAAACTTTCAGTTAAAAGATGTATTGTAATCCGGACTACATTTCCGCAATATTCTATCCTATCTTACTTGTTACTACCATACCCACAGCCTTTATCAAGGGTGCGAGAGAATAAACCTCCATTATAAACTTAATTACACAGAAAATGGAAGCCTTCGGAGTTTTATAAAGACAAATTGAGGGATGTTTAAAAAAGTTCCGATCAGGAGCGTGCCGTAATATATAGTAGCGATTTTCGCAATTTTTCAAACGAAAATGTTTTTCGTATCATTAAGGTATTTTCGTATCATTAAAGATTTTAAAATGAATTAAATAACACATACTTTCTGCATTGTAAGTAAGACGTTTCTACTTTAAAAAAAGATTTTATTAGGTAAGTATGGCAGCCCCGTGCAAAATCACGGGATAGGCTGAATGACGGCCTTCGTTGTTGAGGGGTAAGGCTCTCGACTAGCTAACCGGGGTCGCGGGTATAATTTTATTTTTTATATGAATACCGCACAAGAGTCCCAACTGCTCCCGTATGGTGCCAGTGAGACAATGGCATCCCCAATTGGGATATGTTGTGATGCTGAAGGTAGTGGGGAAGGGAAGGAGATAGAGAAGAGGAAGGTGGGGAAGTACCTTGCTATTCAGATTTGGTCACCAAACACGGCTAAAGCCATTTCAAGCATCGATTCAATTCTGAATGGTGGTCTTATAGGGCGATACTGAGAGTATCTTCCGCTCTGGAACGTGCCGCAAATATACTGTATATTATTTAAAAATCATTTTATATATAATTGTGAAATAACACAAATTAATCAAATAAAATTTATTTGCCACGCCGGGATTCGATCCCGCGAACTTCGGATTGCGAGTCAAGAGCCTTACCGCTAGACCACGCCGGCCGTCTTGCTCGAATCCCAGCTTGCGTAAGTAAATATTATTATTAGTTTGTCGAGCTGTTCAGATCTGGTCGCCAAACACGCCTAAAGTCATTTAAAGCAAAATATCGATTCTGAATCGTGATCCATCACCAGGATGATACTGAAAGCATCTACAACTCTTAACGTGACGTAAAAGCCCTGAAAAAGGGCGTTGATCAATAAATAAATAAATATACTACATTTATTTTTAATAAATCAATTGTGAAAAAAACACTAATTAATCAAATAAAATTTACTTGTATACGCAAGGATTTCGATCCGCGATTTTCGGATTCAGTGTTAGCCAAAGATCGTAACCACTCGACCGCGGCGGCCGTCAAGTAAACACGTATTACGCAACGAAATTAGACAATAATGAGAGTCCTTGAGACATTTCTTACACACCTGCTTCTCTTAACCGACAAGACTCGAGGTCTTGACTATAATATAAATTCCTCACCCGAGAAGAACAATATTCCGGGTGTCACGTAGCTAACAGAAGCCTAGCGTGACTTATTTTTATATCTCGCTCCTCAAATCCAATAAACTCTTCTTGGCACCCCATTCCCTACATCCTCGGGCTTGTGGGAAAAATGAGAAAATTGACAGATAAGCTTTGACACACAGTTTTATTACGTGAAAATGGCTCCTTAACCTGTGGAGAGCCATATCAGAAAATCTTTAGTATACACTGGAGCGCCAGACGAAAATACGCGGAACCGCGCGAAAATCACCTTTGACGAGTTTTGCTTAAAAATCGGACTAAAAACCACGATAATTAAATTTTTTTTTTCTGTTTATCAAATAATATATATTACTAGCTTTTCCCCGCGGCTTCGCTCGCATGGTATTACGGGAAATTACTGTAGCGCTTGCACTTATCAATTATCTCCCCCCCCCACCCCACCCCCATCCCCTCCCGCATTCCATATATTCATTCCCTTACATTCAGTTTTCAAACATCGCGCCTACCACCTAAATTTCATAATGCTATGGCTCAAAGAAAAAAAGAATTACTTATCCAATTTTGTTCATTCGTTCGGAATTTATGCGCTTACAAACATTTCGGATGTTTATTTTTAATTAAATATTTGAAAGTTTGTGAATATAATAAAAAATTACACTATTTATTCAGTTCATTCATTCAGTCTTTATAATCGTTACGAATTATATTTTTAATGTAGGAACTGACATTTATTCCAAAACAGAAGCTTGTCCAAAAAAATAAAACATATTCTAATATTTGAATTTTCTGAAGCAGTAGCAATCGTTTCCATGGAAACGATTTTTTTCTGACAAAGCAAAAATTAAGCTAACTAAGCAAAAATTTGCTAAATTAAGCTAACTAAGCAAAAATTTGCTTTAGTTAGCGACAGAAAACGTATAACAAATATAATATATTAATATTTATAATTTCATTACCCCAGAGCTTACCATCATATACAAAATATAGTCTGCGCATATAATTTAGCTTTCTATTGGTGAATGAATTTTTAAAGTCTTTATATTGTGTTATGCGTGAAAAGGTCATAAACAAACTCGAGCAGTTTCGCATTTATAATATTAGTATGGATTATTAAAATATATTTCATGTTTATATTGTAACACGTTTCCCCAGAATAGCTGATTTTATCTAAAAAAATAAATAAAAATCTCCCATTTGGCAAACAACTCTCAAAATAAAATGTTGTACAAATGAATAAACTGGTTTTATTATTTATTTATTTATTTATTTATTTATTTATTTATTGTTGTTATACGCCCATATGGGCTTTTACGTAGATTATACAATAATATTTAAGATATCGAGGATTATACATAAATAGAATTTAAATCAAAAGTTATAAAATTATTATTGGTTTATAAACCTAATTACATACCCTACAAAGAAAAATATCAGGTAAAAGGTGTTTTCAAAGAAATAATGACCATTTTACTACTTTGAAAACTCAAATTATTTCATATTTGTAAAAAGCATTAACTTTGTGGCTCGCTATATAAAAAAAGCATAAATTTATTACACATTTAATTAAATATTACAGTTTGAGTTTTTACTCATAAAGTTAAAATAATAAATAATAATATTCATCCCAGACTTGCAGAAGAGTCAATAGATGTCGCACATTAAATAAAATGGATAATAATTTATCCAGACACCATCTAGATTGCATTTAGTTCGAGTTGAATCTTGCAATCATTCATAAAGATGGCAGCCAATAAAAATATGCGTTAAGAAAAATGAAGACAATATGGGTGGTTCTTAGTCGAAGTATGGTACAGTTAAAAGTGACCGAATTGGATATCGACACCTTAGCTCAGTGGATAGGAGCGCCCAACCCGGAAAGTAGGGAGGTCCTGGGTTCGAGTCCCAGAGGTGCCAATATCTTTTTCTGATTTTTCTGTTTCCAGATTTTCGATTGAGTTTCGCTCATAATGTCTTCATTTAATTAAATATTACAGTTTGAGTTTTTACTCATAAAGTTAAAATAATAAATAATAATACACATTTTATATTTTTATTCACACTCTCCTATGAATGAAAATGTTGGTTGTAATGTTCTCCTGGCGAAGGAAGGGTTCTTCCGAAACCGGTAGAGTATGAATAAAATAAAATTAAAGTGATCTGTAACAAATCAAATTATTTAATTTTTGCAACGCCGTTTAACATTTGGTTAGCCGTAGATGCTACATTCCTGAAATAAAAAGTAGAATCGAGAACAGAGCTTAAAATCGCTTCGCAAAGGTTGAGACGGGTCTCCGTAGCATCATCGGTGAGTGAGTGAGTAAGTGAGTGAGTGTGCGAGTGAGTGAGTGAGTGAGTGAGTGAGTGAGTGAGTGAGTGAGTGAGTGAGTGAGTGAGCGATTGAGTGAGTAAGTGAGTGAGTGAGTGACCTAATACCATGCGAGCGATGCCGCGGATAAAAGCTAGTACAAAATAAAAAATACTTCTAAAATTAATAAAAAATCAGAATTTTTCTTCATCGGGGTAGGCAGAGAGTGAACTATCATACAGGTCCATTTTGGTAAACTTTGATTCATTCACATTCATGCATCATCTCAAAAACATTTTACCCAAAATCGGACCCAAAGTATTTCATTCACTTGATATGCCGTGTCTTCCAGGGACGACCCAAATATCATTTGCCAATCACTTCGGCGATAGTAACTTTTAAAAGGAAATTGAAAGTTAGAAAATCCTTTTTGCTAGACGTTTTAGGTAGGAGTTATTCCTGTACTCGGTTTGGAAGTGAAAATAATTCGTCTACATCAGTTTTAAGGCTTAGACCACACGAGGAGGATTCATCTTATATTTTACCGACCCCATGACATGACCCTACTCAAGAGCATTTGAAATTCGGCGTGAAGTCGTCAATCCGTCAGATAAGACGGCATAATATAATGCGATAGTTATAACTAGAATATAAATTGCTTTCCTCACGCAATTCATAATCTGTAAAATAATTCATAATCTGCTCTTTCATAGATGGCGCGAGTTTAATTATTTTAGGAAAAAATACTTTTTTCAAGTTACGGTTTAACCTCTTAGATAATTGTTCGCTTTTCGGAACAACTGAAATAGGTCTCATAGAAATCGTTGTGTCTCCCTTACAGTATTACAGTATTTTAGTTTCCGGATTAATTCAGAAATATTCCATTTACTTGGATTTTATTGCCAAGTGGAAATATTTTGACCCTCTGACAAAATATGGTCAACGCCTGAGGGGTTAAAATATTAAGATGAATTAATTGTTTACGCTCGTACGTATGGTATGCAATACGAATATGAATAAATAATTTTGTTCAAAAACACATTCAAATTTTTCAATGTCAAGAAAGGCTCGCGAACACAATATTGTATTTGTAAACATTTCTTGAAAGCTTTGAATTTGTGTACGAACAAAATTATTTAATCATATTCATATTGCGTATGTAGGGGCGCTAACAATTAATTCATCTTAATATTTTAAAGCATAACTTGCAAAAGTGTTTTTTCTAAAATAATTAAAATCTATAAAATAATAGTTTATGAATTTTGATTTTGGATTTTTTTAAAGGTGTTCGGCTTTGCAATAAAATCAAAATAAATGGAATATTTCTGAACGTAAACGAATACTAAAAACTGTTATTGAAGGTGAGGAAATACGCTTTAATATTTTATAATTCGAAATAAACATGCAATTACTGAAATATAAAAATATTGAACGCAAACATAAAAAAGGTATAAAAATGGTTCACCTTATTTATTTATAACTAAAATTATTACTGATAACGAAAAAAATAAAAACATATTAATATTTTACTAGGAAATTATTAAAAAAAATATTGCCGATTTAAAATAATTCTCAAAATTTCTCAATATTTTTTCAAATTGCGGCGGGAAACTTTGAATTGTGTTTATTTTAATTATTTTGTGGTTAACTTTTAGATTTGAAAATAAAAGGATGTTTTTCTCTTTCTAACAACAATTAGATTTCTAACCATTATAGTAAAGGAGACCCAACGATTTCTATGAGACCTATATGAGTTGTTCCTAAAACCGAATAAATTAGCCTGAGGGGTAAAGTACCACGTTAAGCCTGAAGGCTTTATCACAGACCCAACTGTTTTATTCTCTTGATGGATGGCTTAAATAATTAAAGTCTGGATTACTTGGATTACGTTTAGTGTCAATCACTATAGACATGTTAGCGCCACGACGGCTGTTATCAGAGAGGGCGAGCGAGCGGCCCATCGTCCCAGCCCGGATATTCTGACATAGACAACAATACTAGACATAGACAATACATATTATAATAGATAATGTAACACCAACTTCCTTGAAATTCTATAATGTATTCCAGAGAAAATCCGAAATATTTCAATTTAATCCTGAAATTTGTTATGATCGAAAAAATGTATTTATCGCTGAATATTTAGGTTCGTACGCTGTTGGCAGAAAATTTATTTATTTGGGATGCCGAGCTGTAGAATTATCGATTAAGAACTTTTCGCTTTCGTACGCCGAAGTACTCGGCCGAATAAATTAAATACGAATTACGAGTTGTGCTAATTTAGGTTCGTCGCGTGACGACCAGCGGTTTTTCTTCTAACAAAGTATAAATAAAGTTAACCCACTAAACAAAAAAGGTCATAAAGAACCTCCTTTACCCCATTCCTCACGTAGAAAGAACTTTGTTTTCAAATCCATTTTGTAAAGAAAATTATTTTCTCCAAACAAAATGACGAATGTGTTTGGAGGTTTGTTCAAAGTTTTTTTATACGTTTTCCAATTACGCTCATGTTTGGAGGTTGAAAGAAAAAACCACGTATTTCCCAGTTGATTAAAGAAAACATTTCTGGAAAAAATTATTTTGTTTTCGCTTTAAAAGTATATTTTTTTTGAGCAGAGGTTTTCAGGCTACATCAAATTACGAGGAGAGAATAATTGTTAATAGGTTTGTACAAACAAAAACTTTTTGAAAATAAAATTTTTGTAGGAATCTAAAAAAATAACGAGTGCAGTTCAAACGCGGTAGAAGCGAAACTTCACCCAAACAATCTCAACCAATAGGAGCCTTGAAAAGTGTGATCAAAGCGGCTAATGAGCGCAATTTGACGCTTCGTAGGTACTGTAATGCATCATTTCTGTTTAATATCTCAACGGATAGGAGCTTTAAAAAGTGAGATTTTAATTAAAGCTGTCAATGAGCGCAGTTTGACGCTTCGTACGTACTATAATGCGTCATTTCCGTTTCATCCGAGTTTCAAATCACAACGCGGCTAAAGGAGTTCCACCTTAAAAATCGTATAAACCATTATGACGGTGTAGGTATTTATGTACAATACTAGATGGCCTTGTAAAGCTTTTTTAAAAATCTAGATAACAATGCATATATACTGTCAAAATTGAATAATTATTTTGTTGTATTTCTTTTTGTATTTTTAACTATGTAACAATTTATAGACATTTTATTTTGAAGCGTTTTATTTTCCATGTACATTTGTTACTTTAATTTTAACCTTCAGATTGCGAGCAAGAGCCTTACCTCTCGACCACGGAGGAGAATTTACATATATGGATATAATTATTTGTGAGCGTTTCAACCAATAAAAAAAATGTATGCTTAAGGTATCGAATATTAAAAGAAAATATTTTATAAAGAGAAGAAAAGTAGTAAAAATTAATTATTAGAAGATAGAATCGAAGTTATTTGCCTTTTGAAACTTGTCAAGACTAAATATATCTTTTTTTAAGTTTATTCGCAAGGCGATGAATTCTAGGAATTTGCCAATAAATTAGTAATTAGTATTAATTAGGTTAATGTTACGCTTAAAAGTATGTTTGCATCGAGCTTACCAGGGAAGTACATTAATGCAAATTAGTTTCAACAACTCAGGGCTGTCAGGCTCGTAAATTAGTAAAACCCCTATGGGTTTTTACGATATTGTAACATTCACATAATAAAAAATTAAACAAAAAACCTGACTTACCCCGTACCCCCCATCTCAACCCCACCCCTCTCATTCCACCCCCTCAGTCATCCAACTTCTCATCGTCTCTTCCTCAACTTCCCTACC
Source organism: Glyphotaelius pellucidus (assembly GCA_936435175.1). Classification (NCBI taxonomy): domain Eukaryota; kingdom Metazoa; phylum Arthropoda; class Insecta; order Trichoptera; family Limnephilidae; genus Glyphotaelius; species Glyphotaelius pellucidus. The sequence continues at coordinate 32,013,770 of OW386547.1, forward strand.
TTGGGAGTAGTTGGCCGTCTTGTGCTTTATTCAAATAATTAAAAATAAAATTAAAAAAGCTGACCTACTCCCTCAATCCCCTTTCTCAACCCTCCTCTCTCACCCCTCGCCATCTCTCAACCCACCCCATCAGCCACCTCACCTCCCCTCATCTCAACTCTCCTTCAACCCCCTTCCCTTGGGAGCAGTTGGGACTCTTTTTTAATGACTATTATTCACACATTAGTAATTAAAAAAAAAATGCACTCTGCCACTCTCCCTTATTAACCTCACCTCGCTACATCACCCCTCGATCCCCACGAGATTGGTATAGCTACGTCAATGTGGATTTGCATTGTTGAGGACTATGCGTCACGTTACTACGATAGTAATACATTTGTATAAGGTGGGTATTAAAGTCCCATATATTTTAAGTCCCCGTGCAGTTCTTTGTTTTTTTAAATCATTGGAATCACTTTGCGGTACACAACCCTAATAATTTTTGTTTGCTGAAAACTCACATTTTAATAATTTCCAGAGAATTCGTAACTAAAATAACTGTTTTATTCCAACAGACCCCTGGGGTTTTTATAAGTTTTTTATAATTAAAATTAAAAAAAAAAAACAATACCTTATCATTAATATATTTTACGTACAACTATTTTAAAACTTTATAACAAGTTTTTCAACTACAAAGTTAGCGGTGAGCACCAGATTTTATTTTTATAGACGATGAATTAATAACTTCGGGAGGTATTCATTTAGAAACATCGTAAATATTTGTAACACGTTCTTCAGAATTAATTAAAATGAACGCGGCGGAAAGGGCGAATCTCCAGGCCCGCTAGGGTGAATTCGACCGTACGTTCGTCTAACACGCCGTGCCGCGGGCGCATATTTGTTTACACGCTTTCTTCACTTACGTCGTTTCCCACATTATTTGTCTTCTTCTTCTTTTCTTTGATGCAGCAAATTCGACAGTAGGTCCGTCCAATACACGGGTCGCGAGTCGCAATTTGTATACACGACTCCTTTACTTACGTCATTAAGATTCTGAATATATTTTAGGGTATATTGTCGTCTTAATTTCATTCATTCAAGTCATTTCAAGTCATTTCTTGCTCATAAAAGAGATATTAACCACATCATAATATTATGATGTTTTGAAACAAACTTATTCGTGGGCTTGAAAGTAAACAGTACCACCCTCACGGTCCTTAAACAAAAATGTCGCATACACTAAATTAATGTAGTAATGCTATGCCAATACATAAACACCCTCGCCACCTTACACCTTATTGCTCTACTACAAAAATGTCACTTACACGAAATGTATCGCCACTACACAAACCATCTTATACCTCTGGGTTCTAATACAAACACGTATTTTTTTTTATATTTTTTTTTTATAGTTAATACCGCACAAGAGTCCCAACTGCTCCCGTCTGGAGCCAGTGAGGCTATGGCATTGGGGAATCGGGGTATGTTGTGAGGCTGAAGGTAGTGGGGAGGGGAAGGAGATAGGGAAGAGGAAGGTGGGGAAGTACCTGGCTATTCAGATCTGGTCACTAAACACGGCTAAAGCCATTTTCAATTTTGAATGGTGGTCTTACACCAGGGCGATACTGATAGTATCTTCCACTCTGTATTGTAGTGTTACTACACCAACCACCTCACTCCTCTTATACAAATATTTATTTATTTATATTTATTAACGCCTTAGTGGGCTTTTACACACGTAAAAGAAAGGAAAACACACGTGTTACATAATCAAGAAAACAGAATAAATAAGAATGCAATCAACTCGTTAGATATATAATATTATAACATAAATTAAAAGAAATGAAATAGTACGAATTGTACTTACAAAAAACTAATACAATTCAGATTAAAATATTTATGCATATTATTAATAATAAGACCTGAAATAAAACAAAGTGTAATGTATAAGAGCTAGTTAGTATTAGGGTATAAACAAACAATTATATCTATTTATTACTACAAATATATATATATTTTACTACAAATACAAATATATTTTACTGGTAAGGTTTGGATGAGAAAAGATTTTATGAAAAGAACAAAAAAAAAATAATAATAAAAGTTAATTATTAGCAGATAAAATCGAGATTAGTTGACTTTTGAAACTTTCAAATATGTCGCATACACGAAATGTAGTGACAATACACCTTTCACCTCACGCCTCCAATACAAATACATCGCATATCTACACGAAATGTAGTGCCACTACACCAACCACCTCATAACTCACCACCTCAGTAGAGTACTGCGCTTTTTCATCCCGCGACAAAATATCCCCGACAAAATATCCTACGGACAAAACATCCTCCAACAAAATATCTACTAAAACCTAACCTCACCAAACCTGATCTAACCTTACTTTATTTTACACATTACTAATTTTGAACAATCATGTATTGTCTTTACAGGATGTCAGTATTATTTTTTGACCATTTTACTATTTTTGAACTATAATTTATTGTCTTTACAGGTGTCTGAATTATTTTTATCCTATTTGTTTGTTAGGTTAGGTTAGGTTTTAGTAGATATTTTGTCGGGGTTGAAAAGGAACCCGGAACCCCTCATAAGTAATACAAAGAAACCACTCACTAGTAGTAAGTAATAAAAAGAAAAAGAGTTGGTACACATATATTTTGTGAGGAGGCGGGACATTTTACGTTATTGTACAGGACATTTGTAGTGCATCTTGTATGAGGTAGTCAACACTACTCGGGACATCATTACACTTAGAGGATCAATTAGTCTGTTATATTTTGGATGCCCACATTTTGCTTATTATAGTATGGACGTTATTTTATGAGAACTATGCATGAAAAGTTGACGCGTTTATTTTATTTGTAAATATTTTTTTTAAATGTTCATGTTATTTTAAACTGATATGACCGGAGAGGGGATGGAGATGGGGGTAGAGGAAGGGTAAAAAGTACCTTACTCACTAAACGTAGCGTAAGCCAATTCCATCAACTCATCGATTATAAGACAACCTCTCTCACAAAGCCGACACTAAAATGGCCGTTGTTCCCAACTTTTCAATCAATCAATCTGCGTCTCCGATCAGCTTGCAGTGATTTGTTTAGTAACGCTCAAAACGCTTGTTGGTCGGAGAGCTGCATTGGAAGAGCGTATAGTAATAACTCAATTAAGAGTAGAAAATATTAAAAATGGAACTACAAAATTTGTAGGCTGGCAACACCAATTTAACTGACAAATATTCTTTTAAAGCGCAATGACACAGAAAATATATAACACTGTTCATCACATCTTAAAAAACATTTTTTTGTTCTTAAAGAAAAAACGTGATTTATAAAGTGATTCGCTTTCATTTAATTGAACATACATTTGAATTTAACAGTAGGTAGAAAGGAAGAATCGCCAATGGTGAGTTTAGTTACACTATTTTTAGATCTGAATGAGTTAAATATATTCAGATCTAAAATTAGAGACATGATCTAAAGCCCAGGCGATGCTAGGTACTGAAGATAGTAGTACTAAATAAATGTGAGCAATTTCTAAACTGCGCTTTGTATTTTATCAGGTAGAAAGGAAGAATCGCTAATGGTGAGTTTAGTTACACTACGTTTAGATCCGAATGAATTAAACATATTCAGAACTAAAATACATATTTCATAACAATATCATTATTCTTCATTATGTTAATCCAAAATTGCAAAGGAATAAACACCTTTATGCATTTCTAATTTTGAGATCAGTGTGTATCAATTTTGCAATGGACAAATTATTTTTTTCACTTTTATGCCTTTTAAATTTTTTATAAAAATGTAGGTTACACAGCTTTACATTTTCATCATGAGTTATATTTTTAGTATTGCCATTTGAACAACAGCGGCGCCCTCCTATATTTTCTACTCTTATTTGAAATACTGTATTTGTGCACTTGAGCCGAAATTTCGGCTCAACAATTGATCAATAGGATTGAAAACAATGGCCCTTAGAGTGTGTTTTCACCGGATGACTTTGAACTAGCAACAAATAGGTCCAGCCAAAAACATTATTTTATAAATTACCTCACCATTCATTTAGCAGTTTTTTTAAATTTCATTTTCTATGTAAATATTATTTTATTACTCCATCCGCCTCTTGCAAAATTCAATATGAAATCACGTAAATATAATAGCTCTTCCACTTATTTCCAAAAGCAGATAAAACTTTTGTTTTTTATTTGTACCTGAGTTGTGTTTGTTATCAGAAACATTTTTATTGTTGTATCACTTCTCCGCTGCTAGTGTAACTTTTAATTGGCAATTATTTACGGAGGCAGCAGGATTGCTTGTTGAAGTTATGCTTCGATACTTTGATCAGAAAACAACATATTGTTATTCGATTGATCATAGAAATATGGTCATAGATATCAGGAGATTAGTTCACGGTGAAGCTCTACATATTTGATAACAAAGTGAATGGATAATTTTTATTAGATTTATAATGAACTAACTTCACTGTACAGCTTTATCCAAGTATAAATACTAGTTTAGAATAAGAAAATTAAACTGTAAGAGTATGCAGCGAAGGGGAAATGCCACATGACATCCTGAATCACATTCACACATCTCCAAATGCCAACTTTTCGAAGTCATTTCGGCTCTTGGTCCAGCCACATCTTACTTTTTTAAATGTGAATACTGCAAAAGAGGGTGCTACTTTGCGGTACTTTAAGACCCGGCTTCCCGCATTTCTACCGATTTATTACATATTTTTCGTAAACATATGTTTTAAAGCTCTTAAAAAAATATGTGTTGTTCTTGAAGATAATATCACATGTCCCACGTCAAAACGGCAATTGTACGAAATTCCCAAAATCGCGAGTATGCTACGAAAATTATTATAAACACGTTTTTTCAGTTATTTTACAAGTTATATGTCGAAAAAATTCACATTGTTTATTTAAACGCTATTTTAAGCCACCGCTACCCGAATTTCTACCGATTTCTTGCATATCCCCCTTGAACATTTGATGTTTTTAAGCTCTTAATAAAATATATGTTATTTATTATTAATTATAATAATAATATGATATGGTAATATCTACACATTCGCCACGCCGAAACGCGAATTATCTGAAATTCCCTCGATAGAAAAAAATCGCAAAGTGCGCTCCAAAATTTTTTATTTTCACGTCTGTCTCTATTACTTAACAAGTTATATGTATGATCACTGTGTTTCTTTGGATGTTGTTTTAGACAACCTCCACGAGATTTTTGCTCTATTTTAAACGAGTCGTGTTTTATTAAACATTTTCACAATTTTTGCTACAATTTCATCGTTTTAAATATTAGCTCGCTCTTTCCAACATTCGTAATTACGTATCTCTCCATCTTCTTCTTTCCTGGCGTCTTAAGAAGGTATCGTAAACTAGAATTGGGAGTTTCACTTCATTTTTTTCAAAATAACCGAAAGCGTTTAGGTTTTTTGATATAAACGGTTACTCGAAACTGTTAAAAAATAACGTCCTTAATAAAAGCGTCCTGTATTAACTGTTTGAACATTATTATTATATATAGTTTGTCGTAAGGAATACTCCATTGTTTTTTCTAGGTTAAATAAAATAGGTAGCTATAGGAATACACAATACTTACTTTAAAGACTTCGCAAAACGCCACTCTTTGTAAGCGCACGAAGCTTCATTGCTTTGCTAAAGCATAACTCAAAGTGACGTATCTCAAAATAATCGTAACCTGATTAAAAGTTGACAAAATTCTTCTTGGTTAAGAAGACCCTTTCTGTCCATTATAATAAATACATAGCGGGAGTGTTTCCGAAAAGTTTTCAAGATAAATAGACATTCCTGAAGTAAAGTCTACGAGAGAAAGGTCAAGTGGCGTGTTATTAGTCAACTTGTGTTCTAAATGTCAAAAAGTTTCTGAGATACCAACTGAAACAAATCGGTACAACTTCAAAACTATACATTGCGGGTTATTACACTTTGCTTTCCTTTTAGAACTTTCAGGAATACAACGAAAAGTTTCTTAATTAATAATACGTAATATTCATATATGATTTCTAGTTTTCTCAAAATGAAACTAACTAACCAACTCGACGAAAGAATTAAAATTATTAAAACTCTTAGATAGAAGATTTGTTTCCGACTTGATTTTTATTTTTAAAATTGTTAGTGGTATTATATAAAGACAGCCCTGATTTTTTAAGCTTAATTACCTTCCATATACTATCAAGAACTACTCGATCTAAAATTCTTTTTATTGCAGCAAAAGTATCAGGAGTGAGTTATTTAGGTACTCGCTTGTACCTATATATAGACAGCCCTGATTTTTTAAGCTTAATTACCTTCCATATACTATCAAGAACTACTCGATCTAAAATTCTTTTTTATTGCAGCAAAAGTATCAGGAGTGAGTTATTTAGGTACTCGCTTGTACCTATATATAGACAGCCCTGATTTTTTAAGCTTAATTACCTTCCATATACTATCAAAAACTACTCGATCTAAAATTCTTTTTTATTGCAGCAAAAGGATCAGGAGTGAGTCATTTAGGTACTCGCTTGTACCTAGATTGCATGCAGTTGGCAATAATTTCTTAGAAGTGGTAGATGTGTTCAACTGCACGGAATATATTTACAAACAGGCTATAATAACATACCCCGATAATAATAATCAATGTTAGTATATAATTTTCTTCTGGATGTTTTCTATATAATTTAAATAGCATATTTTCAGAAATATTCTGAGTGGACATTAAACATAAAAGTACAGTGCGGAGGAAACCGAATCCAAACAATTACCGGAAACTTGAGAATATAGCTTATTAGACTACATTGAAAGGGAGTTATTTATTCATGAACGGTATGATTTTTTAAATAAGTTTGTTTTTAGAGCCCGGATATCTATATTATTTAAAAAACATTGTAGTCAAGTGTAAAAATCCAGAGAGGAAATTGGGGAATATGTTTGTCTGGACAAAATGCTGCCCGGTTTTCTCTTAGTTACAAACACGGTACAAGCCGACATGCGCTTTCTCTTTCTTTAGCTAACGTTTCGGACAGCGTTACAGTGCCCCTCATCAGGACAGATGTCAGGATTTTGCGATGGATACTGTAACGCTATCCTAAACGTTGGCTAAAAAAGGAAGAAGGGCAACACGGAATAATAACCCAAAAAATAATCGCGACTGTCTTGGCGTATTATCGATTGCGTACCCAATCCTTTAAAATTTGATGTGAACATATCGTAGGTACGTATTTCGTGAAGGTTTTTCCCAATTACTTTACCTTAAAAGGGGTAAATAACGTGAATAAATGGCATTAAAGTATTAAGAAACATTACTTTCATGTTTACGAAACAATATTTCAAAATTTTATTACTACAATAACTCAAAAGAATAAATGTATTAAAATTAAACAATATCTCTTATATATTCTATTAACGCCGACCGGTTTCGGAACGACCGTTCCTTCCTCAGAGTAAACATATAACGACTTGACAATTTTGAAGAACTTTAAAGATAAAGCCGTAAATTGACTAATTCCGGAACATATAAACTCAAATGACTGTTCGTACAGGCATAAAATTCTTCATATTAATAATAATAATAAAGGAAAACGCTTAGATAATTTAGAAGCCTTAGAAATAAAATAAAAGTTCCTTAAAAATAATGAGTCCATTATCAATAAAAAAAAAAATATTATCTTATAGCCCTATCTTAGATATCCAATATGGAAACCACGTGGGTACGTGAAGTTTGTAACTAAGCTACCGTCGTGATAAACTATCAGAAGAGCTATTCTTTATATTTTGTGAGATCGAGATAGATCTCAGGCGAGATCTCCTGTCAGATTTGTGTGATTTTCTATGGCTGTTAATTGCTTTTTCTATGGGCCGATGTCAGAATTTTAGCTGTGAGCTGTCTTGTATTTCAGTTTAGGTCGTTTTAAACACGAATTCCTGCAAGTACGCATGATTATTTATTCATTTAACAGATAGCTCTTCTGAGTGCGTATTCCGCGAAATATATTTTCGCATTGCATTTGATTCGAAATAATTCGCTATTTATTATGCTAGTTATTATTATTATAATTTTTCTAGAACCAAAATGAGTTCATAATATAATATAAACGTATAATTTAAAATATGTATATACACTTGGTAATTGGTTATCTGCTGCCAATTCCCCAAGTTCGTGAAGTTTCCAGTACGATTGTCTAATATCTAATATCCCACGGCTCAGGGCCGTTTTGTTCCGCCCAGATTTGGTCACACGCGATTGCGAATGAGGTGGATTTACGCACACGGCCGATAAGGACCCCCAACTCTGGCCGCAGGAAAACTCCGCTGGTAAAAGCTACCTACTTCGCATGCAAAAATGGCACGTGCATTGATATTAAATTTACAAGGTGGAGTCGTATAGTGATGGATTGTTGGGACATATTTAAACGTGTTGCACTTTTTTACCCTGTAAAAACTCCATAATCTGTGCAGCAGGGCTGAGAAAAATACATGCTTTGCTGTAATTAAAATACAAATTACAAAATACTTTTTTGCATGCATTTAAAATACGAAATACAAAATATTTTTAAGTCGTGTATTTGAAATACACAATACAAAATACAGTATTTTAACCATTTTTTAAATTTCAAATACAAAATACAAATTACAAAATACGGCAGAACCTTTGGTTGCAATAAATTGTCGTAAGTGCCCTTATCTTAAGCAAAGCTGAGCAGAGTAAAACAGAGACGTGCAAAAATTGACCAATCATATTGCTCAGAAGACACATCTCATCTTCGCTCTACTTGTAAAGTTTTGTGGTTTTGACGGAATTGGATCATCAATTATCAATTAACTCACGTCTTCATGAATAAATACCGCAAAACGATGAAAACGACAATTGAAAATATTGCTTTGACATACAGTGTTGCCAACTCTAAATATTAACATTTATTGCTCTGGATTCTAGCGTTTTAGTCTATGTATTGTTCCAAATACCTCAGCATCAGGTAATTGAAATACCAATTACAAAATACATTTTTAGGAAGTAATTGAAATACAAGTATAAAATACGTATTTGTATTTCAAATACGTATTTCAATTACAAGTATTTCAAATACTACCCAGCCCTGCTGGGCAGACATATATAGAGTGCCAACTGCTGGAAGCTGTCCGGAGCTACCCAATTGAAATCCCCAGTAAAAAAGAAGAACACTAGAAATTCCTTTCATAAAAATTTTAATGGAAATCAAAGTTTTTACTTGGAGGGACGTTCCGCCCTTGTATAAGATGGTTACACCTTCAAGGCTCTCGCAAGATTCTAATTTTTTTGTTCAACGAAGCTACATTTATTTTTTTTGAACGATTGTAGACCTCCAGAGTCCCTGCATACGTTGTTAGTAAGCAGTATGTAAGTGCTTAACAGGAAAAACAAAATGCAAAAAATAGGTTAGTAAGACAGATATGAATTAAATGAGGCAAAAGGAAAACTCATTCATGAGGCTCCGTGAGGCGGCATTGCATCGTGTAAAAAACTTGCAAGCACCTGTATAAATTAGAGAACATAAACACAATAAATCTCAAATCAATTGGCAAGTACCAACAAAAAATGTGAATGGCGTTCGGTCTGACCATAAACAACACTTAGTTTCCGCGTCTCTTAGCCAACCACTCAGTGAAGCCTCAAAGAATGTTAATTGAATATTTGGGGTAAAATACCCGAAGAGTAAAAGAAAATTCTGCGTTGAGGAGTCAGAGGCAGGACAAAGGACAGTCAAGGTCTCTTGATCACGCCTCAAGCCTGCATATGTCATTGAGGAGGGGCAAATAGATCTGAAGTTGGCACTGACAGTACCTTTTGGTTCCAGTTTTTTTTTCACATTTTAACCCATTTAGCTCTCTCTCTTACACTTGCTTCTCATCGTACATTGCCAACCTATTTTAATTATGACGCTGAAGTGAGTGGGGGGAGGAAAAAGATGGAAAAAAGCTGTGGCTATTCAAATCTGGTCATTAATCACGGAAACTGCAAGGATATCTGAAATGCTGCCTCCTTTAGAAGGATGAAGAGCAACACAGCATACCCAAAAAAATCAATCATCATAAAACTTTTAACCCCGATAATCTTAAATGATATAACACAAGTTTGCAGTCGAAATTTAATAAACGCAAATTGAACTACTTAACAAGGCTTGGGGACAAAGCTTTTTAAGGACGAAACAGTGTTTTTTTTTGGGCTTTTATGATATCTCACAAATGTATTAATTTTAAAAGGCTTCACATTTTCTGAAGTTCGCTAAATTCAAGCACTATTTCCTAAAGATTCCCCTACTTGTGAAAGAATAATAACTTTTAAATGTATGATTGCAGCTGGCGGTGGCTATATAATATACAAATGTATGAAATTCTATCCATTTGTATTCAGAGCTAATTTATTCTTTGAAGTCAGCGAGCGGCATTTGAATACATTGCGAACAAAAGGCGCTCCCTTTGTAAAGTACCTACCCTAATCTATTACTATACAAGGGCCAATTACGTGATTTTTGTTTTCGCAGTTCTGCAATATGAATTAATGAGATCACACGAAATAATTATTTTAAAAACTTGTTTTCAAAACATTATTTTCCTTTGGTAAAACTGCCCTGAATGGACTTGACTTCAATATTGGCTCTTGCTTGGATTAAAGAGAAACGCAAGAAATGCCTTCTATATAGGTTTGAAAGGAAACTAATATTGGGGCTGAGTTAATATCTTTGGTTTTATCCCATTTAGCTTATGCTCTGTCTCTAATTCGCTTACCTGACGTCGTATATCTCCACCCCATTTAAATTTCATAATGATGGTGAAACATAGGTTCTGCATTTTAAATTAAAGCAAATAATAGTCAGACTTACGAGTATGGATCACGAAAAATGCCCACATGGCATAGCTCTTTTAATATAACTACTTTACAGCTCTAGGCAAAGGTAAAATACGTCATTTTATTAAGTCTTTATTCTTTACGAATGTTTTGATTGCAAAAGTTTCTTTATTTTAAACTTTTATTAGCATTATTTGCTGAAATGCTGGCCATTAAAACCGCCCCTGTATATATTCTGATTTGACAATCATTGTTTTGCAAAATATCATTCTCAAATTTTTGCAGTTTCGCAATAATTTTTTTGATGATTGAAAAACTTTTCAGATGTTTTGTTATGGGGTTTAAATAATCCAAAAACCTTGGCGGGGGTTTTAAGAAGGTATTTTGAAAGTTTTAAACATCTCCTATGCTTAATATAGCAATACACTAATCACAAATCCACAAAGGTGGTCCTGAGGAAAAAAAATCCTCAGATCCTATGTCATCTTTGGGGACGCTGTGCGAAGGGTCTTTTTATGAAAAGGAAGGAGAGGAAGTTCTGCGAAAGAAAAAGGTATGAGGGGTGGGTAGGAATGTGAGTGTCAATGTGCCCAGGAGTGACGGATGTATGAATCCATCTATCCTATTGCGGTGCAAGGCGGTGGGTCGAGAGTGTCCGGCTAGATTAGGTCTCCCTCGATCAGTCTCTCCCGATCCGTACCACCAGGCAGTATGGGGCCAAAAGCATTCGCCACCAAGACCTACATAAATCTCACCCCATGAACCCGGGCTCCCCTGCTAAGTCACCAAACGTAGTGAATCACTTAGGGTGACCTATGGCAAAGGCATTGGTTATCTAATAAATATATTCTCGGGCCGTGCCCATACCCGCCTTCCAAATTACATGTATACGAATTGATACTTTCCCGTTGGTTGTAGGGCCTACCTAATATTTCTTTATCAACGAGATCGAACGTAATTATGTAAGCATTCATAGCGGCAATTAAGTCCTCACAAAAAGGTTGGATAATACCAGGCAGGCCTTTGAATTATTTCGTTTACTTTCTGCTACGATAGGCTAATGGATTATATCTGATAAAGAAATAACCTTTAGCTTTGTTAGATAAACTTGTAATATTCTTTTAAGCTGTGTTATCCTGACATTAAAGAAAAGTCGGAAAAGAAAGCCAACTTCTTTTTCATGTTTAAAAACGTACTTTAACTAAAATAAAAACTAAGCACAACATTAAGGGTTGTTTTTTAATGGTTTTTTTGTTATTAGTAAAGGGTCCCTTGGGTGATGTTGAACCAAAATGGGATCTAAGGAATTAACACCCTTTTACAATTGGTAATGTTTTTTTTACATTAACTCCACACAGGAGGCCCTGAGGAAAATAATTGGGTCATCTGGGATGCTGTGTGGAGGGTCTTTTTGAGGAGAGGAAGGAATGAACATTGGTCTTGAAGAGACCCATGTTGTAGGAGGGAGGAAACACAGAAGCCGGAAAATCGTTACATACCCGAGCTGTTGAACTCAAGAACGAGTCTAAAAAACGACCCGTTCTCATGTGACAAATACATATGTTGGGCGCGCGTTTGGCGTGTCTCTCGATTACGCACCGGTGCCGAAGGGATCAATAACGCTAGTTCCTCAGAGCATCTTCCATTGAAATACCGGTAGAACATGGATAGCATTTCCACCCGACGCCTGTGCTCTAAAGATTGCAATTCGTTCGTTAAGGTGGGAGAATCTATCAAACGGACCGCCCATTTCTGCAGAGTTGAGGGTATTTTTGAAGTATTTTGGGGCTCCAGACCAGAGGTGACTGCCAAATTCAACCGTGGGGCACACTTGCGATTTGTACAGTGTTAGCAGTTGTGTACTATTAAAGTATCTGCGGGCCCTGTACAGTACACCCAGTTTTTGAGAGGATAACTTTACTTTGGTTTCGATGGAGCCCTCATACATGAGCTGGTCACTTATAGTTACACCAAGCATATCAATGGAGGGTCTGTTCAGAAGATTGCTTCCGTTGAAGGAGACTAGATTTTCATTACGATCCCTTTTATATACGTAATTAGACATGATTGGGTCTTTGAAAAATTGAATTCGACGAGGTTATTCTTACCCCAAGAGAAAACACTCTCGAGGTAACCGTCCATTCTTTGCTTCAAAGCCCTCCGAGCCGTTGGTGTTTGTTTATTTTATGTACGTATTTTAGTAAACATTCTAAATCGAACGTGAGGTGGTAGTGAAATTACTCAAGGACTTTAAATGTCGCATTGGCAGATAATGGATAATCAATAAGTGAGCCCTGAACGGAAAAAAACGTTGCGTTTAACAGAAAAATTAAAGAGTTTTTTTTTTATCGGAATACCTTCGAGAACAATTTTTACGTGATATGTAAAATGTATTGTAATCAAAATTAATTAAAAAACACAAAATAAACAAACATTTTGTAATAAACATCCCTAATTATTTAAATAAATCTTTTATAACCCTTTCACCACGACGAGTTACTGAAAGCAGTTCTCACTAATTCCCGTAATATTATAAGTTTATAATCTTTTAATACTTCAAAGGGGCTTTATTCAAATAATCCTTTAATAAATAAACCTTTTAAACATAATTTGAGAGGCGGGTATGGGTACCGCCGCCCCAGAACTTCCTCTCTTTTATTTTCTTTAAAAGACAAAGCATCCCAAAGCATCCCCTCAGATAACATAGACCCCGAGGGAAATTATTTTCCTCAGAACCTCCTGTGTGGAGCTAATGTATAAAGAAAAATTTATATTCAAAAGCAAAACAGTTAAATAATAATTTATAACTTACAATTTAATATATCACCATAACATTACAAGTTAAAGAACTAAAATATATCAACATTTCGTTACAAGTCAAAGAACTTACAAATTAATATATCATAATAACCTTACAAGCTGAAGAACTTACAAATTAATATATCAGCATAACCTTACAAGCTGAACAACTTACAAATTAATATATCAGCATAACATTACAAGTTAAAGAACTTACAAATTAATATATCAGCATAACATTACAAGTTAAATAACTTACAAATTGATGTATCAGAATAACATTACAAGTTAAATAACTTGCAAAATAATATATCAGCGTAACATTACAAGGTAAAGAACTTACAAATTAATATATCGGCATAACATTACAAGTTAAAGAACTTACAAATTAATAAATCAGTATAACATTATAAGTTAAATAACTTACAAATGAATATATCAGAATAATATTACAATCCCAAAATTGAACAATAAGCATTTTCAAAATATAAGAATTACTTACTTTAACAACTCTCCTTTAAAAAGATTATCGAAAATGCATACGAATTTCAGTTAAATTGGTGTCTACCTAATTCTACAAGAGTTTAGTATTGATGTTATTTTACTCAGATTCCTACCCACTCCCAATACCCTTCTCCTTCCCAGAACTTCTCTCCCTCCTTTTCTAAAAATATCTGCCTGCCTTTTCTGGATGTGGAGGTGATGCGAAAAGAGGATGGTAGCCTGGGACACACAGTTTATAGGAAACCAACACATACAAATAGGTATCTCCACGCTGATTCGCATCATCACCCCGCTCAGAAGAGAGGTCTCATCCATACTTTGGTAACCCGAGCGACCAGAATATGTGAGGAGCCAAAACTCGGATTAGAACTGACCAAACTCACCGATGCACTGGAGCGTAACGGCTACCCAGCAAGGCAGACAAGGCAAATCATAAGAGCCAAATCAGCACGAAACGAAGACAGGGGTGAACAAGAGTCAAAAGGCTGCGCTTTCCTGCCTTACGTCCATAATGTAACAGACAGAATTGCCAGGCTGTTGAGAAAAGAGAACATCAAGACGGTCTTCGGAACCACGACAAAAATCCAAGACCTACTGAGGTCGGCAAAGACTAAGTTTCCTCTGGAAACAGATGGAGTATATAAACTCAGCTGTTCCGGATGTGACAAGGTCTATGTAGGCCAGACAGAGCGGACGATCTCCAAAAGGATTTCGGAACACTTTCGTGCTTGTAAACTTGGCCACCCTGACAAATCGGCAATCGCCGAGCACTTAATCGAAACCGGCCATTACTTTGGATTTGTTCCTGAAGTCCTGGGAAGACCCAAAACTTACAGAGCACGCCTAATTACGGAGGCAATTGAAATCCATAAAAACCCCATCAATATTAACAGAGACGACGGAGCTAAGCTCAATAGTTCTTGGTATCCAGTAATTGACGGCTACACCAAAGCTAAACGCAAAAAAACCATGCTGAATTTTTTCTAACACCAGCTCGTAGAGAAATGGAGCTGGCAGCACGGTATCGCTTCGACACACATAAGTAAACACTCTCACCAATATCATTTACTCATCTGCCCTGATGATGGACACTGTAACGCTGTCCGAAACGTTGGCTAAAGAAGGAGGTAGCGAAACACGGCATAACACCCCAAAAACAATAACAAAAATCCTTGTAGAATTACTTATTAACCGTACAACCTGTTGGCAAGAACTCATGATGCACCACGCCATTGTAATCGAAGAAAACAGTGAGCAGAACCTTCACATTTGATCGAACTTGGCGTGCTTTTTTCGGTCTTGGCTCTTCTGGTCGTTTCCATTGGGATGATAGGGCCTTGGTTTCGACGTCATAACCATATACCCACGTTTCATCACCAGTTATGACCCTTTTGAGCATATCTGGATCGTCGTTGACGTCATTCAACAACTCCCGAGCGATACTAATGCGACGTTCTTTTGCTCAAAATTTAGCAATCCATTTTTTTCAAAAGTAAAAAATCGAAGAACAGACAAAAACGGGACTAACCTTTCCAGTTGTCAAAAACAAACCATTAATCCAAATTGGCTGATAATGCTAACCCATGATAAACATATGTGTACCAACATAAAAAAATCGATAATCGAATGTACACAGCCTGCGAAAATTCAAAATTCACCTTTTCTTTTGAACAAACCTCGTACATGGATAGATGAAAAAATTGTGGTTACGTAACTACACCGGGTCTGCTTGATAAGGGTCTCGAAATTATAATACATTTTATAGTAGTACGGTTTAAATTCTCACCTCTAAAGTTTCCGAGCTTCGTACAATATGGAAATTAAAGCTTTTGGCACCTATTCGTATTCCTCTGTTAGGTTTGAGACCAAACAAGGTTTTAAGTGGGAAAACCCCATTTTTGAATAGTAAATGAATTCAATATGGTACCTTACCGTTTAAAAAAATTAAAATTGCTAATTTTATTGTGCCGTGTTGTAAAAGATCTTGTGCAGTACCTATGTGCAAAATGTATTGTGTGGGTGTTTAAAATATCTTTTTCTAAATATAAGTAATAACAAAGATATAATTTTATACTTTCAGATTCAGACGCGGCGGATTCCTCTGGGCAGCGCACACAAGAAAACAAAAAAGGTAAAACTATTGTTTTCAAACTAATCAAAAATACATTCTCTATAAACCAGTTCGAAATGAACCGCAAGAATTTATTTTGTAAACGCCACGCAATTGTATGCACATGTGCCTAAGTTAAATTATCTTTCGCGCGACAAATGCAGGTTAGTTTTTTTTTAATCATGGTCTAGGTCTTGATCACCCAGGTCTTGACGGCGGATGCGCCTGCCCACTTACTGGGTAGCGGGCCGGAACGGGAGAGACTGGTCGAGTGAGATCATTATTTATACTCTTCAATCTCTCGACCCATCGCCTTGCACCGCAATGGATTTATATGTCCGTCACTCTTGGACCCACTGACCCCCAATTTCTATCGACCTCTCATACCCTTTTCCTTCCCAGAACTTCTTCTCCTTCCTTTATTCTAAAAGACCCACCATGAAATATTACTTAATATCTGTAAATTTTTTTAACTCTGTAAACAGATGTTTCTTTAGTTTAAAACAAATAAATATAAAATTAATAAATAAAAATAATGTATTAAACAGCTCGTTCCACTATATTTTGTTCTTGTAAAAAAGACACAAAATTATAAAGATATCCACATTTCTGTATCAAACCATAATATGACAAAGAAAGCATTCGGACACAAAGGAGTTGATAAAATATAATATGTTGAGTCCAAACATAAGTGTGTAGCATTAAATTCTCGTTAAATATTATGATTAGTCACATTTTATTAAACAAATTAGGTATAATATTATGAACGTGTTTAAAAAATATTTTTCATTCTCGAATCAAAATATTTTCAGAAATTTCCTTTTAACGATGTTTTTGTGTAATTTTCTTTGTGATTGTTATGAAAATAAAGCTTTGTTATCTGCTTTGCAAATTCATTTCACACCCTCCATTGTTTAAGGATTAAATATGGTGTTTGAGTGAGATGATTGTATATTGCGAACAAATGTACTGATTGCTTTCATAACACGTAAATTAACCCGACAAATTATTTGCGCAAAAATAAAATCTACTTATAAAACAAAAAAAGTCACAACATTGATGTGAAAATAATAATCAATGAACAATAAAAGAAACCAAGAGATTTTCAAACCAGTGAACTTTATGATAAATTTAAGGTCTTACTCTTCTTACTTAGTTTTAAACTAATTGATAAATGCTATTCTAAAAGTTTTTAAAGAATTTGAACCGTCTTCAACACGAAGTTTAAGACCTAGAACAGGGGTTGGTATCTGCGGCTCGCGAGCCGCATGCGGCTCTTTGCATAGGCGTCTGCGGCTCTTCGGCTCTTCAGACATCAATTGCTATTTCACCTCTGCTCAACCAGCCTTATGAGATGGAGCTGCCGAACGAAAGTGGTTTTTAATTTAATAAGGAATCCATGCATGAGTCTGTTAATAGAAACATTTAAACGGCAGAAGTTTTTTGTTTACATGAGCTCCACACAGAAGACCCTGAGGAAAATAATCTCCCTCAGGGCCTATGTCATCTTTGGGGATGCTGTGTGGAGGGTGTTTTTTAAGGAAAGGAAGTGGAGGAGAATTCTGGGAAGAAAAAGGTTTTAAGGGGTGGATAGGAATCTGGGAAGTGTGATATTGCAGTAAGAATGTAGATAATACAAAGAAAATCGTAATTATCGTTCCACCACATTTTTATCACATTAAAACTCCCCTTCATTATAATGAGGCTCTCTGATATATTTCTTATCCTGTTTCTTTGACAAATTGGCTCTTCTCACTTGACAAACTTCCGACCCCTGACCTAGAACACCTGGGAATATATAAGTACCTAGATGCAACACGACAGCCGCACAACACCATTATGAATACCTAGGTTCTAAGCTATTTAACGATTTACTTGATTTAAAAAAAGTGATAAAAATAAAAAAAAATAATAAAAAATAACGTTACATTAATTTTTATCAAAAACCAACAGATTGATTGATTTTACCGACGATTTTCAGATTTATTCTGTTGCTATTCTGTTAACATTTTTGTAAATATTTTTAATTATTGTGCAATATTTTAAATACTGTAACTATTTCTTCGTAACTATGCTTACCATTTATAAGCAGTATTTTGTAACTTTATTATTTCTAAATATGATTATTAAATAGACTAGCTCCCCAATTAGACCTGAGATTATTTCTCTACTAACTGGGTAGTTAAAAATGGTTAATGAATGCTTCGCAACACATTATTATTCTGTATATTTACTTTTATTTTCCAATAAGTAAAACAAAAAACCTGATGGTCAAAGCACAAACTCGGACTATTAAAAAAGTTATGAAAGAGGCATGGAGAATTGCCAGGTACTTACTTGGAAGACACCTATCCTAATGAGTGATGGATAAGGAGCAAGATTAAGGTAGCTGACACAACCTTTGCAATCTTCACATTCAAATTAGATTACGTTAGACACGTAGCATGGCTAACAGATAAACGTTGGTATTCTAATAACATCTCACGACCAAAGGTATGACTGGATGGAACCTCAAAAGAATTGGTGGCTTCGGATGCGCGACAGCCGAAAAGAATCGGCAAAACTGAAGACTTGAGGATGCTCTATCTTTTCCAGAAGGATTATGAAGAAAAAATAGAACAAACAGAATCATAATGAACCGGAAGCTCAAAAAATTACCGAGTGCGAAGTAATTGAAAGAATCGGTAGGTCCTAAAGGCTGCAACAGGCAGAAAGATACTTGTTGAAAGATTGCAAGAAGACAGATTACCAAAGATATCTAATGACCAATTGGGCACCTTAGCGGAAAATACCTAGTCTAGACCTAGAAGAAGAATGGAGCAGGATGGATTCCCGAAAACTGGAGAAAATGGCAAAGGGCAGTCGTGAACATTTGTAAATGACTTATAAGACTGATGAACACGTAAAATTTTATGTTAGTTATTTCCAAATTTAAGTTTACAAATGACTAGTTTATTTTTACATTCAAATACATTTTCTCTGGCTTAATGTGGCTCCTACAATCCATTTTGAATCTACCAATTATTGGTGCAGGCTTTATAGTTTCCGGCAGCGCATTTGTAGAAGAAACTGTTTTGCGTGCTGATTTTGTCCTTTTTTTATTATAGTCTCATTTCAAATGTTCTTGCGTTATATCTGCGAATGGACTGTTGAATATAATTTTGTTTGAAAAGTATTTTGATAACAGGTTGTTTACCTTATTATGTATAAATATAATCATGTAGAGTTGAATAAATTAAAATCTATTCATCTTGAACAAATTCTTAATAATTGAAGGAAACATTTTTCACTTTCAAATGCCCGCCACCTAGTTATGTATTAGTTATTACTTATCAGTGACCTGAATTTGTTATTAATTGCAAAGATTGTGGTACATTCCTTTTCATGCACGTGATGTGACGCATAAAGTTTAACGTGTTCAAAAACAATATCTATGTTGTACTATTATCCAACTTCAGTAACGACGAGTTATTATTAACGAGACAAGTTTTTTGGCCACCATCCTAGCACTATTAATCGCTTCTCAATCTTGCCTATTAAATTAATCCAAATAGCCGTAATCCGTAGGTACCTAGTGCCTATCACAAATAATCACAAAACCAATATTGTTAATCGTAAATTATCGGTTCTACTTCGGAAGTGTTCGTTTTTTGAGGCGCGCCTCAAACTAAACAACTTGCCGCCTTATCGGCTGCCGTTCATTTCAATTTCATGTGGCTTCCATTCTCCTCTCGTCTACATGAAATCAGCGGCTCTCGGAGGCGGGCCCTATCTCTGCCTCACTTGCGTATTATTGTACTGCGTTGGGCAGGAAGCTTGGCGTGCCGGGCAGAATTCCATGTCTATAATATAAATATTTATTTAATATATATATATTTTTTAAATGAATACCGCACAAGAGTCCCAACTGCTCCTGTCTGGAGCCAGTGAGACTATGGCATCCCGTGGTATGTTGTGAGGCTGAAGGCAGTGGGGAGGGGAAAGAGATGAGGAAGAGGAAGGGGGGAAGTACCTGGCTATTCAAATCTGGTCACCAAACACGGCTAAAGCCATTTCAAGCAACTTTTCGATTCTGAATGGTGGTCTTACACCAGGGCGATACTGAGAGTATCTTCTATACTACTGGTGCTATATATGTGCTAGTGAAGTACGAAAATATTCATGGGTAATATTTAAATTGAAAAATCTTTAAGTCTTAAACAATTTATAAATTGGTAACATTTAAATGAATTTCGTACTATATTTTGGATGTTTTTTTTTTTTTTTTTTTTTTACTGTTAATACCGCACAAGAGTCCCAACTGCTCCCGTCTGAAGCCAGTGAGACTATGGCATCCCCAATCGGGGTATGTTGTGAGGCTGAAGGTAGTGGGGAGGGGAAGGAGATAGGGAAGAGGAAGCTGGGGAAGTACCTGGCTATTCAGATCTGGTCACTAAACACAGCCAAAGCCATTTTCAAGCAACGTTTCAATTCTGAATGGTGGTCTTACACCAGGGCGATACTGATAGTATCTTCCACTCTGGAACGTGCCGCAAATATACTATATATTATTTTAAATGAATAAATTGTGAAATAACACAAATATCAAATAAAATTTATTTGCGCACGCCGGGTTCGAACCCGCGATGTAAGGACACGTGTATCTTTTCCCCTTTTCTTCGCTATTTTTTTGGGGAGGCACAATCTTCCCTGCCTCACACCACGAACCGCCACTTTATTGAGAGCTTTTATTGAAACGTACACGCAGATTTTCTGTTTTAAACACTCTATTGTGAATCAATTTTGAGCTAAGACTGCAGCTTTGTAATACAAAATCTATTTATAAATTTACCTGTGGTGATATAATAATCCTATGAGATCTACCAAATTATTAAAATAAATCTCATTCATTTATACCCCTTCAGCATGACGAGTCACTGAAATCAGATCTCACTAATTCCATTAACGTTACAAGTTTACACCCCTTTCATACATCAAAGCGGTTTTATTATAATAATCCTTTGAGGTCTGCCAATTTGGTAAAATCAAATACCTAAGTTAAAACGTGAAATAAATTTGAATCAGAAATTTACATTTGAACTTAATTGGAAAGTAAGGAACGAATAATATTCAAACATTGTATTATTATTTTTCACGTATTTATTATACCATGAATTTGTGCTCCAACGTAAATCGGTCGTTTGTAATATTAAATTTAAGTCCATCATTTTATATTTCAATATTTTTGCAAAGTAGTTAGCGCAAAATTATTAAAAAAAAATAATTACAAACTTTAACTAAACTAATTAGCTCACAAATTGCCCAAGTTGCTACAAAAATAATAAACAGTAGAATCCTTAACTTTAATTGTGATATAGATCAAAACAGCCAGTTAAGCATTCAACGCCATTTCTATCATGTACTTAAGAGTTTTTTTATAACTAACTAAATAACAATTACGTCGTTTCTCCGCAAGTCGTAAAAACCTACGGCAAGACGAAACCGTTTGGGAAACACACAACTGAAAAGCATTTTAGATGTCCGGAAAAACGATTTTAGACGAAAATTTTACTGAAATTGTTGTTTTTGAAGGGTATGGAAATATTTCATGATTAGATATGTTTTAGATTTTCACGGCCAAAAGTATTTTTAAAATACTTTTGTTTTTGGGGTGTTACGCCGTGTTGCGCTACCTCCATCTTTAACCAACGTTTCGGACAGCGTTACAGTCTCCACCATCGTCCAGCGTTACATCTGCCCTGATAATGGACACCGTAACGCTGTCCGAAACATTGGCTAAATAAGGAGGTAGCGCAACACGACATAACACCCCAAAAACAAATTTCATCGCAATCGTATGAACGGTATGGCGGCGCATAAAGTACGAACAAATAAACAAAAATTGATTTTTATATATAAGATTAATCATGACAAAAATAAAATGGAACATATAAAAAAACTTGATCGATGTACGATTGGTATGTTTATTTTGTAATTTGATCGAATGTTACAATAATATTGCGAATCAGGGAACACGTAAATAAATCACAATAAAAACTGTTTTCGTATTTCGTTATGGAACTTACTGGCATAAACAACGACTGTATAGATCGTGGGCCGGCAACCTTTTGTTGGAAAAGGGCCAAATATTTTACGTGTGGATTAGTGCGGGTCGCACTTGGGCCACATGTTATTACACTATACGTGATATTTGGTGACTTAGCCCTTAGGGGTGCCCGGGTTCATGAGGTGAGGTACGTCCAGGTCTTGGCGGCGGATTCATCTGCCCACCTGCTGTGTGGCGGACCGGATCGAGAGAGACTGGTCGAGGGAGGCCTCTTGACCTTTCCAGCCGGACTCTCTCGATTCATCGCCTTGCACTGCAGTTGGAAGGATTGATTCAAACGTGCACACGGACACACTGACACCCAGATTCCTACCCATTTTTCCTTCCCCTAACTTCCTATCCTTTCCTTCCTTAAAATGACCCCCCATCCCCGCATCCCCTAAGATAACATATGCCCTGAGAAAAATTATTTTCCTCAAAGCCTCCTGAGTGGAGCTATTGTAAAAAAAATCGACAATATTTTTTACAATTTTTTTGTTTTAAAAATAAAACGCTTATTGTATATTTTTACAATATTTATTGTAGTTAATAAAATTAATAAAATTTTTGGGTTGTATTTAACATGCAAGTTTTCTTATATTAGCTTGCATTTTTGAATTAGAATCGCGTAATTTTGCGTCCAAATGTGAATCCTGTAACCGAAACAGTATTTGTTTTCTCGATAATTCAGAATTGAAAAAGCTTGCTCACAAATTTAAATACCACCAAACATAGTAATTATTTGCTCAGCAAACCATTTTAACTCCTTGTAGTCCTCAGAAGTCAAAACCCCTATAGTGATCCATCAAGTTTTTCCTTTAAAAGCCATTTTAAGCATGGTATCACTTTGCAAACCTATCACGTTGATTTGCTAATCGCTAACCCCTTCGCTATCCCTTCGCTCCCTTTCTCGCTCCCTTTCACTACGTTGTGTATGATGATATAGTCCGTCACGTGCGTTGCGGCGAGAATCTTGCGGGCCGCACCAAGACGCCTGGAAGGCCGCATGCGGCCCGCGGCCCGGAGGATGCCGACCCATGGCATAGATGATGAAACATTTGGTGGTTTTTGTTCTGTTTTTAGTCCCAAATTCTCGGAATCCTAAAACAAAAGCCTCACCATTAATGACTCCTAGAGAACAATGGGAATGTTTTTATTTCTTTATTTTATATTATTATCGACTCCACGAGGTTGAAGAGAAATGGCTGACCGGGCCACGAAACTTAATTTGGAATAATATATTTTTTTCAAAAGTTATATGAAATATCTAGAATGATTTGTGCTATTTTTTTTAAATGATGATATATATAGCGCCTTTGAGGTGATTTTTCACAAAAACGACGCTTTATAAATCATCCAAATATTATTATTATTATCAAATGGGGAATAAAGAAGCCAATTTCGCTTCATTTTGGAGGCAACTTTATAATTTTGTTGCGAGCTAAAATCACAATGATTAAAAAATATATCTTGCCTTATCCACTGTGATACAATAAAAAAATAAAATAAAACATCGTAAAAATGTGTTTTTGGGTAGTAATTTTACTTTATATACGTCAAATTTGTGTTTCGATGTAAATAGGTCATTTGTAATTTATATTTACACCCATCATTTTGTAATTTATATTTACACCCATCATAAAGCTTTCTTTTAGCAATATGTATTTTTTGTATTAAAATATATCTTGCCTTATATAAAATATATATTTAAATATTAAATATATATATATAAATATTAAATATATATATTTAAATATTAAATATATATTTATATATTTAAATATTAAATATATATTTAAATATTACATATGTATTAAAATATTAAATATATATTTAAACATTAAATAAATATTAATATTAAATAAATATTAAGACATTAAATATAAATTATATTATATAAAAAATAAATAAAAAAAATACACATAAAAATATTACATTAATATTAAAGATATATTAAAATATTATTTAAATATTAAATATATTTAAAAATATTATTTTTATATTAAATATACATCAAAATATTTAATGTTTAAATATTAATTTTAAATAAATTTTAAAATAAAATAAAAAAATTAAATTAAAAAAGCATCGTAAATATTTTTTTTTGGATAGTAATTTTAATTTATATACGACAAATTTGTGTTTTGACGTGACTTTGTAATTTATATTATTTACACCAATCAAAAAGCTTTCTTTTAATTATCTTCATTTTATTGTATTTTATATTTCATCATTTTTATTATAAATATAGTAAAATAATTTTTTTAAATGTTTTATCATTTAGTCACAAACAATTGCCCAAATTGCCTATAAAATGATTATATATACGATCGTCACCGTCACTGGAACAGATAGAGCAACGAAACGCGTTGGCGACTGAATCGGTATAGATTTGTAGGTGAATTTTGCACAACAAACCCTATCCCATTCCAGTTGCCGCCGTGACTGAGCCGGTATAGAGCTTGTAGGTGAATTTTCATAACAAACCCTATCCTATTCCAGTTGCCGCCGTGACTGAGCCGGTATAGAGCTTGTAGGTGAATTTTCACAACAAACCCTATCCCATTTCAGTTTCCGCCGTGACTGAACCGGTATATAGTTTGTAGGTGAATTTTCACAACAAACCCTATAGCATTTCAGTTGCCGCCGTGACTGAACCGGGTTTTAGGTTTTGTAAATACGCTTCCCGTGGTGGCGTTACCAGTTCCCAACTCCCAAATTGATGCTAGTGTAAAAAATTTGGTTGTCTGTAAAGTCGGTTTACGGACGATAATTTTACGCGATAACGTCATGCGCCGAACGCTTAAGTCGAACGCTTAGGCCGATCGTGCCTCTCTATCGCTTGTTCCGCGCTCTCGCTGAACGCTTAGGCCGAACGCTTGTTCCGCGCCCTCGCTCGTACGCCCGGCTCAGGCGGAACGTGACAACGTGACAAGGTGACAGGGTGACAACGTGACAGCGTGACAATGAGTCATGCTTTTTAAGATTTATAAGACTTTATCACGTCAAAAAACGCCTTGTAACTGTTATAATTAGTGAAAAAATCAGTGCAATTTCCAATCACTCAACAATCGATCGCGATTCTTATCAATCTTATAAACATCCTTCCGTTGGATCGAATTATCAACAAACATCGTTGTTTGATGATTCTCTTACACCATCAACAACATTATCGTTTTCCTGTTGCTGGAACCACAGGTATTTAATATGCCAAGTATTGTTTATGCGTTCACTCGTCGGTCTCTCAATCGAATCACTTTCGTTGTCGGATACTTGTGATATATTTTTATTCAAGGCTGAGTTGGATCACCGATCGCTGTGTACAGCCAGGGGCACCGCACCAATATGTTTAAATAGTGCGACGTAATCGGGCGGCCGAATCGCGGGGTGGTCTTTTTGTTTTGCGGTTGCCGCTTAAACCTTCAGAATTTTGGCGTATTTCAGATGGTCAAAATATTTCCGTTTTACAATAAAATGCAGATAAATGGAATATTTCTAAACATATCCTAAAAATAAAACTGTTTTTGAAAGGTGAAAAAATATGCTTTCAAATTTTATAATTAAAAATAAACATATAATTTTTGAAATATAAAAATTTTGCTTCCAAACATAAAAAAAGTTTTAAAAACGGCTCACCCCACGCTTTTTCTAACTAAAATTACTAATAACAAAAAAAATAAAAACACGTATATTTTATTAGACAACTGTATTATAAACGTTACTATTACCTCACTTTTTTGTCTTTTCATGTAAAAATAATTAATAAAAAATTCTCAAAGTTTCAATTTTTTTTTTCAAATTGCGATTCAAAACTTTGGTTTCATGAAGGTGTACATTTTACTTTTTCGTCGTTATTTTTTAGTTTCTTTAAAGCGTGGTGTTTTTCGCTTTTAACACTGTTTAGATCACAATTCTCACTCTGATAGTAATGGAGTTACAGCGATTTATACGAGACGCATGTGAGTAGAGACAATTATGTTCTCCTGCCATTCAAAGGGTTAAGTCAACGGTTTTCACTTCTAATTAAAGTGTGGCGACTAAACTGTGTCGAGAAAAAACTTTATAGTTCCGCCTCTCGAATGAGACCTTTAACGCTCCGCTACGACATCAACCGACTGCATGGCACGCATTTTAAAAAAGGAAGTTATGCTGCCGCATCCTGTATTACTGAATGAAGCAATTGAAAATAAATGCATTTTTTTTAATATTAGCTCCACACTGGAGGCCCTTAGTAAAATAATTTCGTTCAGGGACTGTATCATCTTAGGGGATGCAGTGTGAAGGGGCCTTCTGAAGAAGTTTAGGAAGAAAAACGGTATAAGGGTTGGGTAGGAATCTGGGTCCAGGAGTGATAGACGTATGAATCCATATATCTAACTGCGGTGCAAGGGGATAGGTTGAAAGAATCCAGCTGGAGAAACCAAGAAGCCTCACTTAACCTCTCTCTCTCTCACCACATAGGAGGTGGGCAGACTCATCCGCCGCCAAGTCCTAGACAAACCTCACCCCTTGAACCCGGGCACCACTGCTAAGTCACCAAACGTAGCGAACCACTTCGGGTGATCTTTGGCAGAGGTGTTGGTTTTCCAGCAAACGGTTCTCGGGGCGGCATGTCATATGTAAGCAGCATTATATTTATTAATACTCCAAAGATATTCTTATTTATTAATACTGCAGCCACTATCTCCTGTACTATAATGTGTTTATTAAAAGACTTAAAAGTTTTTGAGAGCACAGTGACCGTTTATTGTTGTTTCGTACTTTAGAAAAAGAAAAACTCACGTCATTATTACTGGGAAGCTATGTTTTGTCTGAAGAGCTCTCGCAAAATAATGCCTATCCGACTTCGGTAATCTTCGGCACAACTCATAAACGACACCATGTGACCCGAAGATATCACAGACAAATAAAACAATGTTAGAACTGATCATAGACTAATTATTATGGATACTATAATATTCGTAATGATTTTTTTTCACACCTAGGCGGCTACAGAGCGTAGAGGCGGTTTTTTGCTATTGCCGGGCCCTGTGATTAAAACAGGCGGCTAAGTGGAACACAGCCAGGTATGTACGGCGCTATTTATTGATAAAGGTATCGGCTTGATCGCCGGTTTTCATTTAAATATTTCACTGCATAAATTATTGATTAATCGACAGGGCCGGATTTGACGGACACGGCACCGTGTGGGTTAATTCAGGTGCTTAAATAATATAACATGAGAGACAGAATAGCCGAGACTTTTATGAAAAATGTGGGTGTAAAATGATTTTATTTTAGGAGTAGGTACGTTATCAAAGCTAAAAGTTTAGTAATTATTATTAATTATTCTGGTAATTAATCGATCGGATGCCGAAACTAGATTTTTTTGGCGAAACTTGCCGAAAACGAAACCGAACCTTAGGTCGGTCACTAATAATAATTTCAAACTAATTTAATTAATTAACCCAATTACGCCGGATAATATCGCCACAATTAGTAAATTGTGATTTCGTGCACAGGCTTCAGGGGCAATTTTAATACTAGATACTAAATAATCACAGGTCATTAACCCATTAATTAAATTAAGTGCTAGCTTCCATGACACCATCCAATAAAAAAATCTGTCATATTTCTTTTGTGGTACCTAATAAATTTAACGATAAAATTTGTAGGTAGGCCCACACCTAAAATAAACGAACGCTTCTATTTTGATGACGGGGTTATTTTCGTGAAATGGTAATACTTCTTTGAACAGTCGTAGGTATGCTAATATTTTGTTGAATGTTAAGTACCTGGGCGGTTCGTTAGGGCGGACATTTCGAGCCCCTATTTTCGTAAAAATACCAGTCAGAGTAAAAATAATTTGCATTTGGAAAATGGGGAAATGATTTCAATGTGAAATTATTCTACAATTTCAGCCATTAATAAAAAAGATAAGCGTTAATTAAAGTGAAAAATGTGAGGTTTGCGGAAAATAGAAGGATTTTTCCAATTATCATGAAAATACAGTATTTTATTCCTTCTTTTCTTTTCTTCAGAAAAAACATTTTTACTGAAAATATTCTTCCTTATTTTCCTTTTTAAATTTTCTTTCTGAATATTTTACGGGTTCATACATATTTGAAGCGAAAGCTTGGAATTTTCATATACAAATTTGGAATGCACTATACTCCCCACATGAATAAAACATTATAATATTCTGATTAGTATTAATACCCTAGCGTCTGCACAGTTGAAATTGTTGAAATTTATGAACCCGACTTCGAGTATTATAGGGGGTGGTGATTAATTACTTAAAAGTATCATAAAAAATATATAAAATGAAATATAAGAATTATTTTAGAATTCTCAAAAATGTATTTAAGTATTAAAAACTTTTTATACCAAGGCCTAGACAAACCTCACCCCTTGAACCCAGCACCCCTGCTAAATCACCAAACGTAGCGAACCACTTGGAGTGACTTATGGTAGGGGTATTGGTAATCCAATAAATTGAAGGGAGTCATCCAATAAATGGAGGGAGAGAAATCCAAGAATTATTATTTATTTATTTATTTATTTCTATGCATTACAGTATTTACCTATAGATCAATTTTGAAAAACATTTTTATATAATATATATTGTAATTTTATTATGTTGGGTGTAAGGTAGGTTTGTGAAGGTGAAACTGTGGATAGGGTTGTATGTTTCGTGAACACCTCACTAGGAGAACATGTGCTGAGGTGTTTACGTGTTTATTTATGTTTATGTATGACAAGTATTTATGTGTTGTAATAGAAAGTTTTATATGTATTTTTTTTTTCAAATTTTAATAGTTATTGTACATTGGTTATTTAGAAGAGAAAAAAAAGTATTTAAATATATTAGAGGAATATATAAAAAAAAAAAAAAATATATATATATATATATATATATATATAAACATACACATACATACACATCCATGTAAATACATGTACCTGCACACATGCATATAAATATATATATACATACGTATACATACGCATACACATTCACATACACATACATGTATGTATAGTTGTTGGATACTTGAAAAACTACTTAATTTTTAATAATTATATATTAAAAATTTAATAGTTTATTAATTTATAAATCAAATTATTAATCAAATACAATAAAAAGCTTTTTCTTATTTCCCATTTTATATTCTCAACCAGACAATAAAATAACCCAGATAATCTCAGCAAAGTTTGGTGTTTATGGTATTAACGTAAGTGTTATCGTACTATCTGTTAGTTAACAATATGTTAGTTTTCACAAATAATGATTTCCCCGCTTAGGATTGATGTTTTTAGTTTTTTTTTATCCATGATGGTTTTCAGTCTACTGCGGCCAACGTTTCGGACAGCTCTACAAAATTCATCTTCATCAAACGTAATCTGCCCTGACAATGAAAATTGTTAGGTAGGAACTTCAGTTGTTGAACAAAAAACACTCCCTAAATCTCATGTTCATGACAGGACTTGAACCAAGTATTCTCATTTATCCGTAGAAAATTGTATATAATTTTTAACGGTAAGTAGGTTCTATATAGAATTCCACTTCATGTTACATCTTATATGTTAAATGTTTTCGGAGAACGAAAACGTTATTGGAAGATATCGAGTTTCTATTGAGTTTTTTTTCATCTACGATTAATATCATTCAAAATGTTGGCATGCGACGAAAACCATCTGGTAAAAGTCAATTGAGAACTTATTCGTTTTAATCTACATAATCCATAATACAAAGTTTGAACGAAGACCAAAGAATGGCTATCCTTTGTGAGATATAAAATCGGATCAACATTTTATAAATGGTACAAATAATACGTTTCGATTCATTCAAGAAAAAAACATCACAGAAAAGTGTTTTATTTTATTTTGCGAAGCTCAGGCACAAATATTTAAATTTTTTACGATCATTTCCTAAATAATTTAATTTCTCACATTATACAATAAAACCATAAACGAAAAAGTGCGAGATTTTGAACTTTAAAGCAGTTTTTACAGGCCTGATACTTTATTTTTTGGCTTATTTATTAACGTCCTTTTTGGGAGCTTTTACACATAAATAATAAGAAATATACAGTATTTATTGTACATAATTGAATTGCCTCAGTTAATATTTGTTTAAGGATAAATTGAAGATGTCCACTGACTTGTTATAATTATTTCCCTACACTAGTATTCTGGGCAAAGAGGAATACATATGGTAGTTAGTCCCAGAATTTCTGCACTGAAATAAATCCCGACTTCTGGTATTACGTTGCGGTATCCGGAAGCTTATCAGTTCAAGCAATACCGGACCATCAATTAAATCATTTAGAATTTTATATAAAAATACGGACGGGTTGTTTCAAAAAATTTGATGGATTCATCAAATATTTGAAGTTAATTTTCACGTTCTGCGTAAGTTCTATTCAATTTCTATTATTACATCATTATAGACCAGTTGATTCACAAAACTGAAATCATCACAGAACTTGAATAGAACTTACGCAGAACGTGAAAATTAACTTCAAATATTTGATGAATCCATCAAATTTTTTGAAACAACCCATTCTTAGTCAGTGAAAATTCTTCTGTCTGACAATTTGAGCATATTCATATCATTTAACATTGTTATAGCTCAACATAATTGCTGGAATACCCATTTTAAAATTTAGAAAACGTAATAATTTGTTTTGTATTCTTTCAACAGCTTGTACATGAGTATTATAATGTGGATTCCAGATGGGAGAATTGTATTCTAGCTGACTTCTAACATAAGCAAAAAAGAATAATAAAAAATAGATAATTTTATCGCAGTATTTAATTAAAACATTTAAAATATTTCTAAGAGGTTCACTTTCAATCCAAAATCCCATGATTTTGCATTACTTAGTAGTGCTTCACCTAAAGCCAGTTTGTAAACGGAATGAGGTGCTTCCTTCGAGATCCTGGCAGTCTTACGAAACATTACGCCATTGGAAATACACACATCAGTACATCTCTTTCTGACAAGTGAAACGGAAGATGACATCTGCTGAAATCTGGGTTTACGACATCGCCGACACGACATGAAGGTGCTTTATAAAAACGGCAATATGTGTCAATTGATGATTAACTGTCGACCGGTTATGTTAAACAAGCAGACGTAACTCAAGCCTTATTTACAAAAAGGGTCTTTTGGCGCATAGCGGATATAAAAAAATGTATTCTGACATAATAATGTATAATAAAAACACATATAAAACTTTTTTCCACTTAATTAACTTTTGGCCATAACTGCTTTCAGCTTGCTATAGCCATCTTCAGACTGGTACAAATAATTTTTATTTCTACAGTTTATGTGCATAACGTATGTCAAATACGGTTCCGTGCCAACTGAGAATAAAGTCAACTCAACACCTATTTGAAAAGTCATTAAAATCCAGGAAAAAATAATTTTAAATTAACCGATAACCCTAACCTAACCTTGAGGTGGTTTTTCACAAAAACGGCGATCTACAAATTGTCCAATTATTATTATTATTATTAACCTATTTAACCAATTTTTTAATCACTCTAAATGACTTATTTGGAGTTGGTTGGCACCGTCAAATACGATATGGCAACAAATATGGAAAAACCATATAAATTGAATAAAATCCTTGTAGTCTACCCCCCTCCCTCTCCCCCACATGTTATGTAGATATATAAACTGTAGATTAAGAAATATTTTTACCAATCTGAAGACGGCTTGAAAATTTCCTTTTACCACCACGGCAAGCGGAAAATGTTGTTTGAGTCGTGATGGAGGACTTAGCCAGCTAAGGAGTCGAACATGCGACGTCCGGGTGGGACCCGCGAATGCGAACTCAAATGTCACAAACGCGATGCCAACTCAGCCACTGACATAAAGATGCACTGATAAGTTGGATGAGAAGATTGTGCTTATTGCTGCTTCAATGACTGATCGTTAGAAAACTTGGAAATGCATATATTTAATTAATTTATCAAATAACTAGCTTTTCCCCGCGGCTTCGCTCGCATGGTATTACGGGAAATTACTGTAGCGCTTGCACTTATCAATTATCTCCCCCCCCCCCACCCCCATCCCCTCCCGCATTCCATATATTCATTCCCTTACATTCAGTTTTCAAACATCTCGCCTACCACCTAAATTTCATAATGCTATAGCTCAAAGAAAAAAAGAATTACTTTTCCAATATTGTTCATCTGTTTGGAATTTATGCGCTTACAAACATTTCAGATGTTTATTTTTATTTAAATATTTGGATGTTCGTAAATATAATAAAAAATACTCTATTTATCGTTCAGTCTTTACAATCGTTACGAATAATATTTTTAATATAGGAACTCTCATCTGACATTTATTCCAAGCTTGTCCAAAAAAAAAAACGAATTCTAATATTTGAATTTTCTGCAGTAGTAGCTGACCAGGGGGCTGAGTACCTACCAGCATAGAGCCCAAAAATATATCAACATTGTTTCCATGGAAAAGATTTTTTTCTGACGTTAGCAAAAACTCGCTTTTATTAGCGACAGAAAACGTATAACAAATATAATATATTAATATTTATAATTTCATAACGCCAGAGCTTACCATCATATACAACCTGTAGTCTGCGCATATAATTTAGCTTTCTATTGGTGAAAGAATTATTAAAGTCTTTATATTGTGTTATGCGTGAAAAGGTCATAAACAAACTCGAGCAGTTTCGCATTTATAATATTAGTATGGATATGGATGTGTAATAATCCATCAAGACACTTATAAAAAAAACAATTAACACGGAATTTGACCTTTTTGACACTTTTCATCTGTTGGAAATTCGTGATTAAAAAGCAAGCGTTGCGGTCGTGTATTCACTCAAAGTGTAAATGTCAAAGTGACTTCTGACTGCGCCTACATGGCCGAGCGTCAACTCTCTTGCCAAAAAGTCGCCATGCAGATAATTTAACCCCCGTGTGAACGAGGTTTTAATGTATAAACGTGCAGCGTTTAGTAATGTGTTCATCACACAAGAGTCTTTTCGTGGAAATTTCCATTTTCGAGCAAAACTTTAATTGTGTATGCAAGCAACACCGATACTCTAGTGATGTATACATTTGAGACGAAAACACAGTGCTATTGGCTTTCGAGAGATATATGCCTGTGTTTTCCCTACTAAACTTGCAAAGCAAATGCGATGTTAAGCGGCGGCATACCCCATTTCTACCGATTTATTACATATGCTCCTCAAACACTTTAAGTTTTAAGCTCTTAAAAAATATATGTTATTCTTGAAGATAATATCTATACATTTCCCGCGCCGAAACGCAAATTATATGAAATTTCCTCGATACCAAAAAATCGCAAAGTATGCTCCGAAAAATTTTTATAAACACGTTTGTTTCATTTTTTTTCACAAGTTTTTGTACGAAAAAATCACATTTCTTTAAATGTTTTAGACAACTCCATCAAGATTTTTGCTCTATTTTAAACGGGTTGTGTTTTATTAAACATTTTCACAATTTTCGCTTAAATATTATCGATTTCAACATTAGCGCGCTCTCTCTAACATTCGAATTTACACATCTCTCCATCTTCATCGCTTTGAACGGGTGTACCGCGCCTTAAGCGAAATCTATTGATTGAATTTATTGTCAGTAAAACATTTTCAAAACTCTTAAGAAACTTTCAAGTCTTTAACTATTTTTATTTTTCTGTGGTTATCTTTTTTATTTGAATATAAAGCATGGTGTTTTCTCTTTCTAACACCGTTTATACCATATGCCAGTAAGAGAGATGCACCGATTTCTGTTATAAAAATTATGGATATATTTTTGTCAATTCACTTTTAAAAGCCTACTTCTTACTAATGTGCTTCCCAACGCTTCGAATGATTCTATTAATACATATTTAATTTGGGAGGCGGGTTTGGGTACCGCCACCCCAGGAACCATTTATTGGATCACCAACACCAAAGGATACCCCAAGTTGTTCGCTACGTTTGGTGACTTAGCAGGGGTGCCCGAGTTCACGGGGAAAGGTTTGTCTAGGTCTTGGCAGCGGATACGTTTGCCCACCTTCTGAATAGCGGATCGAATCAGGAGAGTAATGGTTGAGGGAGTAATTTTGATCTCTCCACTCAGGCTCTCACAACACATCGCCTTGCACCGTAGTGGGTGGGATGGATTCGTACGTCCTTCATTCCTTGACACATTAAGCCTCCATGGTCGAGGGGTAAGGCTCTTGACTCGCAATCCGAAAGAATCGAATCCCGGCGTGGGCAAACAAATTTCATGTGATTTATTTGTGTTACTTCACAATTAATTCATTTAAAATAATACGTACTATATTTGCGGCACGTTACAGAGTAGAAAATACTCTCAGTATCGCCCTAGTGTAAGACCACCATTCAGAATTGACACTTTCCCACTATCTTCTTCCCCATTCCCCTTCTCTCCCCTCTACTTCAAGCCTCACAACATATCCCGATTGGGGATTCCATAGTCTCACTGACTCCAGACGGGAGCAGCTGGAACTCTTGTGAGGTATTCATGTAAAAAGAAACCCTGATTCCTACTCAGAACTTCCTCTCCTTCTTTTCCTTAAAAAAGTCCCTCTACACAGCATCCCAGGGCCTGCTTTGTGGAACTATTGAAAAAAATAAATACCTACATAATAATTTCACTGCAAGTGCACTCAATCTCAATACAAATTTACTGGTTAACAATTTTTACATACTCTGCGTATTAACTCTATAAATTTATAGGTAAACATAGAACCATCCCTACGCACATAACTTTTCACTTTTTCGTATGGTGTGGTATTGACGAAGAAAGTTAAGAAATGAGTTTACTTGGCAACCATACACTATTGGGTAAATAATCTACTTTGGCGGCCAAAATGCGTCACCAAGTTCTATTTGATTCCCCGGAGAATTAATATTTATACAAGAGGAACTTGACGAATACTAAACAAAGTTTTATTGATGATTTACTAGGAAGCATCTAAAAAATACACCGATGAAAACACAATAATTCTTCTTGATGTTAATAAGAATTTTGGTATCTCGCTGAGTCATCAAAAGCTGATTAAATTAAGACCGGACGTTAATTAAATTAAATTCATTAACACTATTTTAAGTGTCGAAAAAACCAGTGATACATAATGTCGAATTTTTATTATTTTTTATTTGAATACCTCACGAGAGTCACAACCACTCCCGTCTGGTATGGTATCCTAATTGGGATGTGTTGTGAAGCTGAAGGTAAGTGGGAGGGGAAGGGATGGGGAAGAGGAGAGTGAGAAGTACCTGGCTATTCAGATCTAGTCACCAAACACTGCTAAATCATTTCAAGCAATATTTCAATTCGCAATGGTGATCTTACTCCAGGGCGATTCTGAGGGTATCTTCCATTCTAGAACGTGCCGCAAATAAACCATATATTATTTTGTCTGTGTAGTTATATTATTGTGTAACTCCGTTTACATTGTAATTGAGCAAACGTTTTAATTGATCAAAAATTGAAATTGAACTAACAATGTAATTTTTGTTATTGTTTTTGGGGTGTTATGCCGTGTTTCGCTACCTCCTTCTTTAGCCAACGTTTCGGACAGCGTTACAGTGTCCATCATCAGGGCAGATGAGTAAATGATATTGGTGAGAGTGTTTACTTATGTGTGTCGAATCGATACCGTGCTGCCAGCTCCATTTCTCTACGAGCTGGTGTTAGAAAACATTCAGCATGGTTTTTTTGCGTTTAGCTTTGGTGTAGCCGTCAATTACTGGATACCAAGAACTATTGAGCTTAGCTCCGTCGTCTCTGTTAATATTGATGGGGTTTTTATGGATTTCAATTGCCTCCGTAATTAGGCGTGCTCTGTAAGTTTTGGGTCTTCCCAGGACTTCAGGAACAAATCCAAAGTAATGGCCGGTTTCGATTAAGTGCTCGGCGATTGCCGATTTGTGACAATGTAATTGAACAAAAAAATATTTCGATTTTTTATAAGAAAAACTCTCCTTTTATAACTTTTGAAGGTTATTCCCATCAATGTAATGTATCATTGAAGAAGAAGATAACACTTATAATCTAAACGAAAATATGAAAAATATTTTTTTTCATATTTTCATTTAGATTATAAGTGTTATCTTCTTCTTCAATGAAATATTTCAATTCTCATGCCTACAAAAAGCGCAAAAGTGGTTTTTATTTATTTTGTGCATAATTTTATAAGAATGAAAAAAGTTAGAACATTCAAAACCTCAAAAATAGTCAAAGCCATAAAGGGGTATTTTAAAAAAATTATTTCTTATATTTCTTCATAGTTAAGTCATGAAAAAAATTTTTTTAGCGGCCTACGCTTATATTTTTTTTTATGTAAATAATAATTTTATTGTAATTCCAATACATAGAAAAGCTATTAAAAGCTTCAATTTATCCGTAGCATATTTTTTATGTTCATACTGTAAACCGATTTGTCGTAAAGATGAATCTAAATAGGATTTCACGTATAGCTTCATCTTAATGTTAACACGAATTTTGGTTTCTCCTTGAGTCATCAAAAGCTGATTAAATTAAGGCCGGACGTTAATTAAATTAAAATAATTAACACTTTTTTAAGTGTCGAAATACCAATGACACATAATGCCGAATTTAAAAAAAAAAATTTGAATACCTCACAAGAGTCACAACTTCTCCCGTTTGAAGTCAGAGAGACTATGGTATCCTAATTGAGGTATATTGTGAGGCGGAAGGTAAGTGGGAGGGGAAAGGATGGGGTAGGAGGGTGAGAAGTACCTAGCTATTCAGATCTAATCACCAAACACTGCTAAATCATTTCTTGCGACGTATCAATTCTGAATCTTACTCCAGGGCGATTCTAAGAGTACCTTCCATTCTAGAACGTGCCGCAAATATCCCATATATTATTTTAATGCTTTATACTAAGTCATGTGTGTTAATAGTGGCAGTCTGTATGGTTATATTGTTATTATATATATAATAATAATTATAATAATAATAGCCTTTATTCAGACAGTAAATTACATAACATTATTTATAATAAACTTTTCACTTATCATGCATCGACTCCCTGTCTGTATGTCACTAGTTGACAAAGGCCTCCTCCAACTGTCGCCATTTCTCTCTATCATTAGCTGCTCTTATCCATGTACCACCTGCCACGGCTTTGATGTCGTCAACCCACCGTCTAAATGGTCTACCTCGTTTTCTCTTCTTGTCACTTGTGAACCAATTCATGACTAATTTTGACCATTTTTCACTTCCTCTAATTGTGTGGCCTGACCACTTCCACTTAAGCTTTTTTATTGTTTTTATGGCATCTTTTGTTCTTGTTTGCTTCTTAATGGTTGCAATTTTTATTCTATCGGACAGTCTTTTCCCTATCATACTTCTTTCCATGGAGTTTTGACATGTTTCGAGCTTCTTATTGTGAGTTTTTGTGAGTGCCCAAGTTTGGCAACCATAAGTAAGTACAGGAAGTATGCAGGTGTCAAAAAGTTTCCGTTTGATAGCTATCCTGATTTCACTGTTTTTCATTATTTCTTTCAAACCCCAATATTGTTTCCAAGCATTTCCAATACGTCTGTCTACTTCTTTTGTGGTTAAATCTAAAGGAGAAATGATTTGACCTAGGTATACATACTCATCCACATAATCGATCAGATTGTTATTGATTTTGATAGGTTCTTGCTTCCCGTTTGTCATTGCTTTGGTATTTTCTGTGTTCATGACTAGTCCCACCTTTCGGCTTTCTCTATCTAGTTCATTCAACATCATCTCCAGGCCTGCACTCGTCAGCGAGAGGATTATCAAATCATCCGCGAATCTTAAATGTGAAATGTTTTCACCGTTAATGGACAGCCCACATTGTTCCCAATCTAATTGACGAAAGATCTCCTCCAGGACTGCCGTAAAAAGTTTAGGTGAGAGGGGGTCGCCCTGGCGTACACCTCTTTCTATTTCGATTTCATTTCCTTCTTTATCTAGTTTAATTTTAGCTTTGCTGTTATCATAGATGTTTTTTAGAATTCTTATGTATTTGATTTCGACACCTAGATTCTTAAGTGCCTGCCAGATCTTTTCATGTTCTATTGTGTCGAAAGCTTTACTGTAGTCCACAAAGCAGCAATAAAAGGTGAAGTTGAATTCTTTACTTTTTTCGAATAATTGTTTGATAATATAAATATGGTCTAAAGTCGAGTATCCGCTTCTGAATCCTGCCTGTTCTCTTGGCTGACTTTCATCTAGAGTCTTGGTTGTTCTGCCAAGTATTATTTTAGCGAAGATTTTGTAGATATTTGACGACAGGCTGATAGATCTATAATTTGTGATGTGTGACATTCTATCAGTGATTCTGTAAAAGCCCTCAAGGCGTGTATGAATAAATAAAAAAAAATAAAAATAAAAAAATTATTTATGTTATTTTTATCTCCTTTTTTGTGCAAAAGTTTTATAGTCGACATTGTCCATTGGTTGGGTATAATTTCACTATGTAGTACTTCATTAAAAAGGTGTTTGAGAATTGGCATTAGGTAGTCTTTATTTAGTATGAGGAACTCATTGGTAATGCCGTCTGATCCTGGAGCTTTATCTTTCTTTTGAGATTTCACAGCTTTATTTATTTCTGCAGAGATATTATTAGTTCTGCTCTAGATTGTAACAGTTCTTTAGTTTGATTTCCTTTCCATTTTGTTGTCCTATTTTCACCCTCATGTTTGGTTCTTTTATTTGCGTACATCTGTACGCAAATATTATATATATATATAAATAAATAAATTTAAAAAAAATAAATTTATCCCAATTTTTTGATATTTTATTTAGCCAAGTGGACCGCACGAAAAGCTCTTCACTAAATTAAACGTGATCGATTATTTCAAAATGTATAATAATTCGATTATACACTCATCGTTTTTAGTGATTTATTGTTATTTGGAAGACTTATTCGACAGAGTAAACAAATTTATTCATACAAAATAAAACCCATATTTATAGATATTCTAAGAATTCTATATAATATGTACTGTGACATCGTCAAGCTGATGATATCGATTCAGAGAACCGGTGGAAATATAAAATTGATTTTCTTTGAGTGATAATTGACCTCACGCTATTTGCGATTGGACCTGTTGATATAGAACGATATGCAAAATTGACCTTTCGTGCACTGATTATGACCCCGTGCATAACCTAGGTTAATGTAATCAGTGGCGTGCGGTCCATAAGCGCTAAAACTCCATGCAAACCATATTAAAAATAAAACGAAAAAGAAAAATACATATTTTCCAATAAATAATTGATGAGCACGATAATTATTTATTTAACAAAAATTGTGTATTATAATGAAAAAATAAAACTGCTCATTTTACCTTGTTAAAAAAAATATTAATTTGAAAACCAGTTTTCAATTTGGGAGGCGGGAATGAATGAATTATTGGATAACCAACACCTCTGCCATAGGTCGCCCCAAGTAGTTCGCTGTGTTTGGTGACTTAGCAGGTATGCCCAGGTTCATGGGGTGAGGTTTGTCTAGATTTTGGAGGCCAGATGAGGAGAGTCTGGTAACTTAGACCTCTCCAGCCGAATTGTCTTGCTCCTTCCACCGCAGTGAGAGAGACGGATTCATATGTCCGTCACTCCTAGACATATTGAGCCCCAGATTCCTGGGACGACAGGGTGCGGGAGTGAGTGACGGTAGGGATGGTAGAAGGGGAATGCGGGTGGGAAAAGGAATGCGGGAGGGAAACGAACGGGAACATGGGAAAGGACACGCACGGAGAAACAATTTCTTTCTTTGAGTGCCATTGCAACGCTAGCCGGTTACTCGCTAGTTTAATGATAAATAAATATTAATAATTTAGGAGAATCTCGCTGGTTGGAAGATAGGCGTATGACGTCACGGTACATCAAATGTGTGGCGCGGCAGTACGCTATTCAAATTGTAAATTGGATTGTATCCCGTGACTTCACTGGTGTTTTGAGCCATCTTTTAGCCAAGTTCACTTTGAAGCTCATAACTTAATAATTTGTGTAAATATTGAAAAACTAATTTTACATATTCATCAAAATAAAAACAAATTGTAGACAATTTGATTGTCACCAGCCATTACATTGTCACAAAGACAATTTGATTGTCACCAGCCATTACATTGTCACAAAGACAATTTCATTGTCACAAAGCCATATTGCATTGTCACAATTGTGTCATTAAAATTAAAAGAAAGGAAAAATCCATTTCGATTCTATCAAAATCATATTATATTGTTATTCCGAAAGAATTTTGAAAATATTGAAATATAAATACCGACAATAACCTTTTTGTTCTGAAAAACAAGGGTTTTTATAAAATATCAATCACGATATTGTTATTCAAAGTGAATATTAAAAAGGTGCGAAAAAGGTATTATGCAAAGGACTCTTTTTCTTTGTCCCAGACTTAGAATGATCCTTGTAGCTCTCTAAGACCTTTACGAAATTGAGGTTTTAGGTTCAACCATCGAGAAATTTCGATCATCAATCAATCTTGTGAAATTGGCACATATTTATGGAAAAAATTAAATGAAATCGAAATTTTATAACATCATGTGAGGTATTTCCCAGTCCTTTTAAATATACTTACATATATATAAATAAATGTTTGTTTGCTTTTTTTTTTTTTTTTTTTTTTTTATTTTTTTATTTTTTTTTTTATTTCCAACAAAAACATACTTAACAAATACAGATAGAATTGGCAATTAAATAGGTAATCCCGCGAAGCTGCCACATGGCTGCTTGTCTGCAGGTTCTACCTCAATATACATCCATTACCATTTGAAATAAATAAAAAACATATTTATAAAGTTTAAAATTGTAAAGAAGAAAGCAAATAGAGACAATCAAATCCTAATGAACAGGTTGGTGCAACCTACTTTAATTTAATAGTTAATGAAAATAAATAAAGTAAAAAAAAAAACAACAACATTTTATGTTTACAAAGGCATACAACATTTAACAGATTTTGTATCTATCATTCAAGAAAAAGGTAATATATTCTTAATAATTAGAAACCATGACATCATCAATCTTTCTTTTTCATCTTTGAACATTTTTTTACAGATATACTGATTTTTCACTCATAATCCACATCTTCACAATTTTTATATTTATACTCTCATTTTCCGCAATAACAAATCTATTTTTGATTTTATTGCCTGCGAGTTTGTTTGTTATTTATGTATTGCTATATGTATTAAGCATAGGAAATCTTTGAAACTTTCAAAATATCTTCTTTCCACCCTCGCGAAAGTTTCTGAATTATTACAATCATAACAATATTTTTTCACATAACAATATATCTGAAAAGTGTTTTAATCATTACGAAAACTCTTACGAAACTGTCAACCATGTCACACTTTAAGAATGACATTTTGCAAACCATCGATTGTTCTTAATCAAAGTTCAATTTTCGAATAAACTCTTTAAATTAATGAATTTAATGGAAGTACTCACCCTAATCGAATACTTTTAATCTAATCAAGAATTATATGTATTTTAAATAGGTACATATGTTAGCTACCAATTTTGATTGATTGTTTTTATAATATATAAAAATGAATGCATGAAAAATGAAAATTTGTATAAAAAAACTGCAATCGGTGACACGCGAGCCACTTGATAACTGAATGTACCGGGACTGAATATACGGAACACGAGAGAGGGGAAAGGAACGCGGGAGGGGGGTTCTGGGGATGGGGAAGCGGTGAGGGCAGAGAGAAGGCGGGTAAGGTGGTGGGGGAACGCATGAAGAGGAACGGATGAAAGGGAAATGACACGCAGGGGGAAACAATTTCTTTATTAAGAGGCATTGCGACGCATGCCGGGAACTCGGTAGCTTCTGAGAGGTCAACTTAACTTTGGCTTTGTTGGAGCCCCCATACCAGAGCTGGTCACTTGGTGTTACAACCATATGAATGAAAGGCTTATTCGGAAGATTTCTCCCGTTGAAGGAGACTTGATTTTCTGTGAATAGGGGATTACATGCCCATTATATTTTGATGCAGGTCACAGGTAATAAATGATCGAAATATAATACCATGATAGATTCAACAATTCACAAAGGTAGTGTAGATTTTAAAAAACATCCTCCATACTAATATAAATGGAAACTGCTCTAGTTTGTTTGCTACGCTTTCACGCATTACCAATAAAAAAACTTTAAAAATTCTTTCACCAATAGAAAGCTAAATTATATGCGAAGACTACAGGCTATACATGATGGTAAGCTCTGGCGTTATGAAATTATAAATATTAATATATTATATTTGTTATACGTTTTCTGTCGCTAACAAAAGCGAGTTTTTGCTAAAGTCAGAAAAAAAATCGTTTCCATGGAAACGATGTTGATATATTTGTGGTCTCTAAGCTGGTAGGTATTCAGCCCCCTGGTCGGCCACTGCTCCAGAAAATTCAAATATTAGAATATGTTTTGTTTTTTTTTGTACAAGCTTCTGTTTTGGAATAAATGTCAGATGAGAGTTCCTAGATTAAAAATATAATTCGTAACGATTACAAAGACTGAATAATAAAAAGTGTTTTTTTTTTTTGCATTTACAAACTTACAAATATTTAAATAAAAATAAACATCCGAAATGTTTGTAAGAGCATAAATTGGATAATTGATAAGTGCAAGCGCTACAGTAATTTCCCGTAATACCACGCGAGCGAAGCCAAGTAAAAGCTAGTAACATATAAAACTGCTTGTTAATTAACAGTTAATCTAGTGTAACTTCATGTAATATTTACCTCGTGTAACCTCCTATTTAGTGACCTCTTTCAATAATCAATTGGGTTAGAATTTAAATATCGTTTAGCACACAATGTATAATTAATTGTTTGCAGATTACAAAAGAATTACGCAATATTATCGGGCCACTTCGCTTGTCTTGTAACGTTTTATTTTTAATTACTACTTTTATGAATTTTTAGTCATCGCGTTGCTTGGCTGCATTAGTTGATTTGGTTTACTTGTGACCGTAGATATGGTACGGACAGACATGCTCATTATTAGCACCAAAGCATGCTACTAATTAGCAAATGTTGCTTAGTGGCATGGTGAATTACACCAACATTCGCGGCCTGCACACCAATTTATACTCTGTCCATCACCACCTTTTCTATCAACGTCCGAATCTTCTTTTCCTGTCTGAAACGCAGATAGCCGAGCCTGTAGAGATAGCCTCCTATCTGGACCGCCCGGGCTTCACCCTCGTAGGCAAGTTTAGATCTAAAGGAGGTGTCTGTCTCTATAGTCGAGCTGACGTCAACTGTGTGTGACTGTTGAATCTAGAAAACTCCAGATTCGACGTAATGTGCACAGCGCCCTTGAGGTGATTTTTCACAAAAACGGCGCTCTACAAATTATTCAACTATTATTATTATTATTATT
This sequence comes from Glyphotaelius pellucidus, assembly GCA_936435175.1. Classification (NCBI taxonomy): domain Eukaryota; kingdom Metazoa; phylum Arthropoda; class Insecta; order Trichoptera; family Limnephilidae; genus Glyphotaelius; species Glyphotaelius pellucidus. The sequence continues at coordinate 32,057,512 of OW386547.1, forward strand.
ATTAATGTGCCAGTACGGTAAGATCATACTCACCTCACCGAACCTTAGCGAATCAGACACGTCCGAGCTCTTTAAACATTTAAGCGATACTATTGATGACCTCTTGCGCCGCTACCCTACGGCAGAGTTTGTGGTCTTAAAGTTCTCAGGGTCAGCAGACTCGGCTGGACGACAAGCCACTTGCCCTGTGCCACGGATTGGAGCAAATGGTTCAGAAACCCTCAAGGGTTCCTGATGTGCACGTGCGGAAAATATATTATTTGAAATAATCAAATTGTGAGAATACAAATCAATGAAATAAAATTTACTTGCGCTCGCCGGGATTTGAACCCCCGACCCCCGGATCGATAGACTAGAGTTAGAGCCTTGTCCCTCGACCATGTACTTAATTTACATTATACTCATTAATCTAAATTATAGCAACGTTGATTGTTTTATCTATTAATGGGCACACATTTTAGTTAGAAGGTCGATAGGCGCTTGACAAATAGGTGAATTATTACTGTAGGAAAACAAATTTCAGAGGTCGGAAAACAGCAGGGCTTAGGTTTTCAGTAAGGTTGTAAGTGATTGATATAAAATTTATGTAAATCTGTAATTTGGGAATAACAAAGGGGAATGGAAGTCAAAACGTGCAACGGAGGAAAAGCTGCTCCCAAAAATGCTTAACAAATTAAACACGCAAGTGCGCGATATTGATTGTATTAAAACGTTGTATCGAAGGAGGTTTTTCTTTACACATTAGTTTAACCAAAGTACCTGATATGGGTATCAAAATACGCGTCCCAACCCACACAATACGAAGGGCTGGATGAAAAAATTGAACAGAAAATTCTTAGCCCCCTTTTTGCGAGATAAGGCCCTGTTGGTTTTCAAAATAAATTACTGTACGCCTTGAGCCGAGCGACTGGAGTGGCTCTGTAGCAGATGTTTGAATTGAGTGGTAAACTCCCTGGGCCGTTTTAAGATACAATCTTTAACATATATTTCTTCGGTACATCAATTTTAAAATGAAAATTCCAATCGAATTTATAAATTATAATTACTTACGCGCTGAAACCAGACTTCTTAAATTATCAGATAGAAGAGTGTTAATTGATTTATTATTTTTATACAAAACTATAAAATCTTTAATTGACAGCCCTAATTTGTTGGAACTAATTTGCATTAGCATACCCGCTAGACAAACTCGTAGTAAAGATATTTTTAAATGCAACAATAAACACAACACTAATTACTCTATATACTCACCAATTCCAAGAATCCATAACCTTGCGAATAAATACTGCGAATCTATAGATATATTTAGTGTTGACAGTTTTGAATGTTTCAAAAATCAATTAATCTCGATTCTATCTGCTAATAATTAACTTTTATTATTTTTTTGTTTTTCTCATAATATATTTTCTCATCTAAACCTCACCAGTAAAATGTATACTTACTTTATAATATTTTTGCGGTTCTATTTACACTTTGTTCTATGCCAGGTCTTATTATTAATAATATGTACAAATATTTAAAGCTGAATTGTTTTAGTTTTTTGTAAGTACAACTTGTACTATTTCATTTCTTATCTTTTTTATGTTGTAATATTCTTTACATAACGAGTCGATTGCATTCATATTTATTCTGTTTTATTGATTATGTAATACATGTAATTAATATTGTTAATTATATATTTGCTTCTTTTCTTGTAAAAGCCCACTAGGGCGTTAATAAATATAAAATAAAATAAATATATGGTTAGGTATCTGCAAAACTAATACAAATAAAAGTTCCTTATCTACATTCCCTGAGACGACAAAGCGTTTTATATAAAACTTTTTATAATATTTATTGTATTGTTTTTAATTTCCCATAAGGCTTTTATGCAGCATATAAAAAAAATTACAATGAAAATAAAGATTTGAAAAAATGCGGGTAACATTAAGGGGGTATTCTTCATTAAGGGGGGGGCATGTCTAGAAGCATGAATTGTAGGTGTTTTTTCAGGTGCAATTAAAAAAAAACAATAATATTTTTACCAACTATTTTTTAATCAAATATTTTTTAAACATTCTTCTTCTTTGTGTGCCCTATCGGGTCCTCCCGACGTTGGCGATCACTCTGGAAAATGACTCTCTACATTGTGCTGCCCGGAATAGCTCCTCCGCACTTCTAATGCCGGTCCATTCTCGTATATTTCGTTATTTATTATATTTTAAACATTAAAAAATTACATTAAAAAAAGAGTCGAATGAAAAAATTTTTAATTCAAAAAGTTGAAGTGGGGGGTCTCAAAAAAATGGCGCGCCCTGGTTGACACGATTGCAACCCTCCCAGTAATCTAAAAAAAAAAAATAATTCTTAATCCAAACAAACGCGGCTGTGCCCCGAACTAAGGAAAAGTAAAAAAAAATGGCGGCTGTCTGAAATAAAAAAGACGTTTTTGTACCAGTTTTTTAGACTTTCCAAATTTTTTAAAAATAGTTAAAATTGAAATTTTGTTTTAGTTCTAGTTCCCGCTATAGAAGAATATACGAGGATAGAAAAGGCTCACACCAAATTTCAAGTAAATTGGTTTAGTAGAACTAGAGATGTCGTGTCAACCGTCCCGAAAAAAATGATTTGGAGAAAAACGCTTTTTAAATTTTGTTCTATTTAGATTTTGGTTAGATTCCATCTGAACCGCGACATTAAAATGGTTATAACTTTTAAAATAATGCGAATTTCGAAAAATCCTTTAAAGGAGATATTTTTGAATATTTAAACTTTGAAAATATGAAGAAAAAAAAAGTTTTTTTTCTAGACTAGAATACTGCCTTAAATATAATAACAAAATATAGGTTACATAAAACATAAGAGTTGACACAAAGTAGGTAACGTAAAATAAAAGTTAAATAAAATAGATAATCTTCCAATATCCTCCAGAACACAATAATATTAATAAAAATGTAAAGATTGGGTATCTGAGTTTATTCAGAAAACATGCAATTATACGTATAATATTAATTAATTTTACAATTAATGGTGAATATAAAATTAACCAGTTATGTTCCATTTACAATAGTTTTTGTTAAGGTTACAGATTAGAAAGCAAGTAGATATTAAAAGTTATATATTACACAGTATAAGTAAAAATATATGCAAAGAATAAATAAACAATAAAGAAATAATAGTTTTCTTTAAGCTTAAATTGATTTTTAACATTTAAAGGTTACGATAGAAAATAGTATTATAATGCTGACAATCTGTAAAAGTTCATTGAGGTTGTATCATGACTATTTTATTTCAATGTTAAAATAACAATAAATAAATCACGTGGGTGCTTACATATTAAGCTAAAATAATTTTTCTATTTCACAGTTTCAATGCAGCCACAAACTGGTGCCGTTCTCTAAAAGGCCTTCTTTATAAGTGCCTACCTACCTTTATCATTACTTATTTTGGGGTGTTTCGCCGTGTTGTTCTACCTCCTTATTTACCCAACGTTTCGGACAGCGTTACAGTGTCCATCATCAGGGAAGATTGCCACTGTCTGTCTGATGATGGACACTGTAGAAGAAGATCAGGGAAGATTGCCACTGTCCGAAACGTTGGCTAAAGAAGGAGGTAGCGCAACACGGCACAACACCCCAAAAATAAATAACGATAATACTTTTGGACGTGAAAATCGGAAATCATACCTAACTACTTAACTAAATTGTTTTTTTTTCTTTCCAGTTTAAACGCGGCCACAAAATGGCGTCGCGTCTCCAAAATGGCTTCCTTTTGGCGGCAATCTGCCTGGTCTCCCGCGTTGCGGCCATGGACAACCTGAGCGTGGCCTTCGAGTGGAAGCAGCTGGACTTCGCCTACTCCAACGAGGAGGCCCGCCAGGAGGCAAAGGCCATCGGGGAGTTCATACCAGAGAACAACATCCCCGTGGGCCTGGAGGTGTTTGGGGATAGACTATTCGTCACCATACCCAGGTGGAAGGCGGGGGTGCCGGCATCTTTGGCCTACGTTACCTTGACAAGTGAGTAGATAATATATTATGTAATGATTTATTTGTTATGCATGTACCGATTTGATTACCAGGCATTGATTTTACTCGTATTTCTGTACGTTGTGGAAACATGGACACAGAGCCAGCGAAAGAAAACGGTAAGACGCCCTCGAAATGTGGTGCTGAAGAAAAAAATTCAGGATTCGATGAAATGTGTACACCCTGGAAGAGCTACGCATCCACAATAGGCTTCAAATTATCTACATACAACGTATAGCAAGACATTTTGGACATGTTGCTCACCCAACTGAGGACTCCAATAAAATAGGAAAGTGGAAGGCGGAAGAAGCAGAGGAGGGTCACCAATGACCAGGTATCATTGACGTTTGGTACCTTGGGACGGAGGAGTGCAGGAGCCATGTCCACCATGGAAATTGGATTAGGGATCACGATCCTCAGCAATGAAGAACCGACTTGAGAAGCATACTGATAGCAGTTCCAGTTGTAGGTTCGCCCCAAAGTTGGAGACAGCATTTCCAGAACCCACGCGAAGAGAGGTTGGGCCATTAACGGAGATCGCCGAAGTAACTCAGAATAGGGAACCCGAACTTTTCAGTTCGGAAGCTTTTGGCGCCACAGGCAAACAGTTTTTTGCTCAATAGATAAGAATAATGCTTTTAATTTTTCACACTATTTGCGATTGAATAAAAAAGTTGATGGCTTATCAATAATTTCGTGGGACAGGAAATAATGGCGTGTGAATGCAATTTTATCGAAAATGCAAATAAAGCAACACCTATTTGATGGACAGAAAAAACATGTTTATTCAATGATGCCAACTATATATAAATGTGTAGAAATACTTTTCCTAGAGCGGAAAACGTGTCGCAACAATTTAATTAAAGGATGGTGGTTTGAAGCGCCATATTTGATGACTATTAAATCGACGTTCAGCGTCATCTAGAATCTTGACATCTGAGCGATTTCTGTTCTGTTAGCGGTCAGCCTTTGAACAAATTCTGATCTATCAAAGATATTGTCATAATATAATTTTGCTTTACGAAAAAGGTATTTAATTAAGCTTGATACATTTTCGGAATAATTATAGTGGCTTTGAAAAGGCTCAAAACGTCCGCTTAAAAAAAAACGATTTTAGCGACTTGTTCTGTAATGTACCTATGTATGACGAAGTGTTATAAAATAAATAAAAAAAAACAACATATTGGACAGTCGTTTTACAAAATACAAGGCAAAGCTCTTCCCAAATATTCAATTCTATTCATAATTAGAATCTATATTTTCGAAAAAAAAACATTTTCTAATTTTTATTAATAACTTGCGAGTACCCGCCATGCGTCGCAATGCCACTCAAAGAAACAAAGTGAAACACACACACGTGTAAGAAGAATGAATTTTCCAAATTTTCCCTCTACTATCTCTTACCGCTATTATGTCTCCTTTGCAATCCCTCCTTCTATCTCTGGCTTGTCCTCCGCCCAACCCTGCACGTCCTTTGTCATGCGATCCCGTTTCCGCCACTGTTTCCCTACAACGTCCCCCTCCCCTCCTGCATTCCCGTTCTATCTACCCCGCCTTCCCTTCCCTCTTCCTCCCTCCCTCTTCCCCCCTCCCACCAACCCTCCACTCTTTCATTCCACTCCCCCCTCCCGGATTCTCTACCCCCTCGCGCCATCTTTCCATGTCTCTTAATTATATGAAAAACACACATTTTTCTAAATAAAAACAAAATTTTACTCATGTTAGGGTATTGGAAGGGTGATTCTATATGTTTTGCGACACAACGGCCATATACAAAACATTTTTACAGTTTTTTAACCCGTCAGCTCTATTTGTTAGGTTTTCGGAACAATTCATATAGATCTTATAGAAATCTTTCTCTCTATTTTTTGTCTTAATTATCTTATAACGCTGACTTAACGCAAAAGATAAAACAATAGACACAAAATCACCTTTCAGAGCGACATTTCAGATCAGTTGGAAATTTATTTTATTTATTTCTATTGAATCAAATATTCCGCAACAAACTTACGCGAAAATGTCTGCTTGTTTTACGGATTGTTGATTCAGTGCTTTTTACTAATTTATTTTAAATACAAACTGGAATGAGTACCATGTATTCATTAGTCAAAAAGTCAGACAGAATTGGCGTAATCCCTAAAAAATGACCGAGCTAAAAATTAACATCACTACAATCAGGTTATTGTTTTAAATGGCAAACTATTTGCAATGTCAGTGAACTCTGGTCGACTTGGATAGAAGGCCGTGTCACCTGTACAGTTGTACAGTTCGCGAGAGCAACCAGAGAAGTCGGCTAATGATCTAACTACGATTACTTTCGATCTACGATGTATATATACGAGTAGTACTTAAAATATTATTAGGCAATAAAATTATTCTAATAATGGTATTTATTATATTTTTTTTTACATTGGCTCCACACTGAAAGCCCTGAGGAAAATAATTTCTCTCAAGGCCTATGCTAACTTTGGCGATGCTGTGTCGAGAGTGTTTTAAAGGAAAGGCAGGAGAAGAAGTTCTGGGAAGGAAAAAGGCATGAGAAGTGGGTAGGAATCTAGGGGTCAGTATGATGATTTTGATGGTCAGTTTTTCATAATTTTATCAATTTTTACAATAAGGTTAAATTTATGGAATTTTGAGACTCTGATAAAAGTATGGAATATTATGCTTTTCTTTGTATAAATTTTTGCTGAATTTTGCACTGATTGAACATGGTCGATATTTGTTTTACAGGAAAATCCCCAAGCTGTTATTCCATAACTTATATCAGATTCAGCTAGAGATGAATAAATTATTCAAAGTGTGCAGATAGGAACAAAAAAAATTTAGTTTATACAATCTGCTTATAATTGATCTTAGTCGTGCACAAACTTTGTTAATTTGTATATCCCACTTGAAAAAGCAATCAATAATAACACCTAACTAAACATATTTTTTGACTAGTTCCATAGTTTCACATGTACAGATTGCAGGAATGCCATCGTGTAAGCAATCTGATGTATGTGTCTTTATTTCAGGTGTAATATATACCTTAACATTAGGGGATCTTACGTGTAACAATTTAGTTTTTTTGGCATTTATGATTAAGCCAGAGTCATGAGACCATTTTAAGAGTTCAATGTAGTCTTTTTGTACAAGGTCTATACAAGTTTGCAAATCACTGCCAGAAATCACTAAACCACTATTGAAAAACTTATTAGTTTAGTTAAGTCCAATACTTAATATTAAACTAAAATAATTTACATAAGACTTAACCTCAAAATCAAAATTCTTTAAATAGATTATGAGATTTCGTTTTTGCACACTTTAAAAACTGTTTTTGTAAATTAAGCAATAATATTATTGAATAAAAGAATTGGTTTTGCGTTCAAAAATAATTTTTGAAAAAAAGTGTAACTTTCTACAACTGAGATGACGACTTGTAAACAATAATTATTTGCAACTACAAAATATACAATACACGGGTGCTGAAAAAAAAACATATCTGCATAATATATTTTTGGTTCATATTACGCTTCACAAATACGGGTACCTAACTATAATATAATGTATTACAACACACATTAACAATTTGCATAAACACGTTTCAATTATCGACAGTCTATACCAGTCTTTCTCAAAGTGGGCGATAACGCCCCTTTGTGGGAGCTGGAAGCTTTCACGAGAGGTACTAGAAGGCTCAAAGAAAATTAGGGGGCGTTATGGAAATCTAGAGGGGCGATGGCAGACAAATTCTATGTATAAAAATCCGACGGAATTTAGACACCACATTTTGGTGAACCTGGATTACGGTCGGTTGTTCAATGATTTCTGATAGCATTCCCGAAGTATTTATGTGAACGAGGATTTAGTGCTTAGCAACGTTGCTAAATAAAAAGAGAAATCGGTTGCAGGTTACTGAAGGGGGTGACGTACGGCCCGGTTTCCCGCAATTCTACCGATTTATTACATATTTTCCTTAAACACTTTAAGTATTAAAGCTTATAAAAATGTTTGCCATATTGTGGCAAAAAGCGTTCCAGTGGATAAAAACGTGTTATTGTTATTAGTAAAGATGTAAAAATGCCGTTCATCGGGCGCACAAGAGATATGCTGTTTAACGATCGTTAAAGCGTTTTGTTATTAGTAAGACTGTTAAAATTTTTAAGCACTTAAAAATATATGCTATTCTTAAAGAAAATATCTATCCACCATCCACGCCGAAACGGCAATTATATTAAATTCCCTCGAAAGAAAAAAATTGTATGCTCCGAAAATTATTATAAATCACTTATTTTACAAGTTATATGTACGAAAAAAATCAGAGTTTCTTTAAATGCTTTTTTAGATATTCCCCATGAGATTTTATCTCTATTTTAAACGAATTGTGTTTTATTAAAAGTTTTCACAATTTTAGCCAAAATAATATCGTTTTTAATATTAGCGCTCCCTCTAACAATTATATTTATACATCTCTCCTTCTTCTTCTTTTTGAGCGGGTATTCCAGGCCTTAAAGTGAATTCGAACCTGATATTATCAAACTCGTCGAAATGCATCAGATTCATCCTTCACATTAGATAAGTTTGAAATTCAAAGCCTTTTTGTAATGTTAATAAAAATACTCCTAAATATGAGTACGAGTTTAATTTCCCCTCATTGAAACATTCTTTGATCTCAGAAATAGATTATGAGTACGCCATATCTATCTTATCGATATAATAATGGATTTTTAAAAAATTATATTTGAAATAATTGTTTTCAAGATACGCAACAGATGGTAATTTAAAAAGGCAAGTAAAAAAATATGGAGGGGGCACTGGATTTTTAAAGTTTGAGAACCTGCGGTCCATACTTCCAAACTTATATGCTTACGAGAGTTTTTTTAATGTTTAAGAGAATATAATTAGCATCTGAGATTACAAGGTTCAGGAGAAAACATGAATAACGGAAATTGTTGGCAATTAGTAATTCTTTATGTCACTTAAAATGCAATTTAAGATTTAGCTTCTTATTATTTTAAGTACCTTGATACAGCGAATTAAATCAATAAACACTAAGTTATTATGATTTTTTCTGTTGCTTTTTTATAGTAGCTCAGGAAACCTTGAGGAAAATAATTTCAATCGCGGCCTTTGTCATCTGCTATGTAGGTCTTTTTAAAGAAAGGAAGGAGAGGAAATTCGGAGAAAGAAAAATGGTGTGTGGGGTGGATAGGAATCAGGGGGTCAGTTTGGCCAGGAGTGTCGCACGTATGAATCCATCTCTCCGACCGCAGTGCAAGGCGATTGATTGAGAAAGACTGGCTGGAGACGTCTAAGTTAGGTATTCCTCAACCAGTCTCTCCTGATCCGGCCTGCCACGCAGAAGTTGAGAAGAAAGACCCGGACACTCATACCATGAACCCGGGCACCCCTGCTAGATCATCAAATGTAGCGAAGCACTTGGCAGAGGTGTTGGTTATCCAATAAACGTTATTAACATTACATTACCTTATCCATCCAAACATCTCAGTGGCCCTGTAGTACCAGGACAACCCAAAAAGCGTGTACGGAACCATCATGTATTACAATGTTTATCGTCTATCTAGTTGTTGTTTTAATTTCAGGCCACCAATATTACGATCATGGTCCTAACACCTAATTTGTTAATTTGATTTGTTTGTAATGAATTACTTGTATTGCTTTCAGATATATCCAGCACATCTCCTGAGCTTATTCCATATCCTAACTGGGCAGCCCATAAGGCAGAGCCGGGGGCCGTTCCAGAGCTGGTGTCTCCCTACAGGATCCGAGCTGATCGTTGTGGCAGACTATGGACTCTGGACAGCGGAGTCACGGAGATCCTCAACAACTCAACCCAACTGATTCCACCGCAAATAGTCGTCTACGACCTTAGGACTGACACCCTCACCAAGAGATACGAAATCCCTGCTGACCAAATTGAACCGAAATCCTTCTTCGCTAACATAGCTGTTGAAGATACGTCTTGCGAAGATTCTTACGCTTACGCTGCTGATCAGGGATCCCCTGGACTGATTGTCTACTCTTGGAAGTCCAATGAGTCATGGAGAATCAAGCACCACTACTTCTATCCTGACCCCCTTGCTGGAGACTTCACTGTTTCTGGAATCAACTTCCAATCTAATGACGCTGTTCTCGGACTCGGACTATCTGGTCCTGGCGCTGATGGTTTTAGCACTTTGTACTTCCACCCTCTAGCGAGCACAAATGAGTTCTCCGTTTCCACTAAAGTTCTCAGGAACAAGACTGTGGCCGAAGAAAGCTTCGATGAATTCAAATTGCTGGGTAACAGAGGACCTAACGCGCAGTCCAGCGTAGAATTTGTCGACAAACACACAGGTGTTTTATTCTACGCTCTTGTCAATCTGAACGCTGTTGCTTGCTGGAAGACAACCAATAAGGCTTACACCATCGAGTCTCAGGGCAGAATCTTTATGAGCAACGTAACAATGGTATACCCCAATGACGTGAAGGTGGATGACAAGGGTAGTCTCTGGGTTTTGTCAGACAGGCTGCCTACCTTCAAGTATGGCCAGCTCAACCCTGATGAAGTCAACTTCAGAATCCTGACTGCCTCCGTTAAAGATGCCATCAGTGGGACCGCATGCGATGTGAACGTGAATAGTATCGACATCATCAACAAGTTCAAAGAAATCACTAGCAATTTATACCCTGACAAGCTCAATCCATTCGCGAAGACCAACAAGTCCTCTACTGCCACCGGCTCTTCTATGGTATTTGCACCTGCACTCAGTTTGATCATTATCCAACTGCTGTTCTTGGTTCTTTTCACTGCACGAATGCACTGACTGACCAATCAATAATGAATATGCCATATTTGATATCCTTATGGATAATGTGAGAATGACTTAGAGTCGGTTACCAATAGTAATTTAAGGATAATTTTCTTGCTATCATCAAATGATTTATACAATATTATAATATGAACACCAAGGGCTAATTATTTATATATGTTTAACATACTGAAGCTGAAGTAATTAATCATTTCAAATTTAAGCTAAAGTAAAATATTTGTAAGTTTTATTTTATTTTTATTTTTGCGACTTATTTGCTCACGTTATTTATAAACAACACTTCAAAGGTTTTTATATTAAAGATGTCTTAAAAATAATATTCTCTTCTCAGCTATTTCCACATGGGAGAATGAATACAATACCAAATATTACTGAATAAATACAAACTCCTTAATTGAATGTAAACGTTACTAAGTAAAATGACAAAGATTACAATGTTATTGGTTAATCATAATACAAAGCTTCTATTATATTTTTGATAAAAAGATAAACGATTTTTTATTCAAAACTATTATTTATGCGAAAGTGACTAAACGCAACCAAGATGTTTTCGTTTGAGTCATATTTTCTCTCTAACATAAAACTTTGAATTTTAATAAGGTTCTGGTTTTTTGTGGAAGTCTCTGCTTCTTGCTATTTGTAGTAATTTAACTGTAATTCTAAGCTACGTCAGCGAAATATTCGTTTACGTTATATATGACCTTCAGATATTTTACTCAGATAGTAATTTTGTGAAAAGTTTCAGGAACTAAGTAAAAGAGAGTAAATTACAATATAAACACATATATTTGTTTATATTGTAAATTATGGCGAGCCACTAAGCAAATCCTTTTTAAAAAAACGTAAAGTAACTTGTTTAATATATTAAATTCACCGTAGTAAATTATTATGAAATCATTAACCTTTATTGCTCGAAAAAGCTGCGAATGCAATTATAGATTTCTACTAATTAAATATTTGCTCCGTGAATATTAACAACCTCATTAAAGGCATTTATTTAATCAAACAAATTATATGTTCACTGGCTGGCTTTGTTCTTGGAATTAATTAAGGTATTTAATTGCGTCTGATTCTGAACTTATTTACAGAATTAAAACAAAGTGTGATTGCGCTAGGAACACAAAATTGCCATTATCAAATTCAAGTGAAACTTTTTTTGGTGAACAAAAAAAAGTTTACAAAATCACTAATAATTATAATTTGCTAAAGCATTTTGTTTTAAGGTTAAGTTCGTAGGATAATTAAGGTAATATTAGCGGGAAAACAGTTTTAGTAACGCGCAAACTGCAAATAAATGTGTTGAAATTAGAATCACCCTTTCAAATCATTTTATTTTGCACAACGAGTAAAAAACCCACAGAAACACACATTTGTAATTCATTGCAATCATTGCCTTGGCTCCTAAAGATCGACAAAATGATTTGAAACCTTCAGAAATCTCATGTAATTTTTATGTGTTACCGTCAAAATTGTCTAAATATGGTCACTAAGCATCACATTGCAATGCTTCTTTCATACCGATTGGACACCTACGTCTATTTTTCCCAAGTATAATGAAATTGCATGAAAATTTCCATTCATGGAAATATCCGTTTATGAAAATTAATGTTTCATTAAAATGTTGATTTCGTGAAATGTATATTTAAAAAAAATGTCAATTCATAAAAATGTTGACATTATGAAAATGTCAATTCTTGAAAATGACATCTGCTTTGTAAATGTCCATTTTAAGAAAATGTTAATTTTATGAAAATGTTCCTTTTATGAAAAATGTCCATTTTACGAAATTACATTTCGTGAAAACGTTCTTTTTATGAAAATAATCATTTTACATAATTGTTAATTTTAGATAAAAATGTTCGTTTTATGAAAATTGTCTGCTTTATCTAAATGTCCATTTAATAAAAATGCCCGTTTTATGAAAATGTCCATTTATAAAATTGTTCATTTTATGAAAATATCCATTTAATGAAATTGTTCATTTTATGAAAATGTGCATTTAACGAAATGTGTTCATTTTATGAAAATGTCAATTTAATGAAATTGTTCATTTTATGAAAATTTCCATTTATAAAATTGATCATTTTATGAAAATATCCATTTAATGAAATTGTTCATTTTATGAAAATGTGCATTTAACGAAATATGTCCATTTTGTGACAATGTCCTTTTTACTGAAATTTTTTATTTTATCAATGTTTCTGTTTTATGAACGTCCGTTTTATGTAAATGTCCATTTTATGAAATTGACCATTTGATGAAACTGTTCATTTTACGAAAATGTGCGTTTTATTAAAATGATGTCCGTTTTACGTAAATTACGCCATTTTATGAAAATATCCGTTTTGTAAAAAGGAAAATATTATTTTTATATTTGACTACGTATTTAATTCAGTTTTCTAATGTTTTTTTTTATTTCACACAGATTGCTACTTATATGGTTATATATCTACATAATATTGGAATGTATTTTTTGACTTAGAAATCGAACTCATTTTAATCAAAACTCCCCATGATGTACGTTTTATAAATATTATAAGATGACTTCAGCTGACCAAACTTGGAAATTTTGATAAGAAGAGCAGTAGCATCTTCAGGAGACCTTCATCCGGCAATGATGGCTAATAGTGATGATAGCGTATTTGTGTTTAACAAGTAACCATTGGTTTTAAAGTATTTATTTGAGGCTTATATAAATATCGTAAGATTTACGTAACGCAATTAGTTTTAGGAAAAATGCTTTTAACAGTCGTTCCATTTATTTTTAAACAGTACAATATTGTTATATTGCTGAATTTATTAATAATAAGTAAATCCGTTAGAATGAAATAATAACATATTGTATTATTCAACATATCGTCGTCACCAACGAAAGAGTGCATTGCTTTGAATTTATATGCAAATATAATGAATAAACAAAGATCTCAATGCAATTTATTGCTAATCGTTCGGTGTATTAAATTTATTATGAGTTTCTTAAATCTTGAGAAAACAACGTATGTAATTATGCGTTGTATACATAGTTACTACTAGTATTTTGTTCATTATTAAAGTCACACCTACTGCTTTATTTGTAGCCACGTATTTTGTATGTATGTGGTTTGATTAACATTATATTACATTATAATATATTAGACCTTAATCAATGAAATAGTATGCCTATTGTTCTATAAAAATCTATCACGTGTAAAGAAAATTGCGTTCATTTTCCGAACCATTTAAGAAGATTTGATGTTGAAGTATTCATAAGCTTTACGTTTGCTCGCATAGATGGCAGTAACCTTCACAAATCCATCCAATGTAACACCATTATAAATTATTATTAAATAAGCTTATTTGTATTGATAAAATATAGTCTTTATTTTATTGTAATCGTCAACGAATTAAATATTTAATTTCCATTTACAGGTTTCTAATAACTAGTTTTCAGATTATATGCAATGGATTTATATGATTGTCTATTTTTCAAAATAAGTAATAGAATTATTGTTGGGTCACTAAATACTATAGTGTTTTTTTTGCAGTTAATTAAATAAATATTTTCAAACATTTTATTGTGTTTAATTTAATTGAGAATTTTGAAATTCAATAAAATATCTAAGTATTTATTCGTAATCTCCAAAATTAATTTCAGAATTGAATGATATTTGAAAATTATTTAAGTGCTGGTAAATGATCAAAATAAATTGCATTGCCTACGTCCTGGGGTAATCTTGCAGAGTAAGTAAGATTTATTAATTTCATGTCTTCCTCGGGCGTCCCAGACTTCTTCTACCATCTTATATTCTCCTTACACTCCTTTCTTCGTTCATTACATGCCCAAACCATCTGAGAGTCTCTTTCTTAATCATACTCGGCCGTAGCTACTGGGGGGGGGGGGCATTATGGGGCAATGCCCTACCTTAAAATACTTGTGCCCTACCTTAAGAAATACCATCGACTATGATAATATACTAAGTAAACTGTTTGTTCATAGTTTGATATGATTGAAAAAAAATACTACCTATTAGTGTAACGTAGCGACATCTAACTAAAAAGCTTATTTGAGTCGTCTCGAGGATAAAACGGAAAGCACAATGCAAGTTTTGTACAGCCAGCGAGAGGCGTTTAGAGATACGTATGAACTTTTTGGCTCCGTGGCGACAATAGGCTGCAGCACTTGGTGTCGCGAAACTGCGACTCCACTGTTAATTGGCGGTAGATGCTGCAAAGCAAAGCCTATGCAGCCCTCGAAGGACCAGTCCCGAAACTACGTGAAATCGCTAAGTTATACGGGACGATTAGATAGCATACACTCGCAAAACTCGATGGATAGTCAGTCGATAGTTCAGATCTGGGCTTTTGGAAAATTAGATAAGCCCAGATTGGAATAAGGAAAATAGGACTCACCGTTGCAGATGGGGCCTCGCTGATCTCCAGTTTTGGTGTACACTTCTCACTGTTTAAAATTCGCAATATTCTTATAACAATACATGCGCCCTGTCTGAGATGTTATTTTGTACTGAGCAGCAAATCACACTGTCACCTCTCCAAAGTTTGGTACTTTTGCAACAATTTTTATGGTGACATTTAGGAGGGAAAGATTAGGTAGGTGGGATAAATTCAGGATTTTGACATATCTACCCATCAAGTCCGCGAATGCAATACCCAACCAATCCCATATAAAATTGCGCGAACATTCTCCCGGCCTTGGAAGTACCTACCGAAACTGAAGGTACTTTCAAAATAAAGTAAAGAATTATAGTGAAAAATAAAAATGTTAAATTTAAATATATATATAAGCGATTGATATTAGATAGTTAAGAAAAAATAAAAATAAAAGAAATAAATAGAGATAAAGAAAAATAATTATTATTGTGTAGGCAGGGGACACAATTTCACGACTGGTCGTTTAAAGTTCCCAGAAGGGGTTCTTACGAGTGCCACCCGAACCACTCCGTCTTTACCCGGAAATATTTCCTCAACAACCCCCACCGGCCAATAAAGTGGAGACGCATCTTCTTGATGCA
Organism: Glyphotaelius pellucidus; assembly: GCA_936435175.1. NCBI lineage: Eukaryota > Metazoa > Arthropoda > Insecta > Trichoptera > Limnephilidae > Glyphotaelius > Glyphotaelius pellucidus. The sequence continues at coordinate 32,073,342 of OW386547.1, forward strand.
CCAATACTACAGTACCTACAAGAATGTTATTGACGGGACTATTCCATTTTTGTCTCATCTGCAGAGAGTGAAGATACTCTATATGCCACTTCTTCCAATAAGATTGAACGAGGTGGTCCAAAAGCTCTTTCCTTTTCAGCAGACTAATGCGTTCCTTAGTCATATCATAAGCGGGCAAATGCTGAATCGGAGAAGACATTAGAAAATGAGCCGGAGTAAGAGCTTCTGGATAATGACAACTGCTTAATAAACATAACGGCCGTGAATTAAGTAAAGCCTCTATTTGCGTCAGAACTGTGAGAAGCTCTTCATAACATAAAAGTTGAGTACCCACAACCCTATACAGATGCGATTTAATGGATTTAATATTTGATTCCCATAATCCTCCAAAGTGAGGAGCGCGAGGTGGAATCGTCTTCCACTCAATTCTCCGAATGTTAAATTCATTGCGAAGGACTTCATTAGTTGAATTTGCCTCCAAAAATTTATATAAGTCATCAAGACAATTCTTCGCGCCTATGAAGTTTGTCGCATTGTCACTGTACATACACGAAACGGGTCCGCGTCTGGATAGAAAACGTTTAAATGCGTTTAAAAAATTGTCCGTACTTAGATCTGATACCAATTCTATATGTATAGCCTTCGTCGTTAAACAAATAAATAGACATATATATGCCTTTTGACTTTTTACTCCACGACGCCTAGAAAGGGTTATCTTTATCGGTCCGGCAAAATCTACACCAGTATGTGTAAATGCTTTTGCTTCTTGAACTCTAGCTGTAGGTAAATCAGCCATTGGCGGTATAATATTAGAAGGTGCGGTTTTAAAACAGAAATTACATGCATGTACTCGTTTGCGTATTAAGTTTCTTCCCGATAAGATCCAATAACGCTGTCTAATTATAGACATAAGGAGATGAGCACCAGTGTGACAATTCACACGATGGTAAAAATCTATAATTATATCGACAATATGATCCTGTCTTGGCAGAAGTACTGGATGTTTGTTTTCATAAGGTATATTCGCGTTTGTTAATCTACCACCTATGCGTAACAATCCATTATGATCGACGAACGGGTTTAATTTTCGAATCGAAGATGAACATAATTTTTTCCTCTGTATTAATTGTATATCGGCATAAAAATACTTTTTCTGTAGAGCTTTTAATACATTTATTTCAGCAATATTTAATTCCGTGGAATTTATAACTGTTGAACACGATAACTTCCGCGTAAATCGTAAAATATATACGACAATTCTTAGCAGTTTTGGCCATGAAGAAATTTTTAAAGCAAGATTATATATTGGAGAATTATTCTCTATTGACGTTATCGTGAACGTATGCGACTTTTTCAATTCCAAAGTATTCTCCTCCTGCGCTGAGGGGGAAAAGCTTTTGACAGGCCACTCGGACACTGGGTTCGCAGCCCAGGGTGGACCGTGCCACCAAAGAGGATGATCAATTAGCTGAGCGGGCAATAGTCCACGTGATAAACAATCACTAGGATTGGTAACTCCATCTATATGATAAAAATGTTTCGCAGGTAAATTTTCCTGAATTTCACTAACTCGATTAGCTACAAAAGTTTGCCATCTGTGCGGGGATGAGTGAATCCAAGAAAGTGCTATTTTTGAATCTGAAAAAGCAAATATATCGTTTATAAAAACGCGATTTTTATAAGTATCTATAATAGATTTAACAAGTCTAGATAAAATAAGCGCAGCACATAATTCCAATCGAGCGAGCGAAACTATTTTTAAAGGGGCTACCTTGGATTTCGAACATATCAAATTCATAGTAGCGTTGCCACTCTTATCTGTGACATGAAGATATACTACGCACCCGTATGCTTTCGTACTCGCGTCTGCAAAAGCGATAATATTTATCGTGCAGTCCTCTTTTACTCCCAAATATCGAGGTAAATTTAAATTAGAAAGCATCGGTAATTCTTCCTTGAATTTGACATATCGTTTGACAATACTTTGGGGTAGTTCTTCATCCCATCCTACTTTCTCTAACCACAGCTCTTGTAAAAGTAATTTGGCATATAAAATTACCGGAGCAACCAAACCTAATACATCAAATAAACGTGCTATTGTGGAAAGAATTGATCTTTTACATATAGTTTTCTCCTCCGTGGGACATATCATAAAATGAAAACAATCAGATATCGGATCCCATTTTAGTCCTAAAATGCTACAATTATCCGAGAAATCCATCGTTGCACGGTGCGACTCTGGTAATTGAGCGAGCAAATGAGCAGAATTACTCGACCATTTAACTAATTCAAATCCTCCAGACTTGAACATCGCCATTAATTCTGTAGACAAAGTGACGGCTTCACTTATAGTATTTACAGAATATACAAAATCGTCCATATATAAATCATTAATTGCAACTTCTGCGGCTTTCGGGTGACGATTTCTTTCATCGCTCGCTAGCTTTCTTAAAGTTCGCATCGCAAGGAACGGTGAACAATTTAACCCAAAAGCTAGCGAATTAAATTGATAAACTCCAATTTCTTCATCTTCGTGAAATCTATAAAGAATTTTTTGATATTTACGATGGCTTTCCGTTACCATTATACGTAAATACATTTGTTTAACATCTGCGGTCAATGCTATAGCGAATAAGCGAAATTTAATTAAAAGTGTAAATAAATTAGATTGCAAGTTTGGACCAGTATACAAAATATCATTAAGTGACAACCCTGAACTGGTCTTTGTACTGGCGTCCAATACAACACGAGTTTTAGTTGTTGCTTTATCTTTACGAATAACTGCATGGTGAGGAATGAAATATCCCTCATCAATATTAGATGAAGACGGAAATTCATACCTTATATATCCCTTTTCCAGATATTCAGAAATTACTTCATTATAACTCCGATGCAATTCTGGTGACGTATTAAATTTCCGTTCTAAATATTTATATCTGCGTTGCGCGACACTGAGCGAATTTCCTAAATTATTAGGATCTATCTTAAAAGGTAAAGACACAATATACCTTCCCGAGTCATCCCGTTGGACGGACTCGACGTACATTTTCTCACATTCCGCGTCTTCAGCACTCATCAATGACTTAATAGGCATGTCTTCCATTGTCCAAAATTTGGTTAACGCATTGCATAAATCCACGTTGGTTATGGGGCCGAATGTCCACGAAACGTCCGGCGTACACTTAGGTATTTCACCCATTACAATATATCCGAATACCGTTTGTATAGCGGGTGGTGCATTCGTATTATGTTTAGATAAAACCTTATTTCCTAGCATAATATATGGAAATAACTGAGCACCTAATAAAATATCGACATCGGATGGAACGTTCCAATTTTCATCGGCTAGATTTAAACCAAGTAAATGCTCACATGACTTTGTGTCAACATACTGTGTAGGGAGCTTGTCCGTGATTTTTTCGACCACTAATAGGCTTATTTTATATTTATCTTCTGAAACACGGGATTTAATTGTTAATGCAACATGCCCCAAAATTGGTGTCTCCACTGAACCAACACTTTTAATAACTGAATTATTTAAAGGAATTATTTTAAGATTCAATTCATTACAAGTATTTAAACTAATCAAATTTTGTTGCGAGGCGCAATCAATTAAACACCTGACGGTTACTTGATTATTTTTAATGTCGTAAGCGAATAACTGCGCGGTTGACAATAGTACATTCGTAGCTAAATTACCCGCCGTAAAATCATTATGATGTTTATTCCTTGTTATTAATGTGACAGCTTCGTTTTTCGAATGACTTTCGTTGTTCACCGTACCCTCAAAATGCAAAGCAGTATGGTGACGTTTTTTACAAATTCTACAATCCGATTTAGATGAACATTTTACCGTCTTGTGTTTATCGCTTAAACAGTTTACACATAAGTTATTTAATTTTACAAACTGAAAGCGAGCCTTTGGCCTCAACTCATTAAATTGTTCACATTTAAACAATTCAACATGATCGCTTCGATTGCATTTCCGGCATTTATTATTATTACTACGATTATTATCAAACGACTTCGGTTCAACCACAGCGAAAGAATGCGAAACCTTATTTTTATTATTATTAACTTTACTTTCTGCTCCGGTTCGTTCAAGAATTTTAACATGCGAACGAATATATTCTATTAAATCGGTATATGTAGGTATATCTTTCTCCCGTATGGACATTTCGAAATTTTGCACCAATTGCATATCTAATTTTTTCAGTGCAATATGTAAAATTATAAAGTCGGTTAGGTCATCAATACCTAATTCTTTGAGTGCAGACATGGAAGACGCAAACCGTTCAATAAAATTATTTAACTCATTTGAGTTAGAAGGTGCCAATAATTTTAAATTCAAAATATTGTTCAGATAAAAGGTGCCTAGCACGCGCTTGTCTTGATATTTCTTTTCGAGAGCATTCCAGATTACAAAATAATTTTTTTCATTCGGCAGTACTCCGGCAAACACCGATAATGCCTTTCCTTGAAGTTTTCCTATCAAATATTGCATCTTTTGCGACGTATTCAAATTTTCATTAGAGTGGATGTTTAATTTAAATGCTTCATAAAATACCGACCAATTCTCTTGATTTCCATCGAACGATGGCATATCAATCGCTGGAAGCTTAATAAATTGGGACTTATTTAATTTCTGCGTACCACCTAAATCTTGCTTCGCCACAATACTTTCGCGTATACTAACTACAAAGCAGTACTTATTTTCGAATTTATTCCATAAATCTAAATTTATATTATAGTTTGGATCCTTTTTCAATTGAAGTAAAAGAAATTCATCACAATACGTGTTAAATTGTGAATAATATGTAGCCAAATTAACCGTTTGTCTAACGAACTCCTCCGAACTCCTTGTCTCCCTATCTGCAATAATTTTCGCTTTCTCATATAAATCATTGAGACGATTATGCATCAAATTAATCTTAGATTCTAGTAATTTGATTTTAACTAGATCCTGAGCCTGAGTACCATCACTCGTCGACATGATTAATTCTATGTAGGAATTTTAATGCAACAATAATTACAAAAGTATGTCAGTACAAATGACTTAACAAAGTATGAAAAGCAAATAATAATTATTTGCAGGTTAAATATATTAATTTTAAATACCCCGTTGGTAATCCGGCTCGAAGGACCAAAAATGGTGTCGCGAAACTGCGACTCCACTGTTAATTGGCGGTAGATGCTGCAAAGCAAAGCCTATGCAGCCCTCGAAGGACCAGTCCCGAAACTACGTGAAATCGCTAAGTTATACGGGACGATTAGATAGCATACACTCGCAAAACTCGATGGATAGTCAGTCGATAGTTCAGATCTGGGCTTTTGGAAAATTAGATAAGCCCAGATTGGAATAAGGAAAATAGGACTCACCGTTGCAGATGGGGCCTCGCTGATCTCCAGTTTTGGTGTACACTTCTCACTGTTTAAAATTCGCAATATTCTTATAACAATACATGCGCCCTGTCTGAGATGTTATTTTGTACTGAGCAGCAAATCACACTGTCACCTCTCCAAAGTTTGGTACTTTTGCAACAATTTTTATGGTGACATTTAGGAGGGAAAGATTAGGTAGGTGGGATAAATTCAGGATTTTGACATATCTACCCATCAAGTCCGCGAATGCAATACCCAACCAATCCCATATAAAATTGCGCGAACAGCACTGTTGTGTGCGAATCTATGTTTTCAACATTGACTGCAATCAATAGGCCTCAAAGGCTGTCAATGGGTCACGAAAGAATGGCAGGCATTGTGTTTCTAGCCTTTGAAAAGAAAAGAACTAAGTCAGTTGATCTAAATGAAGTACTTCGTATTTTTAATGATATGTCGAATCGAAGAATTCGATTGTTTTAAGGCAGGACTTTTCATTATTTTTAATTTTGTATTTATTCTGTAATTTCAAATTATGTTTGGTACCTAATATAAACCTTAACAAATGAAAAGCCATTGATGCTGCAGTTACTTTTCTGAATCAAGAATTACCTTGTGTACAAATACTTATTATCTACCTGGTGAAAGAACCCAAGGTAATCCTTTATCATTGTTAAATAACTAAATGTTTTAATCATCCGATTAAGTATTGCCTCACACATGTACGACGAAAATCGATTCACCAGATCAGATCAAGTTGCATTTTTACTTGCGCCCTACCTGTAATTACCGCTGGCCTATCTTAAATTCAACACTGGCTACGGCCCTGTACTCATTACGCTTACATCAGCCTTGCATTCTTTGCGGACCTCCATATGTCATATGTTCATACACGGTTTTACCACACAGTTACATCAGTCTACTTTCATCCTTCCACTGCCAATTCCATGTCTCACTGCCAAACATCAGTGTAAGTACCAGCACTGCATGGTTGACTGCTAGCTTTGCTTCTTTGGACAGTTTTTTGTTAGCGCCAACGACATTCAGTCCTCCATTCAGCCCCGGATCTAGAGGGAAAGGGGGGGGGGGGAACAGATTACATCTAAAAAGAATCGAAATAAAAATCTAGTCTCCTTCAACGGAAGCAATCTTCCGAACAGGACCTCCATTGATGTGCTTGGTGTAACTCTAAGAGACCAGGTCAGGTAGGGGGCTCCATCGAAGCCCGAGTTAAGTTAGCCTCTCAAGAACTGGGCGTAGGTACTGTACAGTAGTGTGGGCCGATTTTTTTTCTTCCAAATTCCTTTTAGCGATAGCAATAAAAAGTTGTCTTTGCATCTAAAACATCAAAATAATTTAGTTTTAAAAAAATCAAAAAATATCCTAAAGCTTCCCATATCTTTGAAGTTTAAGAAAATATCGAAATATTTCCACTTTTTCAGCCTTTGCACAAAATATTCTGAAATAGTTTAAAGATATTAATTTATGAGCTCTTGTTAAATAAAGCCTATAGCTTCGATGTATAAAACCACCATTTATTATTTTTGTAGTAGTATGGCAATAAACCACGTCCGCCCGCAGTCCCCAAACCCGCCCTCGCTTGAGCAGCGCGCCATATTGGCCGTTCCTTCGTCGACCAAGGACCCTCCGTTTCGTGATATTGTTATGTAGGTAACTAAAAGTATTAATAAAATATGGGAAAAAGCTTCTTTGTAAATGGAGCTGATTTAAGTTCTTCTAATTCTTCTTCCGTTACATTTTCCAAAACGGGAGGATTCATGATTGGCGTATCTTGCCAAGATATCAAATCAAAGTAGGATTGTGCATCAAAATTCAATTTTTTTTTCTAAAAACGGGCGGTCCGTTTGATTGATTCCCCCATCTTAACAAACGGATTGCAATCTTTAGATAACAGGCGTCGGGTGGGAATGCTGTCCTTGTTGTATCGGTATTTCAATAGAAGAAGCTCCGAGGAACTGGCGTCATTGATCCCTTCGGCACCGGTGCATAGCCGGGAAACACGCCAAACTCGCGCCCAATATATGTATACGGTTGACATTTGCTTCTACGACTCGTTCTTGAGATCAACAGCTCGGCTGTGGAACGATTTACTTGCCTCTGTGTTTCCTCCATCCTACAACATGTTCACTCATTCCTCTCCCCAAAAATATCCTCCACACACCACAATAACAAGTAAAAACCTAGACGTACACATAATATACTTTTTAATGGAATATATATCTTGTAAGTATGACGGCCTCCGTGGCCGAGGGGAAAGACTAGCGATTAATGATTAAAATATCCCGGATTGCTTTGTGGTTTCACAATTTAATTTTTCAAAATAATATAAGGTATATTTGCGGCACGTTCCAGAGTGAAAAACACTCTCAATATCGCCCTGTGTAAGACCACCATTCAGATTTGAAACGTTGCTTGAAATAGCTTCAGCCGTGTTTGTTGATTAGATCTGAACAGAAAGGTACTTCCCCACCTTATTCTTCCACATCTCCTTCCTCTCCTCACATCACTTTAGCCTCACAACATACCTCAATTGGGGATGCCACACAGTCTCATTGGCTTCAGGTGATTGGAAGTAGTTGGGACTTGCGCTGTATTCACATTAAAAAACAAGGCAAATTCAGCAATGAATTTGCTGTTATAAATTGTTTTTGATTTCAACAGAATTTGAACTATTGGGTCTAGTCCAAAGTCGGAGTCCTCTTCGATATGATATCACTGAGGTGATCGTAATAGGATTAATAATAATTAATTTATTTGATAAATTAATCAGGACGATGCATAACGTCTGGCGTGATTGTCTTGTTTCTACGTCTCGTCTGATTAAAACATATCCTGTTCAGTCGCCAATTAGTCTGCAAGATCTATTAGTATTTTACTAAATGTTGAATCGTACGATATTCATTAACGAAATATAATAAATGTCAATTTGATAACCTTTGACTTAACAGAAACCGAAAGCAAAAGGAAATTTAACAAAACATGATATATATTTATAAAACGGCCACATTTCAGGTACTAGCTTTGTACCAGGCAGTTTAAAAAAAAAAGAAATAATGTTTTAAAACCAGACAAAACCGGAAATATATCATTTTTAAATCTACTCTAAATAAGGGTATTTTAGACGTATTGACTCTTTTCAACAAACAATTATAAATTGATTTCAAAAGACTGTTCTTTTATCTAGTAAAGCTATTTTTTAAATTTTGAGAAACTATGTTTATTTTTAGTAGGATAAGGTTTTACCGTAGGTCGTTGGCAGATTTGTTAAATTTTCAAACAAAATTTTGTATTGTACAACAAACATTTCAAATCATATCATAATTAAAATAAATTATATAAAAAAGTTATTTTTCAGAATTTTAATTTTAGTTCGAAAATACTTCAGTTTGTCTATTTATTTACGGTCTTACAAACTAATAAATTTAAAAAAAATTGCATTCTTATTTTGCTTAGACATTATTGAAACATTATAAATACTTATGATCAAACAATAATTATATTAAGTACATAATTTTAATTGTTTTATCATCACGAGTTTGAGCATTTTTGAATGTGGGTATTTATCAACGCAAATTTGGAATGAAATAAAATCGATATTGAGTTATTATGTTAAAAAGCTTGTATGGAGGATAATTAATCTTTCTCACCGGAACCGCCCTATACCGTTGCAAGGGTACAAACGCAAGATCATCGTTCGATAAAATTTAAATTCTCTAAAGGCTATTAATTTCATTAAATGCTATTGAACATTTATGAATCACTTCTGTGGTCGAGGGGTAAGACTCTAGTCTTACAATCCGAAGGTCGCGGGCTCGAACCAGGCATGCGCAAATAAATTTCATTTGATTAATTTGTTATTTCGCAATTAATTAATGAAAAAAGTATATAGTATTTTTACGGCACGTTCCAGAGTGGAAGATACTCCCAGTATCGCTCTGGTGTAAGATCACCATTCAGAAATGGCTTTAGCTGTATTTGATGACTAGATCTGAATAGCAAAGTACTTCTCCACCTTCTTCTTTCCATCTCTTTCCCATCCCCACTATCTTCAGCCTCACAACATCCCCTATTAGAGATGCCATAGTCTGACTGGCTCTTGACGGGAGCAGTTGGGACTCTTGTGAGATATTCTTATAAAAAAAAACTGAGGTCGTCAAAAATTATCACCATTGAATAAGCCTCTCGCCGCTTTTTAGGAAATAGCATTTTCTCAGTACCAAAATAAAACGGATGACTCTTTTTCCATGACAATTGCAAATGGATGACAATTTTATGATCGGCAATGTCATTGAGAGGTACTAGACAGTTTTATCTGGTGTTAATTTAGTGCTACACTCTTCTGATGGACATATATATAGCGCGCTGTTTTTCGTAATTGTTTTACGGGAATCGCAGTGGCGTAAAAGTGATATATTTTTACATAATTTTTTGTTGTTTTTTTTTAATATTAGTTCCACACAAGAGGCCCTGAGGAAAATAATTCTCCGCAGGGCCTACGTCGTCTTTGGGGATGCTGTGTGGAGGGTGTTTTTGGGAAAGGAAGGAGAGTAAGTTCTGGGAAAGGGTATTATGGTAGGTTAGGAATCTGGGGGTCAGTGTGTTCAGGAGTGACGGACTATGTATGTATGAATCCATCCGTCCCACTGCGGTGCAAGGCGATGTTCCGAGAGAGTACGGCTGGAGAAGTCAAAGGGACTCCCTCAAACATTCTCTAAGGTAAGGTTTTAAAGGCGAAAAAAAGGCAAATTTTCATGATTTTTTTATGGAGATATTAATAATGTTGGTTTATTTATTTTAAATACTAATACATTATAGTATGACATCTGAAGTAACTTTGGAAAATTTTTAAATTAAAAATATCAATAAATAAGTCCGTGAGACCGAATCTCCGGAGACGCCTCGAAAAAAAATTGTTATGCGGTGAACATTATAACTTGTTAACGAATCATTTGAAACAAAAAAATTGAAATTTGTTTAAAAGGTGATTTGTTTTTCTAGGTAAAGACGAAGAGTTTTTTTATATATATTTTTTTGCAGCATATCAAAGTCAAAAATGCGATTTTTGCTAAAATTTTCGGTGAATTTCTTATTATAACATGGAAAAATGTGGTAAAAAAACCTCTTCGTCACTACCTGTTGATTTTTGTATAAAAATAGTGTACAAAACTTCAAAAAGATCGGTCAAGTAAATTTTGAGTTATAATGTTCACGAAAATCGATTTAAAGTTTTGTTATACTCGAAATGTACTTGAATAGAGCAAGAGGGCCGGTCGCTTGAAATGCTATATCTTTATTAGTTTTGCTCCCATTTACTTGAAATTTTGACACAATACTCTAAACATGTGGTTGTACATTTAAAAATGATTTTAAAAACCCCTTTGTGATCAGTGGATACGACTGTGGCACTAAGAGAGTTTCAGAGAGCTTAAAATGACGCTGATCTTGGATTATCTTCAGTGAAGTTTTAATAACTTCAACCATAGTCCGTCACTGGAGTATTAATTATCACACCATACATAATATTCAGAAAAGTGAATAATATTACCCAAATTAGTTATTTACGAGTCCATATGTAATCGAGTTTGGAGCGGCGTCATAAAAATAATTCAACCGTTCAATATAACCATAATAATATATAACGCCGATGATATATGAAATTGAGATAACGTAGTTTGTTGTGTCTTATGTTTTTGCACGAACATAAATTAAATAATAACATACTGTTGAATACCTATATAGTCTGGGCACGGAACAAACGAAAGAAAAATTAAAATTTCTGGAAGGCACTGCGCCTCCGCGGTTGAGTTATGATTTATGATTATGATTCTAGGCTGTGAATCCGGAGATTGCGGTTCAAATTCCGGCGAGCGCAAATATGTTATTTGATTAATGTTTGATAATTTATAAATTACTAACGGGCACCCGGGATAGATAATATCTCACAAAGATCAAACCACTAAAGAAATCGAGCGAAGAATAGCAAATGGATGGAAGAAATACCGGTTTTTGAAAGAAGTCTTGAAATCCAAGGAGCTAAGTATGCAAATAAAAAGGAAAGTCTTCAACACATGTATACTTCCAGTCATCGCCTATGGATGTAAATCTTGGGCACTCACCAAACGCCACAGAGAAAAGTTGGAACGCTGCCAGTGAGCCATGGAGAGAAGTTTGACAGGAATAAGGAAACAGGACAGAGTGAGATGTAGCATAATAAGGGAGAAAACTAAATTTGCTGATATATATACCCGAATAGACCAACAAAAGTGGAGATGGACAGGTCACATGATCCGCGATCCACAAGAGAAATGGTGCAAAAATGTCACTGACTGGTATACCAGAGACGGCAAGAGAAGTAGAGGACGTCAACAAATAAGATGGGAAGACGACCTAAAACTCACGGCTGGACATCATTGGAGAAGAGTAGCGCGTGACAGGTCCCAGTGGAAAATGTTAGAGGAGGCCTATGCCAAGAGGCAAACTGAGCTTCGGGATATATTATAAAAAAATAGAACATGGCAAAATTCATACCTAACAGAAGTTCAGAATAAAAAGGCTTATTATTATTATTATAACGGGCACCCGACATGCATTATAATGACACTCAAAGAAAGATAGTGTTTGTGAATTACTGCATACTGATGATGCAGTAATTGATGCATGTGAATCTGCATACTGAAGTACTTTTGGATACACAAAATTGTTTGATTTTCCGCCTGGTGCGTACACAAATACACCCCCTCTCTTGTTCCCCTTCCACCTTCCTAGCCTTGTATTAACTGTAAGAAATACACATTTTCAAACATTTTGCGCCCCATTTTTAACCTAGACCAAGACAAACTTTACCGCATGGACCCGGCCACTCCTGCTAAGTCATCAAACGTGGTGAATCACTTGGGATGACCTACGGCACAGGCTGTAAGTGTGCAGACGCATCCGCTGAAAGACCTAGACAAACTTCACTGCGTGAACCCGGCCACTTCTGCTAATTCACCAAACGTGGTGAACCACTTGGGGTGACCTGTAGTAAGTGGGCTGACGCATCCTTCGTCAAGACCTGGACAAACCTCACCGCACAAACCCGGCGGCCCCCGCTAAATCACCAAACGTGGTGAACCACTTGAGGTGATCTATAGTAAGCGGGCAGACGCACCCGCCGCCATGACCTAAACAAACTTCACCGCATGAACCCGGCCATCCCTGCCAAGTCACCAAACGTGGTGAACCACATGGGGTGACCTGTAGTAAATGGGCAGACGCACCCGCCGCCATGACCTAGACAAACTTCACCGCACGAACCCGGCCGCCCCCGCTAAGTCACCACACGTGATGAACCACTCGGGGTGGTCTATGGCAGAGGTGTTGGTAATCATTGCCGTAGTAATAGTACAAAGTAACATTTTTTCACTTCACCCTACCAGTAGGTATAAATTCAAAAAATAAAACTCAATACCTTCATATCACAAATATTTATATACATAAATGAGTCAATGACAAAAATTCTTTAAATACATCGTAGTTCATTATTTACAATACATCCTAGCCGTAAATTACAACTGCAACGTAATTACAACCATGATAAAAGTAGCAAACATTGATAAAAACCCTGTTTTACCCAGTATTTTCCTTAGTACCCTTTTATAATTCAGAGGAAAAATAGGTCAAAAACAGTTCCTGACCTATTGATAGAATTTATTTTTTCAAAGTAAACTTTATTCAACACTGTGTAAGGAAAACATACAATACAATGTCAAAGGTGTATCATTTGTAACTGCAATACTAACGTAGGTATATATATTTTTTTTGAATAAAATCCAATTTATTGCAATATTTCTGAACATATTCGAAAGCTAAAAACTGCTTTTGAAAGGTGATAAAATACGTTTTTATATTTTGTTATTAAAAATAAACATATAATTTTTTAAATATTAAAAAATTGAGTGCTAATATAACAAAGTTTTAAAAATGGCCCACCTTGATTTTTCAAAACAAAAAATAAAATACATTTTTTTTTACATTAGCTCCACACAGGAGACTCTGAGGAAAATAATTTCCCTTAGGGCCTATGTCATCTTTGGGGATGCTGTGTGGAGGGTTTTTTAAAGAAAGAAAGGAGGGGAGAGTTCTGGGAAGGAAAAGGGTTTAAGGGGTGGGTAGGAATCTGGGGTTCAGTGTGTCGTGGTCATCCGCCTCCAAGACCTAGACATACCTCACCCCATGAATCCAGGCACCCCTGCTAAATCACCAAACGTAGCGAACCACTTGAGGTGACCTATAGCAGAGGTGTTGGTTATCGAATAAAGGTTCCCGGGACGGCGGTACCCATTCCCGCCTCCCAAATTATACACATAATTTTATTAGGAAAATGTTTTATTTACCTTATTGTCACCTCACTTTTTTGTCGTTTCATGTAAAAATAATTGGTAAAAAATTCACAACGCATTCATTAAATTCTTTAATGATATATTATTTTGATGGGTAACCTTCAAAAGTTATTCCAATTAAAGTTTTGGATATTAGTTAAAAAATAATTTTAAATTTCATATCCCGTGATGTTTCGCGGGTCTACTTTAGTATTAAATAATTTCTGTTTGTACACAACACTGATGATATAACAAACTGTGCGGCACAACACTGATGACATAATAATCATCCGACAATGTCAAAACATCAATTTTCAATATTAATTACCTCATATTATGTTGCTTGATTAAACTGGTCATTACTAGATCGGATGTTTTTTGTTTTGATGTTTATAAAATAACAATAAATTAAACATTCCACGGTCTAAATATAATTAGGGTTAATTTATTTTAAAACAGGTTAACATGGCAATTAAGATAAAACCTTTTCTCTTTTAACGTTGCCCTAACCGTGACTGGGTAAATCTGGACTTCTTTCTGTCTTTCCAATGTGCCCTCTTTTGAGCTAGGACCTGCCACTATGGGTCAAGTACAGAGATTGATAGGCGTAACTTCCGACGATTTTATATCGATATACCAAGCACAGCTTCCGATTTTGACAGGGAATCGTTATACGCTGGCATAACCGGAGGTGTTTTCTATGAATTCACTTTCCGGAACGTCGAAAGCCAATCAATTACGTAAAAATATTAATGTTAATAAATTGGCAATGTTGGATTGAAATACTAACCTAAATATGCAATTTTCTTTTGGTCTTGTCTTTAGTCAATTTCAACCACTTTCACTCTTCAAAGACACAACGGAATAAATTGATCGTGTCTTAGATGCATTATTTATATCTACGGATTACGTAAACGACTTCTTTCAATTCTAAGAGCTTCGTTGGTTCAATCCGTTCATTAAATTAGCCAGTAATTTTGCATAACGCATTCAAATAAATGCATATATTGATAGTTAACCGAAACTTATCTGATACTATGGAGGCCGCGCTGAATGTATCAATCGTCGCTTAATGTATCAATATCTGTTATAAATCGTTGACCGTGCTCGTAAATATTGATAACTGTCCATAGATGACGAAGTTAGTTAATATCGTATTGATACAGGGTTTCATGTTTCGTCCATACTAGACCTCCTGGAGTTCTTAAAATAGTTTAAAATCATCGCTGTATCATCTCTGCTAATGTTTTCCCAAATATCTTCGTCTTATCAGGATTTTGCATCAATCATGTGTTTCTCTATCTTTTCTTGCTATTTATTAATCGTTTCAGGTACATGCTGAAAACTTTGATTTAAAAGTAAGATGCAAATAAAGTGTCATAGAAATAACTAAGTGATGGGGAGAACCAAAGAGAAGAGTGGGGAGAAACAGAGGCTGGATGAAGAAGAAACAAAAGAACCTAACTTTAAAGAGAAATGTGCCCAATGCCTGAGAGGTCCGAAGCAGATCATAAGATCCATAGTTCTGATGACGTGTATGGTGGTAGTTGTCTACCAGGTTTGTTGGACATACATGCATAATTATTTGGAAATACCAGATCAGTTTTTTTTGGCGTGTTCAATACCATAATAAATGTTTTTTAAAGATAGGTACTTCGATTTGAGTTCTACAGTCTTTTAAATGATCTGAATATACTTAAATTATAGGACAGAAGGATTTTCACTAATTTAGTATTTCTGTACAAATTTTTAAATGTTCCCAGTAGTGGAATCCGAAAGTTCATCAATAAAAACAACTCTGAACTATCAAATTCATATTTTAAAATTGTTTACAGAAATACCAGGTTAGTGAAAATTCTTCTGTTCTGTAAAATTTAAGTATATTAAGATCATCTAAAAGAATGTGAAACTCAAATCAAAGTAACTACCTTAAAAAAAGTGGATTTGTTCCACCTTCTAGAAGTCCGAATTTTTTACAATGCAAAAGTTCCGGAACTCACTACCATGTGTACTACATGTATAAGCTTGAAGAGACCTTTGGCAAACAACACTCTGCAAAAGCGCGGTAGCCCAAATTATATTCTATATGAATAAAAATAAGTAGTCACTAAGAAAATAACTACTATTAAGACTAAAGGTTACAACGTTTAGTAGCATCCTTCGTTAGCAATCCAGTTTTGAACATAACCTACCCATTAGTTGGCAAATTGACGTAAAAATGTGTAAAAATGCTTTAAAATGTATTATTTTCGGTTTAATCAGATAGCAGAATGTCTGAGAAAGATACGGAATCCACCAACAACGACCTACACCCATTTTGACTACGACGACACCATTGAGTATCCAGCTGTGACTGTTTGCAGAGATCCGCCATACAAATTGGAAGTTCTGGATGCAAGTATTGTAAATTAACTTAACCTGTCTGGAACATAACTACACCAAAGTCAACCGACGGATACCGGTACTTGGATTCCAAGAGTCCACTTACTGATAAAGTCAAAACCAAATTAATTATCTTATTTGGGACTTTCCTCAAAGAAATTGATAGCTGATCTGCAGGTGGTTTTTAGACTTCCATGGGACACCCATATCAGAGACATTTATTCAGTTTCCGGTATTCTTCCAATCAAGATCCTTCCTAAACATGAAATCACAAGCACTATCCTACAAATTACTCAAAAATCAACTCACACTAATATCAAGCCACTTTACAATCAAGACATCCACACACACACAACACTCGAAATAGCAATAAAATTCGTGTATCTCAAACACACACTACAAAATATGGTATAAAATCTCTGAACTATATTGCCTACACACTATATAATTCGCTTCCAGATGTGCAAGGAAATCCGGCAAAATTAAAAATACTTTAAAAGGATATTTTTTAAGTACATTTAAGGATAAAACTAAATAATTTTCTTGTCATATTCTACTCTGTTTATTTTTCTCTCTTTTTCTTTTCCATGGATCAGTAATCATCCATATTTTTATAACTTTGTTCTTTTTTCTTTAGTTGTTTTCTATTGTTGTTTGTTTCTACTTAAGAAGACTATAAACGCTAGAAATATTTCGATTCTCATGCCTTCAAAATTTTAAATCGGGCGTCTAATTTGCACGAGGCAAGTAAGCGAAAAAGTGGTTTTTATTTATTTTGTGCATAATTTTATAAGAATGAAAAAAATTAGAACATAGAACACGTCAAAATATAGTCTTAGCCATAAAGTGATATTTTAAAAAAATTGTTTCTTACATTATTTCATTGTCATGCAAAAACAATTTTTTTTAGTGGTTTACGCTTATATTTTATGTTATGTAATTAATAATTTTATTGTAATTCCAATACACAGAAAAGCTAGTAAAAGCTTCAATTTATCCGTAGCATATTTTTTGATGTTCATAATGTAAACCAATTCGTCGTAAAGATGAATATTAATAGGATTTCACGTATAATTTCATCTTAGTTTGTCTTTTATTTTTGTCTATACTGTATGTGAGACTTACATTTTAATATCAAAATAAATGTATTGTAAATATTTCCTCCCACCTAAGTAAATTAATCCTGTCCTAAAATGAGTTATGTAGCTCATCGGGATTGCCCTAGCAAGAAATAAAAACAAAAATAATAAAAAAAAAAAATCTTTAAAAATGTATGTTAATTAGTAGTTAAATGTATGTTGATGGCATTATGCTTGGTTATTGTGATTGGCACAGACACAGATATGTGCTAATAATTGCCAAGATTTCAATTGATCCTATTATTCATGCCTCTAAAACTTGACACTCTTCTATTTATAAGCCAACTCCAGCATTAGGTCTGCATGACTATTGCATAAGAATACATTTTTAAACACACAAATGCTAGCAATCTCTGAGGGAAATAAAGACAATTCGAACATGTATTTTATTCGAAGATTTAAAATAACTTGTTCCACTTTGACCACAATTTTTGATAAATTTTGCTTCTACATCAACAGAAATACGGGCTGTATGGACATCCCAGGTTCACCTCTGAGTGGAAATACTTCAACTTTGATGAGGTGGACGTGGACCAGTTTTGGCACGAGGCCACTTACGACAAGACTGAGAATTTTATTGCCATCGCTCTCAACTCTACCCCAGAGAGTGAGTATTTAAATATTGTATTGCATTGTGTTATATGTATATTCCTGCTAGAACTTAACACCATTCTTTCAAATGTTTTCTGACCTCAATGGACGCAACTAAACTAGGTCTTTATCAAATTTCGTCGAGTATTCTGAAGTGTTCAAATATTTCATTTATTTTTACTGAAAAATAATAAAATTTGTTAGTTAGAGAAACTGTTAGTTAAAACAATATTTTACTCAGGTTATAGATTTTCGAGAGAAAGAAGAGGCACGTTTTGAAGTTAAAAATGCGATGAAAAACTATAAACCAGTATATATTTTTTAACATTCGCTCCACACTGGAGGCCCTGAAGAGATAATTTTGTAGTTTGTTTTTTGTTGACGTACTTTGGCTTATAAACCAAGGACAGATCCAACTGTTAGATAAATGGCGCCAGGACTAACTTGAATTTTGGCGCCTTTTAAAATCTAAGACAATTTATAACAATGATTTCGCTATTTTCTCGTGAACCAATGATGCGTAGCTATAACTAGTACAGGGTGCGGCAGAGAGGACGGACGGTTTTAAAAAAATCATAAAATAGTTCATTTTTACTCAAAAACAAATTTATTGATGGAATCAGGTTCGCAAGGAAATAGCATTTGAGACAGTCAAGTGTGGAAACTCACATCAGGCATGTGGTGGCCGAAGTCGTTGATGCAGTGCTGGAGGCGTTCTTGGAAGTTCGCGTAGACTCTCTCCAACATCGCTCTCTCAACTTGGGCGACTTCCACGCGAATTGCGTCCTTCAATTCGTCCAGAGTGTCCTCGAGATACGAGAACAAGCCCTGAACTCTGGACGAATTGAAGGACGCAATTCGCGTGGAAGTCGCCCAAGTTGAGAGAGCGATGTTGGAGAGAGTCTACGCGAACTTCCAAGAACGCCTCCAGCACTGCATCAACGACTTCGGCCACCACATGCCTGATGTGATTTTCCACACTTGACTGTCTCAAATGCTATTTCCTTGCGAACCTGATTCCATCAATAAATTTGTTTTTGAGTAAAAATTAACTATTTTATGATTTTTTTAAAACCGTCCGTCCTCTCTGCCGCACCCTGTACTAGCTGTGGCGTTTTGTTAACTTAATGTTTTTTACTTGATCAAACACATGACGCATGAAGATGCGCACTGGAGTATTCAAAATTCTTCAGCTTGCCTGGTAAACTTAACCTTATATCATTGAATGGTGGATGATAGTTGATGGAGGTCATAAAGGGATATTAAGGTTTTTCTGCCATTTGACGATTTCGGGGATCATTTGGTTCAACGTAGCTTCAGTCTGAGAAACTGATGGAGTTTCTTCCATTATATTATGTTCAGTTGTTTGTATCTGTTCCCACACAATTCAAAATTCTTTATACCCAATTTGCACACCTTAATTAATCCACTAATACAGCTGGCGCAAATTCCAGACACCCTAATAAAGGACAACCTGCACTTCATTTCGGGAAAATGCCAGACCGTCTACCCTCTGGTGGAGATGCCTACGGCTACCAAGGAGACCGGCTACTCGTTGTTGCTCGGTCACACCATGACAGATATCAAGAACAGTAGCAGCACCATTCCGCCAGGGTACCACGTTTACATTCACCAAGTAGAGGAACCATTCACAGGTGAACCCTTGGTTAATATGATGGCTTAAAACATGGAGTCTAAAATACGAGCATTTTGAATATATTCCATTGTTTGGATTTAACCGAGGAGATAAAGTCATCAGAGTTCAGTAGAACCAACTGTGTCGTTTGCAGGAAGAACATCATCCATTCCAGAACTTGATTTGGTCGTAATTCCACATCTGCCATATTATCCTTACCTTACTCCATCACATTTTTTTACGCTCCCTATGAAACAGACCTCGATGAATAGTTTAATAGATTTTACTTTTTAGATTCTCTTTTAATAGATTAGATAGATAGACAAACCACCCTCTCAGGCGTGCAATCAAAAATGTCAGAGTGTTGGAGTCAACTGTAAACGATGTAAGAGAATCCAATACTGACAATTTTTGTTTGTAAAATACATAAAAATATGCTTTTCTTCACAAATAATCAGCCAGCACAAATTGTATTTACATCAATGTTTTTTTATTGAGATTCATAATTGCAGAAAAGACCACTGCCACCCAAATGGAGTACATCTACGTGAACGTGGGGGAGCACGTGGACATAAAGCTGGAGGTGCAGGAAGTTAGCATGCTCTCAGGGGGACCAGAGGTCTGCGACCCCAGCGAGGGGTACAGCACCGCTATGGTAAGGTTCAATACTTGCCTCGGAAATTGTTCAAATCGAGACATGAATGATATTGCAACCAACAAAATCAATACTTGATGGAGGGAAATGGATGAGATTGGCTGGAGAACTAAAGAGTAAGAGAAGCCGCCAAGAAAAGGCAAAACTGGAGATATTCGAGACCTGTGGTCAAAACTGGACAACAAAATGCTGAAGGCGAATTAGTAGCATAATAAGTAATGTAATGCTTGCCTTTTTACCGTGAGGTGTCTGTTGATCTAATGACTTGTGCATTTTGAATCTGCAGTGTTCCGAGAAGTGTCGTAATGACGAGATCTTGGAGGAGGTGGGTTGCTCCGGGCCCTGGATGGAGACCTCTGTACCGCGGTGCAGCAACTACTCTGATATGAAAGACCTTATCATCAAATACATCCAGTAAGTTGTCATGGTAAAACAAATGGTAAAATATGTCAAATTGGGACCCAACACACTTTTAAGACAATCAAATTAAATTGCCATTATTGCATAATAAATTGGACGTCAAATAAAGCAAACTTGATCAATTTCAACAAATTTTAATGTAAAACTTTAAGGTAACAGCCCAGCGATGATTTGCACAATTTTATTTATTATTTCGTAAGTTTACAATTTTATTAGTGACACAATCGATAAATTTACAAAACAAATTTAACAATGGGGTTCAAGAGTTTACTTCACCAAAAAGAGACTGGCTCTTGTGCTTGGTGTAAATCTTATAATTTACTTATACAATCGATTTGTTTATAATATTTTAGTAAGATATGTTGTCTGAAAAAAACATTGTTAACATAACAAGTTATATAGCAGGAATTAGTTTTGTGAAAATTAATTCTTTTTAAAACTCGGTATGCTATGTTTAACTAAAACTATATCTTCAAGCCTTGCTTTAATATTTTTATGTATTTTATTTTAGTGGGCTGATTATTAACATTTTTTTAAACTATTTTCCATTTTGTTAGTGTTAAATTTTGAAAGTTTGATGTTGTATTTGGATCTCACTGATAAATTAGAAAAAAAATTAATGCTATTTTCCTTGCATTTTTTACATTGCCTGTCTGGAGGGTCTTTTTGGAGAAAGGAATGAGAAAAAAAAGTTCTGGGAATGAAAAAAGAACGGGGGGTGGGTAGGAATCTGTAGGTCAGAATTTCCAGGAGTATGAATCCATCCCTACCAAGGCACAACGCAATGGATCGATAAAGTCTCCCTCAACCAGTCTCTATTGTTACGGCCCGTCAAGTAGTAGGTGGAAAAACGCATGTGCTGCTAAGACCTAGACAAACCTCACCCTATGAAGCCGGGAATCTCTGCTAAATTATCAAACGTAGCAAATCCCTTGGGGTAACCTAATGCAGGAATGTTGGTTATCGAATAAATGGTTTCCAGGGCGGCGCCTCCACAATTGAAGATCGCATATTTGGATAAGTGATGTCTTTGTTTAGATATCTTCTATTTTTGGTGTTTTGAATGTTGTAAAGAGTGTTTTGGATGGGAACGCAGAAGGTTTTTAAAAAATTTTTTTGCAAACTTTGTCCGGACACATTGTTCTTCAAAAAACTGAATATTTAAGTCTTTGGAATCGTACTGAGAGGGGAATTACTTGTGTTACAGCTTTACGCCTCCATTTGATAAATATTTGTGCCCCAATCGATCTAACGCTGAAACCGGTTAAAATAATGCATTGTACATAAAAGTGAGCCCTTACGCGAAATATTGTTGTATCCAACAATATTCTTGTTCCGAGAAAAATGGAAAAAATGAAACCAGTTATGTTTCATAACACTTTAAATATCAAATATAGTAAACATACAATCCTTTAGAGCATGGGTCGGCAACCTTTTGTTGTAAAAGGGCCATATATTTTTCATTGAGATTAGTGCGGGCAGTACTTGGGTCACATGTCTCTTGGGTCACGTGTCATACCTATTTAAATTTGGGAGGGTATGGGTACCGCCACCCCGAGACCCATTAATTGTATAACCTTTATCAAAAGTCACCCTGAGTAGTTCACTACGTTTGGTGAACAGGGGTGGTAAGCAGGGGTGCCCGGGTTCTAGGGGTGAGGTTTGTCCGGAACTTTGCGGCGGACGTGACTGCCCACAAACTGCATTGCAGGCCGGATCGGCAGAGAATGGTTGAGGGAGTTCCTTTGACTTCGCCAACCGTACTCTCTCGGAACATCGCCCTACACCGCAGTGGGAGGGATAGATTCATACAGACATTCATACTCCTGGACACCAACCCCCAGAATCCTACCCACCCCTAATACCCCTTTCCTTTCCAGAACTTCTTCTTCTTCTTTTCCTGAAGAGATCCTTCACATCCCGAATAAAAATTAAACAGTTTAATTTTTATACCCTGAAGATGCTTATGTAAAGCGAAACCGGTCGGTAGTGGAAAAATTAAATAAATCGTGGTTACAAACAAAATTATCGTGTTATTTCAATTTAAAATATTTTTTACTTTTAAACATAAAACGCTTTTCGTGCTTTTATATTTTTCCTTTTGTATTTTTACTACATTTATTGATTAATAGAATCAATGAGATTTTTGTGTTGCTTTTTGATTCCAAGTTGTTTTTTATTTTATATTAGCTTGATTTTTGAAATAGAGCCGCGTAATATTGCGTCTAAATGTGAACCCGATAACCGAGAACAGTGTTTGTTTTTTCGATAATTCAGAATTGAAAAAGTTTACTCACAAGTATGTTTTGTGTACGATGTCGTCCGTCACATGCGTTGGGGCGAGAATCTCGCGGGCCGCAGGTTGCCGACCCATGCTGTAGAGTTTTAAAAGAAGAGTCGCGAAGTAAGGCAATTAAATTAGAATTTTTTGCAAGAATTTGGCTGCATAAGTGGAAAAATGTTGATTATAAAAATTTCACACGCAACTTGTTTGTATTTTTGAACACAAAATTTGATTATAAAAATTTCACACGCAACTTGTTTGTATTTTTGAACACAAAATTTGATTATAAAAATTTCACACGCAACTTGTTTGTATTTTTGAACACAAAATTTTTTTACTCTTAGAATGGGTTGTTTCAAAAAATTTGACAAATTCGTCAAATATTTGAAGTTAATTTTCACGTTCTGTGTAAGTTCTATTCAAGTTCTGTGATGATTTCAGTTTTAAGAAGCAGCTGGCCTATGATGATAAAATAACAGAACTCGAATAGAACTTACACAGAACGTGAAAATTAACTTGAAATATTTGATGAACTCATCATTTTTTTTGAAACAACCCAACCTTAGAAAGCAACATGCCTTTCTAACATAAATTTACACGTCTAATTGATGTTTTTGACCTTCAAAAGCAAATAACCACGTGAATAAATCAACGTGTCTGTTTCAACGAAAAAAAGTAGGCTTAATATTATTTTTTCCCGGACAAATATTGCATTCTTCAGCTTTGAACTATTTTTAGTTGAAGTCACAAGATGGTTATTTTATCCCTTTACGCCATGATTTAGATAAACAACACTAAACAAGTTCTTCCTCAAATCAACCTTTAAAATGCTGAGATAGACCTAAAACTTTTTCATTACCATAATCCCCTACCAACTTTAATAGTCGCATAATAATATAACTAATTAACTCACTAACCATCACGCCGTTTCACCGCAGGGGGATGCAGAGAGGACGGACCGCCAAACAACTCGATCTTGGCACACACTCCTTGCCTCGTTCACATTCATACATCGTCTCACACACGCTTTTCTATAATTCTGACTCTTGACATCGCCCGACTCAAATGTCTGATTCACTTGGTGGTGCCATGTTTTCCTCGGGCGTCCCCGACTTCGTATTCGTCTTCGACATAATAATATGCCATATATAACTTCTTAGTTCCGCCTCTTGGCGGAATGCGGAGGCAAAAACGTTGGTAATGTATGGCGAGCGATATGCTGAAATAGGCAAAACCAAATGATCTTTTATTTTTTATAAGTAAGTCTGCTGGCCCCATAAAAGGAATTAGACCGGTCAAATAACGATAGTTTAATTGTTTTGCCTTCAATAATTAGCGGCTCTGAAAGTTTCGTTTTGCCTCCACATTCCGCCTCCTATATATAACTCTACATCGATAATTTTGTTAGATACAACATTATTCCGGGCAAGGGCTCAATTATAAATTTTGTCCAGGTTGGTTGATGAAGTGTACACAGAGTGCGACTGCCCGCGGAGATGCCGCTCCTCGCTGTATCGCGCCTACGTGGTCAACCGGAACTTCTTCACGCTCTGGAACGCGCAGACCAAGACTTGGAACTTCAGGACCGAAACTGAAAGGTATCAGACGCAGGTGAGAAACAATACCACATGAAAATTTACCTTATCTTATATGAACATACCATACAACTACTACTACGTGCCAGGGCGGCACCACGATCTGATATGTATATTTTCCACATGGCAGAGCAGACATATGTAGGTAAAGTGCTGCTAAATAACATCTCTCATGATGAAATAAATATCTTCAACATAAAATTTGAAGGTTTCAAGAAATTTCAAGAACGGTACATACAACACTAATATACATGAATATACATGATCTTGCTGTGTTCCAGCTGTACATCTACTTCAACTCTAAGATAGTGTCGGTCTACCAGGAAACTCATGGCTACGACTGGTCGCTTTTTCTGGCTGACTTCGGCGGAAGTTTGGTAATATATATTTAAATATTTTGTTAATAATTTAGTACTTTTCTAACTCTAGCGAATGTTCATAAGGCTAGGTGAATCGTTCCAGAACTGCATCGGTTACTATTAACATCTGGATACATATACAAGGTGTACCAGCACGTACCATTTCAACCAGCGATTCCTGAGTAATAAAAAGGAGGAAAAAATGTACAAATGCACAAATATCATCATCATTTTTTACTCCAAATATTCTCAGGAATGGCTGCTTAAAATCCTTGAGTGTAACAGCTGGGTAAAATCCGTGCTGATAACAGCTGATAACAGGGTATAAACCCTCTATATTAAGAAATATATATTTTGCAGAAAATAAAGCTCGCCATTTAAAAAATGTTTTTATTTTATCAATAGAATACACACCATAGGACGACACATATAATTTGTCTCTTGCTTCTCTGCGTATTATGTGTATTTGAGCGAGACTTCATAATTTCGTATTTTTATATGGATATTATATAATATCCTTTGACTGAATGGGTATTTGTAACTTTATATGGATATTATATAATATCCTTTGACTGAATGGGTATTTGTATTTTTAAATGGATATTATATAATATCCTTTGACTGAATGGGTATTTGTAACTTTGTAACTGTACATAAACCTAACTGATATATAAAGTTCTTTAAAATGTCGTGGGGTAATTACTATAACTACGTAACTCCGAAATCAGTGTTTTGAGATACACACTAAAAGCACAACTCCATTTCATTATCTATGAAAGCTACAAACAGAAAAGCCGTAACGTATTGGAATCGTCAAGTTATTTGAAGATGTTTTCAGTGGGTAACTCCAAAAAAACGACATCGTTTAATTTATAATTAATTAACTCTAGTTACCACAAGCGTTTTTCCATGTTTCAATTAGACAACTAGTCTTAGCAAGTTGTAGCACTAAACTTTGTGGAATTGATTTAGCTGCTTTCGTTGCAATTTTTGTATCTAAAAACTAGGTTAGTCATTCCATTTTTGTAAAAAAAATGCATAAAAATATGATTACCTGCATTCTTACATCTAAAATATTAATATGACGGTTCCCAACACACAAATCTACGATTTAACCATACTTATCAGTATAAATATACAACAATTATTGATCTATCACATTGCTTGCTATCTTATAATTTAATTTCCCGACAAAACTGATTTCATAGTTAACCTAGGTAGTTGTATAATTACCCCACGATGTGAAAGAACATCTTTAAGAACCCAGTATAAATAAATAAATATTTTCTAGGGCTTCCTGCTAGGCCTCTCCGTTCTGGGGGTGATCAGCATATTGGAGAACGTCTTCAAAACCTTCATCAGACCGCTGGTGCCTAAGAGACGTCCTCCGAGTGACGACAAGCTCTTCGAGAAGGAGCGCCAGGAAATGAGGAGGAGGAAGATTACACGGAGAGGAGGGGATGGGGATAGCATTAAAGAGATCGACGAGAAGAATGAACAGATTGAGAACGTTATGAAGAAGTACGATACTTTTAATGATAACAAGTATGATGAAAAACACTTTTACATCTGATAGGAATCTAATGATTGCCCACTTTATAGGATTTTGATTTTGAATGGGTGAAGATTTGATCCTGCTCACCATATTACAAAACAATAAATAGTTGCTTAATATTTAATAAATAACGTATCAAATCCTTCCATTCATTAAGTTACATTATAAAACTAAATGACAAAATTTTAAACCAACATAAAAATATATGTATCTAAAGGTACAGTGATTGCCCACTTGTTCATTTAGTGACCCCACAATAATGATGGCTCACTTTAGTGATTCGATGATAATCGTTAATAAAACAACCTGATGATGACACACTTATTTATTTTGTTTTATTATCAATAATAATAGTAATAAACATTGAGATAATATTTATCAACGTTTCTATTTTTGCCGATATGGCAGTTTGTTCTCTGATATGATCTATGTTAAGATTCCGGTGAAATATTTACAAACGTTAGTGAGAAAAGGACAACTAATGCAATGACCGTCCGTGACTTTTCAGTGAGCTAGAGGCTAAGATTGAAAAATTCCACAATATTGGTTGTTTAGCTGAAAAAGATTTTTTATTTTCAAAATTTCTATTTTTTTGAATTTTTTTTTTCATCTACAAACGACAGCAATAATGTCGTATTTTTCAATCTTAACACTCTTGCTCACGAAAAGTCTAGAACTGCCTTGAATAAAAGTGAGACTGGGTAATCACTAGATGTGGGCAATCATAGTCTAGTTTACCCCACATAGTATTTAAAAATTATTTTGATTTATTTATTAATTTATTTATTAATTTATTTATTAATTTATTAACGCCCTTTTTCGGGGCATTTACACATGAATAGTAAGAAATACACAGTATTTATTGTACATAATTGAAATGCCTCAGTAACAATGTTTAAAGATTAATTGAAGATGTCCACTGACTTGGCATAATTATTTACCTCCAGTAGTATTCTGGGCAAAGAGGAACACATATTTTAATATTTTAAAATAAGTTACATCTTTATTTCAACTTATCAACTAAATAAATTTTTTTTAAATATCGAAAGTATGTTTAGCATAATTTCCTAATTTCCATAAAAATAAATAACATTTAGCACCCGAGTTGATGACATTAGCCATTACTGTAGACCTAGAGAAAGGTCGTACGTACGTCATCGTCTTCTTACTTCTTACACTTCTTGTATGAAAGCGAAAAATACAGAAAAGAATCATGACATTTAATACGACCTCTCTTTGGGATTACTTTATGCAGGTACTTGCTTACTATGTCATATATTTATGTGTATAGCTATGTATATAAAGTTTAAAAACATGGTAATTATGTTTTATTTTTATTTTAACTTAATGAGTAAAACTCGTCGACCAAACAAAGACGTAAAAAATCAAATTGTAATATTAAATCACTGAAGACAATATTACAAAGCTCTACAATATTTAGCTCCCAGACTCTCTACTCATTTAAGGCTCCAAAGACTAAGATGGGCCGGACATGTGCACCGAATGCCAAGCACCGAAGAAGGTTCTAACAGGACACCCGGGAGCTAAACGAAAGGCGGGCAGACCTAGGCTGAGATAGGAGGATGATGTCAGGAAGAATGCAAGAGGAATTCTCCATGTTGCAGATTGGAAGACGACGGCCGAGGACAGAGGGCAGTGGAGGCTTATCTTGAAAGATGCCAAGTAGCGCCATTGTAGAAGAAGGAGAAGAAAATATTAGCGACCCTCAATCGAAAATTTGAAACAAAAAAATACCGTCGCATCTACCAATTGAATCCAGGATCTTAGCTTGGCCGAAGCGATGCTCTACAACTGATCTAATGGGACCCTATCCCCTTCGGCCAATAAAAATATGCCCAAAGAAAATGAATTTAATGTTAAAAGTTCTTGGTCGAGGTGTGATACAGTTAAATACGACCGACCCTAATAAAATTAGGGTCCCATTAGCTCAGTGAAAGAGCATTGCGCCAGCAAGAATAAGGTCCTGGGTTCAGTTCCGAGATGCGACCGTATCTTTTTGTAAGTTTTTGTTATGTTATTTATTTATTTACGGACAGATAGTCCATTAATAATATAACAATAACACAGAAAAAAAAATAGATGAAAATGAAATGAAAGTACATATAAATGAAGAGCATTGACAAATTATAATTTAAAAGAAAGAATAGAAGAAAACTACAAGTCAAAGCTTGAAGATGGATTTAAAAGAGTTTAAAAATTACACATCGACTGCCGAAAGTCATTTAGGCTAACACCAAACAAGTCTCGACATTCTGGATAAAGGAGAATGATATCCATAATTAGAAGAATGTTGATTGAGGAACAGCAATTCATTATTTCGAAGTCTACGGGAAGGGATGTTAAACTGGATGAGTTGTAACAAAGCATGTGTCAGTAAAGCATGTGTAAGCACTGTTGATATTTTTAATATGCAAATTAGATCAGTGTCCTTTCTACGTTTTTCTAAAGAAGAAATGTTTAAAGTTTGTTCAATGGCGTTTACTGATTAGTAACCTTTTCCGCTCTTGTCCAGGCGGTTGGTGACGGGCAGGTCAGACTCTGGCACGATTTCTTGCCGGGGTCGTACACCTACCCAGGGAAGTGACATGGCACGGCATGTTCTGAATAGGATAAGTGTGTTTATTGGTTGGGTTTACCTTTTCCGCATTTGTCCAGGTGGTTGGTGACGGGCAAGTCGGGGGTGCCCTGGCACTACCTCTTGCCTCCTTCTTGGGAAGTATAATGACAGGACAAATTTTCGATCGGCAGTCGCAAATATTGTTTTCAGTGGATAAATAATAATAATGTTTAAGGTTAAGAGTAATTAGTAAGGTTCAGATAATAATTATAAATAAGTGTTGTTTTGAAAGTTGGGTTCAAATGTGCACAAGCGTTTATCGCTCATTCAATAATATGCTAGATTAGCTAGATGATTCATTCATTAATTAATTAAAAAAAAATCAATCACTTGTTTTTGTTCAAGCATTCCCATGGAAGGAATTCAATATTGTACAGTTCAATGGGAAATAATCGAATTGAACTGTCTGTCATCTGTCCTGAAATAAAATGAAGTATGTGCGCAAAATAATAGTGTTTAATTTTTTTTTTTAAATTAAACTTAAATTTTATATTGTATTTATTGGATGACTAAAATACGATAGTGCAATATTACCATTGTGCTTGAGAGATGATCTCACTTTGATCAAAAGCTGGAATGGGCCGAGAATCGTCGTGGCCCGGCAGTAAGCGCTCAAAAAAAAGAAGAAAGGGAGATATGTTAATACGAATGTTAGAGGGAGCGCTAATAATAAAAACGATAATATTTAAACGAAAATTGTAAAAATGTTAAATAAAACACGGCTCATTTAAAATATAGCAAAAATCTCTCTGGAAATGTCTTAAATAGCATTTAAAGAAACGCTGTGAATTTTTTCATACTTGTAGAATAACTGAAAAAAACTGTTTGTAATAATTATTATATATTTTCTAAGCATACTTTGCAATTTTTTCTATCAAGGGAATTTCACACAATTATTGTTTCGGGGTGGCAAATGTATAGATATTATCTTAAAAAATAACATAAATTTTTTTGGAAGCTTAAATCCTAAGGTGTTTAAGAGAAACACGTTATAAGATGATAGAAAATCGGAATGCTTCGGATTAACAGGGACCGTCAAAAAATGTCGATTTGGTGATCAATTATGAAGAAGTTCGAAACATTACAAGCTTAAAATGCATAAAATCATAAATTGAACGCAAGCGACATGATTATGAACGATTGGCTCGTCTCCAGCAAATAGGCCAGGTGAGATTGCACTGTGTCACCTGTCGGGGAACTTTCAATTTGTTGGCCGTCACCCCAGGTGCTAAAGCTCTTGAACTATCAAATCTATCAAATCAAGATTAGTTTTAAAATGAAGATGTACCTAGGTACACAAGATTAAAGGTAAACACACACTGGACCCACGTACGCAACGCGTGCAATAAAGGTACGACACACTAGTCGACGCACGCGATACACGCAATACAACGTTTCTAGGTCGACGTGCAAACTGGTTCTACCATTTGTCAAGTGGTCTCTAGTTATTGCGTGCGTGGTTTGCAAGCGCTTTAGTTGATTTCACTTTATTTTTTTTGGTTATGTTGCCATGCTTTGTCATATATTGTGACCCTGAAAGTGAATTAAATATGAAGTTATACGTGAAATCCTATTTGGAAACTATTAGGATTCATCTTTACGACGAATCGGTTTACATTATGAACATCAACAAATATGCTACGGATAAATTGAAGCTTTTACTAGCTTTTCTATGTATTGGAATTACAATAGAATTATTAATTACATGACAAAAAATATAATCGTAAACCACAAAAAAAAAAGTTTTTGCATGACTTAACTATGAAGTATATATAAGAAACAATTTTAAAAAAATACCCCTTTATGGCTTGATGTTTTGTATGTTCTAACTTTTTTCATTCTTATACAATTATGCACAAAATTACACTTTTTCGCTTACCTGTCTCGTGCAAATAAGACGCTAGATTTTAAATTTTGAAGGCATGAGAATCGAAATATTTCTAGTGTTTATATACCTCTTAAGGATGACTTCCTAAGATTATTATTTTTAAATTAATATTTTCGTCAAAAGAAAAATTAAAAGAGAAGAATTAATATAGGTCGTGTAATATTTATCAGTTGTTCATCTACCATTTTATTGAATGAGCGGTAAATGCTTGTGCAAATTTCAACCCATCTGTCAAAACTATACGTCAAAATAAACATAACGTACGTCGACCCAGTGTGTTTACCTTAACACTACGTACTAGGGAATGCAATCTCGCGAGTTTAAGGAGATTGCACTCGAGCATAAAAACGTCTTATTCGAAGCGCCGACTGACACGGACGGAGTTGCGATCTGTCGTAATCTGTAATTTCTAATAGTCTGACTAATTGGTATATTTTGTTAATTAATCTGTAATATCTAATGGATCTACTGAGTAGATATAGTTTTATTTAATTGATAATAATATCTCAGTTTAATAGTCAACTCAACTTAGATAATAAGTTTAATTTTTTTCACTTCTCGTTGTTTTGTTTGTTATAAAAGGACTGTTTTATTATTAAAAGATTTTTG
The DNA here is from genome assembly GCA_936435175.1 of Glyphotaelius pellucidus. Lineage (NCBI taxonomy): Eukaryota > Metazoa > Arthropoda > Insecta > Trichoptera > Limnephilidae > Glyphotaelius > Glyphotaelius pellucidus. The sequence continues at coordinate 32,104,853 of OW386547.1, forward strand.
TTTGATATTAGAAGAGAAGACTAGTTGTTTCTTTCATTTGTTATTTGATAGATACGTACGTCAAAGTTTATTACTTAGAAGTTTATTAAAAAAGTATAGACAAATACGTCAAAAAACGTTTGATGCATAAAAGTCTATTGAAAAATTCGTGAAAATAAATGTTTATCTAATAATACTTATATTTTTTCCTAATTTATTCAAATATTGTGATTATTTGCAAAAAACACATAAAACTGCCAATCTCGCGAGATCTCGAAATTGGCGAGATCTCGCGAGATCGTACTCATAAACTCGCGAGATCTCGCTTGAGCCCCAATCTCGCGAGATTTGCATTCCCTACTACGTACTACTTTGTACTACGTTCCCAGACCAACTTGCACACTATGCACGCAACACAAATTCGAATTGTACGATCGCGATATTCAATGGATTTTACCTAATAAATCACTTTATAACACCTATATGTATTAGTTGTTTATGTCGCATTTTGACAAAACGCAGTAAAAACTAAATGCCATTTCAATTTTTACCGATTTATAACATATTTCCCAGGAATACCTAAAGTTGTTTTGTTTCTTAAATAACTATATTTTATTTTTGAAGATGATATCTACACATTTGCTGAGCCGAAATGGTAAATATTTGAAGTTTCCTCGATAGAAAAAAATCGTAAAGTAAATGATTATAAACATATTTTATTCCGTTATTCAACATCTTATAGGTATGAAAAAAATTACATTATAATTATATTAAAAAAATACAGTATAATTTTAAAAGCTACTTTAGACATTTGTGGAGAGGTTTTTGCTCTATTTTAAACTAGTGGTGTTTTATTGAATATTTTCGCAATTTTCGATAAGTTATATATAATAAGTTATAAAGACGGCCTCCGAGGTCCCGAGGCAAGACTCTCGACTCACAATCCGAAGGTCGCGGGTTCGAACCCGGCGTGCGCAAATAAATATTATTTGATTAATTTGTGTTATTTCACAATTTATTCATTTAAAAATAATAAATAGTATATTTGCGGCACGTTCCAGAGTGGAAGATACTATCAGTATCGCCCTGGTGTAAGACCACCATTCAGAATTGAAACGTTGCTTGAAATGGCTTCAGCCGTGTTTAGTGACCAGATCTGAATAGCCAGGTACTTCCCTACCTTCCTCTTCACTATCTCCTTCCCCTCCCTACTACCTTCAGCCTCACAACATACCCCGATTGGGGATGCCATAGTCTCGCTGGCTCCAGACGGGAGCAGTTGGGACTCTTGTGCGGTATTAACTGTAAAAAAAAAAAAAAAATTTTTTTTTTTTTAATATTAGTGCGCTTCGTATTTACGTATCTCCCTTTCAAACCACCTTCTTAATCTTTTTGAACGCTTATTGGGGAGTTTTAAACCAAAAAGGAGGTGGCTGAAACGCCATCTTATTTTGATACCGGTCACGCCGATCTGGCTAGTTCAGATCGGCATGCGAAGGAAACGTAGGATTGCGCTGTGACAAGTGTCTTTCTGAATAATTTTTATAGAAAATGTGTAGATTGATATTAAACATATGAATTGTTATCTTAATGCATTGCGTACATTACGTACGTGGCCCTGTGTGTCATTACCTGAAAGGAAATTGTGGAATACGTTAGTTTGTGTTGACAAAACGCCGCCCGGTTTACTGTACAACTCCTATGAAGGTCTAAAAGGAAAGAGGGCCTCTGGCACATCCTTTCACATCCTCCATTCGCATCTAACTTTCATTTCAAACATTTGTTATTCAAAAGTCTCCGACCTATATTCATTACTAACTCACATTGACTTATATTTCTATTTACTCTTGGTGCCCTAGCAATAATAATATATTAATGATTAAATTTAAATCGATGGTCTCTTCATGTTCATAATAAAAACAAAATTTAATACTTATGTATACAAAGACTACCTTACTTACCTTTTTATCCTCTCTCTCTTTTGTATTAATATTATCTTGTACTTTTTGTACCATAATTTGTACTATTTTTTACTTTTTTACTATCACACTATACACTTGTTGAACTCATCTGTATAACTTTTCAAGATATTACAACTCATGTATTTTTATTTATTTTTTTTCTATGTATAGGTACTATTTATCGCTGCGTTAATTTTGCTGAATTCTTGAAAAACTTGCTTTCGAACAATTTATTCATGATCAAGTTAATAATAAAATCAACATAGTAAATACCTACACGTTCCTCAATAACTACTTTTAAAGTATCTTAAGCACTCTTCTGTTTTACCATTATTACCCAATGTAAACTTTTTAACTCCTTTGTACAATTTTAATGATAACGAAACTACATACCTATGTACATATTGAACCTAATTGTATCCTTAAAGTACAGTTTATAATGTTATATACTTCATGCTTACAATTATACTCCTGAATAACATGTGTAACTTTAATAATGTGATTCTGTAAAAGCCTTTAAGGCGTGTATGAATAAATAAAATAAAAAAATTACAGTTAGGGATTTCAGAGCTTAATAGCTCCAAGCGGTTGGTAGCAGTTGGGTAAATATTTTAACCGCCACAAAATTGTGTAATAATAATTATTAATTTTTTGACCGAGTTGTTCGCGAAATACATCCGCAAAGTAACTGATAAAGCATCGAAAGATGTCCAGAAACTAATCACTAATCAGTATTGCCGTTGGTTTAATAGATGTAAACATTCATCACCTGTTTCTTATTTTATCTCTTGAATAAACTTTTCAAAACCATTATTATTTTATTACTATCGCAGACCCGTGAAAAATCGCGGAATATTATTAAATTGTACGATTTGTGAATCTGACGGTATTTATAAGAAAAATATTTGTCTCTTTCAAATGATGATCAGAAATTTACATTTCAACAAACAAATTACAAATTGTAACAAAACACATTTCTAACATAGACTTATTATTTAGTAATTAAATAATTTCGAAATAGATATTTACTTTATCGCTTGCCACAATCAGTACCAATTTTGAAAATCATAATTCTGTTCCAAATTCCAAATCGTAGTTCTAGAGTTCATTGAGCACACACACAGACTCATACATCGACGAAATTAGTATTTTTATTTGCTAGCGCAGACCAGGTAAAATTCACGGGATATTTTAATTCCATTTTAAAAAAAGCCAATGATAATAATTTTCTATTAAAATATTTTACTTTTTAGGTAAGTAATTTATCGTTTTTCTAAATTTGTTAAAAAAAAGTTTAACTTTTGAAAATGTCACTTAAATTCAAAGCAAGTTCTAGAGTTCATGGAACCGGAGTTAAAAAAAAGAAGTTTTATTCATTGCTTTGATGGTTACAGATTTGTGGATTTTTCGACACCATGCTAGACACATGCCCGTGTTGTTATTACAGTCCAAATTTGTATTTTCAATTATATTTTGTATTTCTATGTATTTCTAAAGATAATTATTTTTTTTGCAAATTTCATTAACAAATTGACTACATTACAATACTTCTCAGGGTCTATGTAATCTTTGAGGATGCTGTGTGGAGGTTATTTTCAGAGAAAGAAAGGAGATTAAGTTCTGGGAAGGAAAAAGGTATGAGGGGTGGGTAGGAATCTGGGGACCAGTGTGTCCAGGAGTGATGGACGAATGAATCCATCCTTTCCACTACAGTGCAAGGCGATGTTCAATGATCAAAAGATCTCCCTCAACCAGTGTCTCCCGATCCGGCCACCCACGCTGTTGGTAGGCAGACGCATCCGCCGCGATCCAAACAAACCTGACCCTATGAACACGGGCAGCGGTGCCAAATCACCAAAAGTAGCGATCCACTTGGAGTTGCCTATGGCAGAGGTGTTGGTTATCCAATAAATGATCCTGGAACGGCGGTACCCATACCCGCCTCCAAAATTTTATAAAAAGGATTAATGTGATATATTTTTAACGATTTCACTTGTTTGAAAAAGTTTGGTTATTTAATAGTAAATTGACCGGTTAGAAGCCAAACAAACGGCTTCCACCAAGGGGTCAAGAAACCATGAAAAATATAAAAAATGCATTCTTAAAAATAAAAGAAAAAAAAAATTATTGCCACCACAGAATCGAACCCCGATCAACTACTTGGAAGGCAACTACGCTGAACATTTCTCAAAAACCTAATTTAAAAACTGCGGCACGAATACATTAGCAAAATCCCTCATACATTTTTCCTTGCCAGAACTTTTCCTTCCTTTCCTTAAAATACCCCCACACAGCATCCCCAAAGATGACGTGGGCTCCGAGGAAAATTGTTCCTCCATCTCCAGCGTAAAGCTAATGTTAAAATAAATTACCCAACATAAAAAAAAATATACCTACATTTTAATGTTTTGTTTATTTATCAACACGATGAAATGAAATTTCCAGATCTATTTTCTCAAAACAAACAAAGTAAATTAAGTTACGTTATCCGTTTGATATAATTAAATATTTAGAATAAATCTGCATTTTGTATCCATAGACAACATGCGACATACTAATTGGGTGACTCGAAAGTATCTATTTTTAATTTTACTAATATTTACTATATTGTTATTATATTTGTGAGCGACAAATAAAGGAGTGTAAACAGAATTTACTGGTAGTTCTGTGGTCTCGCGAAAAAATAAATTATCTTTCAAATTTATTTTTATTTAATAAGTTAAAACCAAAATATCCCCTGAAATCGTAAGATTTATAAGTAGGCGGGTACTTAAATACTTGCCTACCTAATTATGAAACATATATTTTATGTAGAAATAAATTTTTTAAATAAGGAAATGTACAATTTTGCCAATAAACTTCACACCTCAATGACAATTGTTTTTCAAATATTTGGTAGGTAGGTACCAAAATATTGATTATTCTGAATTTATAGCTCGTGAACCAAGCTCATGCGAACTCTGGCGGGATGAAAGGGTAGTTTCCAGCACGGCTACCATCTTGATGAACATTTTATTTATTTATTTATTTATATATTTACGGAGCTCCACACAGGAGGCCATGATGAAAATTATTTCCCCCAGGGCTTCATCTTTGGGGATGCTGTGCGGAGGGTTATTTTTGGAAAGGAAGGAGAGGGGAATCCTGGAAAGGAAAAATGATTTGAGGGGTGGGTAGGAATCTGGGCATCAGTGCGCTGGTCATCAGCCTCCAAGACCTAGACAAACTTGGCTTCATGAACCCGGGCACCCCTGCTAAATCACCAAACTTAGCAAACCACTTGGGGTGACCTATGGCAGAGGTGTTGGTTATCCAATAAAGGTTCCCGGGGCGGCGGTACCCAAATTGACAATATAACAAGACACTAATGACCAACATGCCCAACAATTTAACAATACACTAATAAGAACCAGAGATGACAGTGAAAGGAGAGTACATATAAATGAAGAGCATTGACAATAAAAGCACACGTATAGAAGATACCTTCAAGTCAAAGCTTGAAGACGGATTTAAAGGGCTTTAAAAATTACTAATTAAAAATTACAGTGGGCGCAGTGGGTACAGAGGGCAATTAAAAATTAGACATTGCGTATCGACTGACGAAAGTAATTTAGGCTTATACCAAATTAATCAATGACTTGCGTTGACAAGTCACATTCTAGATAATGGAGAATAACAACCATAACTAGTAGAATGTTGATTGAGGAACGGCAATTCATGAAACAAATTTTCAGGGAGATGAAATCCTGAACGATGTGGTTAAAACAGGACTTCGCAACGCTCAGTGAATGACAAGAACGTAAATGGTACAGAAATACGCGGACGCTCGAAGCCTGACTCCAGCACGATCAAGTGCATCAAATACTTGAGCCCTAAGAGTCAGAACAACAGAAGAGTATGTATGAGACGATGTATGAAGCAAGGAGTGTGTTACAAGAAAGTTATAAAAAACCAAATGCCGGAATACTTGTTTTTGATAGAGATATACATAATTATGAAACCAGAAATATAAACAGAGTGAGATAGAAGCATTCGAGAAAATTGATCAAAGGTAGAGGACTAAAGATGAATGATGAAATGCATGATGGTCTGAAGAATGAATGTTTAAAAAAGACATCTTTTGCTTATTGTAAACATATAATTTTAAAGAATTGAATGTTACCTTGTGCATATTACTTTATCTTTATATACGAATGTAGTAGGTACAAAGTAACTGAATAAATCCATTTTATTGTGTCATATATTCATTTTCACTGTAATGTACCTAAGAAAATAAACAAAAAAATGACTTATGGTAAGTGATTTTTGGTTTTGTTACGTTTCCTGTTAATTTAGTCAAAGTTTTGGAAAGCCTTAAATTGTCCATCATCATGGCAGATAGACACTGGATAGACAAAATACAAAATACGTCCCCAAAACGTTGGCTAATACTTTTAGAATTATCACCAAACATTGTAATACTTTGAAAATTATCACCAAACATACTTATTTCGGTTGTGGTTGTGGGAACTTGTATTTGATTCGAATTTAAGTGCTATTTTAAAAATTGGAACTGTTGTGTCAAGAATTCAGAAAAGCAATAACGTACTTACCTACAATAATATAATGTTTTAACAAAAATATTTTTTTACTCTTCATATGAAGCAGATACTTTGTGATGTGACATTACAATTTAACATAAAGCAATAACTTTGCAAACACCACTTTTATTTTTCATACACTTTATGCCGACCGGGTTTTGCTCAACCGCAGCTTCTTCAGAGCAGTATAATGCTCTACTAAAGTTTAGTAACATGTGTTATAAATAATATTTTCTATTAAATGTAAACAAATAACTTTAAATAAACACCACTATATAATCAATATTATCAACGTGAATCGAAAACTAAATTTTCTTCGTCAGGATAATAATAAAAAAAAACAAAAGACAAACAAGAACTGTGGACAAATTTTAAAGGGAGAGATGATTAATTACAATACTTAAAAAAAAACTATTAAATAAAATTAATTATAAAAATTATTTTAGAATGTGTAAAAATTGCATTTATACAATAAAAACTTTTAAAACATTCAAAATAACATGAAGTTTAAATAACAAAATAGATTATTATAAATGTAAGTATTAATATGAACACTTTTTCTAATTTCTAAAATTTCTAAATTATCCAATTGTAAACCCGTTGAGTTTGTGTGTAAAATTAAAATAATGATTTGTTTCTAAAATGTGGTTTGCAAATTCAGAATAATTTAATAATCATTAATCCATACAAGAATAGTAGCTTTTCGTGCCTTTTTTAGTAGATTAATTAATGTTATTGTTCTGATATGTTAATTAAACTTTCAGCTTCACATTTTTCACAGGTAGAGTCTTAAATAACTTAAAAAAAATAATCAAAGTTTTTTGGATAATTGGACAAGTACAACCATTTTTCAGGGAACCTTATGTATAGAGTTTTCAATGCAAAACCCGTGCGGGCGAAGTCCAAAAAACATCGCCTGAGCATCACACCATGCGGATAAATAACTGGACTATTTTTTGATAACCTTATCTGCCAGATACATCGTTTGACAAATCTTATAGAGTATAAAAACACCCTCGCACTCTTCAGAAGTATTCAGTTCACCTCCAGCATCTGTGCCTACAGTCAGATCAAGGATAACACTGTCTACTCTTCTCCTCATCAAACATTAATTGTGCTCTTCTAGGTAATACGACTTATTATTTTATTCTATTCTTAATTTATTTTGTGAAATACTTAAGTGGTGTGACAGGCACCATTTTTTGAATCTTCAATTGCTGCTAAATGGTAAAATATAATAATGTTATACACGCTCCTTCTGATATCGAATGTTTCAATGCATCGCCTTAATCATAAATACTAGCAGTTTATGATTAAAGCTTACCCGCTCCGCAGGTTTTTTCTGCTAGGCTTTTGGTTCGGCTTCGCCCAGTTTGACGGTTTATGACCATTTTATGAATCCACTTGGAACTGGTTCCAAAAATAGCCGGTTCCTTGGATCCAGTGACAGCTAGTCACCGGGACAAAGTAACCGCGATCAGTAATAATTCTGCACACAGTACCCTCCCACAATACCAACCTTAGCACAAAAGCTGAAAAATAACCCTCGACTCTGTGTAGAAATGGGCGGTCCGTTTGATAGATTCTCCTGTCTTAACAAACGGATTACAATCTTTAGAACACAGGCGTCGATTGGGAATGCTGTCCTTATTCTACCGATATTTCAATGGTACACGCTCCGAGGAACAAGCGTCGTTGATTCCTGTGCATAGTTCACAGTCGGGAAACACGCCAACATTGGTGTTTTTCATATGAGAACGGGTCGTTTCTACGAATTTTGGATTCAATAGCTCGGCTGTGCACCGATTTGCAGGCCCCTACGTTTATTCCCTCCTTCAACATGGGTTTCTACGAGATCCAGGTTGACTTCTTACTTTCACTCAGCACAAAGATGACACAGGCCCTTACAGGTTCAACAAAAAACCCTCCACACACCAACCCCAAAGTTGGTAGGCCCCGAGGGAAATTATACGTGGAGTGCATGTAAAAAACAGTTGCTCCAGACAAAGCAGGGTTTACACTAAAAGAAAATGTTTTAAGGAAAGTTATAGTTTTACATTATTTTTAATAATGTAATTATACAACGTAAATGTTTAAAAAATGATTCGTTTTGTAATTTTTTGAATGATCATCATAAAATACTCCGCCATCATAATATTAAGTAACTAAGCAGTAAAATTTTGCGGCTTGTAGAAAATGTTCAAGGTAGACAAATTTATACGAATCCAACAAACTTTAGACTTACGGAGGATTTGCATCGAACCAAATTATTTCTTCGGATGTTTAAAATAGCAGGTGATAAAATTGATTAACTTTTGATGTGTTTTCTTACCATTTTAAAAATATGAATTTGTTTATTACAGAAAATCATCAAAGCCAAAATGAAGTACCAATTTGTATCTATCCAAGACCTTATTGCCCAACGGCAGGCAATCAATGGGGGCGAGAGGGACGAAAAGGCAAAGCCCTACGACCAAAGCAAACCCTATGAAGTCGACCAATGTAAGCCGTACGATGTGGATTCCACCAAGCCATACGAAGCCACTGAGCGTATTGAACAAGCTAAACCGTACGCCGGAGAGTTCTTGAAAATGAACGTGGACCAGAGCAAGCCGTACGCCATCGATAACCTCAACCGTGTGGACCAAACTAAGCCGTACGATACATATCGCTTTGTGTCTTTAAACGAAATGCGTGAGCAGTTAGAGCGTATTGATCAAGCCAAGCCCTACGACCAGAGCAAGCCTTATGACCAGAGCAAACCTTATGACCAAACCAAGACAAACGATCAGGGAAAGCTTTATGACCAAACCAAGCTTTACGACCAAAGCAAGCCTTACAACCAGAGCAAGCCATATGACCAGAGCAAACCTTATGACCAGAGCAAGCCTTACGACCAGAGCAAGCCTTATGACCAGAGCAAGCCTTACGACCAGAGCAAGCCTTACGATCAGAGCAAGCCTTACGACCAGAGCAAGCCTTACGACCAGAGCAAGCCTTACGACCAGAGCAAGCCCTACGACCAGAGCAAGCCCTACGATCAGAGCAAGCCCTACGATCAGAGCAAGCCTTACGACCAGAGCAAGCCTTACGATCAGAGCAAGCCTTACGACCAGAGCAAGCCTTACGACCAGAGCAAGCCTTACGACCAGAGCAAGCCCTACGATCAGAGCAAGCCTTACGACCAGAGCAAGCCTTACGATCAGAGCAAGCCTAACGACCAGAGCAAGCCCTACGATCAGAGCAAGCCCTACGATCAGAGCAAGCCTTACGATCAGAGCAAGCCTTACGACCAGAGCAAGCCTTATGACATGAGCAAACCATACGATATGTCCAAGCCCTACGATATGTCAAAGCCCTACGACATGAGCAAGCCATACGATATGAGCAAACCATACGATATGTCCAAGCCCTACGATATGTCAAAGCCCTACGACATGAGCAAGCCATACGATATGAGCAAGCCATACGACATGGCCAAGCCTTACGACATGAGCAAGCCATACGATATGTCCAAGCCCTACGACATGAGCAAGCCATACGACATGGCCAAGCCTTACGACATGTCTAAGCCATACGACGTGGCCAAGCCTTACGACATGAGCAAGCCATACGACATGGCCAAGCCTTACGACATGAGCAAGCCATACGATATGTCCAAGCCCTACGACATGAGCAAGCCATACGACATGGCCAAGCCTTACGACATGTCTAAGCCATACGACATGGCCAAGCCTTACGACATGAGCAAGCCATACGATATGTCCAAGCCCTACGACATAAGCAAGCCATACGACATGGCCAAGCCTTACGACACGAGCAAGCCCTACGACATGTCTAAGCCATACGACATGGCCAAGCCTTACGACATGAGCAAGCCATATGACATGGCCAAGCCTTACGACATGAGCAAGCCATACGATATGTCCAAGCCCTACGACATGAGCAAGCCATACGATATGGCCAAGCCTTACGACATGAGCAAGCCATACGATATGTCCAAGCCCTACGACATGAGCAAGCCTTGCGATATGTCCAAGCCCTACGACATGAGCAAGCCATACGACATGGCCAAGCCTTACGACACGAGCAAGCCCTACGACATGTCTAAGCCATACGACATGGCCAAGCCTTACGACATGAGCAAGCCATACGACATGGCCAAGCCTTACGACATGAGCAAGCCATACGATATGTCCAAGCCCTACGACATGAGCAAGCCATACGATATGACCAAGCCTTATGACATGAGCAAGCCATACGATATGTCCAAGCCCTACGACATGAGCAAGCCTTACGATATATCCAAGCCCTACGATATGAGCAAGCCATACGACATGTCCAAGCCTTACGATATGTCCAAGCCCTACGACATGAGCAAGCCTTACGACATGTCCAAGCCATACGATATGTCCAAACCCTACGACATGAGCAAGCCATATGATATGTCCAAGCCTTACGACATGTCTAAGCCATACGATATGTCCAAACCCTATGATATGAGCAAGCCATACGACATGTCCAAGCCATACGATATATCCAAGCCCTACGACGTGTCTAAGCCATACGATATGTCCAAGCCTTACGATATGTCCAAGCCGTACGACATGAGCAAGCCATACGACATGTCCAAGCCCTACGATATGTCTAAACCTTACGACAAGTCCAAGCCCTACGATATGTCCAAGCCGTACGACATGAGCAAGCCATACGATATGTCCAAGCCCTACGACATGTCTAAGCCATACGACATGTCCAAGCCCTACGACATAACTAAGCCATACGACATGAGCAAGCCTTACGACATGTCCAAGCCATACGATATGTCCAAACCCTACGACATGAGCAAGCCTTACGACATGTCCAAGCCATACGATATGTCCAAACCCTACGACATGAGCAAGCCTTACGACATGTCCAAGCCATACGATATGTCCAAACCCTACGGCATGAGCAAGCCTTACGACATGTCCAAGCCATACGATATGTCCAAGCCTTACGACATGTCTAAGCCATACGATATGTCCAAACCCTATGACACGAGCAAGCCATACGACATGTCCAAGCCATATGACATGTCCAAGCCTTATGACCAGAGCAAGCCTTATGACATTGGCCTATGGAAGCGCTTCGACCAAAGCAAGCCATACAACTTCCTCAAGGTTAGTAAATTTGTTTTTACTTTTATTCAATTATTACTCTTCTTTGTTATTATTCCTTTATAAAGAAATACAATTCCCTCTCATTTTGTGTAATTTAAGCAAATAATTTAAAACTTGTAGTGAATCAAGTCTCTTTTTTCCATTTTTAGTATGAACCCTCGAGTAATAGAAATGTGTTTTTACAGCTGTCGTGTGGCTTTTCTGAGTACAAGATGACTTCGACCTCTACATCGTGAGTATACGCATATAATCTAAACAATTTAATCAATTTGACGTGAATCGTTTCAAAATCTATAATCATTAAGCTTTTTCTATGTGAACTCAGCCCAAAAATATTCAATTAAACTTGCACCTAATTAAAAACTCATTCTTCTATCTCTTGATACAAAATCAATGGCAAAACAAGTGTCTTCCGATTAAATATATTGTACTGGTTGCAATAAAGTTTTATTTAAAAATTAATAAATTTCTTGTTTATAACCACTTTGTTGTTTAAAAGACCAACATGTTTCGTTAACAATGCTTACTTCATCAGGGTTTACTTAAAACTTATTACATAACAACGGGTCACTTAAAAATACTTTTTGGTTATTGATCACTCTATCTAATTTCAAAATTCTTACGTTTGTCAAAAGGCTTGTTCAGACTGAGCTAGTATTTTAGTCGGGTAGCGAGTATTTTAGTAACTAAACGTGTCCGAACACCATAAATTTAGTAGTTAGTAGTAACATTTTGGTCAGTCAAAAAGCGAGTATACTCGTTACTCGACTAACTACTTGACCAATGCGAACAAGCTAAAAGTCTAAATGGATACCATTATTAACATTACAGATTAACAACTCCATTCCATTATTATAATCCAAGTATGGTTCATGTTCATTAATTAATTAATTAATTTATTTATAGAGCATGCTGCTAGAACCATCGTCGTGGAATTAAGAAGTGTCTAATCATCTCCAGACAAATAGGGATGCAGCCAACATCTTCAGTAATGCAAATGAAATAGTAGTATGATGCACCAGTAGTACCAATTGTAGTGAATGAATAATAACGAAATAAATTATTTTATTCTTTAACCTAATATTTTTTTCTTACACTTTCATTTCCATTCCTACCAATAAACAAACTCATGAGTAATTAAGTAAGTGGACAATTTGTAATAACCAATCATCACTTTAGTTGGACAGGGATCTAACTTCATTTTAAATGTTCTGAGATAAAGGGTGTCAAAGTGTGCAAAGAAGATTTCTCATAATCTATTTACCGATTTCCGATTTCGAGATTGAATCTCGTGTAAAATATTTTAGTTAAACGTATTTTAAATAAAAATATTTAAACAGGTCATTTTAAGATAAAACCATACGCAACCAGATAGGGCATAATAATTGATTGCATATATATTGCTACACCCCTAATGCCATTCCAAGAAAGAGTCACATTTTAATTACATATTTTCATTTAAAATATGTTAAACTAAAATACGTGAAATTGAACCTCAAAATCAGAAATTTTTAAATAGATTTTAAAAATTCGCCTTTGCAAACTTTGATATCTCATAACGTGGTAAAGTAAAGTTAGAACCCTATCCAACTAAAGTGATGAACTACATTGCGCCTCGTATAAGCTGTCAGATACAAACAAAATAGAAATTGCAAAAGGTTCGAAGTGGTGTTAGTACCCTGTGAAATAAATGGAAGCTTTAAAAACATAACGTTAGAACTTCTACGTAGATACAAGTATTAACAAATTCAATACAGATGGCTTTGAAAATTATTTTGGTTAGGGGGCATACATTAATTACGCGAGCTCAAAATGAGGGGGGGGGGGGGGGGGTAGGGTAAAATCTCATTAAATCTCATTTAAACTGGGGGGGGGGGGGGTCAATAAAAATCCCACGTCAACATATCAGCCCATAGAAAAAGCAACAGACAATAACACAAACTTGACAGTCTATTACGTATGCAATCGATTCGAACAACTTGCCTAAATATTAAAAAAAGACGCCACAAATAGAAAGCACTCAAAAGCATTTAAATATTTTGATCCCCCTTTCAAAGGGTAAAAATCTGAAAACAATGAAAATATAAAAAGGAAAACGGTAGAAGTAGAAACTAAGAAAACAGAAGAAGATTTTTCCAATTCTCACCTCCATAACCTGTACAATCTAAACTAACCTCCAAGGGATGCTAAATAAGATTAAATTTATTGTACCTGCGTGCTCCCCACGGTCTTCTATCCTGTTAAAAGTGAACCAACGCAAAACAAACTGTAAACAAAATTGTATTGTATTAATTACAACAGCATAATATCAAAAATGGTCATTTTCAATTAAGAGCTAAATAAATAAATCATAAAAGAGTATTTTTCTGAAATGTCACGAGTAACTTTCAAATTAATGGATTCGAGAAATGTTCGTTACGATTCGATTCCTTTATGATATACTTTGGTATTTGCGCTCCAAATTTACTGGACCTCATTTGGATAAGAGTAAAATTCATTACGATTTAATTTCGTAATGATATAGTTTGATGGTTGCACTCCAAATTGAGTGGACCTGACCTGATCATATTGAATAAATGAACCCGAGAAACGTTCATAACGATATGATTGATGATTTACTTTGGTGATTGCACTCCAAATTGGGTGGACCTGATCGTATTGAATAAATGGATCCGAGAAGCATTCATAACGATTTGATTCTGTAATGATATAGTTTGGTGATTGCACTCCAAATTTGATGTCCTGATCATATTGAATAAATGGATCCAAGAAATGTTCATTACTATATAATTTCGTAATGATAAACTTTGGTGATTGCACTCCAAATTGGGTGGACCTGATCATATTGAATAAATGGATCCGAGAAGCATTCATAACGATTTGATTCTGTAATGATATACTTTGGTGATTGCACTCCAAATTTGATGTCCTGGTCATATTGAATAAATGAATCCGAGAAGCATTCATTACGATATGATTCCGTAATGATATTATACTTTGGTGATTGCACTCCAAATTGAGTGGATCTGATCATATTGAATAAATGGATCCGAGAAGCATTCATTACGATTTGATTCCGTAATGATATGGATTGGTGATTGCCCTCCAAATCGAGTGGATCTGATCATATTGAATAAATGGATCCGAGAAGTATTCATTACGATTTGATTCCGTAATGATATGGATTGGTGATTGTACTCCAAATTGAGTGGATCTGATTAAATTGAATATATGGATCCGAAAAAATGTTCATTACGAAATGATTCCGTAATGATATAATTTGGTGGTTGCACTCCAAAGTGGAGAAGTACCGTTGGCTCTAGGCCAGGGGAGATCAATGGCGGACCCTGATGTGGTCCAGCAATAGAGATTGAGTGGAGATGTTTAATTGGCTCCCGCGCTGGCACTGGACACGATTCGCTACATCACCTCTCTAAGCTATTATAGAAAATAACTCGACAAGATATTTGATTGAGTGGTCTGCTGTCGAATGAACTATGACTACGACAGTCTATAGATTTTGAAAATTATTTGGTTAATGTTATTTTTAATTTATCTAATTCTATACAATGCACTTGAATGATTCATAGCAATAACGTCATTATAAAACAATTAAGAAAACCTTAACACTAAGTTGGGGAAACAGATTCCGAAATTCCGAACCCTACATATCACTCTCAATTAGTGCATCAGCAAATTGGTTTAACCTTCAAAAATTAACAATTAAAATCCTATAAATAAGTCGCCAAACAGTGGATTTAGCCTCAGTTTGAAAATGGTCTTGAAAACCGAAATAGCTGCAACTAAAATACATACTAAAATACTTGCAGAACTTGATAATAAAACTGTCAAATTTAATTTTAATTAAATATTAAAAATCTAATTCTATGTTTAATTAATTAAATATAAAAAATCTAATTCTATGCTCGTGTATGCAGTTTGCAGGTAAATAATAGTAAGTGCAAGAAACACAAAAATGTTCCTAAAAATTGTAGAAGAGTGTAAAATGATCGGTGACTTTTTGTAAATGGTCAAGAAGTGGTGTTTTGTGAACACCATCCACTGGAGCGATTATGGTCGAAAAATGGATCACTTTTATTTTTCTGCGATTGATGGCGGTCCAAAATAAGACCACATTTTCCTACCATTCGTAAAACATTTATTGTAATTATTTAAAACATTTCCATGGCAAGCCATTTATTTAAAAACGAAGCTATTTAAATGCTTTATCTACTATGACCATAGATGTTGCAAATCCAAAATTCGTAGACTATTTTAGAACGATGTTAAAAATGATTTTTTAAAATATTTTTTTCACGCAGAAATTCTGATCAACTATTTACGGTTAAAATTAAGTCTTTTTTCCATAGATATGCAACTTTCATTATCAAGTATACCATAGACAACATACAGAAATTGATATCTAACAAATATGAGATAAACGGAAAAATACAGGTTAATCCATTGGCTATACAGCACTATAATAAGTTTTTATGTCTCCGTGTTAAAATTCGAAAGTATGATTTTTTTAATGTTGGCGAAAAATTAAAAAAATGATCTTCTGCAAATCTCGAGCAATCGAGGCAAATTTATTTATTTCGCGTGGTCGCTCCAGTGGTTGGATAAATTATGAGGTGTTCGCATGTTTTCGATAAAGTGTTATTGTTTAACTGGGTTAGTAGCAATTAAAGTACATCATAATATTACATAGACTACTTAAATAGTAATGTACTTTAACCCTAGTGATTAAGATTTATTGAAAAGTGTTAAAAAAAACTCAAAAATAAGATTGAGATTCGTTGAGATTACAAGTTGTTTTATTTAAGTTATCGTAAAGTTTACAATAAATATTTAACCGGACCGGACGTCCTTTCTATAGGAGGCTCTAAGTTATTCTGCGGTTGGACGAGCAACACTGTCGGAGTCCAGTCGTCTATCATATGCCTTCAGCTATATCCGTAACCGCTCGTGCATTAGACATGAACGACGATAGACGATACTCTTCTAAGGTACTACTTAACTGACAGTGCACCATATTATTGAATTTGGTAGCCACCTCTGTTCTGGAGCCCCAAAATACAAAAAAAAAAACAGACTGTTGAGACAACTAAAAACTTTACTCCACACATTTACTCCACACAAGAGGCCCTGAGGAAAATAATTTCCCTCAGGACCCATGTCATCTTTGGAGATGCTGTGTGGAGGGTCTTTTTAAGAAGAGGAAGGAGTGAACATGGGTCTTGAAGGGACCCATGTTGTAGGAGGAAGGAAAGACAGAGACCGGAAAATCATTCCATAGCCGAACTGTTGAACTTAAGAACGAGTCGCAAAAGCCACCCGTTCTCATGTGACAAATGTCAACCGTGTTGGGCGCGCGTTTGGCGTGTTTACAATCATAGTGCGATACTAGTTCTTCGGAGCGTATTCCATTGTAATACCGGTAGAGCTAGGACAGAGTACCTACCTGACGCATGTGCTCTAATGATTGCAATCCGTTTGCTAAGATAGAGGAATCTGTCAAACAGTTTGCCCGTTTCTGCGCAGAGTTAAAGGTTTCTTCAGGTATTTTGGGACTCTGGCTTCGATGGACTTGAGAGTTGAAAGGTCTTTTTGTAATTTGACGACATCCGTTTTCTAGGTTTGATTAACCAGAAAATGACAACTTTCTTAGAAGAAGACGGGATCTTTGGTGAGTTGTCAAGGAGTGTGCGCCAGGAAAAAATACGTGTCGGTCAATCCTCTATTATGCAAAGAAATGGCGTGATGGTTCGATGGCACCAATTTGAATTTATTTAAACATCCGGGATAAACAATAAATTGCCTATACTTATAAATAAAGTTGGTCAACCGAATAATTAATATGCCCCTAGAAAGATAACCTTTTGACACTAATATAAAAATAAGAACTAAGCAAATCATAACATGATATAGTTTACAGAATTAATAAGTCACAACATATGTATATAGGTTTTAAAACAATAATAATTTTTAAAAGAATTTATCGGAAAGCCAAGCCTCCTGCCATAGGTCACCCCAAGTGGTTCGCTACCTTTGGTGACTTAGCAGAGATCTTTTTTTTTTTACATGAAATCCACACAGGTGGCCCTGAGGAAAATAATTTCCCTCAGGGTCTATGCCATCTGGGATGCTGCGTGGAGGGTCTTTTTGAGGATAGGAAGGAATGAACATTGGTCTTGAAGAGACCCATGTTGTAGGAAGGAGGAAACACAGATACCGAAGAGATCAATGACGCTAGTTCCTCGGAGCACCTTCCATTGAAATACCGGTAGAACAAGGATAGCATTCCCACCCGACGCCTGTGCTCTAAAGATTGCAATCAGTTTGTTAAGTTAGGAGAATTTATCAAACGGACCACCCGTTTCTGCACAGTCGAGGGTTTTTCAGGTATTTTGGGGCTCCAGACCAGAGGTGGCTGCCAAATTCAACCGTGCCCGGGTTCATGGGGTGAGGCCCGTCCAAGTCTTGGCGGCGAATGCGTTTGTCCAGTACTGCGTGGCGGGTCGGACCGGGAGAGACTGGTTGAGGAACAAAGATCTATCCAGCCGGACTCTCTCGACCCATCGGCTTGCACCGTAGTGGGATGTATTGGAAGGGATGGATTCATACGTCCGTCACTACTCGACACGTGACCACCAGATTCCTACCCACCATTTTTACCCTTTTCCTTCCCAGAACTTCCTCGCCTTCCTTTCCCTAAAAAGACCCTCCATACAAAATCCCCAAAAATGACGTAGGCACTTATATTTTTTCCGCAGGACTTCCTGATGGAACTTATGCAAAAAAAACCTATTTAATAATATTTTAATAATTTTAAACCTTTTTCCAATTAATTTATTCTCTGACCGTAACCGGTTTGAGCCTAATAAGGCCATCTTTGGAATGGCATAAATATTTCTTAAACTATGGTTTACATAAATAAAAATTGGGGAAAAATTATTCTAAGAGGATTTTACGTAATTTATATTATGCAAAAGTTTTAAAGTGTTTTAATATATGGTTGCGCAAATCGATTCGTTCGCAGGCGGGTGCGGTGTGAATCGAAAACAACAATTACTGAAAAACTACTCAAAGGAAAAGGAAAAGGATGGGTATTGCTAAAACTTACCGAGTTCACTAGACATTTGCCGCTGGTTCTGTGGTCCTTTTAACAATTCTCCCTTTGTCTTTATAATAGTTCACTTATTGTAGTAAGCACGGTTACTTCTGCAGCCGCGGCGGGTGATCCAATAAGTTCCCAAATTGATCTTATGGCGTTACTTTCAATTTAAGTAAGATGCACAAGTTTTCTTATCACTCGAATCGGGTGCGTTTTCAACAAGTCAATAAAAAAAAAGTGAATGCGGAAATCAAACGTTTTATTTCGTTTTGTTTTGGCGTGGGATGGGTAGGTACTTGGTGGTTGGAACTGGGCAAAGGAATAAGCAGTTTTCCAGTACTAAATCAAACAAAAAAAAAAGAACATTGATTGGCGCAAACAATATATTTATAATAATGGAATTCCACCACGAATTGTGAGTATCAAAAATAGAAATTTGAATAACTTTTTTCTTGAATAATACGTTTCCTTATTGGGTTTAAGAGGATATTTCACCACCTCTCAGTAAAATGTTTAATAACTACCAGTCAAATAACTTTAAACGTAGGATTAATTAGTGAAATGTAGGATTGAGTATTGAGAAGTTTAAATAGACATTTACTTGGCGGGCAGTAATTTCGTTAAATGGTTAAAACGTTATAATATTCACGCTCATAACGTAGCAAAAACGTGCATAGAGTAGAAAAATATAAATCAAACGCATTCCGTGCACATAACAGCAGTAATTGAAAGTAAATTCCGTTGGCGAGGTGCCAACCTGGCCGGTTCATTTCCCGAATAAATTTCGGGACGGGAAGTTATTTCTGTATTGTGAAAATGAATCAGCGAGCTTTGCGAAGCTAACTAAATATTTCTAAAAGCGTTTTACATCGGATTTACGTACAAGCTTTCTCGAAAGAATCCGCAGCATCAGTTTGTTTAATTTCATTTCAAATCATTACAAGGAATATGATAAATGATGTGGAAAATGCGTATAACGTATGCAATCCATCGCGGAGATTTGTAAATATTTAGTATTCGCCTAGGTGCTAAATATTATAAATGATACTCATACATTTAATTGAACCAGATTTTCCATTCTTTGAGTGGGGATAGTATAACTGTCCGGATATTTGGTAACAAACAATGGAGTATTTTCACAAACCATGAAAACCGTTAAGAATGTGTGTTAATTTTAAAGTTTATTTTTTGATTCCGATCATTGTATTAAATACGTATATTTTAATATTTTCATTTATAATTAGTGAAAACCGCACAATCCGAAACGGTTCCAACTGGATACAACGTCATTATGACGTAGGAACCACCATTGGTTGGTAAGACGGCTGTCACCAACGTTGCCCAGCGTGACGTCAGTGCCGCCGAATTCACAAATAAAAATGAACGCCTTGTTTTGTCGGCAAATCAAAAATGGCATATTTTAAATTTTTTTAGTAAATTTAATCGCTAACACAAAAAAAAAATAAAAATATCTTCACTCTCGTAATATTTTTCGAGAATAAAAAAAAAACAGTGATAATACCCTATTGAGCACTGAAAATTTCTGTTCGAATCTAATAGGCTAAAATATTTTATAAATACGTAAATATTTTAAATAATTATCCTGTGAATCCATAAATCATACAGATACTAGCGTCTGTGCGGTTGAAATTTAAAAACCCGACTACAAATCTACTATCGTGTCATCAACCACCCGCAGCGCCTAGCAGCAGCTAGAAGGGATATTCTCTGTTCGTCCATTTTGAAGCAAATTTTTAGATTTGTGTGTTCAGTAGCAAAAAAATCAATAAATTTTCCTAAGATCCTAAGAAACATTTTTGATTTATCGAAGCATCGTTGTGTTAGTTCCCTTTTCCATATTCATATATCCGACATTCATGCTCTGTACTCACGCCGCAAAAAACGCCGACAAAATGCGCCCGAATTTTCAAGAATTAAATGAAATCATTAATTTTATCTTTTCTCTTCACTCTTCACACACAGTATCAATAATAGTAAGTTGCAGTAGGGCTTCATTTCACCCTTCCAAAGTCATCCCGCATCACATTCACCACACTCGCCACCACAGCAGCCTGAGAAAGGGTGTCTTTATGATTATTTGCTGTTTGAGCTGAAGAGAACGGTAAGTGTCCTAATCTCTTTGGTTACCTTACAAAAGAACCTTGCATTATTGACCAATAACGCAACAACATTAATCGGATCTGCCAGTGTTTTAGGAAAGGCCCTATACTTCAGGGATGGTCGCGTAATACAAACACGTGTCATCAAAACGTTTGGGAATATTTTCCACATCTCTTTGGTGATTTGCCAAATCTTGACGTTGAAATCCAATAAATTCCCGCGGCTTCCAGTTGGTTTGAGGTCATTTTGGAATTTGAAAAGGAAAATACGTGACTCAAATGTGTTACATGAGTCACGATATTAAAAACCGATTTGAAGCATGAAGAAATTCTTATGTTATGTCTCTGTTCTAGATTTTCTGTGGTATTTTACAAAAAATATTATAGGATCACATTTTACACCCTGCAAAAGAGGCACCAAAATGTGTGCCATAAAAGCCAGGTGTCAGTGTTGTTAAAGCAAGTTTAAAGCCAGTTTGCAAGGTTCATCCAGCCTAAAATCCAACATTTCATAACATGGCCAAATCGACATCTTCTAACAATTTGGCAGCCATCTGGAGCCTGGAGCCACAGTCTCGAGCCCCAAAATACATGAAAAAATACTCGACTGTTCAGAAACGGACGGTTTATTTGATAGATTCACCTGTCTTAACAAACGGATTGCAATCTTTAAAGATGAGTGGGTCTCTTTATTTATTTATTTCTCCATAAAACAGTTGTACACCAGAATATTATGGTGAATATTACAAAATTTAAAGAAAAAAGTATATGGGGGGCAGTTCACTATCTTGTGACGTTTGTCAGAAGATAGTAACTGAATTTTCTGTAAGTGACATTGAAGATGTCGATGCTCAATACAGATTCGTTTAGCAGTTGAATTGCTCTGTTTAATGGCGCATTTTGATGAAAGAAGTTCTCGCTTTCGGAGCATAAAAAAGTGCGTGGGATCTTCCACGAGTGTACGCGTTAGGGACGTGTAAGTTAATCTCCTTCAACTTGGGCGGATTCAGTATAATGCCGGAGATTAGCTTAAAAAAGTGTTTACCCAAAAATATTTTTCGGCAGGCTTCTAATGTATTAAAATCGAGCATTCCTGTTAAAAACAACGATGGATACAGGAATGGGTAGTATGTATATTCCCTCATGTAGACGTAACGCATAAACCTTTTTTGAACTCTTTCTATTTCTAGGATATGGTTTTGTTCAGAGGGGGCTCAAATAATGGAGCTATATTCCAAGATGCTGCGGACAAGTGCTTCATATATTCTCCGTATTGCAATTCCATTAGTAAATGATCTCGCATTACGAAGAACAAACCCAAGCATTTTGTTGGCGTGGGAGACAATGTCAGATATGTGGAATTTGAAAGAGAGATTTGCTTCAAAAATGGCTCTTTTCAAAACCCATGTTCACTCCTTCCCTTCCTCACAAAGACCCTCCACACAACTTCCCCAAAGAAAACATAGGCCCTGAGGGAAATATCCCACTTCTGATACCATATTTGGTATGTTATTTAGAGTTGATGACTTAATGGAAACACTGTTTACTAGCTTACAATTAAGACTTTATTAATCACGACTTTGACATACGACATATTTAGATAGAGACCATAGATAACAACTAGTGATGTGCAAGACATTATAATAGTGATGTGACACTGTGTGGAGTTAATGTTAAAAAAATACATGGAGTTCATAAATTTCGTGAATAAATTTCGATGAATTGATTTTTCTTTCAAATTATGTCATTTCTTTTTATAAATTCATCACGTTTACCAACATCAGGTTCGCAGATGATGATTTATTCGCAGTCCACCGTTTTGAATTTATTTTCGAAAAGGCCCCGTTTCTGATAAATTTTTAACTACATTTTCACTTTTTTTTCTACTACTTCTTTTCAAAGACAAATTTTGAACAATCTGTTTAGCATCTTGTCTGGCTATGGTAGACAAATAAAGTTTCTAAGTTTCATAACCCTTGCTGCAAAAACGTTCTGAACTAATAAAAATAAATATTACGGTTAACCTAGAAATTTTCTAAATTAAAATCTTTGGAAATTTCACGACGCCAGAACTCACGGTTATTACCAGTAAGTAGCTCAGTGATAGGAGTCTTCTTTGTAACAGAAAAGTAGGCGATACGGATATCAAACTGCGCGTGTTCACCTACACAACCCGATTGCACAGTGAAAATTTGAGCAGTAAGCTTCTGGGCCCCTTTTTGCGAGAAAAGGCCCATACTGAACGGACCTTTATGTATGCGTAAAGGGACCTTTATGTATGCGTACACTCCTTGATTCGTCATCGCATTCGAACATAGTTTTTTTTTCAATATTTAAATATAAAAACAAAATGTATTCTCCTCCTACTCCTTGCTTCATCCACATTTAAACATCAAATCGCTTTGTTTTGTGCCCTTGAGGTGATTTCTCACATAAACGGCGCTTTATAAATCAGCCAAGTATTATTATTTTTTATTAGATTTCCACACAGTGCTAAGTTTTTTTTAATTATTTATAAAACAAATAATTTTTCCATTGCAATTCTTGGAATTCTAAAATGAGCATTAAACTTCTGAGAAATACAACAAGTAAACAAAATTCCATATAATACATAATAGTAACAATCACAATTAATTAATGGCAACCTTGCGCTTGCCTCTTCATAACATTCTATAAACTTAACTTGATAAACAAAAGTGTGTGCCAATAAATCAACTAAAATCATTAGCCAATAAATACCAAACATACAATATTTGGCATTAATTTAAACAGTTGATATTTTATGTACTGGTACCAAATAAACATAATTGTTTTGAAAGATTCCCGGTGAAAATATTCTTGGATAAATTTAATAGATGAAGTATATATTTCTAAGTACCACAGCTCGTGATAGAAATGAGATTGCTAGCTGGAAATGTTGGCATTGATGTAAAAATTACAGGCTGGAAGCTGGAATTTTTCATGACGACAGAAAATACTTTTCGAGAGTCTGTTCTCCCTGTGTCCTCAAGACAAAACTCATAGACAACTCGACAACGGAATGAAACCAACTCAGAACCATCTCAGATAAGTCCTTTAGAGTGATAAGAAAAATATATAAAAAATTGGTTAAATAGGTTATGTTAGGTTAGGGTAATCATTTTTTTCATAGCTTTTAATGACTTTTCAAAGAGGTGTTGAGTTGCCTTTATTCTCAGTTGGCATGGAACCAGACAAACATACTTGTTTCATTTGCCTGGTTTTTCAGTTGATTTTAAGCTCGGCTTGGAATGGGACGTATTCCTTATATAGGGTACGAAGGTAGATCTCACCAGTATATGACGTTATTATTGCGTTAACGTCTGTACGGTTGAAATTTAAGAATCTGACGCCGCGCCTTATAGTATATACTTCGTAGCTACTTGAAGTTTCTTGTAATTCGGTTTCGAAATCAAGAATTAGTCAAACGATGGCGCCACTTGCGTTAGCAGATCGCGTGAGGATGGGTCCTTGGCAGGTATAAGTACTAAGGATATATAAGTTTTTAGTATCTCTCCGGATATGGAAAGATTGACGGAAATACTAAATGTTGTGAATGATAGTATCACGTGGCTATATATTACATATGACGTCATTGCCTGTCGCGGTTACTTTGACCCGGTGACTAGCTGTCATAACAGTGGATCCGAGGAACCGGCTATTTTTGGAACCAGATTTATAAAATGGTCACCAACATTCAAACTGGGCGAAGCCGAACCAAAAGCCGCCCGCAGGGCCTAGTACCAAAAACCTGCGGGACGGGTTTTTAACTGAAAGGACGAAAACGGCTAAACATTGTATCCACCGGTTCATCGATCACTAATATGAAACAATATGTACAATGATTTAATTAATGAAAGCGAT
This sequence comes from Glyphotaelius pellucidus, assembly GCA_936435175.1. NCBI lineage: Eukaryota > Metazoa > Arthropoda > Insecta > Trichoptera > Limnephilidae > Glyphotaelius > Glyphotaelius pellucidus. The sequence goes on from OW386547.1 coordinate 32,129,654, forward strand.
ACTGCATAAAAATGTACATACATATGTTGTTTTATTTATCTCTGTACAGGCAGAAAATAAACAGGACCATACTTACCTGGGAGGTCACTTGAGATTAACACTGTTTATTGTTTATTTAGAGAAATTTAGATACAGTTCGCCCGCAGAGGATATAATAAGGAACTCCAGTCAAATTTTTTAAATTTTTTTAAATGAATAATGACCTTCTAACTTAAATTATAGTTAGTTTTAATAGTTAAAATAAATGTCAAAGTTTTAATTTTTCAAGATCCCCCGAAAACCACCGAATCTAGTGTGACGTCATCATGACCAACCGAAGTGTGAATTTTGTAGACAACTGGAATCTGCTGATCATCGCCGCCATTTTGAATTTCAGCATTGGAGCGTTTTATGGACGCGGTGACGTCACGCCTCACAAATTCAATAATACCAACTTGACAGGGTGTTTTAATAAACTGTTTTAAAATGGACTTTTTAATATTTTTTAATATTTTGATGTGTAAGGATTCGAATAATGTTAATCCAATAAAAAAAGTGTGATTAAGGCATATTATAGGCAATAGAAGAATGCTAGGTATATTTAATTTAAGGGTATGAGAGCCCAAAAATGCAGGTTTTATGGTGATAGATAGATAATACTAATGAATACTAAAAAAAAGTATTTTTACGCATAAATTAAAATTTATACGAAATAAAACATTAAAAAAAAATTGTTCGTTAATTTTAATTTGTCATATTTTGTTGGTTACATAATTTCTTGCTGTGTTTCTTGCAACATTTTGAGCAGGGACTTAATAAATGGCTTGATTCGCTTCGGCGAGATATATTTTGAAAAGGTGCCGACAGTGAAGCATTTCATAAATCACCTGGAGTCATAACTCAGCATTACGTCTGTCGGAAAACTGAATGGAATGAGGAAAAACATCATTTTTTTATAACTACATAAATCACTACAAATTACCCATTAAGTTTTTCTAACATATTACAGTTATTAAATTTGATAGACCTAAAGGGGAGTATGTTCCCACTCTAATTTTTTGCTATTTTTCCGTTTTAATGGAATATTAAACAAATTTTATGATGTGTTTTAGTCGAGCGGGGTCACCTCCGACCTAAAACATGAACAATTGCTTACATATTTGCTTGAACATTTTTTTTTTGGTTTTAGGCAATTCACCCTGAAAAGAGTGCTTTGTGCCGGTAATAGTTAAAGTGGATAAAAAATTTCGGTTAATCTATTGGGAAAATAATAAAACAAATTAAATATTGGACTCATTTAGATCACTAAAACAAATTAAATATTGAATTGCTTGAACATTGTTATAAACATTGGCAGTGGGGGGTGTCTTACGTCTAAAATGTGCAAAGCCATGCCCCCAATGCGAATGTTGATAGTAATGTTCAAGCAAATGTTCATGTCCACGGAGGAGACCCCGAGAGAGTGTTGGTCGGAGGAAACCCCGCTTAATATTCCACATTAACAAAAAAGTTGAACGCCATTGAAAGTTCGCGTAAGTCCCAATTTGAAAATAATTAAACATTATAACTTCGGTTGTATGTCTCTGAGTAATTCCGGTTCAATGACTTCTAGAAATGCGAAATGCTTTGATCTTCAAAATTGGAGCTGATCAGCGATTTTTGTAATACAGGGTGCGACAACATAACTTCCTTTTTTAAAATGCACGCCATTCAGTCGGTTAATGTCATAGGGAGGGCTAGTGATCTCGTTCGAGAGACGATGACATCATGCTATGACATCAACCGACTGAATGGCGCGTATTTTAAAAATGAAGTTATGCTGCCGCACCCTGTATTTTGGTATGAATTAATAATATATTATTAAGTATTAAATGTTCAATTTGGGACGTGGGTACGGGTAACGCCGCTCCGGGAACCATTAATTGGTTAGCCAAGACCTCCGTCATAGTTCACCCCAAATGGTTCGCTACATTTGGTGACTTAGCAGGAGTTTCCGGGTTCATGGGGTGAAGTTTGTCAGGCTGTTGGAGGTAGATGCGTCTGCCCCCCAACTGCATTGCAAACAGGATCGGGAGACCCTGTTTTAGGGTGATCTTCTAACCTCTCCAGCAGGACTCTTTTCGGAACATTGCCTCCACGTCAACGCTCCTCGTCCATAGCGACTAAACCGTGTCGGGACAAAACTTTATAGTTCCGCCTCTCGAACGAGATCACTAGGGCTCCGCTACGACATCAACCGATAAAATGGCGCGCACTTAAAAAAAAGATGTTATGATACCGCACCCTGCATTACATTGATGGGAATAACTTTCAAAAGTTATTAAAAAGGGAGTTGTTCTAATAAAAATAGGAAATTATTTTGATTGTCTATTTCAAAATTGGACTTTTAAGCCGCCGCTATTCGAATTTCGACCGATTTCTTACATATCTCCCTTGAACATTTGAAGTTTTTAAGCTCTTAAAAAAATATGTGTTATTTTTGAAGAATTTTTGTTATTAAATACGTTTCACGCTGAAACGCAAATTATATGAAATTCCCTCGATAGAAAAAAATCGCAAAGTGTGCTCCGAAAATTATTTAAAACAAGTCTATTTCTATTATTTTACAAGTTATACTTGTGAAAAAAATTCACAATTTTTCTTCAAATGATACTTAAGATACGTTCCACGAGATTTTTGCTCTATTTTAAACGAGTCATGTTTTATTAAGCTTTTTCGCCATTTTCGCTGCGATTTTATCATTGAAAATATTAGCGCGCTCTGTCCAACATTCGTAATTACACATCTCTTCATCTTCTTCTTTTTCAGCCGAATAGCGCCGCTTTAACATCCTGTAATTTTTCATGGATCTGCGCTAGTCAACTGTTAATTGTTTTTAATCATTTCACTTGCTTTAAAAATCACGTCTATGTTTTATAACATAATAAACTGGCTGCAAGATTATCGAAACAACTTCAACAAATCTTGATTATTATTTGTTGCAATCACCCCTTTTCCGTCGTGTTTTATGGACTATAATTGCTTGAAGACTGAGTTTTCCGGGCGCGCTAAAGGTGTTTGTATTCCCGCCTTCTATTTTCGTTATCGAGAAGTCGATCCGTAGGAAAAGAGTAAATTATTTTTGAATCAGATAAAATAAAGTAACTTGCGTGAAAGTGAAAAAAAAATTGTCGCTTTAATCTGAAAACCGATACAAATGGTTTGTGCTTTTTTACTCAGTGGAAAAATATTTTCAGAGAATTTTCAGAGATTAACAGTAGTTGGTATAATAATAATGTTCACCATCTGTTGCTTTATTGTGCAGCTCTCGTTTCACAACGATTATTTAACATTTTTAACGGTGTTCAAATAGTGGAAGATATTCTCAGTATCGCCCTGGGGTCCTAGTCCTAGGTTGATCGATAAGAATTAATAGGAAAACTTTCGGTAAGTTCTCATCGTTCCTATCGTGCTAACGTACAAACAACAGTTGATGTCGAATATGTTAATAGCACTCAGTATTATTAATTTGTTTTTAATATTAACGCCTTTCGGCTTTTATATAATATAACATAGTATCAGGTATAACTACAACACGAAAAAGACAGCTCTTGTGAGCTGTACAACAGCAAGAAATAGAAAACAGAAGCTGAAAAAGACATGCGTAGTTGTGCAGATAACAAATCAAGCAATAAATACTACAATATATTACAATATTATAACAATGAAAATATGTGTATATAGTCATCATCACTGAAGACCTCTCGGATGATGGTGATATTGAACGACAGAGGAGGAGTATCAATGAATTGTCCATGTAAAAAACATTGTTCAATGCATTTTGCACTAGTCTATATACATGTGGAACATGGTGTAATTACCGAACCACCTCGATGGAACGATTTCGGATCCACTATAATGATGCATGCAGAATTATATTTGGATTCAGAAGATATAGCAGTGCATCGACAATGTTCACTGAACTAGGATTGCGTGGATTCGCCGGTCTGATGAGACATCGAGTCACAGGATGCGGCTAATGGCTTCCAACAATACAGTGGTGACCGCAGCGTTCCAGCACCAAACCCCACTCCTGAATGAGCGCTGGGCCCGAGCTCACCCCAGAACACGCCATACATAGAATTGATTATTTATTTATTTTGTAAATTATTTTGTTTTTTTCCTGTTCTATGTACTTGGTTCCTTATTTAAAAAATCTGTTGTGCAAATATGTATAATTATATGGGACGTGTGGAATTGCACTATCCTCCCCACATCCTGGAATAAAAACATTATTATTATTATAATATATGTAAATAACTTAACTTAGAGGCACTTTGAAAATGTTTAATGTAGGTAAATAATAAGTAAAATATATTTCAAGTTGAAAAGATGTCTAAATATTACAGAAAATAAACCTTATGAACTGTTACTAATTTGTTGGCGATCTGCAGTCATGCTAGGGAACGATGAGAAGTTACCGAAAGTTATCCTAACAATCCTCATCGATCGACTGTGCAAGGGGACATGGATCATGGACCATCATTTAGAATCGAAACATTGCTTGAAATAGCTTTGACCATGTTTGGTGAACAGATCAAGACGGATACTTCTACCTTTCTCTTCTCTCCATCTCCTGCCCCTCCCCTCAAACACCCGGACAAACCTCACACCGTGAACCCGAGCACCCTAAGACACCAAACTTAGCGAACCACCAAATGACCTATGGCAGAGATGTTGGTTATCCAATTAATGGTTCCCAGGGCGTTCCCGCTTCGCAAATTAATGCTCTCCACTCTTATTGTAGTTGTTTGGCGGTTCGTCCTTTCTGCCTAGCCCTGCGTGGAAACGTCGTGATGGTTGGTTAGTTGATTAGTTAATACCCTTAACTATAAATATTTGGCAACGGATTTGTAAGCAAAATGTGCGACTAGTGCCAAATTGTGCGTTGTAACGTTGAGTCATAACATTCCTCGTTCTGGCTTTTGGAAAAAGGTAATTCATTCATTTTACGAACACTCTTAAATGTGGGCGCAGGTGTATTAGGCAGACTATTATTACAGCAGAATGTCACGAACGGCCCAAATCATGGGATATATTTATAATATGGTCTATGCCCGCCAGGATGTGTCACAGTAGTACCTACCATATTTATTTATATTCATAATACATTGTATTTGACACCTCGCAGTAGAAAGTGCGCCCTGATTTTATTGTTTCTACCAGCCCAGTGAAACTGATAGCATTACAATGTTGGATTGATAGGTGTAACTACCGATGATTTTATACCGATTTTCCGAGCACTGTTCATAGCCAGATATTGACAGGCAATAAATAAGAAATCAATATACGATGGTGGCACTGGAGGATCCGCCTATGCATTCGACATGTCAAACGGCTGCGTAAAAATTATTAAATAAGTAATAGAAAGTGCGCCCTGCTTGTATTGTTTCTACCAGCCCAGTGATCGGTAGCTTTACAATGTTGGATTGATAGTGTAACTACTAATGATTTTATACCGATTTCCCGAGCACTGTCGCAATGTTGAAAGCCAGATACTAGAGGATCCGCCTGTGCATTCGACATATCAAACGGCTGCGTAAAAATTATTAAGTAGTAGAAAGTGCGCCCTGATTGTATTGTTTCTACCAGCCCAGTAATCAAAAACTTTACAATGTTGGATTGATATGTGTAACTACCGATGATTTTATACCGATTTCTCGAGCACTGACGCACTTTTGATAGCCAAATATTGACGGGCAATAAATAATAAATCAATATATGATGGCAACACTGGAGGATTCGTCTGTGCATTCGACATGTCAAACGGCTGCGTAAAAATTATTAATAATCTTATATATAAAAATCAATATTTGTTTGTTTGTTCGTATTTTATGCGCTGCCATACCGTTCATCCGATTGCGATGGCACTTTGGTGATTTGTTGTGCGCATGCCTGCGAATGTTATAGACTATATATAATGGTAAGCTCTGGCGTTATGAGATTTGTATAAATGAAAATGTGTATATTTCATACATTTTAGCGACAGGCAGGAAAGGCAGGAAGGGGATAGGAACGGAGGAGGGGTGACGAGGGATGGGGAAGGTGGAAGGGGAAAGCGGGACGGGAAGGGGACCTGGGAGGTGAACGGGGACGCATGGGAAAGGACATGCAGGGAGAATTAATTTATTTCTTTGAATGGCATTGCAACGCTTGCCGGGTACCAGCTAGTATAATATAAAAAAAATAATACAACAGATT